>OX101795.1:14740204-15096312 GCA_944452715.1 Ophion slaviceki
TCTCGATACTCGCGGGTATCAAGCGGCGGTGGCGGCGCTGCCTCGTGAGGCCGGCACTGCGGCAAATTGGGCGTTTTAAGGTATTGTGGGGGCATAAGAAGAGCCCTTCCGAATCATTGGTAAATTACAATGGCGCTTGATGAAAATGAATCACAATCATTATTATAGCCAATGATAAACTGCAATAAACAATGTCGCGCAAATTTGGTAGATTCAAAGTGGTCGGCCCAGTAGTCGTCAGGGTCCTAGTGATCGTCATGTTTACATATCAACGGGCTACGTTTACCTAGAGGCTGTCCACATGTTACGTCATCCATTTTTTGGGCTGATTTTTTTGACCAACCGTTTACCAGAAAAAAATATCGGAAGGTGACGATTTTTTCCGCGCCTCTAGGTAAATGTTGTCGTTTAAATAAATATTTTAAGATAAAAATCAGTCGTTCCTGCAGATCTTTGATACATTGGTGTCCAGAAGGTATATACTATGTTGCGTTACATTGTCACTCGTAGGTACACGTATTCAAGAATAATCAAATCAAATATGTTCAGCTATGGCGTCTATCTGCGATTGCGGTCGAATCCTTCGTTACAAGGTTAACGTGAACCGAGTCACATTTCGGGTGATTTGAGAATGTCTGGGGACTTGCGTGAGATAAGTTTATCTTCAAGTTATAAATGAGAATCTTAGTATTGCTTTCAGCATAGAAAACTCTAGTTTTATGCCAATTCAACGAGTTTTCTTAAGGGGTCTTCTCACTTTAGACGCTAAAAAGGCTATTTTTATGAATTTTTTGATATGTTTATATTATAAATAAGGATATAAAAGTTGTTACACTTAATAAATACACTTTCGTAAGACATTTTTTTAAAATTATTCATTTAAGTCACTATGTACAGACAAAAATGGTAATCAACCCTTCGAGTGCACACCTCCGCCGCCAACCTATAAGTGCATCTTGGGTCAATCTGACCCAAGGCGTTTTTCAAATCGTTATATTCCGGTAAATATGCATTTTTTTGTAGAGACGTTTTTTGTAGTAAATTATCTTAATTTTATGGCCCTAAATTTATTTTTCGACGAAAACGAAAATTAAATGCCAAAACATTCGTTCAAAGCGGGGCATACGTTGTAAAATACGTACTTACACGAAAAAAATCACTGGTCAAAATGACCCAGTGTGCACTCGAAGAGTTAAAAAAATGTCCTGAAAAATTGTAGGTCTGCGCTGTTGATGAAATCTCGGAGATGATGCATCCGAAACAAAAAAATCAAACGGTTTTAGATTCAGTATATTAATGGCTATAGCGCATATCATACGATTTTTTATTTATGCAGAAATAATAAAATGGCGGACAGTTTTCGAAAAAACGAAGAAAAGCGTGTTTTTCACCGTTTTTGGCAAAAAAAAATAGTAAATATCCAAAATTACAAAAATCCTTGATATGCGCTATAGCTATAGTTGTGAAAAATATGTGGTTAAAATTTCGTAAGGAACGGTTCAGTAGTTTTGAAGATTTTATCAACAAGCCATTGAAAAACGTCGTTTCGAGAAAAACGCGTTTAAAGTTTGTTTGGGTTACATAAATATATTTTGTTTAAATTTTGTATGTATTTCGAAAGTGTATTTTTAACTATAACAACTTTTATATCAATATCTATAATATAAACCTATTAAAAAATTCGTGAAAATAGCATTTTTTAGCGTCTAAAGTGAGAAAACCCCTTAAATGACGATTACTGGCTCAGCAATGTAAGCACTCTGCCGATTAATCGCCGCGGCTGTCGATAACTGGGACAAGGTTGACAAAAAATCTTACGAATCGAATATTTCGACTGCTCACTTCCGCATGTTTTTCAGATTCCCAGATGTTTTTTTAGATCGTTGTATTTCCGTAAACATGCATTTTTTCTTTGTCGAGACGTTCTTTGTAGTCAATGATCGTTATTTTATGGCCCAAAATGTACCTTTTCAGAAAAACAAAAATTGAGTGCCCAAACATTTTTTCAAAGTAAGAAATGCGTTCAAAATTACGTACTTGCACGAAAAAGATCATGAGGTCAAAACGACCCAGTGTGCAGTCGAAGAGTTAATTTATTGAAAATAAAAAAATACATATGGGGTCCGAGATTAGTATTATTTGAAGAATGTGAATAAAAATTATAATTCTGACGTAATAGGCATAATCACTTTAATTTTTTAAATTGATCCAGTTGTATATAAGAGAAATTTATGTCTCAAACTAACTGTCAAATGTTTCAATGAAAAGCAAAAACTTTGTGACTGAGTGTTTTAAAATTATTCTAGTCTTATATGTAGACACAATCGAGTCAACAAAGGCCTACGGACTTTTGCATAAAAAGTTGAAGCATCTCGGACGTATGTAATGATCAGTGGGACGTTCATCTGGCGATTGCTAGACCAACCACCATGATGGTTCTGAAGTTCGCATCGTTGGAATGCAACGGAAGTATTTTTTTTTGCACATTTAAGCTACGAAAATCACTGGAACGTTTTTCTTGCATTAGGAATGTGTAACTTAAATTTGCAAAAAAGATTTTCGATAATGATACGAATAAAGAAATTTAACGAAAAACAAAGGAGATTTTTCGTTGCATCACAACGATGCAAACTTCAGCGCCATCCGCCATGGCGGTATGACGAAGACTCGTACAATAGCGTCTTATAACCTTTACGAAACATTTTCTCGAAAAACTGTACCAGGCACGAGAATTTCACAACGACGTTCTTCTTTGTAATAAAAACTGATTAAGAATGACTTAAAATAACGTCTACTCACTTTCCAAGTTGAGCGATATTAATTTGCAAAGTAAAGCGATCTGCTTGAGGTGACGATTACTGGGCCAACTACCTCAGACATTTGTACATTGTCTCTGAAAAGTCGCGGCTACGAAAATTCTTCTGCTAGTCACATTTTTCAAAGTTATATGATCAATATTTTCTTTAAACATTCGGTGACCCCTGTTTTTATCGCCGTTGCGGAATCTTTAAATTTTCACAAGCGTGGGCGCGTCATCACCATAAAGCGCCAGGCAAATAAGACGCTTTTTTAAGGGGTTACCCCCACTTGCGATTTTGAAAAAATCGATTTTTTTTATTGCATTTTTTTGAAGTGCAATTTGAAGTGCAGTTTTTTTTATGCCTGGAATAGATGTAAGTTTACAAAAAAAAATATTTTCTTCGTGTAAACTGAAATTGAAACTTTAAACGCGTTTTTCTCAAAATGGCATTTCTGAAGTCGGTGACCAAGATTACTCGAACACTAATGAACCGATCTTCTTGAAATTTTGCAAGCTTATTTAATACATAAAAATGTAGTCTTTAATCGTTCGATTTTTTTTTTCGAAAAAAATGGCCGTTTTATAGCCAAAAAACGGCCGTTTTTTTCGTTAAAATCGAACCATTAACTTTGACTGTCCGCCATTTTGTGAAAAATGAATATTTTTTAAAATCCTTCGATTAAAGACTAGTTTATACTTATATTTGACTAAATCCATCCGCTTTTTTTTTCAGATGATCCACTTCGCCGCAATGTTGGTCACCGCAAACCGTGTATATAAAAACATTACTTCATTGACGGCCATTTGCCACTAAACAATGTAATATTTTTCAATAAAAAAATTACTGAAAGTTCTTCAAGATGTGTTCTTTAAGATGGTATATTGATCGATTAAAAAAGTTTTGTAGTTTTCTTTAAAAAAAATTCATGAAAAAGGCCTTTTTTGCGCTACAAGTGGGGGTAATGCCTTAAGTTGTAATTTTTCGTTATAAGTTGGGTAACTTGGCTTGAAACTTGGCCAGTATACTGGGATGTATTTTCACTGGATTATAGTAGAAAATATATTAATTGTTAAATATTAGCCGCGTCCAGACCGGCCGAGGCAAGAACGGATGCAGCGTCGCACTATGTGGACGGGCCTCGCTCGCATCGTTTATTTGGGTTGCCACGCTCGAAGCATACGTACCAAGGCTGCCTCGCGAGGCGGTGAGGCCAGTCTGGACGCGGCTATTCAGGTTCGTTATCGAGCCAACTCACCGGTGGATGTTGGTGGTGGTGATGCTGCTGCTGCTTGTTGTTGGGTCGAAGTTCGCGAACGGAATCGTTCCCGTAGCGATTGAGAGCGGAATCGTTGGGTGGCGGGGATCTCGAGTCTCCGTTCGAGCGGCCTTTGCTCGGTTGCGACGACTGATGATCGTTTCGATTATTGGCCGTATGGCTGGAGACTTGATCGTCGATTGTCGAGGATACGGGGATCGCGGCGGCGGAGCCACCTTTTCCACCGTGCGGGCCCTTCACCGTCATTATCCACGGTTCGTCCATATCACTATCCTGCTTCGATTCCTCACTGTCGGCGAAGCAATCGTCTACGGTTACCAACGAAACGCGACCCTCTCTTCGACATGTATACCTTTCGTTTATACTCACGAGTCCGAGTTTTCGCTCTCAGTCTCCGATTCTTCGCTACGCTTGGATTTCCATTTCTTGTACCTGTCGATCAGATCTATGAGGTACGAATTTTTCTTTGCTTTTCGGATAAATTGACACTTGAGCAACTCCTTGGCGGTCGGTCTCTGGGGAGCACAAAAAGGGGGCGGTGTCGCCATCGTGAAAAAAAATAAATGTTTCGGACAAGACTCTCGCTCCCTTATGGGGTTCAAGTTTGCATCGTTGGAATACAATGAAAAATCTTTTAAATTTTTTATTTTCATTATTATTCGAAAATCATATTTTGCAGATGTCTCGCAGATCGCTAAATAAGAATCCTATAAAAGTGTTTGCGTGATTTTCGTTGCTTAAGGGGCTACTCTACTGTGACGGCTAAAAAAGTAAGCATGTATCGGTACAAACTTTTTTTCGCTTAAGGGTACACTCTTACAGAATAGAAAACAATTTTTTTTGTTGCAAATAAAGGTACCCTTATTTAACAACTTATAATCGTGTGAAGGCATGCAAAAAAGTATGTTGCTAGGGTTGATGATTTGCGCTCTCCAGGTAATCGGAAACGAAAAATTCAAAAAGATTCTTAATCTGTATGAGTGTCGCTATCGCCCGAACTAGGGTTATTATTTTATAAAGCAAAATAATAAAATGGCGTCGTTTTTTTTGGAAAAGTGTTTGGAAAACCCGTTTTTTTCGTCATAATTCAGACAAAAGTACAAGTTAAAATCAATGTTTTTAAATCATCCTAGTTCGGGCGATAGCCATACATGTGCTGAACAGGCAGTAAACATTTAGCCCGATTGGTTAAGCCGTTTTTCCGAAATCACCAACGCCAGGTGAAAAAAGTCGTTTACTAAAGTTTACTATACTATACTATACTATACAATACTAACCGATAGAGTGTCCTTTTACTCACACAGTGAAAATAGAGACTACCACTAAATAGTAAATGTATAGAAGTATACGTGTATATGTGTATACTCAGGTATACATTCAAAACAGCTGTTCACAACAGCTGTCATGGACGCGCAGCGGGTAGCCGTACTAGAGCGCGCGCACCAAGCACTTCTACTTTGAAGCGCTGTACTGAGTCGACAAAGAGAAAATCCACTTTACCAGCAATTGGATATCAATTCTATGATGGAATAGAGTTGAAAAATGCAAAATTAAAAAATATTTCATCCCGGCACAGTAGAATAGCGCCTTAAATCTACCAGAGGAAATTTGCGAGAAAAAAATCATTTCCGTAGCATTCCGACGATGCAAACTTCAACGTCACGCTCCCTCTCTTTCTCTCTCTCTCGAGACTCACGTTTTCCGGATCCTTGTTGAGGCACGCCTCGACAAACTCCTTAAACTGCTTCGTATAATTTCCAGTGAGTTGCGGCGGATTGTTCTTGGGTATGAGAAACAAGACCCTCATTGGATGAAGTTCGCTGTTGGGTGGTTCGCCCTTGGCCAATTCTATCGCCGTTATGCCCAACGACCAGATGTCCGCCTGCGCCCGACCAAACAGTTACTTTTTTCCTCAACTCATCTTCACGCTTTGGTTCGATTTTTTCATACTCCTTCCGAGCCTAAATTCGCTACATATTCATCCCGATATACCGTAGCGAGACGGGAAACGTTTGAACAAAAAAAGAACATTCACCTAGCCTTACCTTGGAATCGTAGGCCGACTGTTTGATGACTTCCGGGGCCATCCAGAAAGGCGTACCGACAAACGTGTTTCGCTTGCTCGTAGTGTTGGTCAATTGTCCGGCGACCCCGAAATCGGCAAGTTTCACGTCGCCCATCTCGCTCAGCAAGACATTGGCCGCTTTTATATCGCGATGAAGCTTTCTCTCGCTGTGCAAGTAATCGAGACCCTTCAATACCTCCCGGAGTATCACGGCTATGTGCATCTCCTCGAAACTTCCGGCTTTCATGAGATCCAGGGCGGATCCGCCGCCGAGATACTCCATGATGATCCATAGCTTCGTGCCCTGCGCCCGAGACAAAAGAAAAAGAGAAGTGTAAAGGAAATGTCGTCTCGAGGGCCACGCGAGAAGGAACGGCAAAGCGACCAACGAACCTTGAGATACGATCCGTAGTACTTGGTGACGTAGGGACTGTCGCACTGCGACAGAACCATGATCTCCTGCTGTATGTCCTCGATCTCATCTTCGGCCTCTTCGAGATCGATTATCTTTATGGCTACAACCTGCTGCGTTCTGTTGTCGATACCCTTGAACACCTCGCCGAAGCTGCCCTTGCCGATTCTCTCCTGCTTCGTGAATATCAGCTCGGGATCGACCTTCTGCGAAACAAAGAGTTTCCGATATTTATCCATTGCAAGGGGGGGGGGGGGAGACTCGACATCGTCCTCCTGTATGCGCCGACAGTAAGCGAAAATAAAAACATCAATTAGGTGGAAGCGGAGCAGGGAGAGAAAAAAAATCAGCCGACCGAGAGTATCGGCTGGGCTCGGGCTTTTCTCGAAGAGGACAAATGAGCGCGGGGCAATCTCGCAAGTAGATCGTAAAATCGGCCCAGTCCGGTAAGAATATTTCCATCAAGGGTCGCGCGTCCCGCCCCCTGACTCGTTCTCGTTTTATTTTCCACCGATAACGAGTTTATCGGGAAAAACGGCGTACCCGCGCTGGATAGAGAGCGAGCGAGAGAGAGAGAGAGAGAGAGCGTACAACGGTCGTACGCGAGCAACGGGAGCTCCAGCGACGAGTTAAGGGGTATGCCTAGTTGTAAAAGTCGAAAAATCACTTTTTTTCAAAAGAAATGGATTTTGACAGTACATCATCTTATAAATGTTTCCTAAAAAATTCAAGGTGATCTGATCATAATTAACAGATTTATTGGGCTGTTATGTTGACGCCCGTCGGAACGTTTGGAGCGTCATTCGAAACTTTAAGGGGTTTCGAGACAACTGACGATGTGTAACCATTTGATTCAAATTTATACAGTAAATTCTTTGTCATATACTGAATGCACCCTACAAGTTTTAAATCAATCGTCTATAGCGTTTCTATAAAATGTCCAATTGACGAAACACTTTTTAACATACGGGAATGCCTACGCTCATCGCTGAATAGTAGTTTTGCACACCAAATAGCGTGAAAAAATGTTTTACATGTTATGAAAAACTGTCAAATTATTCAGTACATGATAACAATTTAGTCTCCCTTTACATTATGACAATTAAGCATCTCTCTAAGTTGAAAAGTGTTTCTTTAATTGTAAATTTTATGGAAACGTGTAGATGATCGATTTGAAATTGAGAGGGTGCATTCAGTATACCAGGTATCCCATTTTTAAGTTACACCTGATTTATATCGAAAAATACTGCTGCGATCAAATATTGAGTACTTCAGGTTTCAAAGGAGAACGTTCGAAAAAAAATGTTTGGTTCAAAAATAAAAATGGCGACGTTAAGATGGCCAACATGTTTCAAAAAAATGGGATCATGAATTTTTTCACCAAAACATTAATCAGGCCAAAACTAACAACTTTTGTAGGAAACGTTTTTTGATAACGTTTAAAATATTTTGGTTCAAATACCATTCTTATTATCTTAGCGCTCTCCAGAATGAACCACGAGAAGGTAAAGTCTTTAACATCCCTAGTGTAAGTGTGTATGAGGATGCTTGGGTTTGTTTGTTTCATTTATCGAACAAACCCGAACAAACGCAATCAAACCCAAACTAACTCACATCCACACACACACACTTACATTAGGGATGTTGAAGACTTTACCTCCTCGTGGTAGATGGTATTCTAAATGGTATTAAAAACCATTTTAATGGTATTAAAAAATGGTATTCTAACCTCAAAATTATAAACGTTATCAGAAAAAAAATTTCTACAAAAGTTGTTAGTTTTGGCCTCATAAATGTCTTGACGAAAAAAATTAACTATTCCATAAAAAACATTTCGGTCATCTCAACGTCGCCATTTTTAATTTTGAACCATAATACTTTTTTAACGTCCCCCTTTAAACCCTAAAAGTTTCATGATACTCAATACTTGATCGGAGTGTTTTTCGAGATAAATCAGGTGTAAGATTAAAGTGGGACATCCGATATGACAAAGAATTTACTGTATAAATTTGAATCAAATGGTAACATATCGTCAATTGTCCCGAAACTCCTTAAGGCGAAGTAGAAGATCTACCACGTGACATATCAGTGCGAGAGAGATAGATGAAGTTTTCGAACAGAGATTTCTTAGAGATTAATAATATTTAGGGCAAAGGGAAATCATAAAGCTCTGCGTCAGGGAATACTCGAAAGCCTAATGCTTTGTTTTTCCTAAAAAATTAAACCATCTATGAGAAAAATGGGTTGTAAAATTTGTGAGATAACGTTGACCTTGTACATGCTCTTAAACGCTTTTTTCTCGAAAGTACGTTTCCTCAGTCGGTGAGGAAAATATCTCGAAAACTACTGCACCGACCTCTCGGAAATTTTGAGGTTTTTTTTAAGATGTAAAAATATAGCATTCGATCGAACGATTTTTATTCCTCACGTATATCGATTTCATTAATGAAACAACCCCATTTTTCGCAATTTCGGAAATACCTCCGATTCACCATAGGATAAACTAATATGCTAACGAAATGAGTTTGATGTTTTTATTTTCGATATCCTGGTTCAGAAAGGCATTGTCCACCGCAAAAGACGTTTCCGAGAGGTGCTTCCCGGACATCGGCTGTAAATAATTTCATCATTTTGACACAAAGCAGAGTGTTCTTCAGACGATACTTATTCATAAACCGAATTTTCGTAGAAATGAACGATCGCGATTTTCCTTTAAAAAAATCCCAAAAAATGTGCCGTTTTCGACAGTTACAACTAGGCACGACTCGTTAACGGGACCCAAGCCGCGCAGGGAGAATATTTTCTAATACCGCAGGTCGAACCAGCGTTCGAGCAAAGAAGCTCGTCGCGTGCGCGGTTAACTGTTCTCACTCTCCATCTCTCTCTTTCTCCGCGTCCGTGACGATAAGCCCGTACGTTCCCATCGTACGAGCAACCGTGGCGCACCGTCGACGGGTAATCCGATGACGCCGGCACGTAAGAATTATTTACATCGAAAAAAAATAATAGAAAAATGTTGCCGTTCGCTACGCCTCGGAAAAGTTTCCTGCGATATTCCGAAGGCGACGCTTTCCTAGGTGCACACACACACGCAACGCTCCTCCGTGCTTGGATTCCTCCACAGCCGGTCTCTCTCATTCCAGGATGTACCGTTAACGCGACGATTCCTCGACATTCCGATGCTTCTCGAGGCTACGTCACAAAAATGCACTCTGTCGTTTGGTCGAGAACACGACGGGGGGACTCACCGAGGGGGCGCCGCCGCCGATTCTTGGCTGGGTTCGAACAGACCGCGGAAGGGAGTCGTTGGCGGAGGCGCAAGTCGAAGATGGTGGAGGCGGTGGATGAGAGAGCGGTCTTCCGCGTCTCTGCTGCTGTTGTTGTTGCTGTTGCTGTTGCTGCTGCTGCTGCTGCTGATACCGAGCCCAGGATTGACGCGGCGCGTATCCGACGTGTCCGCCGGAAACGAACTGCGCCGAGCCGTTGAGGTGCGGCGGTGCCATAACGGCGGTTTGTTGCGGCTGAGCACCGTTTCGCATTTTGCCTCGGTCGATTGTCTCGCGCGTCTGATGGACGTGTCTCTACTAGCCGTATCTCGTCCCGTTCATGTTTCATAGGTGGCAAGCGTACGGGGCGATAACGAGTGCTCTCGATGAGGTCGATAGCCAGTCACCGCGCGCGGCTCACGTTTCCACTCGACGCTCTCTTTCTCTCTCTCTCTCTCTCTCTCTCTCTCTTTCTATCATCGGTCAGCCAACGCGGACACTCAGATTTCGCTCCAAGATAGTAAGAATGAACAAAAGAAAAACAGAAGAAAAGTTGTTATCGCATCCCTCAAGACGGGAGGCATCGCGGTAAACGTACGATCGAGCACTCCCCACCCGAGCGAACCGAATGGAGCGAAGAAAAATATGCGAATCTCGAGGACGCGCGTGGAACAGCCGAGAGCGGGGGAGGCTCCCACGAGATTGTCTGCAATCCGGGATGTACATTTGAAATTGTTATAATTGAATAACAGTATTTTATTTTTCTAATCGTTGGTCTTTGATAGTCTAGATCCAGATTTTTCGATTAGGCAGGAGCTTCGCTATCTTAGAATTTAAGGGTATTCGTTTTTGTCAAATATCTCGGCCGTTTTCAACTTTTGACTAAAAATGGTCGAACTAAAGATGTGGGGAATTTAATTATCTACAACTTTGGTCATGACAATGTTTTCCCTGTGATCGATAGTTTCCTACTTAAACCTGAAAAAGGAAGGGAAATTAAGTTATTGCATTAGTTCGTGTATTTTCAACTTTAGCGCATAAACAAAGATGAACAAACTTGTAGGCACTAAAATTCTCGACAACTTTGATCGTTACTTTTTTCCCCTAGGATCAATATTTTAGGTCCTACGGTTTTAGGAAATCTAGTGGAGCTTCATTGAGTACCCGAGACGCTAACGTCACCGTCACCCGAGCCAGCGAAAGGGGCGGCGGCGTTCTTTTCGCCCACAAAAGGACTCCCCTTTACAGGTCCAAGTAGGAAAATATCGATCGTGGACCAAAAATTGTTGAAACCAAAGTTATAGAGAATTGAATTTCCTACAAGTATAGTGATGACCATTTTGCGTAAAAAGTTGAAAATGCGCGAGTTATTTGGCAAAAACAAATTCCCCATAAATCCAAGATGACAGCCAAAGTTCCCGCCGAAAATTTGGATTTAGACTACCAACCTCCCTAACGACCAGAAAAAGAAAATACTGGTATTGAATGATTGGAATTTCAGGCGATGCTCTTGTACATCCCGACTGGTCTACTAATCGACATGTACAAAGCTCCTTTCCTCGCGGGTCTGGGGGAGTACTCGCACGGGTGAAAGTGAAACTCGTGGGCGCCAATCCGGTCGAACGCAAATGAAAAAAAAAGCACACGTTGCAGTCGCGATGATCGGGCATTCGACGATTCGCGAATTCGTTGAACTGGAGAAAAAAAATATCCCAAAGGGAAGGAAAAAAATGAAGAAAGCCGTGTAATAGAGCGCGACGGGTATCGGGTGCGCCGATAGCAGACCGACCGTACTCGGGCGCTACGTAGGCTCGCACCGTTGGAACGCGATGCAACGAATTTTACGCTCTGAATAATTGCTCGCCCGATATGCGTATTCGTCGAATAATCGTAGCGTGCCCGACAACTCGTACCTTGGCAACGACGCGGCTCTCGTACCTCTACGATCGACCGCTTTCGCCAAAATATATCTACATATACATATATATATATATATATATATATATATATATATATATATATATGTGTGTGTGTTCAAAAGCCGAGCAGCTGTTCGATAAATCCGATCGCGTACCGTCCTCGGCTATCGGTAACCGACTGACTCGCGCTCGATGCGCGCCCCCTTCCCGCCGTCAAGAAAGCAGCGTCGTTGCGCGATCGTCCCGCGACAACCGCGGCGAAGAAAAGCGTTGGTGGCGAGCAAAAAGAGAACCGGACGAAAAGTATCGTTGAAGAGTCGCGGGCTCGCGCGCCCTCGCGATTACGCGAGTGTCTCTCGGTGCTTTCGCAATACCAGAACTGAATGTATCGAGAGTCCAGAGCGAGGTATATAGGCGCGGTAGCGACGTATGCGGCCACGGCCGAGTGAAAGGCGACGACGTATCGCGTAGCAGCAGCAGCAGCAGGGGGGGGGGGCATCCACTCGTACCAACGGGGACGGAAAAATGCTCGCGTATGCAACAGTTACCGATCACGGTGCTTCCGTGTGTCCCCAATTATCGATCGCATTAATCGCAATAATCGTGGGACATTTTCAAATTCCGGTGATGGCCAACTGTTTGTTTTCCTATGGTCTGACGGCTCTGGTGTTCGTCGTCACCGTGGTAGCGCGCGCATAGTCGTCGAGGGTCGTTGAACCGGCGGTTGACTCGCGCAATTGCGTGCTTTGCGGAATTATTTTGCATTCGCCGTCACGGGGCTCTCGAGCAACCAACAGTGAGACTCCGCATCGCTCTGTTCCTTTGACAGAGGTTGGACTCACCGAGAGTGACGGCTTCTCTCGCCGATCGACCTGGCTCGCGTTGTTGTTGGATCGATCGCAGCTGGTAACGCCTCCTCCGGTACCGACGTCATCGTTGCGCCCACTGTGCTTCCGCAGAACCATCTCGTTCTCTAAACTTTGTTCCAACTTCAAACGCTTTCTCGCTTCGCCGCAAGAGAGCCGGAGAAAGAGGAATGACAACGCGATTGATAGATGTTGCTGCGAACCACGGTATTGCATACAGGCCTGGAAACTTGGGTGAGGTGGGCTCGGATAATGAGGCAGAGCGGTGGTTCTCGCTTGTGCCACTTGAAGCGCTGCTACCTTGGAGTGAACCAATCAAAAGCAACTTCGGACAACTGTGTAGGGTGCAGATTTTTCGAATGAAGAATACTTTCAACAGCATTATGATTGGAAAATGATTTGGTTATTTTTATTGCTGATCCCATAGCGAGAGTGACCATTATTTGCGATAAAAAAAATCCTCGAGCTTGTTCATTGAGGAGTTTCGGGACAATTGACAAAATATTACCATTTTATTTGGACTTGTAGAGTAAATTCTTCGTCATTCACTGAATGTACCCTCCACATTTTAAGTCGATCGTCTACACCGTTTCTATAAAATGTATCATTGGAAAAACACTTTTCAACATAAGGAGATGCCTACGGTTATCGCTGAATGGCAGTTTTACGCATGAGAAAGTGTGAAAAAATGTTTTGCAAAACCGCTAAATCGCTCAGTACGTTATGACAATTTTGTCATCGGGGTCATAATGTACTCCTTATGTTATCTGATCATAGGCATCTCCCTATGTTGAAAAGTATTTTTTCAATTGTAAATTTTATAGAATCGGCGTAAACGATCGGTTTCAAATTTGGAAAGCTCATTCAGCATATGACGAAGAATCTACTGTATAAATTTGAATCAAATGGTAACACTTCTTCATTTGTCCCAAAACTCCTTAATGACATCCGTAAACATCAAGCTACAGAAAAAGACTTTTGAGACGGTAAATATTATATATTTTCGCGCAAATGTGTTGCAACGTCTCAAGCCCTTGAAGGGGGGAGATACCTTTGGGCGAGGAAAAAATTTGCTGATTTTCATGATTTTTTTTTAAATGAACGATTTCTTCACCATTTTTTGAGACTTAAGGTATGTTTTTGTACTACTTTTGGCTCGTACATGGTTTTTAAAATTAATTGTTCAAAATAGCGGCTTCTAAACTGCATTTTCAAAACTGGCGTGATGTATAGCTAAAAAAATAATCGACCGATTCTGATGAAATTTGGTATAAATCTTTCTAACCTTATTGTCTATAACATGACTCTAAATGTTTTTTGAAATTTTTTAAAAAAGTATTCTTTAATGCAAAATGTAGCAATTTTTTCGGGAAACTCACTCTTTTTGTTTCCAAGCGTACCGTTTCATCGATTGTCAACATTTCTCACAATTTCTTGGTTCATATTCTGCGTAATGACGTTGACGTTTGCATCATTGGAATGCAACGATTTTTATCTTATTTCTTTATTTTTATTACTATTCAAAACCTTTTTTTTTAATTTGAGGTCGTAAACAGACGCAAAAACATTAGAATGATTTTTATAGCCTAAAACAGCCAAATAGAAGTTTATCGATTAAAAAGATTTGATTTGCGTTGCGTTCCAACGATACAAACTTCAAAATCATTTCTGCGTATGAGTGTTAATGAACGGAAAATATTCGTTGGCTTTTTTTCAGATTAATCCCGCCGACGCTACGTGTCACGCAGTCTGACAACATCCGCCGCAACCCGTTTAGAAGACTGTGTCATGCGTTCGCCATTTTTTAAAGATTTATACCAAAAATACCATGTAACAGCCAAAAAGATGTAATAACACATACCCTGAATCTAAAAAATGGTGAAGATATCTTTCCCTTTGAAAATAATCATAAAAATCAGCAATTTTATTCTCGCCTAAAGGTATCTCCTCCCTTGAATGCGCGGAATTGCAATTTTCGATTTTCGATGCAATTCTTCATGCTGCGGAATTTTAAACACCGAATACTTTCCACTATAGTTTTTAAAACTTTTCAGACAGTTCGGTACGATGCACGCTTTAGGCATTTTCTGAATTGAATAGACCGTTTACTTTCTTTCGATACTACAACGGAACACTAAACACGAGAATCAAAGACTGCGGAAGTTATCTATTGATGCATCTACAGGGTGTCCTGTTGTGAATGGACGATCCTGCAACTGTCAATAGGTCAGATCATATCCTACTATATGCTGGAATTTCAATTTAGTAAATGTCACACGGTTTTCGGGATTTTGGGCGTGATGTTATTTTTTTGAGAGAGATCTGCTTTTGGTATTTTTGCGTGCCATTTCTACAAATGATATGAATCGTCAATAACTCAGCAACTTTTTTAAGGGGTAAGGCCACTGTAAATTTTGCCAGACGAAAATTTGGCCATCGAAGGACAAATGTATGGTGCTGGGATTGCAGACTAACGGTAAATTTTTTTTTTACTTTCTTTTTTTTATTTTTTCCAATAAAAAACTATTCGCAAAACTTTACACGCGTTTTTCTCGAAATACGGTTTTTCAAAATGGCACGCAGCATCACTCGAACAATTTTCATTTTTTTTACTTGAAATTTTGACCAGATGTGAACATTAACATTATCTTGAGAATGTCGATCGGGATTTTCAATAACTTTATTTATTGATTTTTTATTAACAAAAAACTAGCCGTTTTTTTCGTCAAAAATCAATTTTTTTTTCAAACGCACGCCAAATCCACAAAAATTGATACTTTTTAAAATCCGATCGACATTCTCTAGCTATAACCCTCTAGATTGATGGTTTTTTTTTTGTTCTAGATTCAAAAGTGCACCAGTGGTGCTGCGTGCCGCGGAGCCCTGCAAGCAAAACATGCCCCGGGAAGATAGCTGTGGAACCGCCATTTTGTTTTTTTTTTGCTGTAAAAAAATTTGATAATAAAGTTTAATGTATGCCCGATAACACCCTTAAAAGTTTTTTTTCAATTACCTTCAATTTTGGAAGCAAAAAATTCGTGAAAAAACCTTTTTTTTTGGACCGTTACAGTGGCCTTAGGCCTTAAGTAATTGACACTAGATGTGTAGTACTTTTTTTTACACTCCAGGGTATCAAAGTCAGGTGTTCTAATTGGTTTGCATGAAAATTCTGCATAAGATCCTTTTTAACAAAGTTTCCTTAACATTTAAGGTTAAAAAGAAGACTTTTCTAGATAAGACAAATAACCAACAGTATTTTTTTTATAAATATCGGGCAAAAAAAGTTATCATTTGTAGAAATGGCATGCGAAAAACCAAAGCAGGTGGTTTTTATCTTGAAAACCGTGGGAATTTTACTAAACTGAAATTCCAGCATATACACTAGGCCAAAGAATTAAAGGATATTGAAAAAGTCCGTCAATTTTAGGGTCATTTTCAAATAGCTGTAACTCCTCGAAAAATGGTCGTACATCAAAATAAAAAAAAGGAAAATTGAAGGTGTGAATCTCTAGTTTTGAGATCTTGAGCTCAACATTTTTTCGCATCAGCCAATTTTTAGTAGCCATCAAAAAACTAAAGTAATAAAAAATTACGAAATTTTTGCTCATCTTTCACAGTCTGCACGGACTTCAATGAATTTTTTTGAATGATCGGATTAAAAGGATCGTCTAGCTGGATTCTTCCCCTTTAATTTGAGCGGTGGGAGAGCTCTGTACGATTTTTCTCGCTGAGTTATCGATGTTCAAAGCAAAAATGACACTTTTGACTTTGATGACTGATTACTCGGAGACTAATGGTCGCACAGGAAAAAACCAGAGGTTTTTGGAAACTTTGAAGTATTGTCTATAAGATGCTTTTATCATTTATTTATCAAGAATTTTTTTATGCGGGAAAATGGATTTAAAACAATGTGAAAAATGGCATATTTACGAATATTCTTTTAACTAAGGATTATTTTGCCAATATCGAATAGATAAAAAAAATCGGTTTTTTTATGACCTCAAAGTATCCTAAAAAAGCCCTCAAAAGTTTAAACCTCTGCGATTTTTTTTTCATTGTGTTCCGAATGATCGAAATTGTGTTTCTTGCCAAAAATCGATTAAAGGCTAAATCTACCATCTTTTATTCGTTTTTTGAGGATCACAATTTCTTTGGCACTGATCCGAATTTCCGGTGCTAAAAAATGTTGATTGTTGAACATTGTCGAACAACGAGAACAAATTTTTTTTTATAGCCCTGAACGTTTTTCGTGATACGACAAGCGATTGGAGTTGTTGGAATTCACAGTTATTTCAATGTGTGCGTATAGTTACTAGTCTCACGAAATCGGGCATAGACAAGACTGATTACCGATTGACTAACGCCCATCATATTGGCAACTTGCTGTTGCGTATAACGACCTTTACGCAAAAGCGCGACCACACGCACATTTTCGACTGTAGACAAATGTTGCCTCATTAAGATTTTTTTTTCAGTTACCAAAAGTCTCGACTTTTGTATGACCTTGAAAAAAAAACTTTTTTCCTTAAACAAAGCGCATACCATAAGGTGAACGCTGAACAAAATTAAGCAAGAGTTAAAAACTTGCAGCCGAAAAAACAGTGATTGATAGAAGGGCATACGGTTTTGCAACTAAACATTAAATCAATATTAAGAGAAAGGTAGATACAGCGGTCAGATGAACGTGACACGATTGTTTTTGAGAGATGTGAAACTTTGCATCCCTCAGTTATGAGTCTCGATTAATGATCGTGGGACGTGTGCGTAGGGTGTCGTATCCTTAATGTAAATTGTACACACGCACACATTTGAAGAACTGTGAATTCCAACAACTCCAATCGCTCGTCGTATCATGAAAAACGTTCAGCGCTATAAAAAAAAATCTGACAATTTTTTTTCGCTTTTTTTTAATTAATTTTTTTGTCAAAATTTTTTTTTTTATCCATTTTTTTTTCATTAAACAAAAATTTGTTCCCGTTGTTCAGCAATCAATATTTTTAAGCACCGGAAATACGGATCAGTGCCAAAAAAAATTGTAATTCTCAAAAGACGAATAAAAGGTGGTAGATTTAGCCTTTAATCGATTTTTGGCAAAAACCACAATTTCGATCATTCGGAACACAATGAAAAAAGAATCGCAGGGTTTAAACTTTTGAGGGCTTTTTTAGGATACTTTGAGGTCATAAAAAAAACGAATTTTTTTTTATCTATTCGATATTGGCAAAATGATCCTTAGTTAAAAGAATATTCGTAAATATGCCATTTATCACGTTTTTTAAGACGGAATGACACCTCATCGCGGTCGGTATGGTAGAACAATTATAGATTCCCAAAAATCTCTGAAACGGCTCTTCAGATCCCGTCGAAACTTTGCCAAACGACGTCAAATAGATAGACGAATAGCTTCTAGCCCCTCAAATTTTCTGAATTTGAGAAAAAAAATGTAGATTGGCTTATCATAAGCCAATCTAGGTTTTTTTCTTAAATTTAGAAAATTTGAGGGGCTAGAAGCTATTCGTCTATCTATTTGACGTCGTTTGGCAAAGTTTCGACGGGATCTGAAGAGCCGTTTCAGAGATTTTTGGGAATCTATAATTGTTCTACCATACCGACCGCGATGAGGTGTCATTCCGTCTTAAAATCCATTTTCCCGCATAAAAAAAATCTTGATAAAAAAATGATAAAAGCATCTTATAGAGAATACCTCAAAGTTTCCAAAACCCTCTGGTTTTTTTTTGTGCGACCATTAGTCTCCGAGTAATCAGTCATCAAAGTCAAAAGTGTCATTTTTGCTTTGAACATCGATAACAAAGCGAGAAAAAATCGATCAGAGCTCTTCCACCGCTCAAATTAAAGGGGAAGAATCCAGCTAGACGATCCTTTTAATCCGATCATTCAAAAAAATTCTATTGAAGTCCGTGCAGAATGTGAAAGATGAGCAAAAATTTTGAAATTTTTTTTTTTACTTCGTTTTTTTGATGGCTACTAAAAATTGGCTAATTTTTAGTAGCGAAAAAATTTTGAGCTCAAGATGTCAAAACTAGAGATTCACACCTTCAATTTGCTTTTTTTCATTGTGCTGTACGACCATTTTTCAAGGAGTTACAGCTATTTGAAAATGACCCTAACATTGGCGGACTTTTTCAATATTCTTTAATTCTTTGGTCTACTGTAGTAGGACATGATCTGCATATAGACAGTTGCAGGATTGTATATACAGGACACTCTGTATATATCATACAAGGGCCCTACGTGACGCGCGCTCCTAGTGGCTAGATGAGGAACTAGGTTTGTGCCTCACTAACGGTGACACTCTACACCACTAAAAAACGCCGGAGTTTCCAGACCTGTATGTAAGACCGTGGTACGAACGCGCCGCATCCGTTGTCTCTCGCGTTGCTCGTCCTTGGTTCGTCGAACCGGTTTTCTCGCCGCCCTCGCTCGATTTCGGCCTCCAAACGAGACGTGAGCTCGACTCCTGCCACCCCCCACTGCCCCCCGTGAGTCAAAAATCAGTCACGCTGGGCCTATGCAAAAAGTCGAAACGCGAGCACCTGTTGGGGCGATACGCGAAAAAATGTCTTGCGTGCGTACGTACGTACGTTTGGTGTTTCGATAGAAGGGTTGCCTGTGCGAGAGGGGTATCGATTGCCGCCTCGTCGCGTCTGCGTCTGCGCGAGAATCACCGACCTTTTTTTTCGAGCCGTTCCAACGACAATATTATATTTTCACGAAATTGCGTAGGGTATACCGACCGGTGAATGAACGGGGGACCAATGAATGAACCAAAGCTGATTTATATTCTAAATAAGTGAAGAATATCAATTGTCGGTAAAAACTCGACTCACTATGATTTAGGAAAAAAAATGACAGGTGTCGCTAAAACCGTTTTCGCAGTTTGATATCGAATTTTGACGTCACGACGAATTTTTCTAGTTTTTAGTACTTGCACACCGCGCAACTTACCAGGGACATCACTTGAGGGTCCGCCGTTGATTTTGTTGAAACTATATATGTGATAAAGCATTGAAAACTATTAGACACGTGTTTATTTTATCTGCGGAAAGACAGTTTTAAGGGGGGAAATCACCTCTCAAAGAAAAGGCGTGTCGGGGGGTCGTTTTGCAGTTTCACCCACAAGCTTACCGATCTGGATGAAAGAAAAACCAAAATTCTTCTAATGTTATGCGATGAAAAATCCACTATAAAATAATGGAACAAAAATTAAATTAAGGGGTGACACGCCTTTCTTGGAGCCCCCCTTAAAAACGTTTTTCCGCAAATACAAATAAAAATACGTGTCTAATAGTTTTCAATGCTTTATCACATATATGAGTTTCAATAAAATCGAACGCGGACACTTGAGTGATGTTCCGTATTAGTTGCGAAAAAAATCGTTTTTATGCGTTTTGTGGGTAAGTATTACTTTTATAGGGTGTCTCAAAATGACCTGACATTTTAAATAGCGCGCCATTTTTTTTGTGGCGAACATGGAGTACTAATCATTGACAACTGGCATCAGGAAGTATTGAGGTTTAGTCATGGAAAATCACACTATCGAGCAACGCATAGAAATGGTTATTTGCTGCATTGTTACTGCATACTTATTGCAGACGAAGTTTCATGGTCGTGTTATCTCGCGCTGCGGCGATGTGAATTGGTCACCTAGATCGTGCGATTTCACGCCATTGGACTTCTTTCATTGGGGTTTTCTTAAAGAAAAAGTGTATGCCAATGATCCAGACCATTCCGGAGCTCAAGGAAGCAATTGGACCTACCATTAATTAAATTAATCCGCAATTATGCCAAAATGTTATTGAAAATTTCGTCAAAAGAATAAACGTTTGCAAACAAGGACGACGCAGCCATCTATCGGATATTGTGTTTCACACATAACCTCCATCTTTGTACTTTATATTAAAATAAAAAAATTCGTACTTTACAAATAAATAATACGTTTTATTAATAAAGAAAAATGTCAGGTCATTTTGAGAAACCCTATATTACTTGAGTGATCGATCTTTGATTTTTGGCCAATTTTTTCAAACAAACTCGTAATAATAG
Source organism: Ophion slaviceki (assembly GCA_944452715.1). Classification (NCBI taxonomy): domain Eukaryota; kingdom Metazoa; phylum Arthropoda; class Insecta; order Hymenoptera; family Ichneumonidae; genus Ophion; species Ophion slaviceki. The sequence goes on from OX101795.1 coordinate 14,760,874, forward strand.
TTCAGAATAAGACACGTTTATTTACTGCTGCTGTATTCTAATCTCTTTCCAGTGAATGGACATATGGGCTCTGTTATGATAATTCTCAAACCAGAGAAAACAAATTCGCTCATCTGCTGAAAATTGCAAACTTATTTACTGTTGCGAGATGACAATGTACATCTCTTTAAACATTCTCATAAAATCATTTCATTCATTCGGTTGATTTCGACGAAATTTAATTTTCTATTTCCCTGTCGAAACAAACTTTGGTAGTTTTTTGAGAATGTCACGTTAAGGCGGCATATACATTCACAACCATCCAAAAAATTGATTTCTTTTCTTTTTTCTTTAAACGATAGAACCATGTGTGTAGAATATTTTCCCAAAGTTTCAAAGCGAAATTCGAAAAACTTCAACCGTTACAGCCCGTCAACGATGTGCCTCACCGCTCGGATTCGGGGTGGGCGTACATGTCAAACGCGTTTTTCTCGAAAATGCATTTTTGAAATCGGCGTGTAGGGCTACTCAAAAACTGTCAAGCCGATTGAGTTGAAACTTGATAATAATATTGATAATATTGCTACCTTCTAATTGACGAGAATTGTTTTTGAAATATTAGAAAAAAAAACTACTTTTTCACTCACACGTTTTTTCAATCCAAAGTTTACAGAAATTTTGCGTGAAATATTATTTTTATTTGAAAACGCGTGCCATTTTCTTAAATTCGCATTTTTTAAAAATAAGGGGCCGTTTATATATTACGTTATTGATTTTTTGCTGATTTCCACCCCCCCCCCAAATCATCCTATCGTTCCTATCGTCATAATCCAATTATCGTTATTGTCATCCAACGACAAACCCGGCCCCCTATTTTTAAATGACTTAATTTATGGACGGCCCCGTATTTTGCAAATCAAAGTCTACGGTAAGCTAAACTGCAGGCCGATTCCCAACTCCCGCCGCAACCTTGCTGTAACACGCCGCCACAGCTCCGCCATTTCGATGATAAATGTACTAAAAATATGGTTTTGCATAGTTAAATATACTGTTGAAGTATACCTACAGTTTGAGAACTATAGAATAATTATTTGTTAGTTTTAAAAAATCCTCAAAATTGCTTAAATTTTTTCCGTCTGAATGTATATCCCGCCTTAAGATGCAAAAAAAGCTTCGTGTACTTTCTACGAAAGCATAATAACAAATATAATACTCATATATATGAGAATATCGTAATCTCAAAATCTAACTTTTAATAAAAAATGAATAATACATCGTTATCCTTTACAGCGTTCATCTACATTACACGTCCATTTACTGCCGTCCATTCACTGATGATTTAATACTGTCCCTACTTATTTCTCAATTCCTCCAATATTATTTGTTGCAATTACTTCGAATATTTTTTCCTTCTGCCAGAATAATATCCGTCGTAAGCTATAGCAATTAAAAAATGAGTTTTCGTAATATTTTTATTTTACCGTCCGGCTGAAACGTTCAGTGTCGTTATTTGTCCATTCATTGATCGGTCAGAAGTATCACCGTTGGTGAGGCAACAACTTAGTTCCTCATCTATTCACCGAAAGCGCTGTCACATAGGGGTCTTGTAAATATAGATATACAGCAATAAATAGATAACCTCCCCAAAGTCTCTGAATTGCGTTACCATGTTCCGTTGTGGTGTCGAAAAAAAGCAAACCGTCTATTGAATTCGGAAAATGCCTATGGTGTGCATCGTAACGAACTGTTGGAATAGTTCTAAGAACGATACTGGAAAGTGTTCAGTGTTTGAAATTCCGTAGGACGAAGGTTGCATCGAAAATAGAAAAACGGCAAAAATGATTCATTGTAAAAAAAACTCGCTAAATTCACAAAACAATAAAAACGGTTCCTTCAGAATATTGATTTTCAAATCAGGGGGCGTCGCAACATATACAATGCGTTAATTTCTTTTTTTACTTCCTCTTCCATTATATTTATTTCCAGGTTCCCATTAACATAATAGAGAAAGAAAAAATACAAATTTAAGTTATACAAAGAAACAAGGAATGCAATCTACTAAAAAAACAGATGAATCAGACGAAAAAAAAAACGAAAAAAAAAACTAAGGTACAAAGTTGTGCATACCCCAGCTACTCCAATGCCCAGAAACCAAATGGAAAAATAACAAAAGCTCGAACACACTAGAAATGCAGTCTACTGAAATAATAATTGTCATTCTCACCATAGGATCGGTAGTAAAGAAAACTAAATTATTTCCCATTCAAATCGCTGTCAAGGAGGTTAGAGCGGTCTCATTGAGTCATATGACGGTTTATGAATTATTATTTTCAATGACCCTCAAACAAATGCATCCGTGGTCTAGATTTATTCTGTAGATGCTAATTTTTCATGAAATACATAATTATAGGGCAGAATTATGCATTTTTACATTTTTATTACACGAATAAGAAAAACTTTTGCGTCACTACCGGTGTAAAAGTATAACATTATCGATGATCATTTTGACAAAACTGCGTCAGTGAATGTTTTATACAACTAAAAATGAAATTTTAAGTCATTTATAATTATGCCTATTTATATTTATCTCACGAGATTAGTTATTATTACCATTGATGAATATTAAGTGTTGCCGAAATACGGTAACTTCACGGATATTGAGGTTGGCAGAAATGCTCTTCATTCGCCAGCCAAGATTCCAAATCTTTTATTAAACCTTGATGGGGCCAACTTCGAGCATCGCAAACGCGATGTTATCAGGTGTTTGTTCAAAATTAAATTATATTATTTGCGGAGTTTTATAATTGATCGCGTATCAATAACGTGTTCAATTACAATTTTACCCATAGTATTAATTCCGCTAAAGTAATTCAGGGATATTTAACCAAGATTTCGACAGATTTGGTGCAACGTTTTTAGTCCGTTTTTATGGTAAAACTGTTTTGGTGAATATGGCAGAGACTTCTCCAGAGTCGTTTAGGATCTAATTTTTCAACTTTTATTATCAATTATGCAATAACTAAAACATCAAACACAAATTTAGCACGTTACGATCGATAATACGAATATTCAACACAAGTTAACATGAATCAGAACTGTGGGTAAAATAAATTTAGTGTCTTTGTCAACCCTGAAGAACTAGTACTTCCATAAGGGATCATCAGTGTCAAGTTTTCAAAAAATCAATTTTTTTTGCATTGTCCGATAGTATAGACGGTTATAAATATGTTGTTTATATACTTACACAAACGTAAGTAGACAATTTATATAAAAATTCCGCACTCGAAACGTTAAGCCTGATTTTCTCTAAATGTCGTTTTTCAAAATGGTACACTCTCGAAGGAAGTGTTTTCAAGCTGTCCGTTTCAAATTTTGACACAACATTCTTCAAGCTATTCTTTATCGTGCTGTGGAAGCTTTATTTGTTGAAATCTTCATATTTTTTTAACGAACAACTATGCTGAATTCGACATTTTTTTCTCGAACCGCCGCCATTTTGTCAATTTTTATTTAAAAAAAAGCCCCCCTAGCAAGATAGCGGCTTGCATACTGGTTAATAATCTTTTTACAAATTTTATTTCAGATAATATTTACGGCCACAACCGTGTACACTGTGAGGTCTCCTTTTTCGAAGACCTTTTCAAGCGTTGAAAAAATGTAAAAATAAATAAAAATAAACGTTTAAAAATGTATTTTCTGTTCTTCATGAGTGCTTTGATTTAACATTAAAAAAATCAGACTGATTAGCGTATTTTGACGATCGAAAAAAAAATCGCTAAACTCAGCTACTTTTCGACACTGTGATGATTCCTTAAGGGAAGGTTCTGCCTTGTTAGGCCGAAAAATGTTCGATTTTTCACCAATTTTTTAGGCGAAAAGTATTAAATATAGAATGTTGATATTTGGCATGTTGACTAAGCGGTCTTTATTGAACATCAAAATATTTTTTAAATTGTGACAAAATATGGTGGTGGGAGTGGGAGGAGCCACGTATATCGGTACACGGGCAATGACATTCTTCACTTGCGGAAGTCCTAAGTCCCGGACAGGTGATCTGAAGCCAAAAAAATCAAACATATTTTTACTTTGTACAATATTGTGTATAAGTTGACCTAGAATCAAAGAGAAAAATTGAAAAATAAAAACAAAGTGAGCGATAGGAAGGAAGTTTGTTTTTTTTCCCAAAAATATTCTCAGTTCTTTGCTCACTAATTTTTTATTTTTCAATTTTTCTTCTTGATTCTGTGTCAACTTATACACAATATTGTACGAAGTAAAAATATGTTTGATTTTTTAAATTCAGATCACCTGTCCGGGACTTAGGAGTTCCGCAACCGAAAAATGTCATTGCCCGTGCACCAACATACGTGGCTCCTCCCACTCCCACCACCATATTTTGTGAAACTTTAAAAAATATTTTGATGTTCAAGACCGCTTAGTCAACATACCAAATATCAACATTCTATACTCAATACTTTTCGCATAAAAAGGTGGTGAAAAATCGAACATTTTTTGGCCCAACAAGACAAAACTTTCCCTTAAGGTAATCCTATTAAACTGTGATCCTTTACACTATGATGATTCCTTCAGGTAATCCTATCGCTTCACACTAGTCATCCCAGTGATCATACTTGAAACTCTTACAATTTATATCTTTAACATATGCAAAAAAAATAATTTGTAATAACTAAAATTTTCCATTTGTAAACTGTTTAATGAATGTTCACGTTTAATAAGAAAAGTGAAAAAATAGTTATTCCAACGATTCGCGCAGCATTTCTGGGTTTGATATTTGGCAACATTGGTTTTATCTCCGTTTCTTTTTACTCAACAAGGCGAGTTTAACCTCCATACTTTTGAATGTCGATCTGTCAACACAATGTCAGGTGCGGGAAATATAAAGCATTGCATTCGGACCATGACACGTAAAAAAGCGTGGAAAATTTGTGTCGGCGAAATTAGTCTGTTAAAGATGAAATATATGTGGAAATTCAAATGAGTGAGATGAGGTTAGGACTACAGTCAGCTGTTGCCTTGCTGTCACGTCTCTTTATCGTAGCAAGTGGTGATAAATCCAATATCGGAAATTCAAAATAAACTTGATATTGCATAAAGATTTGGTCAATAAGCGTAATTTTTTCTGAGAGCATTGGATTACCATAAGTGTTAGGTATGTAAATCTTATTACTTTAAAGAATCTGACGGATTCCCACTATTGTATACACTTTTGTAGCGACCAGAAATTGAGTTTTTATATGTCGTCTCGACATACCTTCACAAAAACACGAAATTTTAATTTTTTTTTCTCTGTAATGAGGTCGATAACCGACCCTGAAATTTTACAGAGACGATTATTAATATATTTAGTGAAGCTCACAAGAAGATGATGATAATCCTATGGATTGAAGCTTGGCGATAGGATTACCTTCAAAATATTGTTTATGGGAAATAAATGTGCTCTATTGCACAGCTGTTCGGGCCTGCGTTTGATTGGCCACTCCTAGGAAGCAGTGCTTCAGGTGGCAGAAGCGAGAACTGCAAGTATCCAGAACTGTATGCAAGACCGTGGTCGCGACCCAACGACGTTAGACGTTACACCTCGGGTGTTGCCCCGCACCGCCAAAAGCGCCGATAGCGATGAAATGTGCCGCGACAGCGTAAACGTTCGGCGCACGAAGAAACTTTGCACTTCGAGGCAAACGGACAAACCTGCTCGGCGCGGTTTGACAGTCGCCAGCTGTGCGCGTGTGCGCGCGCACCACCGATCGGCGAGAGCTAGAGGTTAGGTGTCGCCCGTGGCATTTTCCGTTTCTTCCCACGAGCCGCGGAGAAGAAAAGAAGAAAAAAACATTCTAAGCGCAAAATGGCGGCGATTGCAATTATAGGACGTACTCACCTCGTTGAAGGCCATCTTCTTCGTTACGCTTCCGGATTTGAGAGTTTTACCGGCGCCTCCTTGTCCCACCGTTCGCTAACTATTTTACGAGTCCCGTGACCGCTTTTGCCAAAACAAGAGATAATGGTTACTCCCGCGAGTTCCGCGACAAGCATACCTCGTTGTTTCGTCGTCCTCGTCGTCGTCGTCGTCGTCCCTCGCGAATTCACGGAGCATCGATGACGCTCCGAATGAAATAAATAAACGGCAAGGTTCTTTCTCTCGTATCTGTGCGCGCGCGCGGGCGCGGGCGCGTGCCCGACTCTGGGCAGTAGACCGTCCGCGATCGCGACAAACTAATTAATGGCGCGATACGATACACGAGTTTTTTCCTACCACCGATGCCAGACGCGCATTCCTCAGGTGGGAAGCCCGCGCACTTCTCCCCGTCCTATACGCCAAATTTCGGTGACAAGCTCGTCGAGCGGTTTTTTCCTCCATCCACGATCGATCTTTATCGCGCAGCGCAACGGTCCCACCTCGTCGTATAGCCCGATATTCCTTTCGAGTTTCCGCGTCCTTTCTTTCCGATTTTTCTTTTTTATTTTTTTTCCGTTGCGTTATTATTCGCCGAGCGACAACTGTGGCGCGATCAATCGTGGCGCACCCGTACCCTTCGGTTTTTCACGTATTTACGATGCACCGCGGAGACGACCGCGAACACGGTCAGCCGCCATATTGGTGTTTTTCTTTTCTCTTTTCTTTCGACCAGACGCGCCGCGGTGAACCTCTCCGAAGTTAGCTACACCAATTGAGCTATTTGAACGGTTTTTTAAAACCAGCTGGCTAGTTTTTCGTTTTTTTTTCTCGCGTTAACCGAAGTTTGAAGCTCCACGACTTTCCAATTTCGATTTTGTTTCGTTCCGAGCTATTGTAGTTGGTTGTTGGAACAATTGGAGCGTTTGTTGAAACAGCCTGTCGTTGAAAAATAGAAATAAAAAACGACTATGAAGTTAGCGCCGCCGTTTTTATTATATTGCCATTGAGTTTCTTTGAGGGGTCATTTGATCCGGAATACTTTGTCGGTGACGAATATTCAAATTAAAAAAGCAAGTTAAATACCATATGTGGTAAGTTCTCGACGCATGATCATATTCCCAGATGAAGTTAGCGCCGAACAATTCATTATTGCGGTATTTTTACGTAATAGATGGCTTTATCGGCGGGAAGTCGTTTCTAGGCGAGCAATATTCGAATTAAAACGTTTGTTAACTCATCGTTTCTTAGAAAAAGGCAAATACGATATGTGATAAGTTTTCCACGCATCGTTATACTACTCGATAAAGTTACCGGCAAAATGGGGCAGAGAACATACCACGCATAGTTAATTTTTTTTTATTAACGTGGTCTCACAAACATTTTAATTTGAATATTCGTCACCTACGAACGATGCCAGATCGAATGGCCCCCCAAAGAACGTCAATGACGATATACAGACGAACCTCAATCTAACGAAGATTTATCCATTCCCTTCCGATAGACACCCGAAATCCTGATACAACGACATAATCATATACATTATGCTCTAATTGCTAATTGATTGTAAAAACTGCTCTAATTTAAACCTTTCGTTTTTATTTTAAATATCCCCATATTTATAATACCAATAAATTTTTTTTAAAGATTTTACGGAACATGACTTCGGTATAACGAAAATTCCATATAACGAACTTCCCTTGAGATTCGTTGTATCGAGGGTCGACTGTACATAAATAAAAATGGTGGCGCTAACTTCACGGTCGTTTTTTCTCTCTATTTTTAAAGGCATTCCTTTCGCGGAGGGCCGTATTTTGTGGGGGCATTAGCAGGGCCCTTCTGAATCATTGATAAATTACACTGTCACCTAATAAAAATAAATCACGATCAATTATTATACTCAACGATGAACGAAACCAAAAAATTTCGCCCAAATTTGGAAGATATAGAAATTTTTATACTTTTCCTCAAAAGCCGCGGCTACGAAAATTATTCTAATAATTTTTTTAATTGAAAACAAAAGCAACAGGCTGTCTAGAATTCACTAACGCAGAGCCTGTCGATTTCATTATACCCTAAATATTATTCATCTTTGAGAAATCTCGGTTAAAAAATGTTTGCTATCTCTTTCGCATTTGAACGTGCTGTGAAAATTCACATGTCAGCATTACAGCGGCCAGAGGACAGCATACGGTGGCACACCGTGACACCAATATGCTGTCTTCTGCTTCCGCATTAATCAGGAAATTTGCGCCACAGTGCGTGGTTTGGCGAAATAAATGTGTGATGCCAAGACGGCAAGTTTGCAACAAATATACGCAACAATTACCTGCTGCAACAACGGTACTAATGCGGCAAGCTCCAGATTTGGAGTGATGTCATCTTTATATCGCGTTTCAGTCATAAATGCACCACGCTGTGACGCTCCGTTGCCGGTAAAAACGAGGCAAGTTATCGCGGCATTGAGACGGAAAATTTGGAATACGTTATTCCGGCAAGGTTAGGGCACCTTGGCGGCACGCTGTGACGTTCCATTGCCAGCAAAAACAAGGTATATGGTTATAACCATAGGCAGATTCGCTACGACAAATGTCATGGTCCTAAAATTAGTTATATAAGTTGATCCAGTTGAATGGTCGAGTGGTTAGCGTGCTTGCCTTCTAAACCAGCCCATCGTGAAGTCGCGGGTTCGAATCCCTGCCTCGTACTTTCGGAAAAAAATAATTACGGGCATGACGCGCAGCCCTCAGTCATACGCGGGCGTCGCACACACGAACCGGTACGTGGGTGCGATTTTATTCAATACAATTATTTATTTTGCCCTCTTTTTATTCCCGCCTGCCCAGCTACCAGTAATGCAGAACTCCATTTAGCCGGTCACAACACCGCAATAGCGGGTCTCGTTTATACCGGCGTAGGAGCGTCAAGGCGTGTTCTAAATATGCCGGCAACGGAACGTCACAACATGCCACCAATGTGTCGGCAACGGAACTTCACAGCATGCCACCAATGTGCCGGCAACGAAACGTCACAGCGTACCTCCAATGTGCCCTCAGCTTGCCGAAATAACGCATTCCAAATTTTCTATCGCAATGCCGCAATAACCCAGCAATGAACGTGGTCTAAATGTACCGCAAATATTATGTACTTTCGTACTGCAATATTAACACCAGTGTTCACGCAAGGATGCGCAATGCTGTGCTGCTAGAACGCAGCTTAATGCGGCGGCAAAGGATGCCATTTTTCCGTCACAACTTGCACTCTCTTGGCGTGGTTTGCCAATGTGTTGTCGCCAAATTTCTTACTGGGACACCTTCTACTTCGCCTTAAGGGGTTACCCCCACTTGCGATTTTGAAAAAATCGATTTTTTTTATTGTATTTTTTTTTAAGTATAAGTATTCGGGCCCATACTTCTGTATGGGCCCGGAATAGATCACTCTATGTAAGTTTACAAAAAAAATATATTTTCTTCGTGTAAACTGAAATTGAAACTTTAAACGCGTTTTTCTCAAAATGGCATTTCTGAAGTCGGTGACCAAGATTACTTGAACACTAATAAACCGATCTTCTTGAAATTTTGCAGGCTTATTTAATACATAAAAATGTAGTCTTTAATCGTTCGATTTTTTTCGTTAAAATCGAACCATTAACTTTGACTGTCCGCCATTTTGTGAAAAATGAATATTTTTTAAAATCCTTCGATTAGACTAGTTTATACTTATATTTGACTAAATCCATCCGCATTTTTTTTTCAGATGATCCACTTCGCCTCAATATTGGTCACCGCAAACCGTGTATATAAAAACTTTATTTCATTGACGGCCAATTGCCACTAAACAATGTAATATTTTTCAATAAAAAAATTACTGAAAGTTCTTCAAGATGTGTTCTTTAAGATGGTATATTGATCGATTAAAAAAGTTTTGTAGTTTTCTTTTAAAAAATTCATGAAAAAGGCCTTTTTTGTGCGCTACAAGTGGGGGTAACGCCTTAACACGAATGTGTGATTAAGGTATTCCTTTCGCGGAGGGCCGCATTTTGTGGGGGCATACGCACGGCACGGTCTTCTAAATGGCACGGTCTTCTAAGGGGCCTTCTGAATCATTGGTCAACTACGTTGGCGCGCAATAAAAAAATAAGTCGCAATCAATTATTATAGCCAACGATGTGCTGGAATTTAAAAAAATTTCGCAAATTTAGTAGATTTAGAGATTTTTATATTTTCTCTGAAAAGTCGCGGCTACGAAAATTTCTCTGCTTGTCACATTTTTCAAAGTTTTATCATTAACATTTTCTGGAAACATTCGGCGACCCCCCGTTTTATCGTCATTACGGAATCTTTAGAATTTTGTACACGCCTTGGGCGGTTTATATCAAGCATCCAGAGTTATTTAGTGTATACATTATTCGATATAAATGTGGCCAGCGTGTCATCTGCATAAAGCGCTGTATAAATGAGACGATTTTTAGAGTTGTAAATTTTCGTCAAAGGTTCGGTAATTTGGCTTGAATTTTTAGCAGTGTACTGGGATGTATTTTTACTGGGTTAGAGACGAAAATCAGTTGATTGTTAAATATTCAGGTTCATGAAAGGCATACCTTGATGGGGGAGATACCTATAGGCGAGGAAAAAATTGCTGATTTTCGTGATTTTTGTTTAAAGACAAGATACCTCCACCATTTTTTCAGAGATTAGTAGGGAGATGTACAACGCTCCCCTTTTCGGCGTGCCTCGGAAACGGCGCTAAATCGCGGCGGCGAGTTCGGGAATATGATTTTGTGTGCATCGCCTCTGTCGAGGTAGCAGATTCCCTTGTAGCCGTGCGAGTCGTGAGCACCGCTCAAGTCGATATCGCAGCAGCGTGCACACGAATGGGTAGCTCGGTGGGGGAAAAGTCTCTGCCCCTCACTCACTCGACAGGCGAACGGAGCGAGGTTTTCCGTCCGATCGAGCTCGACATATGTGTGGCCGTACTGTGGATTGGAATATGCATTAAATGAATTGCAAAGAGAAAAACATATATCGAGAAAATTGTTTTCTCTCGGTTGGCCGTTTATGCCGAGAATGCGGGTTGAAAAAATTAACGACGAACCGCGTTGAAAAATAAAACGCCGAAACGACCGTGGAAGGTTCAAAAAGAAATCTTGAACCTTTGCCGCGGTCATTACGGCGTTTTTTTTTCAACAGTAAACATTATGAATAACCGTGTATCATAAATGTTTTTATATCCTCAATGAGCGTCGTGGCTGAGTTGGCAGCGTGACGGATTGACGATGCTTGCGGTCCGGGTTCGATCCCTGGTTAATCGACTTTTTTTAATCTATTCTTTTTCTTCATTTTATATTCAAAAAATTTCGAACGTACTCTCGCTTTAGCTATTCTCGCCTGTCCAGGCATTCTTTATGATATTTAATTCATATATGTTTAATTTAAAAAAAGACATTGGCTACGGGGATCGAACCCGCGTCGTCTGCACTCAGAGCCCGCACGCTGACATATTAACCGCGAGGCTCTTATGACTGCAAACCTGCCTTACGTATGCACACTTTAAAAAAAAATTCGCTGCATACCAATTGCATATTGTTTGTATGAACCCAAAGTATTATTGAAGACAAATGAAAACGATTTTTCCAAATTCCTAGAGTGGTGTTATCCCTTAAAGAAAAGAAATTGATTTTTTGATCGTTGTAAATCTATATCCCCTCTTAAAAACGTTAAGGCGTTTGGCCACCTTGGCCGATCGAAAAATGGGTATATTTAAGAAAAAATAATAAACTCGAAAGTATGGGCCGGAATATTTTTATTCTTTTACACAACGTCAGAAAGGGCTTTAAGAATAAAGTTAATAAATTTCCGTTCAAAATATTAAAAAATTACGCCGGTATGCACATTGCCGCGGAGGCCCTCCGCACGATACGCGCGGTCGTTGTCCCAGCTGTTACACGGTCATGTCACATCTGCAAAAAAAAATCCGCTCATCTGTGAGTAGTGTCGCTACAATGTAGCGTAGCGGTTTTTTTTCGACCATTAAAAAAATTATGGCGAGCCGAAGAAAAAAATTTGTATTTTTTACCGAAATTATGGCTCACCATAATTTTTTTAATGGTCGAAAAAAAACCGCTACGCTACATTGTACCGAACAAAATTATGGTTAGCCGAAGAAAAAAATGTGTACTTTTCACCGAAATTATGGCTCACCATAATTTTTCTAGTGGTCGAAAAAAAACCGCTACGCTACATTGTAGCGACACTACTCACAAATGAGCTGTTTTTTTTCAGATGTGACATGACCGCGTAACAGCTGGGACAACGACCGCGCGTATCGTGCGGAGGGCCTCCGCGGCGATGTGCATAACGGCGCCATTTTTAAATATTTTGAACGGAAATTCATTAACGTTATTCTTAAAGCCCTTTCTGACGTTTTGTAAAAAAATAAAAATATTCCGGCCCATACTTTCGAGTTCATTATTATTTTTTTTTAATATGCCCATTTTGCGATCGGCCAAGGTGGCCAGACGCCTTTAAAGAATCTCGTACGTGTTAGCGAAAACCGGCAGAACATTTTTAAGCAACTCGTCCACTTCTTTGATGTTCGCTATTTCGGTGTTCGCTATTTTGGACCTTCGCTCGTTTGCCTATCTGAGATCTATACTTTCGAAGTTTGTATCGTCGATATATATGTCTTTTTGCTATAGATGGTATTACCAATATTAGATACTCACGTCTTTCCATTTCGGAGATATGGATGTTCTAGATTTTTTGAATCTGTATTTGTATGACTCAAACTGCAGACAATCTGAATACACGTTCTCGAATAAACAATCCTTTGTAATTATAATTGTAATAGTTATTCAATTTCGTCATCGGCCGAAGGATAAAATTTTGAATAATTTACAGTTCGTTACTTTGAGTTTATAATTCTGTCATTTCGAAATCTTTGTCGTTCTATATTTGGTCTTTCAAAGTTTTGACCCCCATCCCAATGTGAAATGTGTTTTGAAAATAAAGCCGATCGAGAAAGACTCAAAGTTCTCTTCGAGCCTTTCTCGATCGTTTCGGCACTTTAATTCAACAATTTTTTTAATTAATTTTCTAAGGGAAAAAGTAAAAACTCATTTCCGTATTGGGGGAAACATTAATTTTTTTGTCATATTTTCCAATACTGTTTGCACCAAAATTTGGAACGCCCGCTCATTTTGAGCAACTTCAACATGCATCCGGCGGGGCGAACGACTGCGTGTTCGGTCGCGTCGACGTTACCCGCGGCGTCCTTGCTGCGGCCGCTCCCCTCGTTTGTGCCGCTGTTCTTTCGATGGCCTGCCCTTCTCGCGCCCTTGGGCTCCTTCGGGTGCCTCTTGACGCTGCGGCTGCTGCTGGCGACCACTTTTCTTTTTGTTGCGGCGCCAAAATGTAACAGTACAAAACAAATTATAAACAACTGTTCTTTGTAACTGTACAAAATAAATAATAAAATGTACACCTAAAATACATTACTCACACAAATTAAGAGATTTTTAAAAATTCCGAATTTTTGGCTGATTTTCAACAAGGGATAACTCGGAGAAAAATGGTCGTACAGAAAATTAAAAAAAAAAGGAAATTATAGCTTCAAGTATCTAGTTTTTAGATCTGGACTGTACATTTTTTTAGCGTGGGTGGTTTTCTTGTAATCATCCGAAAACCAGCGAAATTTTTTTTCCAAATTTTTGCTCGTCTTTAAAATGGTCTGTCGACTTCAAATGACTTTTTTTATCATACGACTATAAAAGTCTTTTAGGCAATTTAATCAGCTTTAATTTGACCTTTTAACGAGCTCTGTACGATGATTTGGCGCGGAGTAATCGTCGAGGATTTCAATGCTTATTTAGCTCTTGATTCTCTGCGTTATTAATGTATACAAAAAAATGTATCGCTTATTTTTTTAGTTTATACGTTAATTTAAATATAATAATAAATATAAATTACAACTGATTTATCTTCTAAAAAATTGTTTACGCTTTACTCACACCCGTTCTTATGCCAAATCAATTATAATTCATAAAAGTAAGCCGAAATATATTTATATTCGTATTATTATATTAATTCTCATACTTTCATCAAGCGATAAAGCATTATCCCCAAAAACAAGCCAATCATCCATCCGGCCGGGAATTGTAAGTACCAGAAAGTGCACATATTCTATAAGCGATGAGATGGTCCCGTTGGTAGCGTTCCTGGCTTCGGTCCGCAGGGGCAAATTTATTTTAGTTAAATAGGTAAATTTAGGCAAATATATTTAAATTAAATTTTTCTCCAAATTTTTCATAATTTCTCATATTTTAGTAATATCTGAGATTTTCGGAGAAAAAACGATTCAAAACAGATTCAAATACTGGTCTATTTCCAAAAAACACATTTTTTTTACTTAAAATTCATGATTTCTTATTTTTTCCCCGGAAATTTCTCTTTTTCCTATGACCTGAGTGAACGGCTGCGGAGATATTCGAAGAAAAGTTAAAGATGAAAAGAAATGAGATTTTCGTTAAAAAAACTTTTTGTTATTATTATTTTTTTCCGGAAATTTCCCTTTTTCCTATTACCTGAGTGAACGGCTGAGGAGATATTCGGAGAAAATTTAAAGATGAAAAAAAATGAGATTTTCGTAAAAAAAACTTGATATTATTTTTTTTCCGGAACTTTTTCTTTTTCCTATTGAGTGAACGGCTGCGGAGATATTCGGAGAAAAGTTGTAGATGAAAAAAAAAAAGATTTTCGTAAAAAAAACTTATTACATTTTTTTATCCCTCATAATTCTGAGAAATAATGATTTTCCGAAATTTTTGCAAACATTATTTTCCTTAAGGGGCAACACCACTGTAACGACCTCCCACGAAGCGTTTGAGACAAATAATACTTGGGGTAATTATTAAGCATATATTGAAGTATGTTGCAAAAAAAATTTATGGGAAAATATTACAAAATGGCGACACTGCAGAAAATTCTTCCGAGGCATGTTGAACTTAAGGTGCTCTACGGCACGCAGTATAACTTGTGCCAATTTTGATCTGGACAAAATAATTTTTTTTAAATTAAATCTCAATGAGTGTAGCTAGTGAACCACGTAGAGGATTTTGGAAATATTGATTCTTGAGTAATTGCCGAGTATTGGACTAAAAATGTTCAATTTTGTTTTAAGACAGTTATTTTTAAATAAATATTGTTTAAATTAACTTATCGAAAATCCCCTACGGGGTTCAGTAGCTACACTCATTTAGACTTAATAAAACAAAATTCTTTTTTTTAGATTAAAATTGTCACCGTTATACTCCGTGCCGCAGAGGTTCGACATACTTCGGAAGAATTGCTGCAGTGTCGCCATTTTGTAATATTTTCGGATAAAAATTCATAGCCATATATTTAAATGTATGCTCAATAAATACCGCAAGTATTGTTTGTTTATCACATTTTCTTCCGCCATAAAACATACAAAAAAATACGCTTCCTGTAAGGCCGTTACAGTGGTCTTTCCCCGTTGAAGTCTTCATATAATTTCCAAGATTTTCCCGCGATCGTGATTAAAATGATGAAATATTCGGAAAAATTCGAAAAAAAATTCGGAGAAACTCGGATGTTTGCGTAAAAATAATCGTCCGCAAAACTCCGAATTCTTCATATTTGTTCCAATTCATAGAAAATATCGGAAAAATTTTCCGGAAAAAATCGGAGTTTTTCGGAAAAAAATGTGCACTAGGGGCGCGGGATCGTACCCCGCGCTCAGTGCTTTTTTAAAAATTATTATTACTATTAATTCTTATTTGATTAGTTATTTTTATTAGTTATCATTATTATTTTAATTACACGGAAAAAAAGAAATAGTACAAAATACAGGGGCTACACAGTTCGCATTGGACTCGAGCGATTGCACAGCGATATTTACTGAAACAGTGCTCAAAATACAGTGTGCTCAAAGTAAATTATTACAGTTCCTATACTGTCTTCTTTGGACTCGAACCGCTCTACTGTATCTTTTACTGGAACACACAGTCCAAAATACAGTGTAGTCAAAAGTAAATTTTGACAGTTCAACACTGTAATATAAATTTAACAAAACTTGTAATTTGACAGTTGGCTAATCTGTATTATGTACAATGAATGCGCCAGTTATATCGACAGAGTTTATGTAGGTGTTTTAACAGTGAAGTCCTCTGTTCTACAAACTGGTTAGCAACAGATATAGTTTCAGTTTTCAATCGTTGCTTTTTACAGTATAAACACGGGAAACGTTCTAGTTTTAATACTGTAATTCAAACTTGATGAATCCCGTAATTTAATAGTGCCACAAATCGTATATTATACAAAATTAGGGGTAACAATAACATTAGATAGCGCTAAAAGAACTGCTAGTCCTTTGTGTCCTGGTCGCGCCACGCGTGAGACAAGTCCTAACCAGTGACTGCCGTTCACAACGTCACACTGTAAATTTGATTATAAAAAATAAAATAAAAGAAAATCGGCGAAACCTTTGCTTACAATGTACATACATATCAAGAATAGAATGAAGTGAATGAGACACACAAAAAAAGATTATCCATAAAAGATGTTTGAAAAAATGTGTAGAAAATATAACAAAATCAGTCACATACACAAGAACGTACCTTTTTGTAAATAATTCTCTCTTTTTTATAATTTCTTGAATTATGTCGCACACATTTCAACGTTCGCATCCTGTCGACCACGCACTACTAACTGTCAATCCTTTGTGTCCTGGCCACGTGCCTCACCCCACGCGCTAGACAAGTCCTAATTAGACAAGAACGTACCTTTTTTTTAATTTTTCTTTCTTTATAATTTCTTGAATTCTGAGGCACAAATTTCGATGTCCGCGTCCCATCAACCACGCACTACTAACTGGCAATCCTTTGTGTCCTGGCCTCGGGCCTCACCTCGTGCCTCATTTGTGCACAGTATAAAAATCAGTGATCGCATTTAAATTTTACAGTTGAATATTTTTACTGAAATCACTGATGTATTCACAATATCAAACTGCAAATAAACCAGTGTAACTGTAAAAATCTCAGAGTGCACAGATAACGTCACGAACTGTCGAAAGAAAAGTAAAACTACCGTGGCACACTGTGAAATTTAATGAATCACTCTGTACTCAATACAGTGTACACTGTAACCCTTGCAGTTTGTGTACAGTATACAAATCAGTGATCTCATGTAAATTTTACAATTGAATATTTTTACTGAAAACACTGATGTATTCACAATACCGAACTGTAAATAAGCCAGTGTAACTGCAAAAATCTCAGTGTGTACAGGAAAATTCGTCATTTTTGTAGGACAGGATTTACATTACTGTGTTTTACTGTAAAATGAAATATGGCGCCCTGTTTTTTATACGGTTTATACTGTGATTTTCGCTGTTTCTTTTTTTCCGTGTAGTTATCTTTTAGCGCGAACGGGTGTGAGTAAAGCGCAAACAATTTTTTAGAAGATGAATAAATTGTAATTTGGATTTATTATTGTATTTAAATTAACGTACAAACTAATAAAATAAGCGGTCAGAGTGCGCGATAAATTTGTCGACACTAAAAGATAACTAATTAAAATAATAATGATAACTAATAAAAATAACTAATCAAATAAGAATTAATAGTAATAATAATTTTTAAAAAAGCACTGAGCGCGGGGAGCGATCCCGCGCCCCTAGTGCAAATATTTTCCGAAAAACTCCGTTTTTTTTTTCGAAAAATTTTTCAGCCTTCTTCCGAATTTTTCTATGAATTGGAACAAATATGAAAAATTCGGAGTTTTGCGGACAATTATTTTTACGCAAACATCCGAGTTTCTCCGAATTTCTCCGAATATTTCAATATTTTAATTACGATCACGGGAAAATCTCGGAAATTATATGAAGACTTTAAGGGGTTACACCACTGTAACGGCCTTACAAGAAGCGAATTTTTTGAATTTTTTTTTTTTTGGCGGAAGAAAATGTGATCAACAAATAATACTTGCGGTATTTATTGATCATATATTTAAGTATATTGCTAGAAATTTTTATCCGAAAATATTACAAAATGGCGACACTGCAGCAATTGTTCCGAAGCATGTCGAACCTCTACGGCACGCAGTATAACTGTGCCAATTTTAATTTAAAAAAAAGAATTTTGCCTTATTAAGTCTAAATGAACATTTTTAGTCAAATACTCGGCAATTATTCAAAAATCAATAGTTCCAAAATCTCCTACGTAGTTCACTAGCTACACTCATCTAGGTTTAATTAAAAAAAATTATTTTGTCCAGATTAAAATTGACACAAGTTATACTACGTGCCGTAGAGCACCTTAAGTTCAACATGCCTCGGAAGAATTTTCTGCAGTGTCGCCATTTTGTAATATTTTCCCATAAATTTTTTTTGCAATATACTTCAATATATGCTTAATAATTACCCCAAGTATTATTTGTCTGAAACGTTTCGTGGCAGGCCGTTACAGTGGTGTTACCCTTTAAGGAAAATAATGTTTGCAAAAATTTCGGAAATTCATTATTTCTCAGAATTATGAGGGATAAAAAAATGTAATAAGTTTTTTTTACGAAAATCTTTTTTTTTCATCTACAACTTTTCTCCGGATATCTCCGCAGCCGTTCACTCAATAGGAAAAAGAAAAAGTTCCGAAAAAAAATTATATCAAGTTTTTTTACGAAAATTTCATTTTTTTCATCTTTAAATTTTCTCCAAAAATCTTCGCAGCCGTTTACTCAGGTAATAGGAAAAAGGGAAATTTCCGGAAAAAAATAATAATAAAAAGTTTTTTTAACGAAAATCTCATTTTCTTTTCATCTTTAACTTTTCTCCGAATATCTCCGCAGCCGTTCACTCAGGTCATAGGAAAAAGAGAAATTTCCGGGAAAAAAAATGAGAAATCATGAATTTTCAGTAAAAAAAAATGAGTTTTTGGGAAATAGACCAGTACTTGAATCTGTTTTAAATCACTTTTTCTCCGAAAATCTCAAATGTGACTAAAATATAAGAAATTATGAAAAATTTGGAGAAAAATTTGCACTGGGGGGCCCCTGCGAACCGAAGCCAGGAACGCTACCAACGGGACCGTCTCATCGCTTGTAGAATACGTGCACTTTCTGGTACTTACGATTCGCGGCCGGATGGATGATTGGTTTGTTTTTGGGGATAATGCTTTATCGCTTGATGAAAGTATGAGAATTAATATAATAATACGAATATCAATATATTTCCGCTTACTTTTATGAATTATAACTTATTTGGCATGAGGACGGATGTAAGTAAAGCGTAAACAATTTTATATAAGATAAATAAGTTGTGATTTCGATTTATTATTATATTTAAATTAACCTATAAACTAAAAAAATAAGCGACACATTTTTTTGTATACATTAATAACGCAGAGAATCAAGAGTTAAATAAGCATTGAAATCATCTAAAAGTCTCGCGCGTGCCGATGGGTGACGTCACGCGCGAGTCGTGCTCAGATTGCTTTTTCCCTCGAAGCCTTCGTTTCGGCTTGGCCGCACATGAACGTGTTCAGCGTCCATGTATTGGTGTAGCTGCCGAAGGCGCGTTGGGACACTTCGACCATGCTCGGCTCTTTCCGAAGATGTCCGAGCATCGCTCGCTCACGGACACGCGCTACTATGATTATGGGACGGGCGCGTAAGAGACTAGAGAGGGGTAACTTTTACGCGCGATCTGGCTGCACTAGAGCGAGGGGCAGAGACTTTTCCCCCTCCGAGCTACCCATTCGTGTGCACGCTGCTGCGATATCGACTTGAGCGGTGCTCACGACTCGCACGGCTACAAGGGAATCTGCAACCTCGACAGAGGCGATGCACACAAAATCATATTCCCGAACTCGCCGCCGCGATTTAGCGCCGTTTCCGAGGCACGCCGAAAAGGGGAGCGTTGTACATCTCCCTACTAATCTCTGATTTTTTGACTTAGGGTATGTTTTTTTATGTGCTTTGGCTGTTACGTAGTATTTTTTATTAATTATTAAAAATGGCGGAGGTATGGCACGATCTTCTAAACTGGTTACGGTGGATGTTGTCAGATGGCGTGACCCGTAGCGTCGTCGGGATTAATCTGAAAAAAAAACGAAGATTTTTCATTCGTTAAAACTCATTCGCAGAATATGAACCAAAAAAGTGACAAATGTTGAAAAAGAATGAAATGGTACGTTTTGAAACAAAAAGATCGAATTTTCCGAAAAATGGCTACATTTTACAATAAAAAAGTACTTTTTTTCAAAAACATTTAGGGTTGTGTTTTAGACAATAAGGTTAGAAAGACTTATACCAAATTTCATCAAAATCGGTCGATTAGGTTTTTAGCTGTACGTCACGCCAGTTTTGACAGTGCAGTTTATAAGACCGTGCCGTGTAAAATACTATGTAATAGCCAAAAGTGGTAATGAAACACACCCTAAGTCTAAAAAATGGTAAAGAAATCTGTCCGTAAAAAAAAAAAATATCAGCGAATTTTTTCCCCGCCACAGGTATCTCTCCCCTTAACGAAAGGTGATCGAAAAAATATTCGGATTGTTCTAACAATCATCTACAAACGTCTTACAAATGTTTGGGAAGAAAAAAAAAGAATCGATAATCGTGTCGCTAACTTCACCATGCTCGACTGCCCTTACATTTGACCGATTTTACCATACGTCAGCATCGCATTATTGTCGTACGAGTGAGTGAAAATACGTCAAGATACGAGCACTGAAAATACGTTCGTGCAAAGAGTACGCGGAATGAAAGGCTACGATTGATCGCCGCGATACACGACGGTTTTGTCAATCAACTTCCAAATCCTCCCGTACAAACTAACGGACACTATCAAACGACTACCAAACGATTTCTAAAAGAAAGTTCAGCTAGCGAAAATGGGCGAACCAACGCAAAAATCGATTCGTAAAAAAAAACAGCAGAGCGCTACCAACCGACGCCCAATCACATGTTCCAACAAAGTTCAAGTAGATGGCGGTAACTTCGAAAAGGTCAACAAAAGTCTGCTTGTCGATTCGGCCGCTGTAAGAGCGCCGTTTTCCGCCTGCCACCCCCCTTGTTCGCCGCAGCACGCGTCGTCGTCGTCGTCGTGTTCCTGGTGCGAAACGTCGCGCGACATAATTGATTCTCAAAAAATGGGTAGATCGAGATCGCGAACGAAATCGCCAAGCGGCAGCTCGCGTCGTCGTCACAAGAGCAAACATTCCCGAAAGCGTTCGAAATCCCGTGAAAAACGATCGGGCAGCAAGTATTCGGAAAAACCGAAGGAGCGAAGCTCGAAATCGAGGTAGGTGGGGCGCCGTTGTCCTTCGGCGTTGAGCCCCTCCACTGGTGGAGGTTAATACCGTATCATTAGTCTGGTTGCTTACAGAAAACGTTCGCACTCGGCGACATCGAGTAGCGGAACGGACGCCTCGGACGACGTTCACATTGTCAGTCACAAAAAGCGCTCTTATCATCGTGAGCGAGATCGCAAAATGGACGAGGTTGAACGTCTCGCCGAGATGGAGCGACAGAGGTAGCGACACGAGTCATTTAGTTGTTTCTTTTGCTTTTTCTCTTTCGTTCCTTCGGCCGCTGCCGCTGCCGCCCTACACATTTTTTGTTCTTTGTGCTCGTGTTGTCAGGAAAAAGAACGAATACGCTAAGAAAGTCCTGGCGACGGCCGCCCTTCGGTAAGAAACACCGATTTTAAGCGCGTTAACTCGGCGAGCTGCGTAACGCCTTTATTTTTGCCTAATGTTTATCGGCCGTCGCGAGTAGAGAATAGAGACGAAAAGTATTACTCGGAGGCCCGAAACGGTGGACGTTAGAGAGAGGAATAACGATAATACACGGGTACAGGCGACAGCGCGAGACGGAGCAAAAAATGGTCGAGGAGGAGGCGGCCAAGAGGATCGAGGAGCTGGTGCAGAAGCGAGTCGAGGAGGAACTCGAGAAGAGAAAGGAGGAAATCGAGGCTGAGGTGCGGAGACGCGTCGAAGAGGCCAAGAGGGCCATGGAGCGTCAAATGATGGAGGAGATGGAATGGCGCCAGGCCAAACTCCGCGAGGAGGAAAAACGACGAGAGGTAAGACCGATCCGTAGAAACGTCGGATGATTATAGAGCCGAGAGCGCCGCGATCGTAAAGTCGTCGACCCGACGTTTCTCCGCTCTACTGTTTCGCGAGGCGAAAAGGATTCGCCTCTAGGAGACGCGTCGCGTCGAGCTCGCGAACGCGACGCTCCGACGCTTGCCCCGACGGGCATTCTTTTTTTCTTCAAAATTGACCTAAGAGCTGCGAATGCAGCTTGTGACGTGTTCCCAAAAAACACGAGAATCTTGAATCTCCACGCCGTCCTCTCGTGATTTTTAAAAACTCATTACGCGACACGACAACGAGCAGGCTTGAGAAGAGAAAAACAAAAATCGTTGGCTGTAGAGCTTTTGTTGTCGCCGCGGTAGAGGCCGCCGACCGACCAGTAAGAGAGAGATTAGTCAGTTCTTTATTTCCATATCCTTGCGGGTTTTTTTTACACGGTTCCCCGCTCTGTACATTGATACCCTATTATACGTTTCCTTTTATTAACATTTACCTTCCGTTTTTTTTCTCCTTTATGCTTCCTTACCATGCATTCGAAGACTCTCACATACTCGCACAATTCTTTGATTGGTTCCCTTTAATTTCTTTATTAATTTTTCTTTCTAGCGCTTTCCCCTTGTAGCCTCCTTGTCACTTTTCCAAACCATCCGCCACTTATTCATTGTTTCTTTTATTTTTCCGCATTCAAGTATGTGTTCCAAACTTTCTTCTTCCTACCTACAATACCGGCATAGGGTATCTGCGTATCTCTATCATCTCCTTTTCCTACTTTTTTGCATCTCAACCTGGCTCATGTTTCTTCAGTTTTTCCCTCTATGCCATTCTCGTCCCAGTACGCTTTTATTTCTATACGTTGTTTTCGACTTTTGTACTCCCTACAATACGTCGAATTCACAACTTTGTTCCAGTGTTGTTGTATTTCCTGGTCGGTTTTTATTCGTATAGCTCTGTCGATTATTTTTCTTACTCCCTCCGTATCTTCGTAAGAGAGAGATAGCGAGATTGTTATTCGGCCGTTTAAATGAATCGCGGATATTTTTTTTTCTCGAGGAGGAATTCAGAGCGTGTGGAACAAACATTAAAAAAAAAAAAAACAACGAATTCGTTACATTGAACGGAAATGATTTATGTATTTTTCCGCAAATGATGATGTACTTGTAAAGCGAAAGCTTTGAAAAGAGCAACCTCTGTTAGACCGTGTGTGATGAGAAAAAGTGGAAAGCGTAGTTCTTAAGGGACAAGCAAGATCGGCAGAAAGAAACGAAATTAGCAAATCCCATAGCAACAAACGGCACGACAGAGAGAAAAGAAAAGAAAAAAAATATATAGGTCGGCTTCCTAAACTGACTACCAATGGAAGATGCCGGTTTTATTCTCACTGCGAAGTGTGCGATTGTCGATGAAGAAGGCATCCCCTGCGTGCTGGCGTGAGAGCTACATTCAGGTATTATCCAATTTATATATACTCATATTTTTCATTTAATTCATACAAAATATATAACATTGTTGTCTTTTCTTTTTTTTTTTCTACGATCCTTTGCTCCGTCGAGGCCGTCTCTCTTGCTTTCCCGTGGAAAAAAAACTCTCCCCCCGCGTTCTTATACTTTCGTCGATGTTTTTTCTTTTTTTTTTCACGGTAAACAAAGCCAATAAATTAATATCAATTGAGAGAAGAGTCGTACGAGAGAACGTGTTGTCAACGGAGAAGGGGGACAACGAAAAAAAGAAATCACGCATATCCCTGATAACCTTCCCCACCGTAAAAAGTTCTTAGGATGCGTGACGCGAGGCCCGTTGTCGAACAACGGCTACAACGGCGCGGCGATACGACCGCCGCCATCATCACCGACAACCACCACCGCCACCACTACCACCATCAACACCACCGTTCCTTATTATTTCTTTCGTCCGGACGTGTGACGAATGATGCAAAAGACGAGATTGAAAGAAAAGAGAAAATACGAAAAAGAAAAAGAAAAAAATTATTGGAACCGCGCGGCGGTTCATCGGGCAAATCTGTCGATGCTTCGTGTAAACGTATGCCGTTGTCGTTGTAGGAGGAAGAGCGGAAGAAACGAGAGGAACTTGAAAGGATCATGGAGGAGAACAACAAAAAAATCGAGGAGGCCCAGAAAAAACTGGTGAGCAGACTCGTTTAAAATTTTTGTTATTGCCTTGCTTTCTGTCTGTTTGTTTGTCTGTTCGGTACAAAATTTGCAATCACTTTAAAAATAACTTCTGGATGAGCTAGAGACTTGAAACTTTAAACATAGCTCAGAACTGGATGACAATGCAATAATTAACTCGCTTTTTCGTCTGTCTGTTTATAACAATTTTCTCCTTCAGATATGATCAGGTGAAGAGAAACTGAAATAAAACTGAAATCTGCCACATGCCTCTATCATAATCTAATCAAGATGTTTCAAATCAATTCCAAAATTTTACACACCCAAGACTAAAAAGCAGAAAATAATTAATTTAGTGACATTTTTTTAAACCACGTATTTTAACCGGACGGAAAAATAGTTCCGGACAGATTGTCCGGAAAATTTGTGATTGGGAATTTTGAATAGCTATGACAATACTTGTAAGATTTAAAATGAAAAACGTGGGCCCATGCAATAGATAATAGTAAGGAGTGGACTGGTGAAGGTATTAAGAGATATGGAGATAGAAGATATAATAACAATGATAAGGGAGCGAAAAAAAAGTAAAAAAAATAGACGAAAGGATAGAAGAGGGACAGGAAAACTTAAAAAACAGAATCTTAAGGAGGGAAGAAGAAAAACTTAGAAAATCGACGTATAACGATAAGTATAAATATATTATAGAAAAGGACGAGATGCCATGGAAATATTGGTCAGATGAGGGAGTAAAGGGTAGGGACAAGGAAATATGGGCGAGGCTAAGATGTGGCAACATAGGAAGGGCGGGAAAGAAAGGGGAAAAGAATTGGAGGTGCAGGATATGTCAAGAAAAAAATGAGGTGATGGAACACCTAATGATATGTAAAAAAAGGTAGGGAGTTAGTAGCAGAGAAAGCAAGGAAGAAAGCAGAGGAGTGGATGCAGGGAATGGATGAATTGGCAGTAAATGGGGAAATCATAAATATGCTGGGAGGAAAAATTCAAATAGGGATATGCGAGTATTTTAGGGAAATAGAGGAATTATGTAGAAAGATGAGTAAGGAGCATGGCGGAGGAGAGATCGACGAATAAATGAAGAAAGGGCGAATGTGAAAATAATGCGGAATGTAGGGAGTAGATAATAAGTGAAAAGTTCGTTTGTGAAATTGTCATATTTTGTAAAAAACTTTGCGAAAAAGTGTGCAAATAAAACTCGATACTACTACTACTAGTAAGGAGTGTAGGGAGTAGCAGTCGTTGAAAAAACTTACACAACAGTTTATATAATTTGCAGTGTAACATAATTGTTAGTGAATTAAGTAAACTATTCACGTATAAATTATCGATTCCATGCGCCCCTCGTTTTTCGTTTTAAATCCTACAAGTATTTTCATAGCTATTAAAAATTCACAATCGCAAATTTTCAGAACAATCTGTATGGGATTATAAATCTGAATGGGGCTAGGAGAAATTATTTTATACTTGTTAGTCCGGTATAAAAACGTGGTTAAAAAAAATGTATTTAAATAATTTGTTTTCCGTGCTTTTTCTCGGAAATTGCGCGAGTTGTGCTAATCAAAAACTAATTGCAGGCCGAGGAGAGACTCGCCATGGTCGAGGAACAACGCCTGATGGAGGAAGAGAGGCAGAAGATGAGAAAGGAACAGGAGAAACGTATCAAGGAAGAGCAAAAGAAGATTCTCGGCAAGAACAATTCGAGGCCGAAGCTATCCTTCACCCTCAAGCCAGTTACGTGAGTCTGTACCGCTCGTGTGCAATCTTGCGTGTGATAACCGAGGCGTTGCGCTGCCCACTACTTCCCCTCTCGAGGGTGCTCATCGCGTCGTCACCCCCCTGTCCCCCCTCGTTTTTGTTCCTCTCGCGATTCGAGGCCTCGTTAACGGGCGAGGTTTCTCAAACTCGACGTTTCGGAGAGAAACTAGAGAGAAAAGGAAAGAAAAGAAGAAGAAAAAAAAAAGATTCGAATCGATCGAGCGATCTTGTGGTCGGGTGTCGCTGTCGCCGCCCGGTGCAACAGGGATCGATCGATCGACTTATCGAAATTCACTAGCGCGCGGTAGCGACTGACGCTAGTCGCTTGGGGGTCGACTCGTCTTCGATTTTTTTTGTTTTTTGTTTTTTTAAATAGCCGCACTCGTGCGTATGAGCGGCCGAGTCGACGCTCAGGCGAATTTTGTAATATAGCGCTTGCCATGATGATTGGTCGCTTTGAGAATTGTATAACGGACACGGCCCCCTTTATTTGTAAGATAAAAGCATTTTTAATAACGTCTCGGATGTTTGTTGTTCATTCGTGTGGTTTCTACGGTTTGACGACACTTTCGGCTGTTGGCTGCACAATATTCGCGTCCAACGAGTAATTTTTTTTCCCCGCAACGTTAGCCTGTGCCGAGGGACGAGATATTCTTTTGTTCGGTATACCCGGACGATATTTTTTAGCCTCTGCCGCGAAGCAGGGAGCGGGCGTGAGGTTTGTCGAAGATTGAGGAACATCGCCGATCGGTGGATAACTCTCAGCTGCCGCTCCTCGTTCGTTGCACGACACCAACCATCTCGCGACGTTTCGCCAATTTTCGTCGCGCACGCTTGCCGCTGAATCATCGCTTGGAGCTTCGTCGGAGAGATCGGACGACGAGACGCGTCCCGTGGCTTGCATCTGTCGCAAAGATTGCGAGCTACAGCAGGAGGGCGCACTTTTTGTCATACAAACGTTTATTACGTACCCGAAAGGACGCGGAGGACGGCGTGTCGGCTATTTCCAAGGAACAGGAATCGAGATTTCGAAACTCGTAACCACTCGCGGCCATGATGAAGGTTTTTCTCGTTTTTTTTTGTTATTTTTCTCGCTCTTGTTCGCGCTGATAAACTTGGAAATTTAGGCCGAGCCGCAATTTTATTCTATTTTTTTATTTTTCATTTCTCAGTCTACACGCGATAGTCGTTTGTTCGATCTGTCTTTTGTTCGATACGTTTTCATTTCGAGAGACCCGAACCCACGGCGTACATGTCGTCGACTCGCTGCTGCTCCGAGCCTTTGGTTTTCGCTCGACGCCGACGCCGCTTCCTCGTCGAGGTTCCCCGTCGCGACGTACCAGCTTTCTCGTTTTTCGTCGTACTCGGGGGGTTGCTGCTCGCGGCGACCGCGATCTCCCGACCTGTACCGTACTTTTTGTACCTCGTTGCGGCGTTTCTCATCGCCGAATCAATCACCTGTTGATCGTTGTAAACAGTAAATTGCAGGTTTGCCCGCGTACGAGCAGTTCGAGCAGTCGCGATGTACGTGAAAACCACCTGAAATTGCAATAATAAAATACCAGTACTTTCCTTTTCTAATCGTTAGGGAGGGTCGTTGGTAGTCTAAATCCTGATTTTCGATCGGATGCTGCAGGAGCTTCGGCCGCTATAATGAATTTAAGGGGTCTTCTCCTTATGAAATTTTAACCACGTATTCTTTACAACTATAGCTATAGCGCATATCAAGGATTTTTCAAATGTTGATATTTACTTTTTTTTGTCAAAAACGGTGAAAAGATTTTTTTTTGTTTTTTCGAAAAATGTCCATTTTATTATTTTTGCATATATCAAAAATCGTATGATATGTGCTACAGCCATTAACATACAGAATCTAAAACCGTTTGATTTTTTTGTTTCGAATGGTCCATCTCCGAGATTTCTTCAACAGCGCAGACCTACAATTTTTAGGACATTTTTTTAACTACCATTTTCGTCTATAGTGACTTGAATAAATAAATATTTTTTGACGAATTTCGAAAGCGTATTTATTACGTGTAACAACTTTTATAACAATATCTATAATATAAACTTATTTGAAAAATCATGAAAATAGCCTTTTTAGCGTCTAAAGTGAGAAGACCCCTTAACGGGAACTTGTTATTGTCAAATAGATCGCCCATTATTAACTTTCGACCAAAGACGGTCATAACTAAACTTGTAGGAAATTCAATTTTCTACAACTTTGGTCATCACAATTTTTTGTCTATGATCGATATTTTCCGACTTAAACCTGAAAAAAGGACTCCTTTTGCTGCCCGAAGGGATGCCGCCGGTGCGTCCTTTTGAAGGCTCAGGTGCCGGTGACGTCAGCGTCACGGGTACGCAGGTCGATGAAGTTCCGTTAGATTTGGACCTTAAATGTTGATCCTAGAGGAAAAAAGGTAAGAACCAAAGTTGCAGAGAATTGTATTCCATACAAATTCCCTACATATATGTTTTTTGCACTAAAGTTGAAAATAAACGAAACAATGCAACAATTTAATTGCACTCCCTTTTTCAGGCTTATGCCGGAAAGTATCGATCGTAGACAAAAAAAAAATGGTAACCAAAGTTGTAGAGAATTAAATTTCCTAAAAATTTAGTTATCACCATTTTTACTAAAAAGTTGAAAATGGGCGAGTTATTCCCCTTAATGCAATCGGTGGTGGCCGAAGTTCTTCCCTACATATTTGTTTATGAACTAAAGTTGAAAATAAACGAAATAATACAACAATTTAATTCCGCTCCCTTTTTCAGGCTTATGCCGGGAAGTATCGATCGAGACGAAGAAAATTGCAACCAAAGTTGTCGAGAATTTAATTTCCTACAAGTTTAGTTATAACCATTTTTACTAAAAAGTTGAAAATGGGCGAGTTATTTGACTTAAACGAAATCCCGCTTAAATGAAAAGTAGTGGCCGAAGTTCTTGCAGAATGTAGTCGAAAATCTATACGTAGACAAGCAATGACCTCCCCTAACGATTGTAAAAAGGAAATACTGGTACTTAAATGTCACAATATCCAATGTACATTGCGACTGGACCTGAGAGCGTGTCACCTGCTTAGTCTCCTTTTCCGCGATTCTCCCCCTCGGTGTCAAAGACTTTTGAGGCTTCGGGGAGCGAAGTTGCGGCCCGACAATCATCGCGGGCTTTGGTGACTCGGAGGTACGGTCCTCTCCGTCTCTCTCCTCCGCGGGTGCTTCCGCAATCGATTCGACGGAAAGAAGAGAATTTTTGGAGGATCGTCCAACTGGAGCGGAAGGGACGAGGGTGGTCGCGCTGCCTTTAGCTGCGTGCCGATTCCGCATACCGGTGGGAGACGCGTCGAGCTTGCAACGAGCGACAAATTCCCGATCAAGTCGCAGCTCCAATTCCTCGATGAGATCGACTATGACGGGACCGACGTAACCTCGAGTCGCCGTTTTCGCGGTCCTCCCTAAAGAGATGACCTGCCACATTCGGACGAGTCGGATAGCGCTTCTCTCTCTCTCTCTCTCTCTCTCTCTCTCTCTCTCTCTCTCTCTCTCTCTCTCTCTCTCAAACTCACACGTACACTCGATCGGCGACGTACTCACGTTCGGGGATTTGGCGAGAAAGTAAGGAGGGAGGACCGCTGCCGGGCGTTTTTTCACGGACGCTCGTTATTCGTGTACCCTGGAGGGAGAGAGCGGTTGCCGGATACGGCTGACAATTGTTGGGCATCTTCTGCCTATACGCCAACTCGAAGAGGCCCGTATCGGCATTTTTCTTCTCTCGAAGATCAATGGCGACTGGGAAAAGCGGAAACGAGCGTGAGTCTCGTAACGCGTGGACGCCGACAATGAAACGCTTCTTCTCGCGCGTCCTTGACACTCTCACCCTTGATGGTGTCCTCCATGACGCTTTTGCAGAGTCGCGTTGTAACGCTCGAGGAGTAACTCATGTCCGGATGACTGTTAATTTCGATCAACCAGACCGAAAAGTCCTCCATCAGCATAAAATCGGCGCCGTAAAGCTCGAAACTATTTTTTCGACGATCCATCGCTTCCTGACTCGCCAATAGAGAACCGACGAGACTTCGCCTCATTCCCGGATATATCGACTCGTCCCAGGCGTTCTCGTGGCCGCGCTCTCTGCGAAGATTTCTCCGATAAAGCAGTACCCTAGTCTCAAGGATAGCGCCCTCTATGTTCCTGCTGCTTACTTCAAATATTCCTTCAAGGTCGTGGAGTCCCACATGTTGTCGGCGGGCAAGGCCGGATCGCGATCCGGACTGTTGTCGTATTTGCACTGAACCGCGTTGTTGCACAGGTGTATCGATTCGTGATAATCCTCGAGTCGAAAATTTTTCGAACAAAAACGTAGATAACTCTCTCTACGATGGAAACGAGAGTATCTTACCTTTCTATCTTATCTTTCGTACTGTGATTATAGGATTTACGCGGAAGATTACACATTTTGCTAAGATGTCCTGTGTCAGATATAGATCGCTGTATAGCCAAAGTTAACACGGACGTTATATTGGTCAGGATCTAGGGCTAAGCTTAATGGACTTTTACTAAATGATAAGACGAATGTTGTTGTACTTGGAAGCAGGCTCTTTGTCACAGCACTAGACTCGTCAACGTTACCCAGTATTCTAAATGGCAGTTCTGTGATCGTGCATCGAAACTCGGTGAAAATATTAGGGGTTTGGTTGGATGATACCCTGTGTCGGAAGGAGCGAGTCTAAATACGTTGAAATTTTCTTCCGAAACATATAAGGGCCAAACTAGTCTGCCTTGATTTTGACTTTATTTTACTACTGTTCCGGTTTAATGGCCGGAATAGCAGAATAATACAAGATCGTTAAAGTCGCCCTAAACTCGTGTGTGCGATATTGATGTAAAATGGTTTGAGTGTGATGCTACCACTGGGCAAAGCTCACTTGGCTGCGATTCGATTCAAAGAGGAAATACTTCACGATGTGCCTAAGCGCCGAGATTTCTTATATAATTTTTTTTTCTGTTTCCTTGAAGATATGACTAATAACATCCTTGAATATTATTATCCTCTGACTTGTCCTTTCTCAAAAAAATGCAAAAAAGTCGCTTAAGTTTAGACGCTTACAGTAGTGTTATCTCTCAAGGAAATGCTTGCTGAGAGTACTTTCTAGATCAGAAGTTCCCAAACTTTTTTATAACGCCCTATATCCTCGGTTTTTATCGAATCTTTATTTATATTAGAGTAAAAAAACACCCCTCCCCCCTGTATATCGTGACGCCCCCACTTTGAAAATCAATGCTCTAGATAATGGAGGGTTTCGAGTGGCTTGCTTCATTCTCTTGTTTTTCTTCTTTTATTTTATTATCTTAGTTTTGTTTGGGTTATTTTTATTACATTTTATTCCACTCCGTATTACTTTTCGTTTTGCATTTTGGTGAGTTTCATTTTTATATTGTTTTTGCATTATATAGAGTCACCTATTTTTGTTTTTGTACCGAGTTTTTCTTTATTCATTCGTATTTCTTTCTGTAAGATGTATGAAATATGAGGATTGCGTGCCAGAGGTCCTAGTGCACTGATAAATCTATCTATCCATCAACCAATTTCTCGCGCGCTCACCTGTACATCCAGAGGGTCAACGGTTGAGCGCACGTTACGATGAACCACTGTCGTATATCGAATTTCGTCCGGTGGATCAGCATCGGTCGTTCTGCCCGTGTGGTCGTTTGATCGCGTTGCAGCCGCGGCGCAAATATCGTCGCGGTATACGAATCAGAGAAGACAACAAAAAACAGAGACCGCAAGATAGTGTTAAATATTTACCAATGTACTTTTGTACGACGTAACGAGCGTCTGTCTTGTTTGCAGGATCGATTCGCGTCGCAACGTCTTCGAGTTTGTCGATTAGAATAATTCCTCGTCCTCGACTCTTGTTGCCGGGCTTTAGTATCCATATGTTCATTGTACCATCCATGTCCAATTGTTGCCAATATTTTCGCATTTTTTTCAGAACGTGCCGAGAGGCGAGATAATATTTCTGAGCGCCAGGAAACAACGATGAGATGATATATACATCTGTGTATATTCGCAGAGACGCGTACTCACTTGGAGGGCCGCCGGGTCGTTGCGAATCGCTTCCTCGCTGCCGTTCTCCCGCACGATTTTGTAGTACCAGCGAATGAACTGGTCCCATTGGTGGGACCAGACCCTCTCGACGTCGCGATCAATATCCTCGTGTGAGCGGCCACTGATGTACTCGGTGCATCTGGCTATAGCAAAATCGAGGGCCTGTTTGAGGGGTAGCGTCGTGGTCGTGTTGACAGCAACGTTATTCGCCCGTGCGTCGTTCCCATCCTCCGTCTTCTCGACCAGCCACTTGAGCAGACTCAGACAAGCCGTGAAACTTGAGACAAGCAGACTCAAGCGTGAGTAGGCGAAAAAAAGCTTTCGAGTTGTGCGAACTGTCGAGTTGCTCTGTCACGCAGATCCTACCGGAAGTCTTGGACGAAAGCGTGCATCTGATCGGACTGGGAGACGTTGTAACAGCGGGGAAAGAGAATTTCGGCGACGTCGGCCTCGTAGTACCAATGCATCTGTCCGACGTTCGAGCATAGTCCAATTTTCGAGGTGAAAGTGGCACGGCAGTAACGATTGAAGATGGTCGATCGGTTGTCACGCGAGGGCCAACCCGCCCACTCGGATCCCGAGTTCCACAAAAAGTCTACCCTCACGTCGGCGAGCATCCTCGATACGAGCAAACGCTCGCTTCGGGGGTCCTTGAGATCTCCGATACCGGCCAAAAGTACCACCGGACTCGCCTCGAGCAGCTTACCCACTCCACGAACCCCTGAAAAACAATCAGGACAACACGCCCGCGCGTCATCGCAACGTCATCTCCCATCGCTGTCGAACCTGCTGATGCTGCTCCTTCGTCGTTGCGCTCGTTGCTCCTGGATCCGCTCGCGCTCCCGTTGTAAAATTTTTCGCACCATCCCCTCGCGAGCATCGACTCGCGAATCACTCGCGATTTTCCGTAAATCATGAAGGTACGGTGCGAATCTATCGCGTCTTTCACCATTTTCTTTATACGAAGAAAACGCTCCTGGAGCGTCGTCGGGAGAGGCGCTATCTCCGAAGACTCTGAGAGGGAGATTTGGGTCTCAAGTTTGCAACGATGCGACGAAACTATTTTTTCTTCGATTTTTCAATCTCATGTAATCAAGCATATTTCGCTTGTAGATGCCTATAAAAGATCGCGCAAAACATTTTGAGCGATGGCGGGAAACTGAATCCACCCTTAATAGGCGGTGAAAGTTGAAAAAAAAAAATCGTATCTCCAACGGTAGGGAGATGGCCAATTTTATACTTTTTTTCAACTTTCAACCCCCGATAAGGGTGGGTTCCGGGTAAATGCAAGTCGTTCCATTTTTTGCACGCTTTTTGAGGGTCGGGCTACTCGTAACGTCAAGAAAAAGTTTGGCGATTTCCCTACCGTGCGAGATACAGATTTTTTTCAACATGCATATTGAGGGTAGGTTTTGTTTCTCGAAATGCCTTAAAATGTTTTTTACTATCTTTCATAGGCACCTGGAAGCGAAACGTGCACTAGATTACTCAAATATCAAAAATCGAAGAAAAAAATAGGAAAATTTCGTTGCAAAGTACAGACCCATGAGAGAGCTACAGAGAGAAAGGTGCCAAAACTTGTTCATCTCTCACCTTCGAGTGTATCCTCGGTGGTCGTCCGCGTCGCCGATTCCTCTGGCGCTTCATCCTCGGGGCTCATGGATACTACTTTTTTTCCTCTTCCTCGCAATTAATATTCAACCTCGTTGTTCCGGCCCCTCGTTTCTCGCCGGCGTCTTGATCGTACATTCGAGATGAAGAAAAAAAACAAACATGCACCGAGAATTTAGTGCCGCAGTCCTCGAGAGAGGATGCTCGAGCGTGTCCCAACGTCCGACTGAGGCAACACGCGTCGAGGCTTCCTCTGTATATATATCGCGACAGTGAGGAGGCTCGGAGTAGGAATTGCTTACGAGCAACGTACCAGGCACCTCCTTCGCTCCCTCTCTCTCTCTCTCTCTCTCTTCTCTCAGCGGGTTCAATTTTCTCTTCGAGAAGGTCCGAACGAGGTCGGTGGGTCGCGCGCGTTCACCCCGCGACCCACTTACGCCGCGGCTCACCTACCATCAATTTATCTCGAAAAAATTCCCACCCCGTTTGTGACAACGAATGGAAAATTGCTTCCGTCGGAGAGCCAGATTAATTTTACAGTTTGGTGCTCGAAATAGTGTGTCACGCACGGACTCTTCGCGGACGAGGTTATCGTGATCCGCGCCGGCGGCGGCGGCGGCCTCGTTTCGTCTTGCCTTCGATCCGAAGGGTGCAAATTTTCTCGCACATCCTCGACACGACCCGTCAACGACGAATCCCTCCCGCCAATCGCCCCCAATCTACCGTCGATTGTTTCAAAGTACGATACGCTTTTTTTTCTTTCTTATAATTCGTTACCTCTCAAGAACAAAATGTTACGAGCGAGATAACGAGTACAAATTTATTGATGCCATGCTCGTACAGAAGGAAGAACGAGGGACGTTTCTCGTCGGCGACGTAACTCGGGAAGCGTAAAAATTGAATAATTCGAATGAATGAGCGAAGGGGAATGTCTCGAAGGGGCTTGCATATCGCGTTACGTACACCGAGGAAGCTCGTTAAGCCCAAGCTGCTTCAAACTTTGCCCAGTATACTGTGAACGTAGACGCGCTTCTTGTGGGAGGATCGTTTAACGGCAAATTTGATGCATACGAGAACGAGTATAGACGCGGAAGCAACGTACAGCACAACGCAAATGCTTATATCGAAGATGGTGAAATCCCAGCCGAATTTTTTGCCGTTGACACGTTGCTCGTACAAGTTGATCAGTCGTTCGTCCCGTGGCTCTTTGGTCGCACGTTCGTCTCTCGGAAGATCGGACGGGGGCGTTTTCGTCGGGCCATCTTTGCTGTACTTGACAGCCGAGCGTGAATACTTTTTCTTGAGATAAGCGAGTACCTCGCTCGTGTTCCATCGGTCATCGGTGTCTCTGCAACTTGGACAATCGATCCTCGAGGGATAACGAATTTTCGGATAGATCGGATCTTCGGTCTCGTCACCGGCGAGTCTCTCGTTGACCTCGTTGTGCGCGCTCCAGAGCCACAGCACGCTATCGTCCGCGCTCGCGACCTCGGTCATGCGATTTTTCTCCGCCATAGCGAGAAAGTGTCTAGCGCAATCGGCGCAACCGAAGAAATATTCAACGTAAGCGTGTATGGCTCTCAAAACGCGAGTCGGATCTTCGGTACGATCGACGGGGCTGCTGCTGCTTTTCGCCGCGAAATCGACGGTCAACGTGTGAAAGAGATTCCACAGACCGCACGTATAGCCGCGGAGACCGGGCTTGCTCGATTTGCAGCCAATCCACCGATTGGGCTCGAAGTAGACGGGCGCCATCTCTTGCTCGCTGGAACGTACCAATGCCGCGAAATCCTCGCCGCTCGTCGCGTTCTTCGAACCAATCACGAGACTTATCGTGTCCAGAAACATCGAGTCTCCGGTGCCGATGCTCTTGGTGGGAAAGTGCGATGCGAGTACGCTCGTGAAATTCTTCAGAGCGCTCATCCTTCGTCCCTCGATGAGCTTCGTCATGGAGATCTCGTGACCGAACGAGAATCTGAGAGTGGCCTCGAGATCGGCGCGATAAAGAAAGTCACCGTTCTCGCGAGTCGCGTCGCTCGGCGTCACGCGCAGAGACGCGTCCACCGTCGCTGCCGCAACTTCCGGTTTATCGACAGACACCTCGATACCACGCGAACGCATGAATTCCACTATGGCGTTTCTCACCGCCGCTCTCGTCGGTACTCGCAACGCGGCTAGACGTTTTTGCGTACCATCCCGGCCGTAAGCCACCAAGCTCGGAAATCTCTTGATCTCGTGCATGAGGCAAAGCGGCGAATTGTCGGAATTTACAGAGCGAAGTACCAAGCTCGTTGCGTTCCTAAGATCCAATATTATCTGCGCTCCTAGATAGGAATCGGTCTCCTCGAAGATGAAAAAAAAGTAACGCACCGCATCGGGTACGCCGTCCCAGATGTTTTTCACCTCCGAACTTCTGAAGGGCGTTATGTTGGGCCATTTGTCGCCCCTTCCCTCCTGCTGCTCCTTGCGCAGCCTTTTAGCCAGATTGGCGACCAGCTCCTCCGCGTCCTTTCCCTTATCCACCTCCGTGCCGAGCTTGCCGAGCTTCTCCTCCGGGCCAAAGTAACGCACTTCCGGATAGCGCATTATCTCGTACTCCCTGCAGAGAGGATTGTTGTCCTCGTCGGCGCAATCCAGAGCCGCTATCGCCACCGTGTCTCGCCAACCTGCGGAACATAGTACGCGTTCAAGGTCATCTCTCGTCTACTCTCGCGGCATCTCGACTTACCTCGTACATCGAGCGCCAGCGACTTCCAAGTAGGCGCGAAACGTCGACAAAAGCCGCACCAACTGTTGTAAAACTCGACGAGCCAAGCGCGCTCGCTTCCGTATACCGTAGACTTGAAATTCGTCGAATTCAGGACTACGACGGAGTCACTGGAGTTGTACAGACCCTGAATTTGCGACAAGCTCCGGTAGGCGTCAACGGAGGCGGAGCCCACGCCGCCGGCGTCCACGTTCCCGGATGACGCGGTGGGTTGGAGCCTCGCGGCGAAAACGACGCACCAAAAGCCCCCACCGAGGAGAAACGACGAAACTAGCCTGACGGGCCGTCTTCGCCGCCGACAACGCGGACCCATATTGACAGCTCGGCTGTCGCGCCTCGTCGCGCCTGGTGTCACGACGCGGGGGACGAGAGACACGCGGGTTGTTGCCATACAACGCGAGCAGACGACGGACCCACCGGCTTTAACGTATTTACGTACGACGCTGTGTCGCTTCGAACACGAGTCATTTAGGTTGCGCTCTGGTTCCACTCGCTCTTAGCCACCCCGCACTTTTCGTTATCGGCAGTCGGTGATAGAGAGCCCAACCGGTAAATTTTACGTACTCTTTGTCACCACACATTGAGATTGTAGCGCGTATAAACTTCAAATTGAAATAGAATGTAAGTTCGCAGCGTGAACGTTACAGGAAAACCAAAAAATGCTATTAAAGGCCGTCCATATATTACGTCATCGATATTTTGCTGATTTTTTACCCCTCCCGCGAAATCATCCTATCGTCAAAATCCAATTACCCCCCCCCCCCCCCATCTCAGAAAATTACGTCATTTCCTACTGAATTTATGGAGTGGCGTACTTGGACAATAAAAACCTAGAATTATTATTTTTATTATTTTTTTGATATTCTCACATGAGGACGGTGCCCATTCCTTTAAGATATGGATCAAAGGCATGGGGTTCTATTTAATATTTATTAAATCTTTTCTCTATTTATTCGCTATTTATTTAATATTTTCTCATGGAGACGCTATACCTATTCGTCTAAGCTCTGGATAGAAGGCCTGGGATTCGCTTCTAGACCTGTTGAGTTCGGCTCATCCACGTCCAAATAATGATTAAGATTTGATGTGATTTAAGATTTCGGAGTGATGGCGTCATTTTTTATGAGACTCTCCCCTCTTTTTTTCAATGACGTAATTTATGGACGACCCCTTAGGCTTTATGAAGAAACACGAAAAAAATTGGCACAAGGCAGATTGCGGTACAGCAGTTATAATTAAAAAATACTAGCAAGTTTTGTATGACATTTAAATTTTGGGACATTCTTGTCCCACAGTGGTAGGGTTAATGTTTATTGTTGATAAATCGAACTATTATGTAATATATCCAGGACAATATGTGGGTCACAATTTTCATCTCTTTAAGGAGGTTGGAGCGTTAGCCACAATCCAAGACTTGAAAAAATATATATGTACTTTATTGTCTATACTGAGTGTTTACGAATATTTTTACATTTTTCACCACAAAACACCAGAGATAAAAAATAGTTCAATGTATGTAATTTTACGTGCGGTTAGACGGGCAAAATGATCACGCCTACGGATGTCATTTTTTTGCTATTTAGCACCAATGTAAACCATTTCTAACAACGAATTAACGCAAACTAACCCTTTGTAAACATTAAGAAGAAAAAAAGAAAAAAACTCATCTTGCCCATCGTCAACTATATATATTCAATATTGAATTGAATTGTATAAGGCCCGGTTCCACACTTCTCGGTTAACCGCGTTAACCGAAGTTTAATGGCGACTGGACCAATCAGAACCACGCTGAGCTGGCTAAACTCTGGTTAACTCGATTAACCGAGAGTTGTGGAACCGGGCCTGCATTCACTGACACATTTTTTTCATGATAATCATCGATAATGTTTACTTTTTCAAGTTGGTAGAGTAACCCAAAAGTTTTTCTGGGAATAGTTCCAAAAAGCGGAAACCGAATTTCGAACTGAACTTTGGTATACACCTTTGTTTTAATGCTACAAGACTTCGCTGAAAAGTATTATTGGCGACGCGCCGTAGTGTTCGAGATACCGATTTTTGAAAGTTTTCTAACTTAAAAAAAAGTTAAATAACTTTTACTGTTGAAAAACTTTTTTACGTTTAATGGTAAAAAAATAACCTTTTACGGGTGCCTCGAA
Organism: Ophion slaviceki; assembly: GCA_944452715.1. NCBI lineage: Eukaryota > Metazoa > Arthropoda > Insecta > Hymenoptera > Ichneumonidae > Ophion > Ophion slaviceki. Next base: position 14,799,420 of record OX101795.1, read on the forward strand.
ATGACCTGTCATTTGAATTTATTGATAAAATGTATTATTTATTTGAAAAGTACGAATATTTCTATTTTAATATAAGGTACAAGCGTGGTGGTAATGTGTGGAACACTGTATCAACGGCATCGACTTAAAAGACATTCTTTCAACAAGATGGCGCAACCTGCCACACTGCGGGCGAAACAATGTAGTTATTGCAGACGAAGTTTCATGGTCGTGTTATCTCACGCCGCGGCGATGTGATTTGGCCACCACGATCGTGCGCGTTGATGCTATTCCACTTCTTTCTTTGGGGTTTTCTGAAAGAAAAAGTGTATGTCAATGCCCCACAGAACACTCCGGAGCTCAAGGAAGCAATTGGACGCATCATTAATGAAATTAGACCACAATTATGCGAAAATGTTATTGAACATTTCGTAAAAAAAGTGAACATGTGCAAACAGGGACGAGGTTTGCAAACAATGGCTGCATTTATCGGCTATTATGTTCCACACATAACCTGCATGTTTGTACCCTGATCGAAATGTTTACCCGCATTTTTCTACAAAAAACTCCCATTTGCTCCCAAAAATTTTCCGATTTTTTTCGTGAATTGAGACATTTCGGAGAAATCCGGGGAAAAAATATTTCCACATTACTCCGAAATTTCCCAAATGTCTCCGAATTTCTCTAAATTTTCCCGCATTTTTCTTAAAAACTCCTATTTTCTCCCAAAACTTTTCCGATTTTCTCCTATTTTTTTCAATTAATTGAGTCTTTTTGGAGAAATCCGGAAAAACAAATTTCCACGTTACTCCGAAATTTCCCAAATTTCTCCGCATTTCTCTAAACTTTCCCTATTCTTTTCTGAATTCCTTTCATTTTTGTTGAAAATTCGGATATCCTTTTTTTACCATTAGTCCTCATCATTTTTCCTACGTAAATATAAATCAGTGCAATAATACTTGTGCAAACCAAAGAATATACTTTGCTTTGCACAAGTATTATCTTTCGGATTACCGTATCGTGCATACTTCCTATCTACATGAAAAGACGACTTTATTTTTTTCTGAATATTTAATTTTCCACTTTCTTACATTTTGAAAAAAGAACAAAAATAATGACATGTTACTGTGCATAACAAATAAAATTAAAAAATAAGACCAAGTAGAAGAGTAAAAATCACGATTGAATGATAAAAAGAAATATGAAAAATTGTAATGATTTTAACTCTCACGACGTGAATAAAATGAGAAAATCGGAATAATGCGGAAAAAAAGAGGAATATTGGGGAAAATCGGCATATTTTAAGATTAATATTTCTCATTTTTTCCCCGATTTTCTCCGAATTGGGGGAAAAAGGAGAAAATATGAGAAATTCGGAAAAAAAATTCTACCAGGGTACCTTACATTAAAATAAAAATATTCGTACTTTTCAAATAAATAATACGTTTTATAAATAAATAAAAATGTCAGGTCATTTTGAGACACCCTATATATCTATAGCTGACGGACTTAAATATAGCTATACCTATATATTGGGAGTACAAATAAGTCTCCGGCGTTTGACAAGACGGCCCCACGAGGAGGTTATGGTTGAAATTGTCGCGATTTTGTTTCAGGTTATGGTTGAAGTTGTCGTGATTTTGTATCAGCATCACATAATTTTTTTCGTTCGTAAGAGTCGAGTTTTGGGCCGAATAAGCGTCATTTGCGGGAACTCTTGCGTTTGGCACGAATCTCCCTCCAATAATACTTCCCATTCCGCGTCTTCGTACACTTCGTTCCCGCAAATGACGCTTATTCGGCTCAAAACTCGACATTTTCGCACGAAAAAAATGATGTGATGCTGATGGAAAATCGCTAATATTTCAAGGTTATGCTCTTGCCAGATGTCCAACCTCGCGAAATGATGTTTTACATCTGACATTTTCAACCATAACTTCCTGGTGGAGTCATCTTTTGTCAAACGGCGGAGACTCATTTGTACTCTCAATATGTTATCGAGCTCTTCGTTTCAGAGATGCCGCCCACTTACACCCGTGTTCCACGCACCCCACCATTCCACGCGCACATCCGAGGTGACCCGCGCCCACCCTAGTGTCGCACGCACGTCACCATTCCCCACGCACATCCGAGATGACCCGCGTCCACCCAGTGTTCCACGCACCCCACCATTCCACACGCACGTCCGAGGTGACCCGCGCCCACCCTAGTGTCGCACGCACGTCACCATTCCACATGCACATCCGAGATGACCCGCGCCTACACTAGTCTTCCACACATCCCACCATTCTACACGGACATCCGAGGTGACCCGCGCCCACACTAGTGTATCACGCACTTCACGATTGCACACGCACATCTGAGGTGCCCTGCGCCCACACCAGTATTCTACGCACCCCGCCATTCGCACAAAATGGAGAGCGCGATAACATTAATAGGTATAGCCAGAGCTGACCCATCAGCTACAGACACACTAGAAGCGCGGTAAAAAAAACTTTCCAAAATCGATATCTCGAAAACTATAGCGCGTCGCCAAAAGTCCTTTTAGGGGATCTAAAATATTAAAAGGAAGGCGGATGCCAAATTTCACACCGACATTCGATTTCCGCTTTTCGGAAGTTTATCCCTTTTCACCCAGGCATCAACCTCTTCAGCTAGAATGTGTTTTATACATGAAAGAACAACATTAATTTATCCCTATGACACGCGCTTGGATTACAATGGTAGGGTTGATGAACTATTCGCTAATTAATTACTGGATACATTTTTCTGCCATTTTTCAGCGATAAAGCATTATGATAAAGCATTATGATAATGCTTTATCACTTGATGAAAGTATATGAGAATGAATATAATAATACGAATATAAATATATTTCCGCCTACTTTTATGAATTACAATTTATTTGGCATAGGGACGGGTGTGAGTGAATCGCAAACAATTTTTTAGAAGATAAATAAGTTGTAATTTAGATTTATTATTGTATTTAAATTCACGTACAAACTAATAAAATAAGCGGTCAGAGTGCGCGATAAATTTTTCGACACTAAAAGATAACTAAATAAAATAATAATGATAACTAATAAAAATAACTAATCAAATAAGAATTAATAGTAATAATAATTTTAAAAAAAGCACTGAGCGCGGGGAACGATCCCGCGCCCCTAGAGCAAATATTTTCCGAAAAACTCCGATTTTGTCCGAAATTTTTTTTAGATTTTTTCCGAATTTTTCTATGAATTGGAACAAATATGAAGAATTCGGAGTTTTGCGGACAATTATTTTTACGCAAACATCCGAGTTTCTCCGAATTTCTCCGAATATTTCATCATTTTAATTACGATCACAGGAAAATCTCGGAAATTATATGAAGACTTTTAGGGGTAACAACACCACTGTAACGGCCTTACACGAAGCGGATTTTTTGAAATTTTTTTTTGGGGGAAGAAAATGTGATAAACAAATAATACTTGCGGTATTTATTGATCATATATTTAAGTATATTGCTAGAAATTTTTATCCGAAAATATTACAAAATGGCGACACTGCCGCAATTCTTCCGAAGCATGTCGAACCTCTGCGGCACGCAGTATAACTGTGCCAATTTTAATCTAAAAAAAAGAATTTTGCTTTATTAAGTCTAAATGAACATTTTTCGTCAATTACTCGGCAATTATTCAAAAATCAATATTCCTAAAATCCCCTACGTGATTCACTAGCTACACTCATCTAGATTTAATTTTAAAAAATTATTTTGTCCAGATTAAAATTAGCACAAGTTATACTACGTGCCGCAGAGCACCTTAAGTTCAACATGCCTCGGAAGAATTTTCTGCAGTGTCGCCATTTTGTAATATTTTCCCATAAAATTTTTTCGCAATATACTTCAATATATGCTTAATAATTACCCCAAGTATTATTTGTCTAAAACGCTTCGTGGCAGGCCGTTACAGCGGTGTTACCCCTTACGGAAAATAACGTTTGCAAAAATTTCGGAAATTCATTATTTCTCAAAATTATGAGGGATAAAAAAATGTAATAAGTTTTTTTTTTACTAAAATCTCATTTTTTTTATCTATAACTTTTCTCCGAATATGTCCGCAGCCGTTCACTCAATAGGAAAAAGAAAAAGTTCCGGAAAAAAATAATATCAAGTTTTTTTTACGAAAATTTCATTTTTTTTCATCTTTACATTTTCTCCGAATATCACTCAGTTAATAGAAAAAAGGGAAATTTCCGGAAAAAAATAATAATAATAAAAAGTTTTTTTAACGAAAATCTCATGTCTTTTCATCTTTAACTTTTCTCTGAATATCTCCGCAGCCGTTCACTCAGGTCATAGGAAAGAGAGAAATTTTCGGGAAAAAAATGAGAAATCATGAATTTTCAGTAAAAAAAAATGTTTTTGGAAAATAGACTAGTACTTGAATCTGTTTTAAATGATTTTTTCTCCGAATATTTCCGCAGCCGTTCACTCAATAGGAAAAAGAAAAAGTTCTGGCAAAAAATATTATCAAGTTTTTTTTTACGAAAATTTCATTTTTTTCATCTTTACATTTTCTCCGAATATCTTCGCGGCCGATCACTCAGGAAATAGGAAAAAGAGAAATTTCCGGAAAAAAATAATCATAAAAAGTTTTTTAACGAAAATCTCATTTCTTTTCATCTTTAACTTTTCTCTGAACATCTCCGCAGCCGTTCACTCAGGTCATAGGAAAAAGAGAAATTTCCGGGAAAAAAATGAGAAATCATCAATTTTCAGTAAAAAAGAATGTGTTTTTGGGAAATAGACCAGTACTTGAATCTGTTTTAAATCGTTTTTTCTCCGAAAATCTCAGATATGACTAAAATATGAGAAATTATGAAAAATTTGGAGAAAATTTTGCACTAGGGGCCCCTGCGGACCGAAGCCAGAAACGCTACCAACGGGACCATCTCATCGCTTGTAGAATATGTGCACTTTCTGGTACTTACAATTCGCGGCCGAATGGATGATTGGCTTGTTTTTGGGGATAATGCTTTATCGCTTGATGAAAGTATGAGAATTAATATAATAATACGAATATAAATATATTTCCGCTTACTTTTATGAATTATAATTTATTTGGCATGAGAACGAGTGTGAGTAAAGCGTAAACACTTTTATATAAGATAAATAAGTTGTGATTTAGATTTATTATTATATTTAAATTAACGTATAAACTAAAAAATAAGCGATCAGAGTGCGTGATACATTTTTTTTGTATACATTAATAACGCAGAGAATCAAGAGCTAAATAAGCATTAAAATCATCTAAAAGCCTCGCGCGTGCCGTCGGGTGACGTCACGCGCGAGTCGTGCTCAGATTGCTTTTTCCCTCGAAGCCTTCGTTTCGGCTTGGCCGCACATGCACGTGCTCAGCGTCCATGCTTTGGTGTAGCTGCCGAACGCGCGTTCGGGACACTTCGACCGTGCTCGGCTGTTTCCGATGATGTCCGAGCGTCGCTCGCTCACGGACACGCGCTACTATGGTTGTGTGATGGGCGCGTAAGACACTAGAGAGGGGGTAACTTTTACGCGCGATCTGGCTGCACTGTCCCCCACCATGTGAGCTGTGATCCGTAAGGCCGTGCAAGCCGTGCATTTCGATTGTATAGCGTTCAAAGATCTCAAGCCGTTCCCGATTCTTTGTTTTTGTTTTTGTTTCTCTCTTTTCGCGCGTATCTCTCTGTGACATTCGAGCCACGAGCTTGGACCAGCTGCTCCCGCGCACGCGTCCAGATAACGCGATGACGCGTACGCTCATACGCCATCAGTGAATAGCCGTACCATTTATTTACGAAACAAAAGAGATATTGTACCACACACTCGGCGGGGCGGGGGGCTGGAGATTTGACGAACGCGCAAGCGGGGGGCGGTGAGAGAAGGCGTTGCGATTGGAAGCGTCATGAGAAACGCTGGTCCGTTATTTATGACTGTCGTCGCGCATTTTTGACATTTTTCGACTGGCGTGAAAGCGTGCAGAGAGTAATCATGGAGGGCGGAATAATGTCGAGTCCCGAGACAACGTTGACAAATTCGGAATACGACGAGGAGGATGCGGCAGCCCTAAGGGGATGCTGCAGCCCGAAAAATCGAACTTACAGATTCATCGGGCTCGCACTAATGTGTTTTCTCGGATTCGGTAAGATCGATAAGTTTCTTTAATCCATTTAAAAGAAGAAAACGAAAAAAAATATCTCCATGATTTCCTGACAGGTTCGTACTTTTGTTACGACAATCCGGCCGCCCTTCAGAAATACTTTAAGAAGGACCTGGATCTGTCTACTCGAAATTTCGTTCTTCTCTACTCGATTTACTCGTGGCCGAACGTCGTATTCTGCTTCATCGGCGGATTTCTGCTGGACAGCGTCTTTGGCATACGTTTGGGAACAATGATATACATGGGACTGAGCCTGGTGGGTCAAGTGATTTTCGCTACCGGCGCCACGGTCGACGCGTTCTGGCTGATGATGCTCGGCAGGCTGGTTTTTGGGTGAGCGTCACCTCCACCCCCTCTCCCTTCCTCTATGTACGCCGTTCCAAGATCTGATTTGTTCCAGAATCGGAGCAGAGTCGCTGGCCGTGTCGCAAAACAATTGGGCCGTTTTGTGGTTCAAGGGTAAAGAGCTCAACATGGTGTTCGGTCTTCAGCTGAGTTTCGCGCGTCTCGGCTCTACCGTAAATTTTCTCGTCATGGAGCCGACGTACAATTGGGTGGCGAGCTCATACGCCGGACCCAAGCGCATCGGAGTTGTCCTCTTCGTCGCCTCTCTCACTTGCGTTTTTTCCATGATATGCGCGGTGCTGCTCTCGCTGATGGACAAACGAGCGGAGAGATTGCTGCGACGCGGCGGCGGGCCTAGGGATGAGAAGAAGGAGGTCGTTCGCCTCAGCGACGTCAAAGACTTCAAAGCTGTTTTTTGGCTCATCACGGTCATATGCGTCGCCTACTACATGGCTATATTTCCGTTCATCGCCTTAGGCCAGTCGGTATCGGCGCACGCACTTGCTATCTCTCGCAATCACGCAGATGCTACCTTTCGTACGATTTTTTTCACGCCCGTCTTCTCGCATTCCAGAGTATTCTTCATGAAGAAGTACAGCATCGAAACGGCTGAGGCGAATCACATTAATTCGCTGATCTTTGCGATATCGGCGGTGGCCTCGCCGGTCCTCGGGATGCTCGTTGATAAAACCGGTAGAAACGTATTTTGGGTCTTTATCAGCATTTGCGGAAGCCTAGTGGCTCATGGACTATTGGCCTTCTCGTACGTCAGTCCTTACACCTGCGTCGTGCTACTGGGACTGGGCTACTCGATGCTCGCCAGTAGCTTGTGGCCTCTCATTGCCTTCGTTACACCCGAGTATCAACTCGGCACCGCATACGGAATGTAAGCTCGCGTTAATGGTTTTTTTGTCTGTCTTTCGTCACTGTTTTAAGGGGAGATATACACCTAGGAGCCGGAAAAAAGGTCATTTTTGTGAATTTTTTCAAGCAGAACTATTTGAAATTTCGGATTGGGGTTTTAATTATCTAAAAGTATATACATTCAAAAATATGTTTTATTTTCTTTATTTAAAAACATCAAAAATATACAAGGATATTGTATGATCTTTGGAGCGTTGTGAAAAAATCGGCGTATACGGTACCCACCGGCGTTTCTTAAAAAATCATGTGAAAAAAAAACCAAAAAGATTATTAAATTAGATACTATAATCTAGTACTTGTCGTAGCCGATTTTGAAAATATCGATTTATTACAAAATGGCGGACGTTTGAACATAAATAGGGATTTTTGGGCTAAAAATTAGTTATTATTTTGCCTATAAAACAAAAACTAAGTAACGAAAAAAAAAATCCTATGACAAGTACTAGATAATGGTGTATAGAATAACCACAAAAAACCTCAAGACAATCGGTTCATTGGTTTTCGAGAAATTTTGGGTACTGATTTGAAAAACGTGGTTTTGAGAAAAACGCGTTTGAAAATTTGGGAATGAATAAATCATGAAATTTGTCAACTTACATGGAATCATCGATACCAGGCCCATAGTGTAGGTCTTCTACGGTCGACGGAATGTTCATAGCTTCTAAATCCTCGACCTCGACCATCTAGGTGTATATCTGCCCTTAAGCGGATCGAATATGGTGGATGCAGATTTAAAAGATCGTTTGATTTCGATGAAAGAATCTCATGGTTTTTGGGGTCGCTGAATTCAAATCTGACATCAGATTTTCAAAATTGAAAATGAAAAATCAAAGAATAGTATGATTTAGACGAAAATGTTTATTTTTAGATGTTTGTGGTCGCGAATTTCAAATTTGAGCCCTGCCTGTGAATATCTGAAGCTCGGATACATTATTATAGATAAACACTTAGTAAACCATTCATGGCAAACTATTATCCATAATGAAAAATGGAAAATAATATTTTATATGGTTTCATATCTCGTTCTGTGTCGAACGTTTTTTGTCTGTTTTTTTCACTGTTTTATTCGTTTTTTTGTCAGAGCCCAAGCCTTCCAGAATCTCGGTCTGTCGGTCGTCTTGATATTGGCCGGTATGATCGTCGACACGGGAGGTTATTTCATGCTCGAGCTGTTCTTCCTCGGATGGCTCTGGAGTGAGTAATGAACTTTTTGTCTTGTTGTACCAGTGGCAAATGATTGATCGGTAATTACAATTTATCCGGGGCGGCAGTATCGTTGATCACGATCGTCGTTGTATGGATTTCGGATACTGCGGCGACCGGCGGTTATCTCAACATGACGCCCGGTGAACGCGAGGTGTACGGCAACAGCATGCCTGCCACTGCCGAATCTCTAGAGAGGGAAAAACTTTTATCCAGCGAATCAACGTCCGATCTATTGGCGGATGATCTCTTGCAACCACAGTCGGATATACGAATTAGAAATCGTTATTTATCGAGGATCGGCGCTGAGGTACACACGCCCTCCGCATTGTACGCTGCTTGCCGACCAAGTATTCCAGACCGCTCTAAATTTGTTTACTTTTCTTTCAGCCGCCCTCGTCTCGAACGGAGCAGCAGACGCCGCCGCCAGTCTACAGACCGCTGCTGCGATAATCATACGCGCGCGTCTTCTGCTCCCTAGTTGCCAATTTTTTTTATCGTCTTATTTCAACCGTGTATATAAAAAAAAAAGTAAATCGAAATTCCATTGACAAAGAATCGCTCGCTGTGTGTGGTGTGTCTTCCGCTCTAGCGCACGGAGCCTTCTCATCTGTGATACATTAAGTTTAACAAGATATATCGTACGGGAACAAGATTTTTTTTTTCGTTTTTTAACCAATGATTAAAATGTGTACACGACCTGGCTCGTCTCTCGTCGCTTAATCCTCGCCCTAGTCTACCATTAACCCCTTAGCAGTGTGGCGAAAATGAGATTTTCGGGCGACTTTTGTGGCGGAAGAAAAAAATTGATAGATTTATCCTGTAACCTCAGTATTACGGTTCTTGGCGTCACTGAAGCCGAATCTGATATCGGATGTTCAAATTTCACAATTCCGGATACAAATCCGAAAAGAAGTTTTCGATGGAAATAAGTAGTGTGCGGTTTTGAAAGTCGCTGAATTCGATTCTGATGTAAAATCAGATGTCCAGAATTGAAAATGACGGTTGCAATATGGTGAATGGACGTTCGAGAAATAGTTGGATTTCAACGGATGTTTGTATCTTTTGGTGTTAGCGGTAAGATTTCAACACTACCCTAAAAATTCCATAAGTCGTTCGTGTTGTCAAGTATAATACCGAAATTCTTCTTCTCGTCCAAGCTCAAAACTAAAGATAATTAATTGAAATATACAAAAATCCTGACAAAAACGAAACAAAGAAAACAATAGACATAGAAAACAAAAAATCAAAAACGAAAGACAATAAAATACGAAAGAAATGTTCTATACGAAAAGTAAAAAAAAAAATGTAATACAAAAAGTACAAAGGAAAATACAAACTGGGAGTCAACAACCGCCACGTTCTCGATTCTTAACTCTAGGTTCGGCAGAGAGCGCGATATGAAACCATTAAAAATATTCGTTTCCATTTTTTATTATGGACCCTAGTGCAAATTTTTTCCGAAAAACTCCGATTTTTTCCGGAAAATTTTTTCGAATTTTTCTATGAGTTAGAAGGAATATGAAGAATTCGGAGTTTTGCGGACAATTATTTTTACGCAAACATCCGAATTTCGCCGAATTTACCCGAATATTTCATCATTTTAATTACGATCACGGGAAAATCTCGGAAATTATGTGAAATAAAAATATAGATAAAAAATGAATTCTTACTTCTTTGCTCAAATTATAGTTCCTCCGGTTATCAAGTAACGCAAACTAACAAAATAAAAATGCATGATCACCTGTTCATCAGTTACATGTATTAATAGAAAAAGTACAATATTTTAATTATTTAATAAAATCTTTTGCTATTCTTACTTATTGTTTCTCTCATAAAAAATACTTTGATTCTTACATAGAAAAATATTTTGTTTTTACCAAAAATGCGTTTTTTGCTTGTTGATTCTTACGTAAAAAATAAATGTCTTCTTGGTTTAATTTAAAAAAAAAACGGTTCTTTATTCTCGGTTTTTTTTTCAATTGGCTCTCTCTTGGTTTCATTGTAACGTGGTTTCATTATCCCAAGTATTATTTGTCTAAAACGCTTCGTGGCAGGCCGTTGAAGTGGTGTTACCCCTTAAGGAAAAAAATGTTTGCAAAAATTCCGGAAATTCATTTCTCAGAATTATGAGGAATAAAAAAATGTAATAAGTTTTTTTTTACGAAAATCTCATTTTTTTCATCTATAACTTTTCTCCGAATATCTCCGCAGCCGTTCACTCAATATGAAAAAGAAAAAGTCCCGGAAAAAAAAATAATAAGTTTTTTTAACGAAAATCTCATTTTTTTTCATCTTTAACTTTTCTCCGAATATCTCCGCAGCCGTTCACTCAGGTCATAGGAAAAAGAGAAATTTCCGGGAAAAAATGAGAAATCATGAATTTTCAGTAAAAAAAAAAGATGTTTTTGGGAAATAGACCAGTACTTGAATCTATTTTAAATAATTTTTCTCCGAAAATCTCAAATATGACTAAAATATGAGAAATTATGAAAAATTTGCACTAGGGGATCATAGTTTGCCATACATTTTGATCTATCATAATGTATCCGAGTTTCAGATTTTCACAATCAGGACTCAAATTCGAAATTCGCGACCACAAACTTTTACAATACAAACTTTTTTTCAAATTTTCATCCACTGTTTTGAATTTTGAGAATGTGATTTTAGATGCGACGTCAGCGACCCCAAAAACCATGAGATACTTTCGTCGGAATCAAACGATTTTTCAAATTTGCATCTGCCATGTTGAATGTTGAAAATCTGCTTTCAGATTCGAGTTCTGCGACCTCAAAAACCACATGATACTCATTTTCATAAAATCGCAACTAACTTAAAATTCTCATTCGCCATTTAAAATTTAAAAATCTGATTTCGAACCCAGCGACCTCAAAGACCACAATTTACCACATAACAGTCATCAGTATGGTAATAACATATTTTTTAAATGTCCACATATGTGTCATAACGCAAAAGTGGCACGACTTTTATCTGCCCATATGTATGTCACTCGAGTCAAGGGGTTAAAAATCACCTCTGGAGAACAAAGTTCGGCTGGTATCATAGCGGAAATGTAGAAAAAGCAAGCAAAGAGCGCTGCTAATAGTTTCATCAGTTTATACGCATGCGCGCGACACAGCTGTAAAAGTACACAGGAGGGGGGAGCGTCGACACGTGCGCTCCGTGTCAGACGCATCGTCGTTCGTGTGCCAAAGGACGCGAAAAAGAGAACAATGGGAGTTTACGACAATACCGAATCCAAGTACAATGTTACGGGTAGTAGCTCTAGTTTTTCGAAACTCGCACCGAAAAGAGCCGCTACGACTGTTGTTACGTTTGGTCAAAGTTTCAACAACAAAATTCCAAAGCACGAGGATGAAAGGAACGAGGAGCCGAGCGTTAGTCTCGACCAACAGAGAAAATCTCTTCCCGTCTACAGACTTCGGAAAAAGTGAGTTTTATCGAATGTTTGTGCTTGCAATATTGGAGAGGTTGGGCCAATACTCAAAAGGTCCTAAAGTTATAACGCACAGTGACCACTTTGGATTTTCAATATGGCCGCCACGCTCTACCACTGAACTATAGTAATACTGGAACGCGCGCTGGCTATTCCCTCCCATGTAGAAGCGGCGTATCGAGAGAGATAGCTTCGACGAAGCATCGATGGGTATCTTTTGCTCTGTCTAACCATTTTGCGCATGTGCACAATGACGTCACACACATCAGGTACATGGGCTGCAAAAAGTTTGTCCACTCAGTTCAGTACGTGTCCCGTGCTTCGAAAATTCATTCAGTTCGTTTATTTGTCGTATAAAACTTGTATGAATGTAAAGTGTAAACCGTAAAAAAAACTACAATGGTGAGGGTATGTTGTGTCACAGGGTGCAACAATATTTGGAACCCGACTTGCGATATATCGTATTTTGGGTAAGTATATAAACGTCAGAATAAAACATAACCTCATATCAGAAATAATAAATCATAACTTGTAAATTTAATTCTTATATGTCTATTATTTACAGATTTCCATTGAAAAATGAGAATTTGTTAGACAAGTGGAAGCAAGTTATACCAACAACATATGAAATCACCAAATACACTACCATTTGCAGTGATCATTTTAGTAATGCATCGTACACATACAAGAGTGGTAAACGGTTTTTGAATAAAAATGTGGTGCCGACTATTTTTCATGTAAGTAAATACAATAATAGAATGAATTAAATACTGTAAAGGGATAATAAATTAATAGTAAGCAATCCGTGTAAGTTTTTCAACTACAGAACAGTGCGACACACGTGTGTTCCTGGTGTGAGCGAAATGCAAACAAAATGTTAGCGATTGTGTTCCTATGAAGAATGTGTAATACGCGAACGTCGAAACTGGGATAAAACTTTCGGACGGGACTGTACAGCAGAGACACGAATACCCAGGCTGGGGCAGTTCATGCTATCTCTCTCGATACGGGCTGGCTGCGCCAGCGCGCGTTCCAGTATTACTTTAGTTCAGTGCGCTCTACCCACGATCTTACATACAGATCAAGTCTCCTTGATACAAATCTTGCAACTCTAGTGGTGGGGGATGGTTCTCTTGGCGGAGCCATCCGCTAGAGTCGCTATAATCGAGGGATGTTCTGTGCGACGAACAAACAATAGCCGCACATTCTTGTTATAGCCTAATCCGAGGATCTAATTGGTCCACAAGATATTCAAAAACGAATGATATTCCTATGCAAATAGAAATACATAAACCCATAAGCTGAAGAGTATAAATCAGAAAAATCTATCCAGTAATTAATTGGCGAATGGTCCATCAACCACCATTGAAATCCAAGCGAGTTAAATAAGGATAAATCAATTTTGTCCTTTTATATTTAAAATACATTCTAGCTGAATGGGTTGATGCCTGGTGGAAAAGTTTATGTTCGGTTCAATTCCCGTGTACTGGTTTTGGTTCAATTCCCTTGTTGGTCTTGAATGCATGTATCCAAAAAATGCTAATTTTAATACATTGTGAATGGCACGAATCATTGAGGTTACTGGTCGCAAGTATTTTTATGTATACATCGACTGCTATTTTCGCTAACAATAAATATGGAGATAGCACCTTAAATCTTGCACGCAAAATTAATTTCGAGTGGACAAATCCTATAAAAACATTTATCTATCTCTTAAAATTCAAGATGACGGTGGAATGAGAGATATTTATTACTTGCTGTTGTGGAGGTACAAAATAATCGCAGACAAAACGTACAATGTACCGAAGTAACCAAAACTATTGGTTTGTCAATTTAGACAATGTTATTTTATTCATGCCATATTTTCCTGGAGTGAATTTTGCCTCATGCACAACCTGATATAATAAACAACCGGCTATGATAAAATATCCAAGCCATGTTCAACGCATGGAAAAGTAACATTATAAGTCGCTAACACGTTTATTGCACTTGAGTGACCACAATATGTGGTAACCATATACTCGAAATTACCGAATACTCAGGTTATGTTCTTAGGGGTCGTTCATTAATCACGTGAGGTTTTTAGGCCACTTTTGCCCCCCCCCCCCATAGAGATATGTGGTGAGGTTTTAAGCCCTTTGCACAAAAAAATACACGTGATAAGTCACAACACCCCCCCCCCCCCAGCATGATCAATTGTCATGTTATGTAAATCCCCCCCCCCCCTATTTGAGCCTCACGTGATTAATGGACGACCCCTTACTATCAAAACAACATTCCTGGATACTAGCGGCCGCAAAAACGGCTTCAATCCACGAGTCACCCCTACCATTAAAATTCTATCGAGCTGCAAGGCGTGTATGCAAGTCCGTGGTTCTACCTTTCGAGCGTTAGCTCGTTCCTCCGTCCGATGGCGCTGCGCGACCGTCGCCGTTCAAAAATGCAACCTTCACTAGCGAGATGGGACGATAGTCGTAAAGCCTTGTTTTCCTTTAAAAAAGCAACCTTTTGGCAACTATTTCACATTGCTTGTCAGATGGGACGACATACCTAAGGCCTTCTTGCTTTGCTTACATTTTTTTTAATTTAAAAAATGCCACCTTTTGGCAATTATTTTATATTGCTGGTCACAGTCCCAATGCCTTCTTGCTTGACTAAGAAAAGCCACTTTCGGCAATAATTTCATATTGTTGGTCAGATGGGACTACCTACTTGCTTAACTAAAATAATAAATCATTTGGCAAATTATTTCAGATTGCTGGAAGAAATTGGAAAGCACGAGAGTCTGATAGTGATCGGTGAGACGGGCAGTGGAAAGAGTACTCAGATACCTCAATTGTTGTTGGAGAGCGGTGCGCTCGGAGTTTCCGGATGCGTGGGAATAACGCAGCCTCGTCGTGTAGCTGCGGTGAGCGTGGCACGTCGAGTAGCCCAGGAGCAAGGATCGCCACTGGGTAAATTGGTCGGTTACAGGGTTCGTTTCGAGGACGTAACAAGCCCACGAACGCGAATAAAGTATCTGACGGACGGTTTGATGGTTCGGGAAGCGATAAAGGACGAGACACTGTCCGAATATTCGATTCTCGTATTGGACGAGGCGCACGAGAGATCCGTCAGGACGGATGTGCTTCTCGGTGTGGCGAGACGAGCTCAACGTTTGCGCAAGCTCAACGATGACAAAACTCGCCGTCTAAAATTGATAATAATGTCCGCTACGATGGATCCGGAAAAATTTGTCAAATATTTCGGGGCTTCGGTCGTTTATCTCGAGGGTAGACAGCATCCCGTGAAAATATTCAATTCTGTGAAATCTCAGGAGGATTACGCATTTGCGGCTCTCGTCACAGCTTTTCGCATTCACAGAGAAGCCCCGCCAAAGTGAGTATCTCCGTTTCTCCGATTAGTCCATGCAGAGGGAGTAAGAATATAACGGAATACAAGAGGACGGTTTTTGCAGCGAGGACATAATCGTATTTTTGACCGGACAGGAAGAGATCGAGGCTAGCGCAGTCGCGGCGAGACAAGCCGCAGCTGCTATCCAACGTGCCGAGGCGAATAATTATCCTCGCATGAGCGTCTTTCCTCTCTACTCGGCTCTACCGACCGATCGACAGTTGGAAGCTTTCGAAGCTTCTCCTCGGGGAACGAGAAAGTTGGTACTGTCGACGAACGTAGCGGAGACTTCGGTCACTATTGGTGGCATTCGTCACGTAATCGATACGGGAGTGGCGAAAGCTCGTACTCACGATCCCATCACCGGTCTCGATCTTCTCAGGGTCGAAAAAATTTCCAAAGCTCAAGCCTGGCAGAGAAGCGGACGCGCTGGTCGAGAAGCCCCCGGCAATTGTTACAGAACTTTTACCAAGGAGGAATTTGAGAAAATGAGGGAAACGTCGATACCGGAAATTCGGCGCTGTTCATTGACCGGTGTGACTCTGGAGCTATTGGCGATCGGGATCGACGCGACGAGCTTCGAATTCATGGAGGCTCCACCCAAGGAATCCCTAACCGCGGCACTCGCTACTCTGGAAAAGCTCGGCGCGATAAAGAGTGAGTAGGGTAGGACGTGTTGGGCGGTCGGGTAAATTGGGCAATCGAAATATCTGAAAAACTAAGCACCGCACGCGGGTGCATCAAATGGCGGAGAGGGAGATATGTGGGAGGGAAACACATCACACTATCGCCCGTTGCCATGCGGCTCACGAGACTAACACGGGACGTTTCATTATTTTTTAACCCAGAAGTAAAAAAAACGTGATTGAAAGTTTTTTTTCTACCATTATATGAGCAATGAGTACAGCAACCAGGCGAGCATTGGTACTTATAGTAAATTTCAGTGTCTGTCGAGATTTGATACTTATTTTACCACAAATGTAACTGATTTTAATAATGTTGCATACGTCTGATCTTTTTAATGCAATTCTTACCGTGCTCATCTTACCCCACTATCGGGGCAGGTTCAGCAAGTATGGCCTTAATCATTTAAGGGCGACTATCTGTAAAACAATAAGGATAACGGGAATTTCGTCTACAGACTTTTTTCCCAGATAAATGTCCTATTGAATAAAGTAGGTTTGATTTTTATACGGCAGTCTGTTAAGGAATTACAGGGCGATAATTCTAGGGGTGTGCGGGTAACAGAATTAGTCGGGTCGGGTCGGGTCGGGTACCCGAGTTTTTCGGGTACTCGTCTCACATCGGGTACTCGATAAGTCGTGTTGTCGGAACAAAATTTCGTTTCATAGTATAGATAGCGCCACGGAAACGTACCAAAACGGACGAAATTGACTCTAGTTCTAGCACCACGGAAACGTACCAAAACGGACGAAATAGACTCTTATGTTCTCTACCCTTCGCCGATAGGTTGGAGTTCATAAGAAATACAAATCATTTATTTCATAATTTTAGTATTTTGTTATGTATATATTTACAATTTTTTTCCGGCAAACTTCTTTTAACACCCTCGCATTTCAGGAAATATCGAGGTATTTGAATGTCGAAAAACTGAATAAAAGCAAGATTCTTCGTCGAATTTTTATTAATTCTGCCTAGTGCTAACTGGTAATTTCGGCGATTCATTCTTCTTAATTTCATTTTTTGTCATTTTTTAAATTTTATACCAGGTAAAACTTGTTCTTCAAACGCTTATATCTCTGAAACCAATCAAGATATTTTCAGTTTAAAAATGTCAAGTGGAAGCTACATTCTTCTCGCTTCGAATAGACGCAAGGCGTTGAATCTTGGTCTTTTTGGGTTCTTTCTTCATTTGAAACCCACGTCAAAAATTTCAAAACTTTAAGGCGTTCGCCGGAACAGAAGATATTTATTGTACATTTTTTCCTTTTGCACACTTTTTAGTGATGCCAAAACGCAACTTTCCCGCGCTATTACGATACGATCCGCCAAAAGTGACCGTTTTTCACTCCACCCTAACACACACACAGGATAGAAAAGTGGGGCGACAAAATGTTTTTTACAGTATTATCATTTATTCGTTTTATCGCCTTCTTCGAGTTTTCGTTTTCTCCCATTATTTGGTCGATACAACTAAATAAAAAATAAATATAAATAATAGATACAGATCTCCGAGTCGTTTACGAATATTCGAAGTATAAGAGTACTCGACGTTTACGAGTACCAAAAATTTGAGAGTACCCGATTACCAAATTCGGGTACCCGATAGTGGCAGGTAATGCAAAAACGTAACCCGTTAGGTACCCGACCCGACCCGAACATCGGGTACCCGAGTGAAACGGGTACCCGCACACCCCGAGATAATTCCAAAGTTGCTCAACATGGTCCTCCCAACCCTATCCCTGCTGCTCCTGCTGCAGCACAGCGTCGACTATTTTCCAACGAGTGGAGGAAACGTTTTGTCTTTGCAGCCGGATCGCCGGTTCGTTTGACGAGTCTCGGAAGAACCATGTCGCTCTTTCCGCTCGATCCTCGATTCACCAAGATCCTTCTTGCTTCCGTCGAGCACGAGTGTCTCGAGGAGGCTCTGAGCGTCATTGCTCTTCTCTCCGGCGAGTCCGTCCTGAGTGGCGAGCCCCAGGCGAAACGGGAAGAGGCCCACGCTGCCAGGGCGAGGTAACTCAACAAAGATAGAGGCGGTCGAGGAATGTTGAAATAGTTATCGTTGACTGTGTCGTGTTTTTCGATAGATTCGCTTCGCCGGAGGGCGATCACGTGACGCTGCTTAACGTTTATCGGGGCTACGAGGCGGTTGCAGCCTCTCGGAGAAAGGCCTGGTGCCACGAGAATTTTCTTCACTACAGAAATCTCGAGTATGGGTTCGATGTGAGAAGACAACTGGCCCAATTGGCGGAAAGAGCACAATTGAAGAGTTCCAGTTGCGGCAAAAATACCGAATCGCTCCGAAGATGCATGCTGGACGGTCTCTCGGAGAATTTGGCTGAGTTGCAGAGAGGAGACGACGGCTACCTAACGGTAACGAGAGAAACAGAATTAGAGAGAGAGAGAGAGAGAGAGAGATTTGGTTTGATTTGATTTATGCCCTAGCAGGCTATGGGACACAGCAGTAATACAAATAGATGGAATAGACAATCGAAATAGTAACAATAATCACAGTGCAATAATAAAGGCGACGATATAGATAACAATTATAATAGTAGTAGTAACAATGATAGTAGTAGTGCTGATAAAACGAGCAGGTAGCTTAGGTATACAGTGCGGTAAGTCGCCGGCGCATGTATATGGCGAGGAGAAAGAAAAAGAGGGAGAGAGAGCGATTTGTTTATGCAAAACAGAACTACGTATAAATAGTGTTAACAGTAGAAATAGTACAATAATCATAGTAGTGCAATAATAAAAGTAACAATACAGATAACAATAGTAATAGTAGCAGTGACAATATAGATAACAATAGTAATAGTAGTAGTGACAATATAAATAACAATAGTATGGTAGTAGAAACAATGATAGTAGTAGTGCTAATAAAACGAAGAAATAGCTTAGGTATACAGTGCGGTAAGTCGTCGGCGCTTGTATATGGTGAGGAGTATTATGGTGATATATACAGGTTGTCCTGTTATGAATGGATAATCCCGCAATTGTCGATAGGTCAGATCATGTCCTACTGTATGCTGGAATTTCAGTTTATTAAGACTCCCACAGTTTTCGAGGTAAAAATCATCTACTTTTGGTTTTTCGCATGCTAATTCTATTAATGATAACTTTTTTGACCCGCTTTCTTTAAAAAGACTCTAGGTTATTTGTTTTATCTATAAAAGTCTTTAATGTTAAATGTTAAGGAAACTTTATGTTAAAAGAAAATGCAGAATTTTCATACAAACCAATTCATACATCTGACTTTGATAGCGTGCGGTGTCAAAAAAATGTACTATGCATATCGTAGCAATTACTTAAAAAAGTTGCTTAGTTATTGTCGATTCATATCATTTGTAGAAATGGCATGTGAAAGACCAAAAGAAGATGATTTTTTTTTTTAATTACAAAGCCCAAAATCTCGAAAACCGTGGGTCTTTTACTAAACTGAAATTCCAGCTATAGCTATAAATACATGACCTGACCTATCGACAGTTCCAGGATTATTCATTTATAACCGGACCCCCTGTACACGCACACGCACACGCACACACATATATATTGATTGTGTCAAAAACAGAAATTTGTTTCGTGCTCTGGAACAGTGGAGTCCCCAGAGCACTGTGCAGAAAAAATATACAAATTGTCAATGTTCAGAATAAAAGAAGTAGTGATAACAATAATAGTTCTAGTGATATAGATAAATTAATAGTACAGCATAGCGCATACCAAAAAAAAGGAAGGAAAAATGAAAAGAGAAACTGCTTGTTAGACCAGAGCACTTGGTAGCCAGGAGAAGAAAAGAAACAGGGCACGTTCACGCGCTGGAAAATAGATAGTCTTTCAGGCCGGCCCTAAAAGCCAGAAGATTAAAAGCAGAGAGAGAGAAATGTTTCTTGCTTCCTCTGAAACCGAGGTTCCCTAAGAGTACCGTGCCAAAGGTATACAATGCAGTGTTGTTGAAATTATACAATACAAGGAAAAATAAAAAGCAGTAAGATACAAGACGTTAAATTAAATTAGCGGGCAGAATAAGACAAAGGTCTACACCATGTTAACCAGAAGATGTGCCTTGAGCCGAGCCCTGAAGGCTTCAAGAGTAGCATAGGAGAGAGAGAGAGAGAGAGAGAGAGAGAGAGAGAGAGAGAGAGAGAGAGAGAGAGAGAGAGAGAGAGAGAGAGAAGATAGGTTCGATGGAAAATATTCACTCGCGTCTAAAGCGTTCTTGGATTTTCCCGTACGCAGCTAAGTTCGAGACAGCCGGTCGCGATTCATCCTTCCTCGACTCTTCACTCCTCGAGGCCTCGGCTGGTTCTCTTCACGGAAATCGTAGCGACCGGAAGATGTTACATTCGTGGATTGTCGGTGATCGAAGCGTCCTGGTTGACAACGTCCAAGAGAACAACCAACTAGTATCCACCTACCGTTGATTCTCTCTACAATAAACTCATCAAACTTCCATTCGCGTTTCGTCCATCTCTTGCGTTATTAGCGTCGAGCCCCCATTAAACGATGCGTCTGCTTTTTCTTCCACCGAATGAATAATTTGACTGGCAATCGCGGTTCGCTCGTTCCCTCGGGACCGCGGCCCGAATAAGCTTCTTCTTACCGCAAACAAACTCGTTAATTGCCCGGGTCACCCCTTTCCTCACATTTCCTCTTTCCTCACGTTCCTCGGCCACGCTGATAAACACGAGCGCTGATTGACGAGTGAAATATTAAAGAGAAGCAAACTTGCGACAGTGTTCGGCGTGTGGTTTGAAAGAAAGACAAGACGCCGTGAATGGAAAGGGTGTCTATAGCGACGTGATATCGCGTCGAGAAAGTAATCCAGCTTGCAGCTGCTTGAGAATTCATTGGCCATCACACACTGCGCATCGGGTGGGTGGGAGTTCTTTCTCTGTCTTTGTCCCGCGATGAAAGCTTCGTTGCTCGTCTACAAAAAGAAGCAGCAGCCCTTCCCTTTCTTTCGGCTCGAGGGTGAATTTTTAAAAACTCGTTCTCGAAACGTATCATCAAGGAAGCGAGTCGCTACAGGCGCTGCGCTACGGCGGAAACGGCCGCAACAGGTGGAAAGGTTCATTCGCGACTAGGACGCGATAGTGGCGAAAGGATCGGGAGTAATCGCGAGTAGGAGGAAAAAGTGTGGAAAAGGCCTCAGCGTCTGGAAGCTTGTGACGAGGAGAGCAGGAGGCGGCTCTCGCGCCTACTCAAAAAGAAGGGCAAAAAAAGCGTCCGAAAAAAATGTTTACACCCGCGCTATTCTAGTTGCTTTCGAAAGGCCATATTTCCGGTGAGCAAAGAATAGAAGGGAGTAAAGCAGGTGCATACTCGCGAGAGGAAAAGAGGGTGTGCGAGCAGAGAGAATAGGAGTCGAGAGGGAGGAAGCGGAACGCGACCCGGGGGTTGCCGTGGCGTTATCGATTCCCGCGCGTGGCAGGTACACGCTACTCGTACAGAGGGGAAATCGCCAAGGCGGCCAAGAGAATTCAGCGTGGATTCGTCGAGAGCAAGCTCGTGCGCGCGCTTCTCGTCCGCGCATCCTCGCGAGTTTTCCCTTCGACGCCCCCCCATTGCTGGCGAGGCTCGCGCGTCAGTACTGCCCGGGACGGTCAGTGGAAACCGACTCGGTACATGCGAAACCTCGACGCGGGCGATCCTACAGGGAGAGGGGGGCGTGCTGAGAGAGAGAGAGAGAGAGAGAGAGAGAGAGAGAGAAAGAGATAGAGGTGCACCCCCGAGCGTTACTCTACGCACTTTGCGACTCAGGCTAACGCCGCGAGGATTATTCGACGACGATCAGCAACGTCGTTCGGACGTGCCTCCTTCGTTCCCCTGTCTCTTGGCCCTTTGATCGTGAGGCTGGTGGGCGCGCGCGCGCTTACGGCTAACGATTGCCGTCCTCTTATTCTCCGTGTACCATTGTGGAGAAAAAACAAAACCGTAGATATAGAGTGTGTCGATAGGATATAGTTGGCGCGAGTGTGTTTATCGGGCGCGTCTCTGACAATAATAAAGGACGAGTCGAATAAAAGACGAGAGGGCCGATGAGTAGCTCGACAATTGGCCTCGATAAAGAGGTGCCGATCGGTCGATCTTCCGAGCAGGATGGAACGGAGCCTCGTTCTTGGTAATATCGTTGAAATCGGCAGAGAATCGTCGGGCAAGAGCGGTGGGAAGTGGAGCAGGCCGAATCGGATCGGATGTCGGTGGAGCGGTGGCAGCGGCGGCGACGGCGGCGACGTCGGCGGCGTCGTCTCGATTAACCCGATACACGAGTCGGCGAAACGAATATCGAAGAGGATCACATTCACGGGTCACAGATGCATTTTTCGTTATCGTTGCCGAGAAACGGGGACGGGGTCTGCGGTGGCGGCGTGACGCGATGCGGGCTCGTCCGGAATGTCCCGAAACGAAGGGACGAAGAACCGGTGGCGAGCAACCGACACGATACGTTCGTCGCGCTGGTGCTGCTGCTTGGCGAGCGTTTCGCTCGGTTGTTTTCTTCCCGTACCGCTGCACGCCGCCGCTTCTTCGGTCGAACGATGACGAAACGATCGAGAGATGCCCGGAGGAGAGGGGGAAGAAAAGGCGAGCGAGAAGATTCGGAGGATCGTCAAAGGCAGTCGCGGCGATCGCGAGTATCGCGACGATTTTGCTCGTTCTTTGGTTGCTTCTCGTCGCTTTTCGGCCCTCGGACGGCAAGGTCGTACTCGCCGCGGAGGCCTTCGCCGGTGGTCCGGTCAAGTACAGCACGCGCTTGGTGCGTACGAGATACGGGGCGTTGCGCGGCATAGTCACGAGGGACAACGAACTCGAGGCGTATCTCGGGGTGCCTTACGCGACACCGCCACTCGGGGCATTGCGTTACACGCCACCGGTCACACCGAGCCAGTGGCGAGGCGTCAGGCACGCCGATTCAATGCCACCCTCGTGTCCCCAGAACGTCCGCAACGGGGATGACGGAGGGGATGGCCTTTTGCGAAATATTCCGGCCAACGGCCACGTTGCTCCCACCCCCGTACTCGTTGAACGAAGCGAGGATTGCCTTTATCTGAATCTCTACGTGCCACGATCCGGTGAGTTTGCTTTGCTTCACTGCTTTTTGGGGCTGTTGTTTTTGTTGGGGGGGGGGCTTTGCTTCTGTATCTTCCCATTGGAGGCGTCTGCAGACGTGTGCAACTACGGAGAAAGCTCTGCGCTTGTTGCGGCTTCAATTCCGTAGTGCATTGCAGTCGATTACGTATCGCGATATAAGAACAAGCTGCAAGCACCGCGGGAGTGAGGCGGCACTCGCGTGTCGTTCGACCAACGTCGGTACACCCCCGCAACCCTCGACGTTCACGCAACAGGTGGAATATCGGCAGCGCGTCGCATTTATATCCAGACGGCCCGTGCGTCGCTTGCGATCGATCCGTGACCGAAAGAAACCAACGTTCCTAGCCCAACCACCACCACCACTACCACCACCACCATCACCCCCCCCCCCCCCCCCCTCGCGGTACTCGTCGCTCGAGCTAAACGCAAGACACAACGCGGCGAACGACGCCCAATTTTATTCGTTTCAGGAAATACCACGGAATTGCTGCCGGCGTTGCTTCTCGTACACGGTGGCACGTACTCGTCAGGAACGGGCAATTCACTCGTCGGCACCGCTCTAGCCACTCACGGACGTCTCGTTGTCGCTTCGATTAACTTTCGCCTCGGAATACTCGGTGAGCGTGCGTACGCGAGGCGAGGCATCTTTGGGCCTCTCCGAAAACAAAAATATGTTTATACTTTAGCGGGCATTTTTTTTGTTCACGATACCTCGAGAGGCCGTTGGAATGAGCGTGGAGAATTCGCACGGGTGTTGACGTGGGCGAAAAACGTTTTTCGAGAAGAAAAAACAAATGGGCAAGGGCGACTCGGTCGTAGCTACGCTTAAGGCGGGGGCCTAAATTAGAAGGTCCAAAGAAGCGTTTTTTCGGGAGTTTTTTTAGAAGGGGAAAAACAAGTGAGCCTAGTAACATTGAGGTGTTATTTTTATGTATATTTGAAATGTATAAAAAAAAATTCAACCTGAAACAATAAATGACTGCAGATTTATCATTCCATGTGCATCTTGCCACTGCAGTCCCCAATCGGCGGGAAAGATGCAGCTCGTAATTCTTGACTGAACCAAATAAACCAATAAAATTTTCAATTGTTATATATTTTTCTTCCGGGTGAATTAAGAAAAAGCTGAAAAAATCGTGGAATTATAACTCTTCTCAGGTTCGAAAAAAATGTGTTAAAAACACTTTAAGGGGTATTCTCACTTTAGACGTTAAAAAAAGGCTGTGTTCATGAATTTTTTTGGTAGGTTTATATTATAGATATTGCTATGAAAGTTGTTCCACTCAATAAATACACTTTCGAAATACATTTAAAAAAAAATCAATGAATTTATGTAACGAAAACAAACTTTAACCGCGTTTTTCTCGAAACAACGTTTTTCGACGGCTTGTTGATAAAATCTTCGAAACTACTGAACCGATCCTTATGAAATTTTAACCACATATTGTTTACAGCTATAGGTGTAGCGTTTATCAAGGATTTTTTTAAATTTCGATATCTAGTATTTCTTTGTTGCTAAAAACGGTGTAACAAAATACTTTTTTTTTGTTTTTTCGAAAAATGTCCGCCACTTTGTTATTTTTGCATATATAAAAATCGTATGATACGCGCTATAGCCATTGACATACTGAATCGAAAACCGTTTGATTTTTTGTTTCGCATGATTCATCTCCGAGATTTCATCAACCCCGCAGACCTACATTTTTAGGACATTTTTTTAACTACCATTTTCGTCTATAAATACTGACTTGAATAAATAATTTAAAAAAAATGTATTTCGAAAGTGTGTTTATTAAGTGTAACAACTTTTATATCAATGTCTGTAATATAAACATATAAAAAAAATTGATGAAAATAGCCCTTTTTAAGCATCTAAAGTAAGAAGACCCCTTAACGCGCTATAAAAATTATTTAAAAAGACTATTTTAACGACTCTTAATTCGCTTTGAAGATATTTTTATACTGAAGAAAATAAACTTTGGTTTGATTCAATAGGTCGTTTAGTTATTTTGCTATATTCGTGCAAATGAAAACTGGAGAAAACGCGCTTCGAAGTTTTCAATAGGAGGAAATATCAATATGAAGTATCAATCGCTTCTCTGCTTTTGACCTTGTATCTTCGAAAATATTTACAATTGGCCTCTGTAACTTTGTAAATATATTCTTGGATAGTTTATCTATCGATTTAACAAACAAAAAAGCGATTTTTCGGACCTTCTAATTCAGGCTCTCCGCCTTAAGGAGTTTCGAGAAAATTGACAAAATATTACCAATTGATTTAAATTTATACCGTAAATTCCTTGTCATTGACTGAATGTACCCTCCAAATTTTAAATCGATCGTCTACACCGTTTCTATAAAATGTATCATTGAAAAACACTGGCACTTTTACACATGAAAAAGTGTTCAAAATGTTATGCTAAAACGTCTAATTACTCAGTAGATTATGACAATTTTGTCATCAGTGTCATAATGTACCCCTTACGTTATCTGATCATAGGCATCTAACGATGTTAAAAAGTGTTTTTTTTTCAATCGTAATTTTTATATAAACAGTGTAGATGATCGATTAAAAATTTGAAGAGTGCATTCAGCATATGGCAAAGAATTTACTGTATACATTTGAAGCAAATGGTAAGCTTTCGTCATATGTCCCAAAACTCCTTAAGGCGGGATATACATTGACAACGATAAAAAAATCCATGTCTTTTCTTTAAACGACAGAACTATATATGTAGAATATTTTTCCAAAGTTTCAAAGCGAAATTCGAAAAACTTCAAACGTTACAGCCTTGTTAATGCGCTAAGAAGTGAGAACGTAGAGTGGCGGGCAGAGATGGGCAAAAAGTAATTAAATAAACCATCAACATTGAATTGAATTACTTCGTAGCAGATCACTTAAGTAATTAGTTACCACAAGTACCTAGTGCAATTCAGTTCAAATTCTATGTAAACTTCAAACGCGTTTGTTTGAAAACTACAGTTTCGAAATTGGCGTGCAGGATTGCTCAAAAACTTTCAAGCCGATTGAGTTGAAACTTGGTAGAAATACTGATAATATTGCTACCTTCTACTTGACGAGAATTGTTTTTGAAAAAAATTAGAAAAAAACGTACTTTTTCAATCAAAATTTTACAGAAATTTTGGGTGCTATGTTGATTTATTTTGTAAATTCGTGCAGATCTTTTAAAAGCGCATTTTCTTCATTTTCATTTCTGTCAAATAGAAACTTTACATGTTTTAACTGAAAAAAATTGATTTTTTTGCAAATCAAAGTCTACGGGAAACTAATCTGCACTCTGCTACAGCTCCGCCATTTTCATGATAAATTAATTTAAAAAAATTGTTTTGTATACTCACATACACTATTAAAGTATACCTACAGTTTGATAAATGTAGAATAATTATTTCTTAGTTCAAAAGATCCCTTAAAATTGCTTAATTGTTTCCCGTCTAAATGTATATCCCGCCTTAAGGCGGTTTTTTAGGCGATCGGGAAAAAAACGGCATTTAGATTAGATTTGCTGGAGAAGTATACGCGGTTATCCAATAATATGGTTTATTTCTCAAAATGGCATAATTTTTTATGATAATTTTTTTCGCTAAAAAGACCTAATTCGTTTTTTTAAAACGACGATTGTTGATGGATCGTAAAAAGAAAGGGTGTGTAGTAGTAGCATTAATCTTATTTTCCAGGTATACCCTTTCGAGTTTTTTTACACAGACCCCCTATTCATATATTTCCCCGTTTGCGGGAAAATCTTCGAAAACAATTTCCCAAATGACAATTTCTCTAAGACAGTTTTCCGACAGAATTGTTTCCCGAATGAACAGTTTCCCGATCGGACAATTTCTCGTACACAATTTGCCGAATAAACAATTTCTTGAATACAATATCCCGAATGCCCAGTTCCCCGAATGGACAATTTCCCGAATGGACACATTTTTTGTTTGGGTTTGTTTGGGTTGAATATAAATGTGGGATTGGATCCAAGGCCGCCTAATAAATAAATACAAGCTCCTATGAATCCGTTACCAGCATGCAAAAAATATAAGAGTCAGCCAACATCGGGAAGTCAAGGAGAAAAGACGTGGAATTGTATTTAATATTTTAAACAAATAAAAGTTCATTTAATTCGCGTTATTCAAAGTTTCCTCTTTGTGTCAGTCCATTCTCCATTCTCTGAATCTCCCAATGACCCTAAATAAATATAAAAAATATTTTAAAAACGTTTAAAATAAAATTAAAAAATGTAAAAAAAAGTTTTTTTTTTTAACGGAGTCAGAACCCACCACGTCTACGTCATTGATTCTGGGTTATGCTAAGTGTGGGAACGGTTATTTCTGGCGCCTGCTAATGCTGGAATCAATAACAGAAAAATTGAGGCAAGGAAAAATCGTTGAAAATATTTGTTCGGGAAATGTTTCGTTCGAGGAATTGTTCATTCAGTGAAAAGTTCATTCGGGAAATTGTCCATTCGGGGAACTGTCCATTCGGGATATGGTATTCGAAAAATTGTTTATTATGGAAATTGTTTGCGGAGAATGAACTCTTCTTTCGGGAAATTGTACTTGAGAAATTGTTCATTCGGGCAATTGTTATTGAGAAATTGTCATTTGAACAATTGTTTTTCGACAAACCTTCCGCAAAGCATTTATCCCCTATAAGATCACAATACCACGCAATGTGATTTCTTATTCTTGCTTACATTTTTTTTTGCTTCACTCGCTCAGTCATTATCACACACTGGCACAGTTTTTGCACCGGCCCACCCTTCAATGCGCGCTCTATTTTCGCCTTCAAGTTTTCCACTGCACTGCGATTCACCCATACCGTCAGATCATCTACCACTTCTTTGCTTATCGCTTCCACTATGTTTTCGCACCACATCTGCGCACCAGGGTCTTTACTTGTGATCGGCACGCCGGGCAGTTTGTATCTGAATACCCCTTATTTCCTTCCCTCCCAACATTTCCACATCTCATTCTAGTTCACGCCCCCTTCACAAAGCGTGTGTACTTTTCGGAGGATTTATTAAGTTACAGTTGAAATTTCAAATCAATCGGATGAAAACTGCTCGAATATAAAAGCGTGATTTCGAGAAAAACGCGTTTAAAGTTTCTAAAACAATTTTTCTGCATGGCATTTTTTAAATGGGGGCTTAGTAATTTTCGTCAAAGGGTTGATCTACGTTTTTTCCGGAATTTTATAAGCAACACTAAGAATAATTTCACACAACAAATTTTAAGGTGATCGATCAAGATTTAGTGTGAACAATTTCTCGTTAGATCTGACGAAATAAATATGCGATGAAATAAAATACATTTTCGATACATTTTCATGAATTTTTTTGATAGGATTATATTATAGATATTGCTATAAAAGTTGTTACACTTTATAAATACATATTCGAAATACATTTTTTTTAAAGTTATGTATTTATGCAACCCAAACAAACTTTAAACGCGTTTTTCTCGAATCAACGTTTTTCGACGGCTTGTTCAAATTTTTTTCGATACTACTGAACCGATCCTTATGAAATTTTAACCACATATTCTTTACATCTACAGCTATAGCGCATATCAAGGATTTTTTGAAATTCTGATATTTACTATTTTTTTTCCAAAAACGATGAAAAAACACGCTTTTCTTTGTTTTTTTTTTTCGAAAAATGTCCGCCTTTTTGTTATTTTTGCAATAAAACCGTTTGATTTTTCTGTTTCGAATGATCCATCTCCGAGATTTCAACAACAGCGCAGACCTACAATTTTTTAGGACATTTTTTTTACTACCACTTCCGTCTTTAAATAGTGACTTAGATAAATATATATTTTTTAAATGTATTTCGAAAGTGTATTTATTAAGTGTAACAACTTTTATATCAATATCTATAATATAAACCTATAAAAAATAGCCTTTTTAGCGTCTAAAGTGAGAAGACCCTTTAAGGGGTTAGCCTACTGTGACGACCCAAAAATCAGGGTTACATTAAAAAATGAATCGTGAAGGAATAAGTAAGAGTCTTGAAAAATCGTTTGGACGTTTACTTGAATGAACATAAACAAAGTTGTGTACCAAATTTTATTAACATATATTAATAATTGAAAAAGTTATAAGCAATCTCGTGAAGGACCTTTGAACGTGAAGGGCTCAACGGTGTACTTTATTTTGGCCACCCAGTAGATCGAAACAAAAAAAAACTATGTTTTTCGTAAAATAGACAATATTGGTAAAATAGACTTGACCTAGCTTTTTTTTATCGTGGTCTGAACATAAAAAAAATTGGATTATGTTTTCGGTTTTTCTAGAAAAAATGACATTATTATTGTTAATAACAGATGAAAAAAAATGTTAAGAAAAACGTTGGCCAAGGCTGAACTACTATTGCACTGAATAAGTGTACCAAATTTCAAGTCAATCCGTTCATTAGATGTCGAGAAATCGTGTGCACCGTTTTGAAAAATATAGTTTCGAGAAAGACGCGTTTAAAGTTTTGCCAGCGGTTCTATCGTCATCATAAGTTTACCTTCAATCTGCGGTTCCTGCACCATATGTTAGACCTTCCTCTTCAATTTGAGTTGCCTCAAGCGACAAGTGTTCGTCATTTTCACAGTAGCCTGTGAAAGTAGCCTTTGACAGTAGCCCCGTAAGCATGAAGCATCCCTCTTAGGTTCAAATAATGCTCCTCGGTATCTGTCTCAAAGTAGGGTTCTTTCAAGCATCTTTTCACGATCCCGACGACGACGAAGCAGCTCTTACGCGGTGTTGGACAATTTCTCGGCGAAAATTCCGCCTATCGTAGCCAGTCTTCAGTCTTAAGCACGACCTCGACAAGTCCTTTAAAAATCTCATTATAATTTATAGCCGCTAGTTCGATCTTTTTTTACCGCTAGAATCTGATTCTGGAGCTATCGTCGACACGACGGAATTAAATCCAAACAAACGCCAAATTGCTACTTTCACCGTCTAAGCCGTTCCGTGCTTTTCAAAGCGTTTGGAAGCGTTGGGAAAAATGAGCTCTGAAAATAAAAAATAGACATAATTTTCTATAATTCCTTTTGTATATATCTCTCGTGATGTTTACATATCATTTGGGCCAATGCAAAAAAAAACAAAGTCCCACTACTTTTCTCTAAAGGGTGTCTCAAAATGACCTGACATTTTTATTTATTGATAAAACGTATTATTTATTACAAAATGCGAATATTTTCATTTTAATACTGGCTTTCCGCCTGCGGCTTCGCTCGCGTAGACTTGTGTTGAATACTCCTTAAGGCGTTACCCCCACTTGTAGCGCAAAAAAAAGACCTTCTTCATGAATTTTTTTAAAGAAAACTACAAAACTTTTTTAATCAATCAATATACCATCTTAAAGAACACATCTTGAAGAACTTTCAGTAATTTTTTTATTGAAAAATATTACATTGTTTAGTGGCAGATGGCCGTCA
The DNA here is from genome assembly GCA_944452715.1 of Ophion slaviceki. Taxonomy (NCBI): domain Eukaryota; kingdom Metazoa; phylum Arthropoda; class Insecta; order Hymenoptera; family Ichneumonidae; genus Ophion; species Ophion slaviceki. The sequence continues at coordinate 14,830,125 of OX101795.1, forward strand.
ATGAAATAATGTTTTTATATACACGGTTTGCGGTGACCAACATTGCGGCGAAGTGGATCATCTGAAAAAAAATGCGGATGGATTTAGTCAAATATAAGTATAAACTAGTCTTTAATCGAAGGATTTTAAAAAATATTCACTTTTCACAAAATGGCGGACAGTTAAAGTTAATGGTTCGATTTTAACGAAAAAACGGCCGTTTTTTGGCTATAAAACGGCCATTTTTTTTCGAAAAATAAAATCGAACGATTAAAGACGTATTAAAGATGTATTAAATAAGCCTGCAAAATTTCAAGAAGATCGGTTCATTAGTGTTCGAGTAATCTTGGTCACCGACTTGAGAAATGCCATTTTGAGAAAAACGCGTTTAAAGTTTCAATCTCAGTTTACACGAAGAGAATATTTTTTTGTTGTAAACTTACATAGAGTCATCTATTCCGGGCCCATACAGAAGTATGGGCCCGGATACTTATACTTCAAAAAAATGCAATAAAAAAAAATCGATTTTTTCAAAATCGCAAGTGGGGGTAACCCCTTAATGAAATGTGCTCCTGAAATGTTTCATTGAGGGACACGTAGAATTGTGTTGAAAGGATTAATACTAAGTTTCAAGTAAATCTGAACAGATATTCCTTTTACCATACAAACTTTGCCACCCCCTTTCGTTTAGGGGTTGAGTTTCCAAAAACTCCAAAATACGTGTTTCATTAATTGTGTCTAGAAGCAGGAATACCAAATTTCGGGTAAATCCGACCACATTTTTTAAATTTCCATACAAACTTTGCCACCCCTTCTTCCCCTTAAGGGCTGAATTTCGAAAAATCCCTTCTTAGCAGGTGCTTACGTCACAAAACCAACCCACTGTCCAAATTTCATGTAATTAGCTTCAGCGGATTCGGCTCGGCGTTGATGAATCAGTCAGGACATGTTCTTTTATATGTATAGATACAAACATGGAGGTTAGGGTGAAGCCGGAAAAGAGGACGCACTTTATACATGTTTATTTCTCGAATAATCAAATTTGATAATACACTTTGTACTTATTAAAATTAAGCTTTGGTCATTTAGAAACATTACTTTAAATATCAATCTTAAGTAACAACCTTGAAAAATATTTTTAAAAGACTTAAACTTAGAACTCGTACCGTGCGCACTCTCAGGGTACTGTGTTGCAAAGAGTACGCAGTGAGAACCTTTCATAGAAGCTAAGAGTGCGCACGAAAGCGGAGTGGTGGTAAAGAATAGCGGTAAGAGTACTCTTTGGGTGCGTACTCTTACCGAATACGTGTTTTTAGTCTATGGTCACTATAATTTTCGTAAGCGAGTAAAACGGCAACGAAACCTCTCAATAAAAACAGAATTTGGATCACAAATTTAAAGTATAATCATATTCGTTGGGTGCAAATTAAGGGTTCTTCTCACTTTAGACGCTAAATGAGGCTATTTTCATGAATTTTTTGATAGGTTTATATTATAGATATTTATATAAAAGTTGTTACACTTAATAAAAACACTTTCGAAATGCATAAAATTTTTTTTATGTATTTAAGTAACCCAAACAAACTTTAAACGCGTTTTTCTCGAAACAACGTTTTTCGACGGCTTGTTGATAAAACCTTCGAAACTACTGAACTGATCCTTATGAAATTTTAACCACATATTCTTTACAACTATAACTATAGCGCTTATTAAGGATATTTGAAACTTTTATATTTTTAGTTTTTTTTTGCCAAAAACTGTAAAAAAACGTTTTCTTTGTTTTTCAAAAATTGTCCGCCATTTTGTTATTTTTGCATATATAAAAAATCGTATGATATGCGCTATAGCCATTAACATACTGAATCTAAAACCGTTTGATTTTTTTTATTTCGAATGATAATCTCCGAGAGTTCATCAACAGCGCAGATCGACAATTTTTTTAGGACATTTTTTCAACGACTATTTTCGTCTATAAATAGTGACTTGAATAAACAATTTTTTTTAAATGAATTTCGAAAGTGTATTTATTAAGTGTAACAACTTTTATATCAATATCTATAATATAAACCTATCAAAAAAATTCATGAAAATAGTTTTTTCAGCGTCTAAAGTGAGAAGACCCCTTAATCGCAAACCTTAAAAAATGTGTTTAAAATTGTTAAAAAATAATATCAAACACATCAGTAATCTATTATTAGTCATAAAATTGTAAATAAATACCCTAACGAAGCGAGTTATTGTCGAATACCTTGACATGACATATGCCACAGATAGGTTAAGTGGTGTTGCCAACGCAAGAAATCACAAAACAATTAAAAGCACTGCGTCCTCTTTGGTAGCGCGCACTATTTGTTGGCTCTACGCTATGTGTGGAACACAATATCCGATAAATGGCTGCCTCGTCCCTGTTTGCAAACGTTCACTCTTTTGACGAAATTTTCAATAACATTTTGGCATAATTGCGGACTAGTTTAATTAATGGTGCGTCCAGTTGCTTCCTTGAGCTCCGGAATGCTCCGTGGCTCATTGGCATACACATTTCCTTTCGGAAAATCCCAAAGAAGTCCAATGGCGTCAAATCGCACGATCTTAGTGGCCAATTCACATCGCTGCGGCGCGAGATAACACGACCATGAAACTTCGTCCGCAATAACTGCATTGTTTCACCTGTAGTGTGGCAGGTTGCGCCATTTTTGTAACGAATTTTCACAATTTCTAAGCGTTGCCCGATCGTGCAATTCTCGATGACTAAACCTCAATACTTCCTGACGCCAGTTGCCAAAGATTAGTACTCTCTGTTCGCCAAAAAAAAAATGGCGCGCAATTTAAAATGTCAGGTCATTTTGAGACACTCTACCAGGTGTGTAAGTATGAAACCGGAATTTTTGTACAGAAAAAACACGTTTATTGTAATGATATGATACAAATAACTGGAGATGGCTTCTCGGGTCACCTTTAACTGATCCGCCAGTTGTTGTTGTGTTTGAGCGTCGTCTTCGTCCAACAAGGCTTGCAGGTCAGCGTCTTCAAACTTTTTCGGTGGTCTTCCACGTTCTTCGTTCCTCACGTCAAAATCGCCACTTTTGAACCGTTTGAACCACTCGAAACACTATGTTTTACCGAGAGCATGCTCACCAAACGCCTCCACAAGCATTCGATGCGATTCGGCTGCGGTTTTCTTCAGATGAAAACAGAAAAGTAGTGCTGTCCGCAAATCGTAATTTGTTGGCACAAAACTCGACATGTTTATCTCTAATAAACTAATGCTACTGAATGAAACTCGTGTTATTGTGAGTTGGAAATCTTTGTCGGATATCAATACAATAACAAGACACCGCTGACGTGATGTGTCGGTAACTGCATCGACATCTAGCGCCACCTATGGGCAAATTCCGGTTTCATACTTACACACCTGGTATACTAGATGTAACGCCTCACCGGTCGCTACCGCCTAATTGCGACTATCCAAAAACTACCCCCGCCCCCTGTCCTAGCTGTGTGTCTCTAACTATATATTCGGTCCAAGGTTTCTTGAAGACCGGTCCAAAGGGCAGCGGTCAGGGTAATTACGGGCTGATGGATCTCGTCGCGGGACTGTACTGGCTCCGGGAGAATCTCCAAGCTTTCGGCGGCGATCCCGAACGTCTGAGCGTACTAGGTCACGGCACCGGTGCGGCGCTCGCAAATTTTTTAGCCGTTTCACCGATGGCCAGAGGTAGACAGCGTGAAATACGTATTTTCTTCGCTCTTTGCCTCGATCGAGATCGCAAACGTGTGCTGAATTTGCAGAGCTGATCGAACGAGTCGTGCTGCTGGGTGGCTCGGCCCTGTCGCCGTGGGCTCTGCAGCGGGATCCATTGGCGGTGAAGCGTCGCGTGGCCGAGCAGACCGGATGTCCCCTTGACGTCGAAAGAGACGATGTGGCGGCTTGTCTGCGTCTACGGAGTCTCGAGCAATTGCTCGAAGTTCGTCTAGAATCGCCTCGGTTCACATCCGGTTTCGCGCCTTTCGTCGACGGTACCGTTTTGCCCTTCTCCTCCGTCGCCGAGGTGGGGGCCAATATCCTTTTTGAAAAATCGTCTCTCCCTGCCTCTTTTTCTCTCTGTCTCTCTGACCGACGAGTTTTTCTCGTTCAGCCGACGGCGGGCCCGGGTGGATTACCGGCGGAGTTGGCCTCCTTCGGCGATCGGCGCATTCTCATGGGTCTGACGACGGACGAGGCGTGGCTCGACCTCAGCGAGGAGGACACTCGGGTGAGCGCGACTTTTTTTTCCCCTCGGCATTTCTTTTCCTTCGACCCACATTTCGCTATATTTAAAAACTTATCACGTTTAGACTATGATAAATATAATTAAATTTCAAAATTTTCTTGAAAAATTCTGTCTGAACTGTCGAAAACGCTTATTCTTGCCTCTGCTGCTTCTTCCGACAGAATTCCTATTGGTACCAAAGCGTATTGTACAAGGGAGTCACGCACTAATATTTTGTGGTCAGTGGGCGACATTGGATGCCAAGAATACAGCTCCACATATAGATTTGCGGTATCTTGGCAATATGTACTAAAAAATCATACAACAGGGACATTTTGGCACCAAAATTTGTATCATACGACGAGAAGACTAATTAAACTAGACTGAAAACAAACGTCCTGGAAAACTGCGGAAGTATCACAAAATAACTTTTGTTTATATTAATGTTTTTAAAAATCCAATCAATTTCACATAAACTTTGAATATGAATAGTACAAACCTGGCTCAACACTATCCATTATGAGAAACTCCTCAATTCACTTCACTGATTTTAAGGCCTAAGGCCACTGCAACGGTCCAAAAAAAAAGGTTTTTTCACGAATTTTTTGCTTCCAAAATTGAAGGTAATTGAAAAAAAAACTTTTAAGGGTGTTATCGGGCATACATTAAACTTTATTATCAAATTTTTTTACAGCAAAAAAAAACAAAATGGCGGTTCCACAGCTATCTTCCCGGGGCATGTTTTGCTTGCAGGGCTCCGCGGCACGCAGCACCACTGGTGCACTTTTGAATCTAGAACAAAAAAAAACCATCAATCTAGAGGGTTATAGCTAGAGAATGTCGATCGGATTTTAAAAAGTATCAATTTTTGTGGATTTGGCGTGCGTTTGAAAAAAAAATTGATTTTTGACGAAAAAAACGGCTAGTTTTTTGTTAATAAAAAATCAATAAATAAAGTTATTGAAAATCCCGATCGACATTCTCAAGATAATGTTAATGTTCACATCTGGTCAAAATTTCAAGTAAAAAAAATGAAAATTGTTCGAGTGATGCTGCGTGCCATTTTGAAAAACCGTATTTCGAGAAAAACGCGTTTAAAGTTTTGCGAATAGTTTTTTATTGGAAAAAATAAAAAAAGAAGGTAAAAAAAAATTTACCGTTAGTCTGCAATCCCAGCACCATACATTTGTCCTTCGATGGCCAAATTTTCGTCTGGCAAAATTTACAGTGGCCTTACCCCTTAATGTAAGCAAAATAAAAACAGTTTATTTTCAAACGTTCACTCGAGCCCATGGGTGGCCAACCCGCGGCCCGCCATGGGTCGTGTTGTGGCCCGCGGAGCTGGGTCAAATGAACATAAATGTTAACTTTTATTGTACATATCACCAAAAGAACATTCCATCGTGAGGCGTTCGTATCATATAACATTACTACGGGAGTATGGAAAATATTATTTCTGAAATTTGGCCGCATGCTGGAAAGGTTGGCCACCCATGCTCTAACCTGTCGTTGTGCTCAGTAAAACGCTTAAACAACGACTTACAATGTATGAAGCGTGAGACGCCGCGAAAAAAACGACGGGCTACACGGAAAAAAAGAAACAGCGAAAATCACAGTATCAACCGCATAAAAAACCGGGTGCCATATTTCGTTTTACAGTAAAACAGAGTAACGTAAGTCCTGTCCTACAAAAATGACGAATTTTCCTGTACACACTGAGATTTTTATAGTTACACTGGCTTATTTACAGTTCGGTATTGTGAATACATCAGTGTTTTCAGTAAAAATATTCAACTGTAAAACTTACATGAGATCACTGATTTTTATACTGTACGCAAACTGCAAGGGTAACAGTGTACACTGTATTGAGTACAGAGTGATTCATTAAATTGTACAGTGTGGCACAGTAGTTTTACTCTTCTTTCGACAGTTCGTGACGTAATCTGTGCACTCTGAGATGTTTACAGTTACACTGATTTATTTACAGTTTGATATTGCGAATAAATCAGTGACTTCAGTAAAAATATTCAACTGTAAAATTTAAATGCGATCACTGATTTGTATACTGTACGCAAATCAGGCACGAGGCCAGGACACAAAGGATTGCCAGTTAGTAGTGCGTGGTTGATAGGATGCGAAACTTTGAAATTTGTGCGACATAATTCAAGAAATTATAAAAAAGAGAGAATTATTTACAAAAAGGTACGTTCTTGTCTATGTGACTGATTTTTTAAATATTTTCTACACATTTTTTTCAAACTTCTTTTATGGATAAACCTTTTTTTGTGTGTCTGCATAAACTCTGTCGATATAACTGGCGCATTCATTGTACATAATACAGATTAACCAACTGTCAAATTACAAGTTTTGTTAAATTTATATTACAGTGTTGAACTGTCGAAATTTACTTTTGACTACACTGTATTTTGAGCACTGTGTTTCAGTAAATATCGCTGTGCAATCGCTCGAGTCCAATGCGAACTGTGTAGCCCTTGTATTTTGTACTATTTCTTTTTTTCCGTGTATTGTTCTCTGGACCCTTGGGTAACATCAGATAGCAAGCAATTCCACGAATTTGTTTTGTTGTCATTTTTAATTTCATCACCGTCTAATATACCGGTCTTGAAACGACGATAGTGGGGCAAGGTTCGCTTAGCGTCTAGTTTTTACTTCAATTTTTGGCCGCATGGTGCGTATAGGAAACGGGGTCTCTTGTGCGAAAGAGACAGCAATATCGTGTCCGAAAGGGATGGCAATATCGTATACGAAAGACACAAGAATCTTGAAGATTTGAAAATGTTTTGCCGAAGGAGACAGCAATCTCGAAGACATGAAAATAGTTTGCCGAAAACGATTAAAAAAAAGTAAACTTAGTTCAGCAACAATCTCTCCCTCACCATCGCATTGTATCCACTCTTTGAGGACGAATTTTTCTTCAAAATGTTTTTCACAAAAATACTGCGTTGGTTTTAACACCGATGGGGGAATCGCAGTTTGCCACTTAAAAAAAATCGTTGTCTTTTGGCACATTAAGTATCGAGCATTTTGATCTATCTTTGTACCTCGTTTTGCATTGAGGTACCGCACAGGATTCCGGCATTTTCACGGAATTAATCAATAACAGTTATTTAGACGTATCCAACTTTTTTTTCATACGCGTGTACGATTTTCAACCGTTCTACGCACACACGCCTACACTCAGAAAAAAGATTTATTAAGGACAAAGAATTTTGTCTCCCGGCGAATAAGTTTTCTTATTAGTATGTCGGCCTACTACGATTGTATTAACAGCTAAGAACATTTTTTATTTAACTTTATGTTTAAGATTTACTAAGAATTTTTCTTAACATCTAATACGATATATAAGTTAGAAGAAATAGGTCTTTTATGTCCGACGAATAGAGTTTTTCTTAACATCTAATAGGATTCTTCATAATCCCCCAGCTGGTTTTCTTCGAGGAATTGTGTCATTTCGTCCGTCATTATTTTTTCACTTGATCGTTTTTTTCTCACTTAATATTCTTACTTACACTCAAATCATTCCTCACTGTCGAGTTTCTCACTTCCGAAACGCAACACTGACACTTGTGCCAAAAGCATTGGCATAGGAAGAAGCTACATGGTAAGCGTATGCGTGAGCTACATCTGACGAGCGGCCTGCTGTCGGGCCCGTCACGTTGAAGGGCAAAGTGCGCATGCGCGCATTAGTTTCATAGTCGCGAAATAAGAGGTTTTCGTGATTGGAAAGTAGTATTTATTTGATTTGAGGAAATATTTATTCAAATTTTCTATTTTAAATATGGCTTTTAATTGATGCGAAAAATCGGCACGTAAAGAGACATATTTAGTGACGCCGAATAAATTCTGTAGTTACAATCACATAAAAACTGTCTCCATACGAGTAAACGTTTATTAATTTCTAAGAAATTATGTTCTAATGTGCCAATTTATTGAAACATAATAAATCTTTTTTCTGAGTGTATACGATGAAGCACTGTATGATCGATTCAGGTTAGCCTCATCCTGCCCCCCCTCGATCACAACGACACCCGGTGGCGGCGATAAGAAAGAAAAGCTTGGACACTAAGCGGCCCACTCGCTGCCTATCAAATACGACGATCGTTTCGAGACCTGTATATAAGACCGTGATTGTAACCGACTTTTGGGGTCAAACGCCCCTATGGGCCGCTCATTTTCGCCAATCCTCATTGTATCGCAGAACGGCCTGAACGAGACGCGAAGGGATCGTATACTACGTACGTACGTGCGCAACACTTATCGTTACCATTTGCGGGAAATCTATTCGACGTTGAGAAACGAGTACACGGATTGGGAGAGAGGAGAGCAGCAAACACCGTCGGAGATACTCGAGGGATTGTTGGGCTTGTTGGGAGACGGACAAGTGGCCGCACCGTTGATAAGGCTCGCTCTGGTACACTCTTCGAGGGGCGCCCGCACATACTTCATGCACTTTCAACCGGGCGAACGTCCGAGTCACAGGGGCGACGAGCTTCCGTATATTCTCGGGGTGCCGATATTGCGGAACGAGGCGACCGATTCACCCGCTATCGTTCCTCTAACCGGCAATTACACGAGAGCGGACGAGAGCCTCTCGAGGCTTCTCGTTCGTTACCTCGCTAATTTCGTCTGGCGCGGGTGAGTCTCTTCTTGGCATCGTTATTTATCTTCGCGTGATAACGTTCTCTCGCCCCGGGAAAAAATGGACATATATAAACATAAATAATCATTTATGATCTTGTCATAAATGATCATGAACGAAATTTGTCTCGATACAATCGTGTACAGTAATATATAGCCACATATGATCACATGTTATCATATATCATTATATATACAAATATACTATTGCACACAACGATATATAACCATGTTCAATCATACATTGATTTGCATACATACGCATATATAAGAAATTACGAGAAGACAGATTTTGTATTTTTATAAAAATTATATCGTCACGTATATCGCAAATTCAATATCTATATATATTAAGCAAAAGATTCTGCGTATAATCTTTCATTAATAACAGTAATGATGTTCAGTCTGAGAATGTAAAAGGTTGTATAACGTTTCATAAAATAATGCACCGTTCATAAGGCTTACACATTATTATTCAACTCAGCAACCAAAGTAACACATCAGTCTTGACAGAAATATTTAGAAATATAAAAATACTTATTCAAGAAAAGTATCACATTTTTACTTTCATAAATAACAGTGGTATATATATATTTTTCCTTATAGTAATTTTTGGCTGTACTAACTGCACTAAACTTTAGCTGTATTAACTGGTATATAGATAGAGCAGTACTGATTGAATGGGTGGCATTCACTTTTGTTATATATGGAATAATATCCATGGTCATATATGTTTTCGTTATTATATACGTTCAAATATGGTTGTTGCGGATAATTACGATTACTTGTATGATTATATATGACACCAAAATAGTTTGTACATCATATATGGGTCATTCCATGTCAAATCGACAAATTTTTTACCTGACCCCCTTTGATTTCGCTGAAAATTTTCTATCTTTTTCTAGCCCCCGAAAGTTATTTTTCAGAATTTTTTCAAATTTTTTTTCCCGACTCAAAAAAAGTTATGAATTTTTGAAAAAAACCGCTCTTTTATTTTTAAATTGCCAGAACTTTTTCAAAAATTGACCGTTTGGGAACTTTTTTTTTTCAAAATTTTTGTTTTTAAATGTAGTTTTCGAAAAAAAATATGAAAAAAATTTCAGAATCCCAGATATATGAAATATTTCAGTTTTTTTTGAAAAAACCGTAATTTTCTCAAAGTCCGACCGTTTTTTTTTTTTTTTATTTTGCTCTAAAAATACTTCAACTAATTCTGCAATGATCCCCGTTAATCAAAAGATGTGACGACAATCGCTTCTAATTTTTTTTCTTGATTATAAAAAAATTTTTGTTGAATTTTTGCTGATTTTATATAACTTTGTTATGAAATTTTTTTATTTCCTCGTGAAACCTCAAAAGTTGAAAAATAAAATTTTATTGGAGAATTTCAAGTGACTATCGTCCAAGAAATTGTTATTTAAAAAAAAAAATTATTTTTTTCTCTCATTGACGTTATTTTGTCATGTTTCAGTACCAAAATGACGTTAAGTTGTCATATTTCAGTACCAAAAAAAAACGTCCATAAGAGTAAAAAAATAACGTCAATGAGAGAAAAAAATTTTTTTTTTTTTTAAATAACAATTTCTTGGACGATAATCACTTGAAATTCTCCAATAAAATTTTATTTTTTAACTTTTGAGGTTTCACGAGGAAATAAAAAAAATTTCATAACAAAGTTATATAAAATCAGCAAAAATTCAACAAAAATTTTTTTATAATCAAGAAAAAAAATTAGAAGCGATTGTGGTCACATCTTTTGATTAACGGGGATCATTGCAGAATTAGTTGAAGTATTTTTAGAGCAAAATAAAAAAAAAAAGACGGTCGGACTTTGAGAAAATTACGGTTTTTTCAAAAAAACTGAAATATTTCATATATCTGGGATTCTGAAAATTTTTTCATATTTTTTTTCGAAAACTACATTTAAAAACAAAAATTTTGAAAAAAAAAAGTTCCCAAACGGTCAATTTTTGAAAAAGTTCTGGCAATTTAAAAATAAAAGAGCGGTTTTTTTCAAAAATTCATAACTTTTTTTGAGTCGGGAAAAAAAATTTGAAAAAATTCTGAAAAATAACTTTCGGGGGGTAGAAAAAGATAGAAAATTTTCAGCGAAATCAAAGGGGGTCAGGTAAAAAATTTGTCGATTTGACATGGAATGACCCATATACGTTCATACATACCAGGTGTGTAAGTATGAAACCGGAATTTTTGTACAGAAAAAACACGTTTATTGTAATGATTTGATACAAATAACTGGAGATGGCTTCTCGGGTCACCTTTAACTGATCCGCCAGTTGTTGTTGTGTTTGAGCGTCGTCTTCGTCCAACAAGGCTTGCAGGTCAGTGTCTTCAAACTTTTTCGGTGGTCTTCCACGTTCTTCGTTCCTCACGTCAAAATCGCCACTTTTGAACCGTTTGAACCACTCGAAACACTGTGTTTTACCGAGAGCATGCTCACCAAACGGCGCCACAAGCATTCGATGCGATTCGGCTGCGGTTTTCTTCAGATGAAAACAGAAAAGTAGTGCTGTCCGCAAATCGTAATTTGTTGGCACAAAACTCGACATGTTTATCTCTAATAAACTAATGCTACTGAATGAAACTCGTGTTATTGTGAGTTGGAAATCTTTGTCGGATATCAATACAATAACAAGACACCGCTGACGTGATGTGTCGGTAACTGCATCGACATCTAGCGCCACCTATGGGCAAATTCCGGTTTCATACTTACACACCTGGTATACGTTCATACATACATATCTCATATACAATTACATACGCTTAGATATGGGTTTGGGGAGCAAATGCCATTATATATGAATATGGGCATATATGGCCCATACCTAGAAAAAACGAAAAAACACTATACATGGTAATATATCTACATATATGATCAGTCACGACGTCATGTCAAGGCATATATAATTGTATATAATGTCATATATGAGTATAAATAATTATATATGTTCATATATGTCCATTTTTCACGGGTCTTTACAGGGATCCGAACGACAGCGGCGCGGGGAGTCCGCCATTTTGGGACGCCTACGACTCGATCAATCAGTACTATCTCGAAGCTTCGGGAGCGGCGGGCGAGTCAACTAAAATGCGTTCTCACTATCGCGGCCACAAGATGTCGCTCTGGTTGAATCTCTTGCCGCAGTTGCATCGTCCGGGTTACGAGACCAGTACGCGACATCATCATCTAGCTGAGAATCCTTCGCTTTACGAGGGCGCGGTGCGTCCTCAGCAGACTATGGCCGTTCCAATATCGGCGCCTCCGTTGAGCGCACCCTCGCCGACCGAGGCCGCCACGCTTCCGTCGTCGGCCGCTGGCGTCTCGACGACGGAATGCGCCCCGAACGAGAATGGCGGCAGCGGTGTCGCGACTACGCCTTTCCTATCTACACGAACAACCGACGATCGTGAAACACGCGATTCCAATAATCTTGGACCGGGACCCGACAATCTCTTGCGCAAATTTGCCTCGAATCATTATCAAAGTTACACCACCGCTCTCACCGTAACTATAGCCGTTGGAATATTTCTTCTGCTCTTGAATATTCTCATATTCGCCGGTATATATCATCAAAGAGACAGAAACGTCGCAGCCGCGAGCGCCGCGACGTCTTCCATTGCCGCGAGCGCGGTTCTCGCCTCGCCCGGCTCATCCACTGCCGCCGCCATCTTTCGCGACGACGGAAAAGAAGATTCTCTCCAAGTCGGGTGTTCCGGTTTGGATCTCGCCTGCTCGGCAAAGTCCCTACTGACATACGACGTAATCGGCGGCGCTTCGCCGATACACAAAAAAAAGTTGCCACTCCGGCAGCTGGAGCTGGAAGAGTTTCAATGTTCTCCGCCGCCAGGTGGCGCGCGCAGCGTCGTCAAGAGAATATCGTCAGGCGGCATCGATCCGCCGAGCTACGGCTGGTCCATCGATGATCCGCCGAGAACTCCGTCGCCGTGCGTCGACGTCGCCGCTGGAAACAACGCCGAGGAGGACGACGACGACAACCAAGACGACGACGAGGACGAGGACGTTCCGGATCCACCGCCACCGCCGAAAGTTCCAGCTCCCAATGTAACCGCCTGTCCTGGAATCTTGAGACAACCGGGTACACCTGGAAGTGCCAAAAAACGCGTTCAGATTCAAGAGATATCCGTTTGAGGGAGCGCACCCTGCCTGCCTGCCGGAAGCGAATAAACACTTTTTGGTCTTTGTGCCTCCGGACGATCTGGAGTTCGCGACGTAATTTGTTATTATTATTGTATCGAGATGCGAGACAGGCATAGATATTACAGCCTAACGAGGAATTAATTATACACGAGGAATTGTCCCCCACCTGATAACGATGCTTGCGATACACGAGGCAAGTGAACACACAAATTGTAGAATTTGGTAGGTCGCGCGCGCGACGTTCCTCCACCATTCGAGCGTTGAAAAAACCAACTCTTTCGTCGTTTTTATTGGAATTTAGTTGAGACACGCGCGAAACGAAACGAACGAAATAAACAGGCCTCGTTTGAAGCGCCCTTAAATATATACCGAATGTTGAATGATTTTTGTCACCAACGTGTCCCGAGTCGCTGAAATATAAATGTAGTTTCGACAATCGCCACCTTGATGGACCGTGGAATTCTTCAACAGCCCTTTTTTCTTTATTCTACTAACAAGGACGCTCTTGGCTTACGCAACGGTGTTTCATTGATTTTTTTTTGTTTCGTTGCAACGCGAGGTCCGCGTTCCGCGCAGCGGCGCCTCGACGACTGTTCTCTCCCACTCGAATCAATTTCCACTCGCAGATCCCATCCCCCATGCGGCGCTTTTATTCCAGCGATGTGAGATTAATTTTTTTTATATTAGATTACGGGGTCTACTCGTCATCGAACAAGAACACTTTCCAACGCGAGGAGAATAATTTCGTAATTATAGTGATTGGCCGCGAGGCGCGCCGCGCAAGGCCGCGCATCGCGCTTGAACCGCTCGCGCGCTTGAGACCAATAGCTCAATCGAGATGTACGAGAAAATCACATGAAATTGCAATAATTAAATAAGAGTATTTTGTTTTTCTAATCGTTAGGGGGTCATTGGTCGTCTGAATGTAAATTTTCGATTGGATTCTGCAGGAGCTTCGGCCGCCATCTTGAATTTAAGAGGAATTTGTTTTTGTCAAATAACTCGCCTGTATTCAACTTTTGACGAAAAGTGGTCGTTACTAAACTTGTAGGAAATTCAATTCTCTACAACTTCAGTTATGACTATTTTTTGTCCACGATCGATATTTACCGACTTAAGGTAGTACCTCCACAGAAGAGTTGAATTAAGAAATGGTTGAAATTTGACATATATGTTATTCAATACATTATCCAAACATCTGTGCAATTTGAATAAGTTTGACCACCCCAAACCTGAGATATTTACACTTAAAGTTGGCTTGGTTTACACGCAACAAATGCGTTATGATTGGCAAACAGAGCATCATTAATTTTACCGTCAAAACTAAAATTAAGAAATTGATAAAAAACGAGGATAAGCTAGAGTAAGATATCACGAACAATGTGAAAAAAAAATGAGAATGATTCACCATCTAGTTTCCAAGATATAACCATGAAAAGCCCTCACAATTTTGGTGCAAAGCCTGGCAAAGCCTGGAAAAAAAACAATTGGGGCAAAGCCTGGACAGTCCCGGCAAAAAGTTTACTGGCAATGGTAGATCAAAAACACAATATAAAATATATTTTACGGCAATAAATGACATCCATCGTATTATCTACTAGTACCGAGTCAATATTGCGTAGTTTTTGATTTTATTTATTACTAATTAAACCAATTATCAATCTTTTAAACATGAACATGGTATGTAAACTTTTGGTTGAGATTTTCGCAGAGGAACTACCTTAAACCGGAAAAAGCGAGTCAGGCTGAATTATTGAATTGATTCATTTATTTTCAACTTTAGCGGATGAGTAATGAGAAAAAAGTTGTGGGAAATATAATTCTCTACAACTTTGGTCAATACTTTTTTTGCGTAGGGTACATACGTTCGTAGTTACGCCTACGGTATAGGAAAGAGGGGTGTAAAATAATTATTTCACGAACCATTAGACAACTGCGTGTCTTCCTGTAACATAAAACTCGAATTATTTTCATTCAAAATAAAACCCTTTTCCGCCCCATCGCAGGGGTAGAGTTTCGGACGCGTTTTTTTTTTACATGGTAGGCCTAATATTCAACGCATTATTACTTGCAGGATGGTTTCACTGTTTTGACGTTTTCTTTCTTACGAATTTTTGAAATCGGAGCTCAATTTTTTTTCTTTTTGACAATGCTCCTGCCAAGTTGACATATTCAGATGGTGTTGAAGTTTGCATCGTTGTAATGCAATGAAAGATCTTGTTCGTGTTTTGGACTCCACGTTTTTGTTGTTTTCGAAAAATATTTTTTTGTAGATTTAGATTGTGGATCTCTCAAGGCCTTATATACGCGATTTCGCTCATTTCCGAAGGTACTTTCTAGACGCGATTAAAAAAAAATTACGCATATATTGACATTTTTTACAGATCATTTATGCACATGGCTAAGTATATGCAAAAAAACTCAGAAATATTAACAAATGGCGGAGATATAATATAATAAAGCAATGTATATTTTTGCGCGCGCGTTGATGGTGAAAGTTCGTGGCATCGAGGTGGGTGTCTGAAAAAAATGAATATATTTATAATTGCATAATGAATGTATCTTCAGTGTGAACGAACAATATTATTTTAAAAAAATTATTATAATAAAAATTCGAAACTTAAAATTTTTTCACTTAATTTTCTGTCGGTATTTTATTTTTTATATTTGTTGTGTCATTGAAATTTTTGTTTCTGTAGTTCACACGATAGGTGATGATACTAAGAATAAGTTGTAAAAAATTCAAAGCGATCTGAACCTTCGTTCAAGAATTAGAACTTTCACAAGGTTCAAAAAAGTGAATCGTGGAAATATGTTATATCTCCGCCATTTGCTAATATTTCTGATTTTTTTACACATACTCAACCGTGTGCATAAATAATCTGTAAAAAAATGTCGATATATGCGTAATTTTTTTAACCGCGTCTAGAAAAGTACCTTCAAAAATTGGCGAAATCGCGTATATAAGGCCTTATTGTGCAACATAAGAAATCGTTGAGCAATTTTCGTAACTCAGATCTGCCAATAGAAATTTGAGGAATGAAAAAATCGTAATTCTCGTTGCTTTCCAACGATGCAAACTTCAATCTCATCATAATCAATTTTATCTTCACAAATTTCGAGATGTTTGTCTTCAGGGTAGTCGGTGTTGAATGTAGATACTGCAGGATCATCTATATCATATTCCCGAAAATCGATATCATAATCATCATCACCAAATAGCTACCCGAAAAAGGTAACGACCAAAGTTGTACAGAATGTTGTTTCCTAAAAGTTTGTTCATCTTCGTTTATGCGCTAAAGTTAAAAATAAACGAAATAATGCAACAATGTAATTTCACTCCTTTTTCAGGTTCAAGAGGTAAAATATCGATCGTGGACGAAAAACGGTTATAACCAAAGTGGTAAAAGAATTAAATTTCCTACAAGTTGAGTAACGACAATTTTTAGTAAAACGTTACAAATTGGCGAATTACTTGACAAGAACAAATTCCCCTTAAATTCAAGATAGCGGCCGAAGCTCGTGCAGAATGCGGTCGAAAATTTGGATTTCGATTACAGATGACCCGCCTAACGATTAGAAAAAGAAAATCCTGGTATTTAATTATCGCAATTTCGCATGTACATCCCGACTGGACTACGATTAATGCGACAAATCCGTACGAGCAAGGCCTCGCGCGCTTGAGCACTCGAACCGTTGGCGAGGCGTAAATTTCGTATGTTGACTACCGCGGAAGGAAGAGCTACGAAAAGGAGCTTTTATTTTTTTTTTCAACGTAGGTACCCAGTCGAAAGCCGAGAGAGCGGAAAAAGATCGGAGAGCGTCGCGGGGCTCGTATGCCAGCGGCTAATCGCCTGCCGAGGCTTTGGACCGCGCTAATTAGCTATCTCTTCTGCTCGTTCGAAACCAACTCGAAGAACACTCGCGGCTCGAAGATTCTTTCGAAGATGCGCGCGAGTGAGGATTTTTTTTTTCGAGTGCAAAGAGTCACGCGCCTTACGGCGACGACTTATCGCGGGCCGTCTTTCGTAACTGCTGACATAAACAATTAGAGTAACACGCGCGGCTCGTGACAGGCGAACAGCCCTTTCCCCGCCCCTGATCGATTCGTCATTCGTTTGTTAGCGCGGTCACGCTCGACGTTAATGCAAACGCTAAAGAATAAGCAAAGTAACACGTTTTTTGCACGGATTTTCCAAGATAATTGGTAAACACGGCCGTTGCCGCTGCCACCGCCTCACCCAATATCCATCTTGGCGAAAAACGTAGGAAAGAAACCCGTGCAGGAATTGTCGTAGCGATCCAATTGGATTCTCATACTTGAGCCTACCGTAAAATGGGGTCACTTTGAACAGGTTTTGAAAGTTTTTTGTAGGTAACTTTTTTTTACATCCTATATTGCAACTTTTTTGCGGCAATAGAACAATGTGTTCTTTGGCTATCACATTTATAAGAAAGTCAAGCCCCACCAACTCCCCACAATTTTATAGATTTTTTTAAGCGTTAAATAAACCTCTAGGGTTGACTGTTTGACAAAGCATTGGAATGCAACTTATGCCAAAGATAAATCGTTACAGTAACATCATTTTCATACATTTAAAAAATATTTTATGCATTCTACATGAAATAAAATTAGAAAACAACGTGTTTTTACAATCACATTGTCATCTTTATTAAGGAAACATTTTACATACAATATCAAGTACCTAGGGTACTGTTATAGGCACTTAATCAGTCTTACAATTTTCATTGTGATCAGAATCAACCTGAGCAACATTACAATCAACTTTAGCAGCACTATAATAAGCTTGATCAACAAATTTGAGCAACAATGGAAAAACAAAATTAAAAAGCGCACTCATTTAAACCGTTTTTTGGCGCTCTGTTAAAGTAGCCCCTAAAACTGTCAAAGGTACCCTTAAGGGGTTACGTGGCTTTCGATGACAAAAAGCATATTTTCTCTATTAAAAAAAAATAATATATACATTATTTTATTCAAAATAGAAGAGCAACATTTCAACAACATTTAAAAGAAATTTCATCAAAAAATGGACCCCTCACAAAAAGTGTCCTCGTTGTGGTCAGGATAACTCGTGATAGCTTTATCTGAAATTGAAAAACCAATTTTTTTCTGTCAGTAGATAAGTTTAACTCGTGATGGATCGAAGGATTTTAAAAAAATAAAATTTGATTTTTTGGCAGAGTTGTATGCAAAGTAGTTCAATTTTTGGTACAATTTACACTACGTATAGCCTTGTAAAGTTAGTTGTCATCGAAAAAATCCTTCGTTCAATCACTAGTCAATGCTATTTTGAACAAGTGTGCAACATTTCAATGCGATCGGTGCATTAGTTTTTGGGTAATCGTGTCTACCGACTTCAAAAATAGTGTTTTGCGAAAAATGCGATATATCTGCGTCGCTCCCGGCCGGTCTTTCCCAACGGTGGGAATTCCCAAAGGCTCTCTCTCCTAGAGTTTTACTCCGATTGACTTAAAAATTTGGGAGAATATTCTAGACATATTGCACTATTAGATAATCAAATTTAAAAAATGGATCCTTTGAAATTTTAAAACCCACGTAACCCCTTAATGTCAATTTAACCCCGTTTTACGATACTTTTTGATGGGGGCCCAATGGATCATCGCATTGGGTACCTATGCCAAAACGTCACGCTCGTCCATTGGATTCTAATGGAGATTCTCCATTTGGAATCCAATTTGAATCCCAAAGGATTCCCACCTCGTCGAACAGAATCCGAGACGATTCTTGATAGATTAATTGGGGTAGGCAGCATTTTCTTCTGACGCGGTTAGGGAGGGCCTGACAAAACAATGGCTTCGTTCACAGTCTTATCTCTAAAAAAATAAAATTCACATAAGAGGCGATAATCACGTAACACAAAAAATTGGAAGCTTTTAGGTATTCCTTTCACGAACTCGAATATTTAACAATTAACAGATTTTCGTCTACAATCAAGTAAAAATATATCCCAGTATGCTGGTAAAATTTCAAGCCAAGCTACCGAACTTTTAACCCTTTCTTGACACACTGGGTCATTTTAACCCGGACAAATTCGAAATAAAATGCTCACTTTCTCTAAATCGAAAGTTTTCAATAATTTTTTACAACAATTCAATTTTACACTTTTGAAATTTTAATTGTGCAGACATATTAAGAAATTTTAAAAATGTATCCCGGATTTTTTTCAATAAAAACCGACCGAAGTGTTGTTAAGGGCAGGTGGATAAAGTACTATCTGGGTCAAATTGACCCAGTATGTCAAAATCGTGGTCACATATAAGTGTGTCAAGGAAGGGTTAACGAAAAATTACGACTCGAAAATTCGTCTCATTTATACGGCACTTTATGGAGATGACATGCTAGCCACATTTTTATCTAATAACTCGTACACTAAATAACTCTAGTTGCCTGAGACAAACTGCTCACCGCATGTAAAAAATTCTAAAGATTCCATAATGATAATGAAAACAGAGGGTTACCGAATGTTTAAGGCCTTATATACGCGAAAAATTTCAAAGTTTTTCATTTTTTAATTATTATTGATTCCATTAGCCAGAACGGTTAGGCATATTTTAAGCTTTATAGAATTGAAAAAATTCTAAACATTGTCAAAGTTACAGCATTTAGAGCGTAAAAACTTTTACGCGCGGCGCGCCCGACCGCCAACTTCAAAGCCGTTTTTCCACGATTCACTTTTTTGAACCTTGTGAAAGTTCTATCTCTTGAACGAAGGTTCAGATCGCTTTTAAATTTTTACAACATATTCTTAGTATCATCACCTATCGTGTGAACCACACAAACAATAATTTCAAGGACACAAAAAAATACAAAAAATAAACTACCGACAGAAAACAGTAAATTTTTTTTAAAGGGCCCTGCGTAAGGCCCACAAAATGCGGCCCTCCGCGAGAAGAAAAAAAATGTACCACGTGACATATGAGTGCGAGAGATATAGCAAACGTTTCTGAACGGAGATTTCTCAAAGATGAATAATATTTAGGGCATAATGAAATCGGCAAGCTCTGCGTCAGTGAATTCTACTGAGCCTGATGCTTTTGTTTTCATAAAAAACTTAACCATCTATGAGAAAACTTGGTCCGAAAATTGGTCATGTTATGTCGATTTTGTAAATGCCCTCAACATTGATATCAAACTCATGCAATACCTTTGAAACGATCAACTAATTTTTCATAGTTCTTTAATCCAGTCACGAGCCTGCAGGCTTTACTCTGAGTAGGTTCTCTATTAACTAAATCTTGGCCTTCTATTTTTCCTGCTAATCGTCCCAAAACATTTTAGTTGGAATTCTTTTTTTTATCAATGACATTATCTATTTTCAGCAGTGACATATGAGAGAATCGTGCTTGAAGCATTGTGCTTCTGAGCCACGTTTTAATCCGCCTGATGGCGGGAAAACTCTCACAGCCGACGGAGCTCACTGGGAGTACTATTACTGCTTGGAAAAGTTTATACAAGTTGAAGCAGTACTCCTTTTTAAGGTTGTTGCTAAATCATTTTTGAAGGGTGGGGGGAAAAACGAAGTTTCTATGCTAATACATTGTGTGACGTCACCAGTGCCAACTTATTGTAGCAAAATATTAATGAGGTGTACGACTGAATATCGCGAAAATTTTCGAATGTACGGTAGATAATCGCAACTATTATTTTCATATATCGTAATTTGAAGGAGTTAGGACTATAAGAAAATTAAATGTTGATATTTAAGAATCCTATTGAAATAGACACGAGCTTTAGCAACGCCGCACGGTTGTGTCGTAATTCGAAGCTGTTAGATTGATTGCAGTGACTGTCACAGAACACAGCTGTATTACGCGCGTTTCGTGCCGGTCGGCGTTTTCAGAGGTTATGTCAGAGCGAAAGGAGGCAATACATGATTAAGAAAAAAATAGTAGTGCGCCGCGAAGTTTTCGATGGAAAATACGATTCGTCAGTGCTCGTGCCCACAAGCATCGTACTATGCTCATCAAAGCTAGAAAAAAGGGATTACTTCATAATAAATAAATAAATAAGTTCCCCGTAGTCGCATTTGACTTTAACGTATTTGAAATTGGTGTGCTAGGTTTTTGATTGGTTCTGTTATTCCCAAAGTGCCGACGTTGTCGCATTTTAAGGGACTATACCAGTGTGAACGCTCAAAATTTGGGTGATTTTCGGGAATTTTTTGGAAGGAAAGTGTTCAATTAAATGTTTCGGAAAATTGAGAATATATTTGGCTATATTTCACCTATATTACATAATTTTTTCATATAAAAATATTGAGATCCAAGCGACTTTTGCGCTGCCTTCGGAGGCGTCAAAAAAAGTTTCTCCACTGTTGACATGATTCCGGCCGATTGAGTAGCTGAAACGGAAAAAGGACAAACTGTCGTTAAACTGGAAGGTATTTCCTGTACAATGACGTAGGATTTTTGAAAAATTTCAAAATCTAACAAAATGACGTAGTTATGAAAAAAAGTCTGTTTTCTTGCCTATAAAATGGTCGTTTTTTTCGATGCCAAATCGTCAATTTTCATCCAATCAAAAATATCCTACGTCACTGTAGAGTAAATATATTCAAGAGTACACTCAGAAAAAAGATTTATTAACGACAAAGAATTTTGTCTCCCGGCGAATAAGTTTTCTTATTCGTATGTCGGCCTACTACGATTGTATTAACAGCTAAGAACATTTTTCATTTAACTTTATGTTTAAGATTTACTAAGAATTTTTCTTAACATCTAATACGATATATAAGTTAGAAGAAATAGGTCTTTTATGTCCGACGAATAGAGTTTTTCTTAACATCTAATAGGATTCTTCATAATCCCCCAGCTGGTTTTCTTCGAGGAATTGTGTCATTTCGTCCGTCATTATTTTTTCACTTGATCGTTTTTTTCTCACTTAATATTCTTACTTACACTCAAATCATTCCTCACTGTCGAGTTTCTCACTTCCGAAACGCAACACTGACACTTGTGCCAAAAGCATTGGCATAGGAAGAAGCTACATGGTAAGCGTATGCGTGAGCTACATCTGACGAGCGGCCTGCTGTCGGGCCCGTCGCGTTGAAGGGTAAAGTGCGCATGCGCGCATTAGTATCATAGTCGCGAAATAAGAGGTTTTCGTGATTGGAAAGTAGTATTTATTTGATTTAAGGAAATATTTATTCAAATTTTCTATTTTAAATATGGCTTTTAATTGATGCGAAAAATCGGCACGTAAAGAGACATATTTAGTGACGCCGAATAAATTCTGTAGTTACAATCACATAAAAACTGTCTCCATACGAGTAAACGTTTATTAATTTCTAAGAAATTATGTTCTAATGTGCCAATTTATTGAAACATAATAAATCTTTTTTCTGAGTGTACTCAGTTTAAATTTCAAGTCAATC
This sequence comes from Ophion slaviceki, assembly GCA_944452715.1. Classification (NCBI taxonomy): domain Eukaryota; kingdom Metazoa; phylum Arthropoda; class Insecta; order Hymenoptera; family Ichneumonidae; genus Ophion; species Ophion slaviceki. Next base: position 14,852,609 of record OX101795.1, read on the forward strand.
GGATAATTGCTCTTTGAGTTACAATGTCAGCAAATTTGAAAAATCTCATTTCATATTCTTGAAAGTATAAAAATCTTGAAAGTATACAAATCTCATCTCATATTCTTGAAAATATAAACTGTCGGAAAAGGCGAAAGAAATCGATTTTTTGAAAGTGTCACACTGGTACAGCCCCTTAATATATACTCCTCAACAAGCCTCACTTTTTCGTAAACTGGTCGCACATTTCTCACACATTTTCATTAATCAGATCGGTAACCTGTTTATTTTTTTCGGTAATATTGTTCTGTACACTATCCTGTCCTGCTGCAAATTCGCACACAGGAACCTGTATGGGATCCCGTACGGGATCCCACATGGGATCCCACGTGGTGTTTTCGTACAGGGAACCCGTATTTCGGTGTTACGAAAAATTGTTGAGATAAAGAGAAATTTAATTGCAGTCCCCACTGCCAACATTTTTAGGGTGTGTTTCCACACTAAGGAACACGAGGATGAATATATTGCACCGCTAACGAACTTGTATTTCTATTAATAGCCATTGTAATAGTAAATTAATCATATAATATTATTGCAATTTTCTGTAAACCCTTTTTTGTAAGACGTAAAATGATAACATAATAAAAAAGTTTAATAAAAAAAACATTAAGATATTGCGTTTAATTAAGTTGAACTAAAAACTGTGTATTAAATATTTCACGCCATTTTGCGAGGCCGGGACCCACGTTGAAAAACAATACTTTTGACTTGAGACAAAACATTTTCAAAAAAACCTTGACAATAATGATTAATGATTTATTTTCTCACGAAAGTGTAGACACAAATGAAAAAAATTAGAAGTTTCAGATTTGTTTTGATTCAATCGTGATTAGCTTATTAAGCGCTGTCTCAAAAATTAAGCTACCCACATTGCCCCACACAGGTTCCTGTACAGGAATTTATTTTCTGCATTCTCCCGTACAGGGTCCCGTACAGGATTCAGCTTCCCACGTTGCCCCACACAGGTTCCCATGCAGGTTCCCGTACAGGAATTTATTTTCTGCGTTTTCCCGTACAGGATCCCGTACAGGATTCAGCTTCCGACGTTGCCCCACACAGGTTCCCATGCAGGTTCCCGTACAGGAATTTATTTCCTGTGTTCTCCCGTACAGGATCCCGTACAGGATTTAGCTTCCCACGTTGCCCCACACAGGTTCCCATGCATGTTCCTGTACAGGAATGTTCATCCTGTACAGGAAACCGTACGGGATCCCACACTTCCCTTGGCTGTCCCATGCTTTCCCAAACATTCACACACTAAAACCCGTACGGGAATTTGCAGCAGGGTGCACACAATATTCGTTTTTTGGGTCACTTTCTTCATAAATGCGGAAGGAATACGCGCGAAACTGAAATTGTAACGGTGCCCCGTTTAAAACTTTAAAATTTAATATTTAATAAACGAGTGTGTAAACCCCAGTTGTCCTTTTGCCAGTATATTGAGAAAAAATACCATAACACTTAGTAAAATTTTCATTAATATTTATTTACCCCAATATTTTCAAGCAACAACCTTAATATGCTTTCTCAAACTTCGAGCATTTATTTCATCATTTTTCATGAAAGTATGCTTCCCATGGCCATCGCCTCAAATTCTAAGGCTGACGTATCAATTATTAAGATTTTACCATAATTATCGATGAAATCCTCTCCGTTCTTCATATTCAATTTAAAAAATGCGTCAACTGCATGAGCTAACGGTAAATTCTTAAATCGGCGGTTTTAGATTTACAATGATATTATCTATTACTGGTGGGATTTTTCTGGTCGTGTGTCGGCCGGCAAATCTAATGTATACCTTTCGCCCACAGTTTCCTTAATTGTCAAATTTGAATCTCCGTTTAATTTACGCAATGAAATAGTCACCTTTTACACAAGTTACGCTTGTCTGGGTGAAACAAATCAAATCAATCGATTAGGGTGGAGCCACCAAAGAGTACGCAGTGCTTCTAATTGTTTTATTTTTTCTTGAGTTGGCAACACCACCTAACCTGCCACTGGTATATGTCATGTCAAGGTGTCGGATAACAACTCGCTTCGATAAGGTATTTATTTCCAATTTTATGACTAATAATAGATTTTCGATGTGTTTGATCTTATTTTTTTTTTAATTTCAACACGTTTTGTAAGGTTTGCGATTAATTTGCACCCAACGAGTGTTATACTCGAAATTTGTGATGCAAATTTTGTTTTTATTGAGAGGTTATGTCGCCGTTTCGCTTGCTTACGAAAATTATAGTGACCATAGACTAAAAACGCGCATTTGGTAAGAGTACGCACTCTTAGTTCCTATGAAAGGTTCTCATTGCGTACTCTTTGCAACACAGCACCCTAAGAGTGCGCACGGGACGAGTTCTAAGTTTAAGCCTTTTTTATACTATTCCAGATTGTTACTTAAGATTTATATTTAAAATAATGTTCTTAAATGACCAAAGTTTAATTTAAATAAGAAGTACAAAGTGTATTGTGATAATTCATTTTTGCATAAATGAAAGTTTATAAAGTGCGTATTCTTAGCTGGCTTTATCCTATTCGGATTTAATTATTTTGGATCGATTTTTGTCTGGGGGGGCACCGGGATTGCTGAGTGGGCCGCGCCCACCCGTGCCCCCGCCTGGCTACGCCAATAGTGCCTGAAGCAACTCTCCATAGAGGTGTAGGTACATCTCGGGACTCCCCGAAAAATTTGTGCCAGGATCACGAAACGATATTTTTTGGGATATTCAACAAATTCCTGTCGAGCATTTCGTTTAAAAAATTCTCGAACAACGTCAACCGGGAAATAGCGTGAAATCCACTTGGATTTCAACGTGGACTTCCTACCTGAGACATCTCCGTCAAATCCCAATAGGCAAATGGCAATGATCCGCGGACTCCCCGACAAATTTCTGCACGGAAAAATGCGACAAAAATTTTTTTTCTGCCTCTTACCTCCTACCTCTTTCGCGAGGTAGGACTGATGATCCGAGATTTTTCACACAAGGATTACCGCATCCCGTCGTATAATGCTCTCTCCCGCGTGCCTTCACAATAAATTTCCAGCTGTGCCCATCCTGTCTGTATACGCGGGCTGACAACAATGAGCGCGCGGAAGCAGGAGCGCGACACGCTGTTGAAAAACTCGCCGCTACCTCTGTGTATACACAGCGCTACGAACGGCGGCGGCGGAAAGGGGGTTGCTAACTCGCATCCGCGTTTATGACACCAACCGCGAACGTCGCTCTCCTTTTTCGTATCCACGTAGAGGGTGTCCCAAAATGACCTGACATTTTAAATTGCGCGCCATTTTTTTTTGTGGCGAACATAGAGTACTAATCTTTGACAACTGGCATCAGAAAGTATTGGGGTTTAGTCGCGGAAAATGACACGATTGAGCAACGCGTAGATATTGTTATTTTATGCATTGTTACTGCATACCGTAAAATGTGGTTTCTTTGAACACCTTTTGGACATTTTTTTAGGTAACTTTTTTTAACATTCTGAATTCCAACTTTGTTTTGCTCCAATAGAACAATGCGTCCTTTGGCTATCAAATGTATAAGAAAGTCAAGTCCCGTCACACCTGCCCCCCCACAATTTTTTTGAAGTGTCAAAGTAACCACGAGTGTGGGGTTACTTTGACATCATTTTGATAAAACATTTAATATTTTATGCATAACCGCCCATTTTCGAGCGTTTTCTGGGGAATTAAAAAAAGGAAAAAAATACACGATCAAAAAAACTGTTAGGCTTTATTAGGTATATATGCAAATATGTAAAAAAATGTATTTGTCAAACGAATACAAAATGGCGGCACACGAGTCGCTATAGCACTACCGGTTTTCAGCCAATCCTCTCCGCGGCACACGGAAAAAAAGAAACAGCGAAAATCACAGTATAAACCGCATGAAAAACAGGGTGCCATATTTCATTTTACAGTAAAACAGAGTAATGTAAATCCTGCCCTACAAAAATGACGAATTATCCTGTACACACTGAGATTTTTACAGTTACACTGGCTTATTTACAGTTCGGTATTGTGAATACATCAGTGTTTTCAGTAAAATATATTCAACAGTAAAATTTACATGAGATCACTGATTTGTATACTGTAGGCAAACTGCAAGGGTTACAGTGTACACTGTATTGAGTACAGAGTGATTCATTAAATTGTACAGTGTCGCACGGTAGTTTTACTCTTCTTTCGACAGTTCGTGATGTAATCTGTGTACCCTGAGATTTTTACAGTTACACTGATTTATTTACAGTTTGGTATTGTGAATAAATCAGTAATTTCAGTAAAAAATATTCAACAGTAAAATTTAAATGAGGTCACTGATTTTTATACTGTACGTAAAGTGCAAGGGTTACAGTGTATACTGTATTGAGTACAGAGTGATTCATTAAATTTCACAGTGTGGCACGGTAGTTTTACTCTTCTTTCGACAGTTCGTGACGTTATCTGTGCACTCTGAGATTTTTACAGTTACACTGGTTTATTTGCAGTTTTATATTGTGAATACATCAGTGATTTCAATAAAAATATTCAACTGTAAAATTTAAATGCGATCACTGATTTTTACACTATACGAACATGAGGCACGAGGTGAGGCACGAGGCCAGGACACAAAGGATTGCCAGTTAGTAGTGCGTGGTTGATGGGACGCGGACATCGAAATTTGTGCGACAGAATTCAAGAAATTATTAAGAAAGAGAGAATTAAAAAAAAGTACGTGCTTGTCTAATTAGGACTTGTCTCGCGCGTGGGGTCAGGCATGTGGCCAGGACACAAAGGTTTGTCAGTTAGTAGTGCGTGGTCGATAGGATGCGAACGTTGAAATTTTTGCGACATAATTCAAGAAATTATAAAAAAGAGAGAATTATTTACAAAAAGGTACGTTCTTGTGTATGTGACTGATTTTTTAATATTTTCTACACATTGTTTTCAAACTTCTTCTATCGATAAACTTTTTTTGTGTGTCTCATTCGCTTCATTATATTCTCGACACGCACACACACACACACGCGCGCGCGCGCGCGGGCGCGCACGCACACGCACACATATATACATTGTAAACCAAGGTTTCGCGGAATTTTTTTTATTTTATTTTCATAATCAAATTGACAGTGTGACGTTGTGAACGGTATTCACTGGTTAGGACTTGTCTCGAGTGTGGCGCGACCAGGACACAAAGAACTGGTAGTTCTTTCAGCGCTTCAATTGTTCTTTCAGTGCTATCTAATGTTATTTTTACCCCTAATTTTGTATAATATACGATTTGTGGCACTATTAAATTACGGGCTTCATCAAGTTTGAATTACAGTATTAAAACAAGAACGTTTCCCGTGTTCACACTGTAAAAAGCAACGGTTCAAAACTGAAACTATATCTGTTGCTAACCAGTTTCTAGAACAGAGGACTTCACTGTTAAAACACCTACATAAACTCTGTCGATATAACTGGCGCATTCATTGTACAGAATACAGATTAACCAACTGTCAAAATTTACTTTTGACTACACTGTATTTTGGACTGAGTGTTCCAGTGAAAGATACAGTAGAGCGGTTCGAGTCCAAAGAGGACAGTATAGGAACTGTAATAATTTACTTTGAGCACACTGTATTTTGAGCACTGTGTTTCAGGTAATATCGCTGTGCAATCGCTCGAGTCCAATGCGAACTGTGTAGCCCCTGTATTTTGTACTATTTCTTTTTTTCCGTGCACGCAGTAGAACTGTCGTCATATTAATCGCGAATCTAAGAGTGAAATATTTTCATTCATTATGTTAGTTGTAGTTAACTACGAGGGGAAATTAAGAAATAATAAAAGACAAAAAATAAAAACGAATTTGAAAAAAAGTTCGCTTTTTCGACCATAATTTTCGTATAAAAAGTGACATATTTTTTACAATTTTCATTTAACGAAAAAAGCGCCCCTACTTGACTGTTAAAGCAGTCTAAGAAGCTACAGTTAAAATTTCAAGTCGATTTAAAAAACACGATTTTGAGAAAAACGTGTTTCAAGTTCTCGGTATCCGCTAGGAAACAAATGCACGAGTGAATTTGCAGACGCGTAGAAGCTTCTTGGGTCGGTGGGTTACGTGATCCTCGTTGGGAACGGTTTTTACTTCAGGATCGAATTTTCGGACGGTAGCTGGTATTACGTCCACCGGCGTGGCATCGCCGAAGGCCCTTCAGCGCTCGGAGATTCCTCTCAAAAATAGGTCGAAAACCACTTTAAAACTGATTTTTTAGCTATAAACGAATATGCGTTATATTTTTCAAGGTTTAAAGGATTTTTTGAAAGTGTTTATTAACACATTTAAATGCGCACGCATTTAACCCTTTGAAGCATACATTTTTCATACAACATTGCAACAAACATACAAAGTTTTGCAATCAGCTCAAAACTTTGTACTCGGGGGTTTTCGGGGTCGCTGATTACAAATCTGCACTCAACATTTGGAAATTCAAGATGGCGGATCCAATATGGCGGACCATAAATGCAAAAATCGTTTGATGAAAGTGAAAGTTGGTACTCGGGGGTTTTCGGGGTCGCTGATTACAAAACTGCACTCAAAATTTGAAAATTCAAGATGGCAGACCACAAATGCAAAAATTGTTTGTTTGGGTTATAATAATATATAAAATTATTTATATATTATGATTAATATATAAATATATTTTTATAATATATTATAATAATATATAAAATAAAAAGCAGAAAATAAAAAAAATAAAAAAATATGGAGCTAGAAACTCGCTACGTCCAAGCCGTCAGCTGCGGGTAATGCTAAAAGCGTAATTCTATTAGAAATTCAGTATAACAGAATCACCATATCAAGCAACGCCGATGTTTTAGTCATTCCAGTAAAATCTCCGGTTTTGGTCCGCCATATTGAATTCGCCATTTTGAATTTCTGGATTTTGAACTCGAATTCATAATCAGCGACCCAAAAAACGTCTTTGAATGCATTTTTGTGTATGGTTTACCTGCTAGATTAGGCACAATTACATTTATTGTCTAAAAAACGTGCTTTTTTGTATTGTAGTGATGATCAACATCCACTAAGTGCAACATAAGCCCTTAATAGTGATATTGTAGTCACAATTGATCTCCTAACATCCTAAACATACATTTACATTCGTCGTTATGCGCTAAAAAAAATTTTTATTCAAGAAAAACAGTGGAAGTAGGTGACATACCAGTATGTCCCTATGCTTCAAAGGGTTAAAACGTATTTTGCCGCTCTGTTAAAGTAGCCCCAAAAACTGTCAAAGGTAAATGAGGGTAAATTTACTTAATGTAAATTTAACCCCTTTGGGACTCCCCTTAAAAATAGGTCGAAAACCACTTTAAAACTGATTTTCAGTTATAAACGAATATGCAAAAAAACGAAATCCAAAACAATTACACTGGTGTCCTCTCTTAAGGAAACATTTTCCATAAAAATATTAAGTACCTAGGGTACTATTATAGGCACTTAATTAGTCTTATAATTATCATTGAGATCAAAATCAACTTGAGCAACATTACGATCAACTTCAAGCAACATTACAATAACCTTGAACAACAAATTTAAACACATTTAAGTGCGCACACATTTAAACAGTATTTTGGGGCTCTTATAAAATACCCCCAAAACTGTCAAAGTTACCCTTAATGTCAATTTAACCCCTTTTTAGGTAGTTATTGCAGAGGAAGTTTTATGGTCGTGCTAGGCGCGGCGATGTAAAATGGCCACCAAAATCGTGCGATTTGACGCCATTTGACTTCTTTAGGATTTTTCGCAAAAGAAAAGTGTATGCCAATGATCCACAGACCATTCCGTAGCTCAAGGAAGCAATTGGATGGCGCCATTAATGAAATTAGTCCGCAATTATACCGAAATGTTATTGAACATTTCGTCAAAAGAGTGAACGTTTGCAAACAGGAACGTGGCGGCCATCCATCGCATATTGTGTTCCACACATAGCCTCCATGTTTATACCTTATATAAAAAAAAATATTCGTACTTTTCAAATAAAAAATACGTTTCATTAATAAATAAATCTGTCAGTTCATTTTGAGACACCCTATATTTAAAAACGTATCCAAACACGGGCGCTACAAACTTTATTCAATTCTCGAGCAATTTTCTTATAGCCAAACGGAATGCGTCTATAGAGTCCTACATAGCCGCGCGTGTGTCGATCGTTCGCGGAGCCAACGAAAGGTCGGTGAGTCGATGGAAAACGCAAAATTTGACTAAAGCAGACCGTTTAAAAAAGCGCCGCCCACGCTCGCGTTCGTTGTTGTCGTGCAACGATAATCGACAATTACTAGTAGCGAGCCTTGAAGAAACGAAATTTTGATAAGAATAATGGTCGAAGGTATGCGAGGACGATCGTTGCGAGTGTCGCGCGCGGTTTATGCCCCACGTCGTATCTCCATCGTACGTGAGTGGTTCGACGTCGCGCGCGCACCATCAATCATAGTATCGTCGTCGCGGGGCAGCGGTGGCGGCGGCGCCGCGTCAACGAACAAGACGAGAGCGTAACGCGCTCGAATAATCCGCGGCGCGGTAGTACGTCGCGCTCTCGAGACGCCGGGTCTACGCCGTACGATAAAAAAAAAAAGAAGAATTAATCTTCCTCGGTATTAATTGTGGCGGGTGGGCTCGTGGGACGCCGTTTCCGCGCCGTGCGAAAAACCAAAAAACGATGAGATCGTTGGCGATAGAAATTTGTCGCTGCTCTTGAGACGCGGTGTGTAGAAAAAAGAGGATGAATCGTTGACGATAGAAATTAGTGGCGGCGTGTATCGGACGCGAGACACGAGCGCGTCGATAAATCGTGATATCGTTGCGGAGAGGAGCAGAGCAGGTGCGATATTATCGACGATGAGTGTCACTCTCATAATGTGCAAAACGAAAGATTGCCTACCCCCGCTAGCGCTACGAGAGAAAGTGGGATCAACGAATAGAGTGCCAATAACATAAGTAAAGGGAGAAAAAAACGTTGACGATGCGCGCGCTCGAGTCACGAGGTTTCCTCGTCGACTCGTGATCTACCGCGCGCGCGGACTAACGAGCTCTCTCGCTCTTACTTACTCTCTCTCTCTCTTTCTCTCCCTCTTTCTCATACGATGACATCTTTACCCGGAATCGCGACTCGGACGTCGTATCGAACAATCGTACTCCGGCGAGCTTTCAGTCCGAGTTGGTAACCCGAGACGGACGGTCTTTCGATCGAGCGAACTCGCGCGCGCCCCCCACGCTGCCCTACCAAACACCAGCGGCTAGATCGCGCGCGCGCTTACTTCACCAGCGAATGACACGAGGGGTGATTCTCCATCGATACGACCGAGAATCGATTCTTCGCAAAGGGAGAACGCATCGTGTCATGTTTGCGAAAGGATTCGTCGCGACAAACGCGTTTGATCGGAAATAATGGATTTGGGGCATGATCAGGGTGGCGGCGGTCCCCCATCCGCCAAGAGACGAGTCTCCATAAGCGAGCAAGCCTTTGGTCTTGAAAATCCAGCTTTCGAGCACAGCAGAAGGATAAGCGCGAGTTCCGAGCACAATTCCGAGCCGGGACGCAAAAGGTCCATTCTTCATTATGGCAACAGTAATTTTGGTAGCATCGAAAACATACAGCAGCCGCAGCAGCACAAGTTCGAGGTGGCCGAGCAGGCTGGTGCACGAGTCAACGGGAACAATCGTAAAAAATCAACGATGAGCCTGTCGAGCTCGTTACGGGACAAGATTGAATATTCGGAAGAGCTCAAGAGGTATACCGTTGCGCGCCGAGGATTGGAAGATCCTCGAAAGTGACACGAGGAAAACGACGGAATTGGGGGGAGCTACTCGCACTTTGTGTCTCAGCGATTCGTGGGTTTCTGTCGACAGATCGTGGCTGTACGTATTTTGCTCGAGATGCCACGGGCGTGAGGACTCGGCGGCAAGTTCGTGGGAACCACCGGGATGGAGGCGAGCCTGTCCCCGGCCCTTTTGTCCCTCGTACAGAAAATTTGCTCGCGTCACGTGTCTATTGCTGCTCGGTACAATGACGTGGGGTATAGTTTATTCGATAGTCGGCGAGGACGCCGCCCCGGGTGGTCCCCTCTTCGGGCTGGCCGCTCTCAGCATCGCTGCACACTTTGGCGGTTGGCTCTTCTCACTGACGACCCTGCCGGCCCTCATCGGTATGCTCGTCACCGGTATCCTCATGCAGAACCTTGGCCTCGTAGATATCGGGGCCGCCGGTGGCAGCTACTCGACCGTCATCGCGAATCTACGGTCGGTACATGTACACTAAACATACACACACGTACGGGCGCAATAGCACCATTGAGTGTGCCGAATGCGAGCTTCATTCGTAACGTTTCCATTGCGACGTTCCGCGCAATGTCGCCCGCGCGGAAGAGCTCACCGCGCGTCAAATTCATGCCTCGGATGTATAATAATCGCGCTACTCGGTCAACGCTACCGTGACGCGCGTTCATCTCTGTAGATTGGCCCCCCGTTACGCGAGATATCTAGAGCCACCGACGCCGATCCCTCACCGTATTCGTTAATTGCGAGATAATCGATGATAAATCGATTTGTTTTTATCGCGATCGATAATTGCGCGTAAACCGAAAAGACTTTTGTACTTCCCCGTGAAGAAATTTGAGTCGGGATAAAGTACTGTCCCTGATCTGCCTTCCCTAGATAATATCCGGCTCTGGTCGAGCCTTCCACCCTGGAATAGGTTCGCAATGTAACGGGTCTGAGGCTAGGTCCCGATTCGCCGTTCCCTTTCTGGGGACCTGATTAGGAACGGGCCGGAGAACAGGCGGTAAATGACCAGGAAAGTTGTAGGGAATAGATCTGGAAATAACCAGGAACAGACGAGGAAATTATAAATGACGTTTCAGCGTTTTTGGAATCCTTGAAGAGGTAAAAACGGGAGTGTATTCGATTTAGTATTTCGACAACATATTGTTTGTTGGTTATCTACTTGCTAGGGTAGTCTATGAGTGTATACATACGCTTGCTCGCATTTCCTGATAGGCAAATCGACAGAAAAACGTACACAGATCACTATCCGAGCGAAAAAGGCCTAGAGTGCAAAGGGTTATTTCACAAGTATCTCAAAATCATAAGCGCAAGTGCACACTGTAAGCATAGCAGTTCTGTACGTGGTAAAACTCACAGGACGAACTTTTATCCTCGTACGATGGTACCTTGCTGAAGTGAAGCGCTTCGCTTGTAGCCACCTGGCGGATTGTTGGCGAAATACATTGAGGTAATGTCTTCCCGGCCGGAACATTGTTATTTCCCAACATGGCGACAAGGCGTTCAAAAACCACGAATGAGATGCTTTACTTTTTTGCCTCGTAAAATGATTTGGCTATCTTTTACGCTCAAATCATTAGTTATCGTGACCCCGGTATTTATGATAAGCATTGATATCCTCGTCGATTATTATTGATTAAATGAATGCTTTCAATGATGAATAGAATTACAACAGATGTATTAGTTTCATCCCAATCAATTATAAATATCTTTGATGAGGTGAAAAGCAAAGTAACTTTTCTTTAGTTCTTAGAGACGGGGTCCACTTTTCAGAACATGTCAATGTTCTGGCTATGTAGACATTACGTGAAGATGTACTTGCTTACAATGTATCCCGACCAGAAGATTGTAATTTCCAAACATAAAGGGTAAGCCGTGAAAGAACGATTTTGCGATCTTCCCGGTTTGTTCCATGGGAGGGCCCGGTCAGGTAAATCAGACAAAGCAAGTCTGGTTAGGGCCGGACACAAAGTAGGAAATGCCCGGTCACATTTCTGCACGGGTCCCTGTGGAGAAACTGTCGTAGGGACTCGTTTGAGTTAGCGTACCGGTGCCTACTTCCTGATAGGGAGCATACCAAAATATTGAACACTTGATAACTTATTGGTAACTGCCAAGTGGATATTTGGTACCCATTCCCGTGCAGAAATTGTCGTAGGGATCCATTTGGGTTAGCGTACTTGTGCTTCCTTCCTGATGAAGATCGCTGAATGGGTGCTTAATGTCCGCCCGGAGGCTACCTTTGAGATGACGAGCATCCAAAAAGGTTGGACACTTGATAACTTATTGGTAACTGCCGAGCGGACATTTGGTACCCATTTAGACAACTTTATGCAACTTAAGGAGGTTGGAGCGTTAGTCACAATCCAAGGTTAAATTTAATTTTAAAAAATACATGTTTTTGTTTAGACCATACTGAGTCTTTACGAATTTTTTTAACCTTTTTCACCACCAAACACCAGAGATAAAAAATAGTTAAATGTATGTAATTTAACGTGCGGTTAGATGGACAAGTCTTTCACACTAAAGGTTATCTAATTTTGTTGTTATTTAGCACCAAGATAAACCATTTTCAACAACGGATTGACGCAAACTGAAACTTTGTAAACATTTAGAAAAAAATCCTCATCTTGCCCATCGTAAACCATGGGCCAATAATCTCGTGACGTAAATATGAATAGGCATAATTAAAAATTACCCAAAATTTCATTGTGAATTGTATAAAACATTCGTTGTCGTAGTTTTTTCATAATAATCATCGATAATGTTATACTTTTTCAAGTTGGTAGTAACACAAAAGTTTTTCCACTTCACGTAATCAAAATATTAAAATGCATAATTTTGCCCTTTAATTATATATTAAAAAAAATTAGCATATACAGAATAAATCTGTACCTCGTATACATTTTTTTGAGGTTCATTGAAAAAAAATGAATAAACCGTCATAAGACTAAACTGAATCGCTCCAACCTCCGTAAGCATTTCCACGTTATCAGAGTCCCATACGATTCTTGATAAAACCCATCGCAATCTGCACATTGAGTTTTCTAAATATATATATATATATATATATATATATATATAGATATAGATATACAAAATGAGTAGGTTTCAAAGTGTAAATGTTATCTTAAAAAAGAATAAACCGCTGAAAAAGGTACATCTTAAAAATGACTTTGAACCACATCACTGAAAATCCACTGTAATTGTCGTTTATTTGTTTTACTGCACTTTGACATAAAACGCACACGTACACGCCCACGAAGCGTGCAGATTGACCTTCAACACGCCGAGTTTGTTCTCGTATCTTTTCACGTATTTTCGATTCGAACGTGGTAAGAATTCTCAAACGGTGTCCATCGGGGAACAGTGCAGAATCCACTTGGATCCCAATGAGGTCTCCGTACGTGCGGTGTCCCCGACAAATCCCTGTAGAGATTTCGGTGCATCTTGGGACTCCCCGACAAATTGTGCACATATTCACGAAAGAATATTTTTTGAGAGATCCAACAAATTTCGATTGAGAATGTCAAATGAAAAAGTCTCAACTAACGTCAATCGAGAAATAGCGCGAAATCCACTTGGATTCCAATGGGGACTCTGTACGTGCGGCGTCCCTGTTAAATTCCTATAGGCGTGCGGTAGGACCTGGGGACTCCTGAACAAATTCTTTCACGGGGATCGTCGTAGTGGATGTATTACTACACCGAGGGCTTGTATTATTCAAAGGTCTTTGTAAGCAAGTTTAAGTTGCAACGCGCGTATATATACTCGATCGCCGTACACTGTACATTATCGGATAAATGCGGTATGTACTCGTACGAGGTTGATTCGCGAGTCTATCGTCGTACGAATACTTTCGGAATTACCTATCCTCGCCGCGGCTTTCGAAATCTTTACGAGCCATTGCTTTTTCTCTCTCTCTCTCATGTGATATCGTAATCACTGTTACTATTATTATTCTTAGAATTACATTAGTATGTTTATTTATTTATTTATTTATTACTGTCATTTTACTTCTGCGTTGTAAGTTATGTTGCACGGTACTCTTAGGGAACTCCGGTTCCAGAGTGCGGAATAAACACTTCTCTCTCGCTCTCTCTCTCTCTCTCTCTCTCTCTCTCTTCGGCTCTCTCTCATCTTAAATCCGCGTCTACCGAATTTCCCCCCAACTGTCTCGTCAAATTGAAAACGCGAAAAGAGAGAAGAAGACGCGCGTTCGATAATTGATCGGTTGTTTGAAGAAGAAGGCAAGCGAGAGCACGAGACCCCGATACCGCAGTCACGAGGTTTTATCGCCGGCAAACCAGCGTGAATATAATTTTTTTCTCTCGTTCGATCGACCCACCGATCATCGCCATCAGTCGCCCCCGTGCGCGTGCACATCGAGCCAAGGCAAAGAAATATGTCGTACCGGAAAATAAAAAAGAATAAACGCTGAGGCCACGATCCATTTCTTGAGATGGATTAGGGAAAGAAATACGAGAAAAAAAGCGTAGCGCGTGACTCTCGAGTCACGCGGTCCCGAGTTTCCGATTATCACCCGAGATAATCCCTCTTGTTTGTACACATATCCGCGATATCGGATCGGGGATTCTCCGATTGGAAAATCATTGATAACCTCGATAAGAAGATGCGATGCGCGTGTGGCTGCATCAACTATTTTTTTTTTCGCCGTCCCTCGGTCCCAAGCCCGATAGGCAAGAAAGAGAAACGAACTTTGGTAAATTGCAGGAAAATCGCATTGGTGATAATATTGACGAGAGCCGGTCTCGATCTCGATCCGAAAGCGTTGAAGAAGCAGCGAGTGACGTTGCCGAAATTGGGCCTGATACCGTGGTGCGTCGAGACTACGGTAATCGGTGTCACGGCCACGTATCTCCTCGGCTTACCGTGGGTCTGGAGTTTTCTGATCGGCAGCGTCGTAGCCGCGGTCTCGCCGGCCGTCGTTGTTCCATGTCTCTTCAGGCTTCGCGGCAAGGGTTACGGTGTCGCCAAGGTACGTACACGTGTCCGTCCTCTTCTTGTATCCTCCTCCATAATCCTCCAACCAAGCGTTAAAGACCGCCGGACATTTTGCGCGCAGGGTATACCGACTCTGATAATCGCTATCGCCGGTATCGACGACGCGGCCTCGGTCGCCATCTTTGGCATCATCAAGAGCGTCATGTTCTCCAAGGATGCTCTCTGGTACCAGATACTTCAGGGTCCGATCGCGATCTTCGGTGGGATCGGCTTCGGCATTCTCTGGGGATGCCTCGCGAGATACGTTCCGGAAAAGGGTGACGTGAGTTGCTCTCGATATTCCTTCCTTCCTTCCTTCTCACTTCCACGAAACAATATAAAACCGTAAGCGTGACTGTCCATCCTCAGCCGTTCGCTGTACCGATGAGAGTTTTGATGCTGCTGGTTGGTGGGTTGTTGGCGGTTTTCGGCAGCGAAGCTATCGAGCTCGGTGGGGCTGGTCCGCTCGCGGTCGTCGCCGCGGCCTTCGTCAGCTCTTACTTCTGGCAGAAGGAAGGCTGGGAAATTGACGACGTGAGTTTAACCAAATGTGACACATATACTAGATGTATGTAATCGTCGTGAGGCTTGTTGCTCTCCGCACGCACCGGAACTCGTTCATTCCGTTGACTCGTTTCGCCGAAGGCCGTACGAATAAATCACGCCTGCAGTTGCACTCGCGCGCGACATATCCCACTACTCCGGCACTTGCACAATATGCCCGCGTCGCGCGACTGGTATGTCCTCGTTGCTTTTCTCAATACGCTTCCCTCTCTGTCCTAATCCCGTGAAAAAAAATTGCCGACGCTTGCAATGAAACCAACGCTCGGGATGGCAATCGGGTCCCAAGCGATGGTACCCAACCATAAGGCCAACGCTCGGCCGGTTTTGTTGACCGATGAGTAACCCATGGTTAAATTGAACACTGGCGCATCACCGACAACCAACCTTGGCCTTAAACTGCACCGCCCCTTTGGTACGCCAGCCTTGGTACCGACACTGGGCCGACACTTGGCCGACACTGGTCCCGGTCAGCACCAACGCTAGGCTGAGCGACATATCCCACTACTCCGGCACTTGCACAATATGCCCGCGTCGCGCGACTGGTATGTCCTCGTTGCTTTTCTCAATACGCTTCCCTCTCTGTCCTAATCCCGTGAAAAAAAATTGCCGACGCTTGCAATGAAACCAACGCTCGGGATGGCAATCGGGTCCCAAGCGATGGTACCCAACCATAAGGCCAACGCTCGGCCGGTTTTGTCGACCGATGAGTAACCCATGGTTAAATTGAACATTGGCGCATCACCGACAACCAACCTTGGCCTTAAACTGCACCGCTCCTTTGGTACGCCAGCCTTGGTACCGACACTGGGCCGACACTTGGCCGACACTGGTCCCGGTCAGCACCAACGCTAGGCTGAGCGACATATCCCACTACTCTGGCACTTGTACAATATGCCCGCGTCGCGCGACTGGTATGTCCTCGTTGCTTTTCTCAATACGCTTCCCTCTCTGTCCTAATCCCGTGAAAAAAAATTGCCGACGCTTACAATGAAACCAACGCTCGGGATGGCAATCGGGTCCCAAGCGATGGTACTCAACCATAAGGCCAACGCTCGGCCGGTTTTGTCGACCGATGAGTAACCCATGGTTAAATTGAACATTGGCGCATCACCGACAACCAACCTTGGCCTTAAACTGCACCGCCCCTTTGGTACGCCAGCCTTGGTACCGACACTGGGCCGACACTTGGCCGACACTGGTCCCGGTCAGCACCAACGCTAGGCTGACGCTGTTTGCCAACTGTAGGACCCATGTAACATTTCGGATTTTCTCCAACCGTCGACTATAGTTGGCACTGTACTGGCCGAGTGCTGGGCCTTTTGTAATTTTTTTTTTTCATGGGTATGTTGCAGAATCCGGTGGCGATATCATTCGAAATATTCTGGATGATCTTCGAGCCGATACTGTTCGGTGTGACGGGTGCGCAGATAAGAATCAAGGATTTGGAGGGTAGTACGATTTATCTGACGATCGGTTGTCTGCTGACCGGTATAATCGTGAGGATAGGGGTTACGGTGTTGGTCGGTATAGGCTCGAGATTCAATCTCAAGGAGAAGATTTTCATCGCTTTCGCTTGTATGGCAAAAGCTACGGTACAGGCAGCTCTGGGGCCGGTGACATTGGACGAGGTGGATCCTAGTGAACCGGAGGAGGTTCGCCATGCCGAAATGATGCTCACGTTTTGCGTAGTTTCCATACTGTTGACCGCACCAGCCGGTGGAATAATAATATCTCTCGCCGGTCCCAAGCTTCTGACGAAAACGAGAGAGCCCGTTCAACCGCCCGAGGGCTGGCGATCGCGAAAGCCATCAATCAGGGACATTTCGATAATAAACGAGGATCCCGATCTCGAGGAATCGGCAGCTGCGACAACGGTCGTTGACAACAAAAACTGATCCATCGAGCTTGCCAGCCGCGGTCTCAATTCTTATTTATACTTGTACACAAGTGTATCACGCCGACGACGAATAGCCGCTCGCCGAGACAATCGTGCTGCTGCTCGCGCTGTTCTTCAGCCTGTAAGGATCACGCAGTCCCGAGCGTTTGTCACCCGCTGGCCCCGTCCAAGACGTCATCGCCATCGCAGCCGCTCTTTTATCTTCTCGATCGCGCCTGCCGCGAAAGCGCTCTCTCAGGGCTCGGTACACCTTGCTCTTGAGGCCAAAGAGAACGAATATGAGCAATCCCTGCAGACAGTTGAACACGTCCGAGGCGTAGAATAATTCCGTTTGCCAAGCGAGAGTCGCCGAGACCGCCCAGTGATTCAGGTACGCCGAGATGACCTCGAGACTCCACGAGACGCCCATCACCACGAACAACTTGAGGTTCATCACCAGCCTGCGCGTCACACAAACCAGACCTTCCTCATTTTTCCTTATTTCTCCCCCGTTGTTGACGTTCTTCGTTTGCCAATTTATTCTTATCCCGTGTAAATATTAATAATAATAATAATTGAGTAAAGAATGGGGTTAAAACCAACCTTGTCTTGTTGGCTCGAAATCGTTTGCTTCGAGGATCGCTCGGTGTAGCCATTACCCTCGTTATCTCGTTCTTGACTTTGCCGCAGTAGATGGCCGTCTGTACGAAGAATATAACGTTCGCCACGAGCTGTATGGTGACGGGTCCGATGAAGAAGAGTATCTCACCGTAATAGAGCACGTTTCCTGCGTATTCGCGCAAACAACGAGAATATCAATGACTTATTCGATGTTATATTTTTATCTTACGAGCGGGACGCGTGTTATAACAAATACACGACCGACTTTCGAACCAGCAACTGTCGGTGCCGACGTGCGGACGTAGGTAGACCGGCAAGAGTTGGGTGTGATCAACGATGATGCCGCTTATCGTCGTCACCAGCGAGAAACCCCAGGCGTACAGCGAATACAGGAGAAAGCGTTTTTTCGCAGCTCGACCACCGCCGCGTCGTCGACCGGAAATATCAGCGCCGCCCAGTCCCCTAAAAAAACGGTGAAAACATTATTCGTATCCGAAAATACGGCAGTATTACGATATATGTGGCCCCTAATGCTGACCACGCAGTCTTCATATTCGACCCAAAATGAGACTTCAAGAGTGTGCAAATCTTAATCCGACCCTTAAGGGGGTAAACGGGGGATTTAAAGTTTGTATGAGACAACATATTTTTTGGTCAGATTTGCTTGGATCTTGGTATAAATACACTTCGATACACATAATTGAACGTGCATTTCAGCAGTTTTCAATGTGATTCCCTTAAGGGGGTTAAACGGGAGTGTTAAGGTTTGTATGAAAAAAACATATTTTTGACCGGATTTACTTTAAACTTACCATAATTTTATTTATTTATAACACTGTACGATGTTTTCATCGCTGTTCGGTGCGTGTAAACAGTCAAGTATTAATTTAACTAAGTAACCCCTTAACTGGGTATGTCACACATATGTGAGGATTAAAAAAAAATATTCAAAGGAACCTAACCTTTAGAACCCCTGTTTCACCCCCTTAAGGGTAGAATTCCGATTTTTACCACACTTGAAAAAGTCTTATTCTGGGTTAAGGACTTAGGCCACACTAACGGGTATAAAATCATGTGCGAATTTAACAATTTTTTTTCGCATGAAAAAGTGATTCACTCATAAAATTAATTACACATCTATTTAGTATAAATATCAAGCTGTTAGAAAATATATATTTTTTTCGATATACAAAATGGCCGACTACTAATATTTTATTTTGTTATCTTTTTTTTAGGCGCTCCGCGGTGTGACATTTAGCATCCACAATTTTTTATCTAGAACAAAAAACAAAAATTCTCGCCAATCTACATTAAAATACCTAGAGAAGTGCATACGGAATTTAAAAAATATTGTTTTATTCAAAAGTTGTAGGTATTTGAATTTAAGAAATTAATTTTCAGTGAAAAATGTCGTTATAACCGCTCATAAACTGCTCATAAAATGAAAAAATTTCGATTAACTAAAAATTCCGTACGTACTTCTCTGCGAAATGCAATTAGGAACATAACTTTTAAATTTGAAGTAAATAGAGTGAAAATTGTTGAAGTTATTTGTCACGCCAATTGGAAAAAAGCTGTTTCGAGAAGTTTCGAGTAGTCGGCCATTTTGTACATCGAAAAAAAATATGTATATATTTTCTAACAGCTTGATATTCATACTAAATAGATGTGTAATTAATTTTATAAGTGAATCACTTTTTCATACGAAAAAAAAGTTAAATTCGCACATGATTTTATACCCGTTACTGTGGCCTAAGGCCTAAAATATGAAGGCTGCGTGGTCAGAATTAGGGGCCGCAGATATCGTAATATCCCCAAAAATACGAAAAGAAAACGTTGACAACAATATTAGTCAAGTCGGAATGTACATTTGAATTTGGAGTAATTAAATACCGGTATATTCTTTTTCTTATTGTTGGAGGGGGTGGGGGAGGGGGGGATCATAGTCTTATCCCTTCCTTGACACACTGGGTCATTTTGACCCGCACGAATTTGCGAAAAAGTGCTCACTTTCCGAAAATTGAAAGTTTTCGATAATTTTGTACAACAATTCATTTTTATACTTTCCGGATTTAAATTATGCGCGCATATTATAAATGTTTGAAATGTATCCACGATTTGTTTCGATAAAAACCGACCGAAGGGTTGTTAAGGACAGGTGGATGAACTACTGTCCCTGTCAAATTGACCCAGTGTGTCGAAGTCGTGGCCGAATATGAGTGTGTCAAGGAAGGGTTAATACAGATTTTCGACCGGATAATGCTACACCTTCGGCCGCCATCTTGAATTTAAAGGGAATTTGTTTTTGTCAAATAACTCGGCTATTTTTAACTTTTGACTAAAATTTATCAGAAATAAACTTGTAGGAAATTAAATTCTCTAGAACTTTGGTTATAACAACTTTTTGTCTGCGATCCTAAAATTTTGTCCAAACCTAAAAAAGGAGTACAATCGAATTATAGCATCATTTCGTTTGTTTTCGAATTCAGCGCATAAACGAAGACGAACTAACGTGTAGGAAATGAAATTCTCAACAACTTTGATCGTTACCTTTTTTGGGGTAGCTACTTGATGATGATTATTATGATATCGATTGTCAGGAACATAATAAAGACAGTCCTGCAGAACTGATATTTAACACCGACACCCCTGACGACAAAAATTTCGAAATTTGCGAAGAGTTAACTTAGCAAGCTGATTATGTACTTAGTAAGACCATCGTCGAGGAGGGAAAAAAAGGTGCTCCGGTTTCAAAAACTTGTAAGAAAGAAAACGGTAAAATAACGGGCCAAATTTGTAAGTAATATGCGTGGATTAGGCCTACAGGGGATACCACGTCAAAAAACGCGCCTGAAACTCTACCCCTGCGGTGGTGCGGAAAAGGCTTTTATTTTGCATAAATATGGTTCGAGTTTTATGTCACAGAAAGACATGCAGTTGTCGAATGATTCGTGACATAATTTTTTACACCCCCTTTTCCTCTGCCGTAGGACTAAATACGAAAATATGTACCCCAGGGGAAAAGCGGTAACGACCAATCTTGTAGAGAATTTCATTCTACACAACTTTGCTCTTGTTTATTTATCCGCTGAAGTTGAAAATAAACAAATTTATACAATGATTTAATTCCACTCGTTTTTTCAAGTTTAAGTCGGAAACTATCGATCGTAGATAAAAAATTGTTACGATCAAAGTTGTAGAGAATTGAATTTGCTACAAGTTCATATACGACCATTTATAGTCAAAAGATGAAAGTGGGCGAGTTATTTGACAAAAATAAATTCCCCTTAAATTCAAGATTGCCGTCGAAGCTCCTGCAACATCCGGTCGAAAATTTGGTTTCAGACTACCAACGACCCCCCCCCCTGATTAGAAAAAGAAAATACCCGTATTTAACCCTTCGAGGTCACACCCTCGGCCTGTAACATAGTTGGTCACATGGGGTCCGTGTGACCCCAGCCATGTTTAAACGATTGCTACGTTGACTCTATTCTTTTAAATGGCTTAAAAAAATTCCGAGTGTTAGTTTAAAGCTTCTCGAATGTGGCATTCTCGGTATAATATTGTAATCGACATTTAAAATGGCGGAAAACTATCAGAAAGGGATCAATACGTGAAAAAAGCCGTTTTTTACTTCAAAAATCATAACTCTGGCAATTTTCAATAAAAGAAAAGAAAAAAATTCGGGTGATACTCTTGAGATATGATACTTTAAGGAAAAAATGGCTTCATAGTGGGCGTTTCAAAAAAGGTATTTCATTGGACATTTGAAGAGGGCCCATTTCGGAGTAAAAAAACGAATGATAATCGTGAAAAATGAGCAATTTATTCGCAACAGCGGCTCGAAAAATTATGAGATTATAGTGTAAACACAATATACAGGGTGGGGAAAAAGTATGGAAACCCCTGGAAATTTCGGAAGGTTGGTTAAAAAAATCAAGGTCAGGTCTTAGTTAATTTTCAACGAGGAATCCAATGGTGACCTTCAATTTCACCTTCAACCGCATCTTCGAGGTTATTTCAAGGTCAACTTGGTTTTTTTAAAAATGGGAACCCTTATTTTTAACATCGGCAATAGAAAGAGCGGAAAATTTTATGTTAAAATATGTACTCAGGTTGTTGGACCGGTGACCTTGAAGGTCAGCTGAAGGTCATTTGAACTTAAGAAAGGTCTAGGTTGGGTTAACTGGACAATAAGCAAAACATTCGCCGTAGCAGAAACATTTAAAAAAAATGTGATTGACCTTTTCTGTGGCCGGAAATTTATTCAATCGTAATTAATTTTTTTAGTATAATAAACGAATTACCTGTCGATTGACAAATTTATTTTATGAAATAAAAAAATTGTTTTTAATGATATAGCTGCTGCTTTAACGCTTGATGTATGAAAAATTACTAACAAGTACACCTACCCAAGTGAAACCCACCGAACTACATAAAACTTGGCATACGAGTAGAATATTGGGGTTTGTTGGTTTAGAGTTGGGGTTCGTGGGTTAGGGGTTTGTGGGTTTGGGGATTGCGGGTAAGGGTTTGTGGGCTTGTGGGTTTAGGGTTGGTGGGTTTATGGTTTGGGTTTGGGGTTTGTGCGTAATCATAAAGGT
Source organism: Ophion slaviceki (assembly GCA_944452715.1). Taxonomy (NCBI): domain Eukaryota; kingdom Metazoa; phylum Arthropoda; class Insecta; order Hymenoptera; family Ichneumonidae; genus Ophion; species Ophion slaviceki. The sequence continues at coordinate 14,875,120 of OX101795.1, forward strand.
CAGTGTGAAGATCAAATGTATCAACACTTTGTAACGTAAAATTTCCCGCTCTTTCGATTGCCGATGTTAAAGATAGTGGTTTTCCCTTGAAGATGAGGTTCAAGGTCAAGTTGAAGGTCACCATTGGATTCCTCGTTGAAAATTGCTCCAAGAATGATCTTGACCTGAGGAAATACTGAACCGTCCCGTTAACCCAACCCAGACCTTTCTTAAGTTCAAATGACCTTCAGCTGACCTTCAAGGTCACACCTGACCAACGACCTGAGTACAGGTTTGAAAGTAAAATTTCCCGCTCTTTCGATTGCCGAAGTCAAAAATAGGGGTTCCCATTAAAAAAAACAAAGGTCACCTTGAAATAACCTTGAAGATGAGGTTCAAGGTCAAATTGAAGGTCACCCTTGGATTCCTCGTTGAAAATTACCTACGACCTGACCTTGAATAATTATTTTTTTAACCAACCCTCCGAAATTTCCAGGGGTTTCCATACTTTTCCCGACCCTGTATATGAAAGCTATAAAAAAATTATTAAAAAATACAAAATATTTAAAAAATCGTAAATAAATAAAGTTTGTCCCTTAAAGGCGACACAGAGTTTCTGTGCTTGTCGCACATTCTAAATGGTTTTATGGTTTTCCTGGTAGTATTGTAATGAGTTTTAATGTGACCGCGAACAGTTAATTATTGCAATTTCAAATGATTTTCTTGTACATTTCGACTGGGTTATATCCATACCCAAAAGTCCACCAAATGTCGAAGCACATGACGTTCAACCATGTGAAGGCCGCGATCCAAGAGAGCAGAAGGGTGAAGCCTGCAAATACGAGCGGAGCGTTTACGACGTGATCGTGCTCGCGCGGAGGGGGGGTTACTTACCGAGAAATTTGCAAAAGTGAGTCGCTCCCTCGTCCGGATCACCGGCGTTCGACGGTGTAGCGAGTGCGACCACCGCGAGACTAGCGTACGCGACCGTTAGACTCGCAACATGACACATGAGCGTCTTTCCGTGAAGATTTCTCAATACGGGCAGGCACGCGTACACTCCCAGTGTTAAAATGAGAAATACGCAACTCGTCAACTGGAGAAAGGCGAATATCCAATATCTACAAATACGCAAAACACATGTTACATTGTATACAAAGCGCCAAGTATACGCGCGGCAATAGGGTATTTGACTGTTGTACGGAAATCATCTTTAAGGGGTCTTCTCACTCTAGACGCTAAAAATGGCTCTTTTCATGAACTTTTTTGATAGGTTTATATTTTAGATATTGATATAAAAGTTGTTACACTTAATAAATACATTGAAATTTTTATTTTATTTAAGTCACTATTTATAGACGAAAATGGCAGTTAAAAAAATGTCCGGAAAAAATTGTAGGTTTGTGCTGTTGATGAAATCTCGGAGATGGATCATCCGAAACAAAAAAAATCAAACGGTTTTAGATCCGATATAATGTCTATAGCGCATATCATACGATTTTTTATATATGCAAAAATAACAAAATGGCGGACATTTTTCGAAGAATCAAAAAAACGTTTTGTTCACTGTTTTTGGGAAAAAATAGTAAATATCAAAATACAAAAAAAATCCTTGATATGCGCTATAGCTATAGTTGTAAAGAATATGTGGTTAAAATTTCATAAGGATCGGTTCAGTAGTTTCGAAGATTTTATCAACAAGGCGTCGAAAAACGTTGTTTCGAGAAAAACGAGTTTCAAGTTTGTTTGTGTTACATAAATACATTTAACAAAAATTAATGTATTTCGAAAGTGTATTTATTAAGTGTAACAACTTTTATATCAATATCTATAATATAAACCTATAAAAAATGGAAATAGCCTTTTTTGCGTATAAAGTGAGAAGACCGCTTAATGGTCTTTTCGCTATGGTAATTTTCTAATGGTAATTTAATATTATGCTCACGATATTTTTTTATCTTCGTGAATGTCAGTATTAACGATATGAAACGGCAATAAAATTTGAATATTCAACCAGACCGCCAAAACGCTCCTGTTGTCAGATATATAGTCACGTGACGCCTGTGACGTCACATGCCAGTAAACAAGGCAAAGGAGCTATAACGCCCCTGAGATGTCGCACAGAAAACCTTCCTCTCCATTCTTATTCAAAAGTTGATAATATGGTAACTAGCACTGCAAACAACTATGAGTTAACAGAAAAAGCACGAAAATACACTGAAATGAACTAGAAAATCGATCATTACTCGTCACAGGACTCGTAATGACAATCTATTTACTGGCATGTAACGTCACTGGAGATCCAATCCTGGAGCGTTGTCGTTCACGCGACCAAACGTTCAAATTTATCTAATAAAAAATTGAAATAAACGAAAATAATGCATATTTTTTCGATAAAATTATAGAAAATACTTTTTGAAAACTATATTTTTTAGGATGGCATGAGAATGAACCATATTTTTAACCCTCCAACCGAACACTATTTTTCGGCACCTTTTAACGGAATACATGGGTCATTGGCGTCCGCGACATATTTAACAATCGTAAATGTTACGAAAAATTCTGAAAAAATTCATAGGTGTTCTTTGCAGTTTTCACTTCAAGTTTAATCAATTATAATATTGTAACATTAATGTTGGATTGTTAATATAATCGTTGAAAAAAATTCTGGAAATGCACCGTAATGTTGAAAAATGTATAATTTTTGTCAAGTAACTTGTTTTAAAAAATTCGTTGAGTTATTTTTACTTGAGATGATGTACTTTGAGAAAAAAATATGGGAGGCTTCGGGAATTGAAGGGTATTTATTTTAAGGGCTGAATATCGCTATTTAGTATGGACACTAAGAGACGATAAAATTGATAATAAATGTAAAATATTGATGGATAAATCGGAAAACTTTCGAATCGGAAAACTCATCGCACTCCTCTTTCCCTTCCTTATGATATTCTTCGATACAATCTTCTCGCTCGGAATTTTCTCCGCCGAAATATTCCACCTGTTTGTGAGGACGAAGTGACGCCCTAACCTCTTCGCAACCTCGCATCCATTTTTGCTTTTATTTACTCAATACATTCGTGAAAATTTATATTTTTAGTCAAAGAACAGAATTATATAGAAACGAAAATCTTTTCGTGAAGTCGAATTTCACATACGTTTCCCGAACACATGGGTCGTTTGCATCCTTGAGAGATTTTTGCGGCTTGCTAGCTGGAGGTAAATTTAATCGAGCTAAAATCGAGCTGAAATTTTGCTCAAACCATCCTGTTAATATTCTAAGACAACCCTTAAAGAGATTTTTGGCGACGCGCAATGGTTTTCGGGTTTGGGTTTCTTTGGGTTTGTTTGTTTGGACAAAACGAAGAGCGCGATAACATATATGGGTATGAACGGAGAGGTAGCAGACATACAGGGTGGACCATTTAACGTGACCACTCCAAATATTTTCTTTGCCTTTAGAGTGACGAAAAAAAATGTCAGGAGGTAATTTGATTGATTTCGAAGGGGTGATACAATGGTAAAAAATTATGGTAAAACTATAAAATTACGGCTTCAGCCCAGAATTGGTCCAACATTTTTTTGGGGTATTGTTATGGATAAAAAACGATGTTACATGTTGAATTGAGGCGAGGAAAGCCCTAATATGAAAAAAAACCTTTAAAAGGTCATTACGGTGGAGGGTAAAAAAGATTGTTTTCAAACTTTTTCTTACGTACGTGTGCGTATGTGGCAAAAAAAGATATGGCATTGAAATTGGTCTGGAGCCGTGATTCTATAGTTTCACCAAAATCATGTTTTTCAAGGTGATGGTTTTGGCGTTCTCAAGATCATCAATGGTTTTTCAAATGAGAACATGTTTTCTTTTATTAAGACGTTGTAGCTGATATTCAGACAAATCCAACGACCAATGATGACCTGACCTTGAAATGATTTTTCATCAAAGTACACGTGTAATTACTGATCATGAACTACTGCAGCCAGAACGGCAATCTCTGCATCTTCGTTTATTTGAGTCTTGCGACGTTTCCTTTTGAGTGGATTGACCCTGCCCGTTTCACGGAAGAAATGAATATTTCGGCAGTATTACGATATCTGTGGCCCCAAGTTTTGGTCATGCAGTCTTCATATTTGGCCCAAAATAAGACTTTTTTCAAGAATACAAAAAATCGAAATTCGGCTTTTAAGGGGGTGAAACCGAGCTCTGAAATTTGACACATTATAGAAATACACTTCCGTTTAGCCCATACTTTCGCGCTGCTACCGTAATGGTTGGCCGATCTCGAGGAGTTAGTTCCTGCAAAACGTCCACGAATCGATAGTATTGAGGAAGAATTAGAAACTGTCGCCTCCGGAAACGACGATGATGAGTTCGGGGATCCTGACTTCGTATTCTAACACACACACACACACACGCACACGCGTACGCACACGCACACGCACACACGCACACACACACACACACACACACACACACACACACACACTCACATTTATTCACACACAACGGCCCTTATTAGGGCCAGGGATTCGAAACAGACAACCTCCACGTGGTGAATTCCGGGTAACGCTAATAGTCTGAGACCTACTTTTGTTGTATTATTGACAAAGAACAATGATGCAATCACCCTTCTGGGAAGCTGAATTTCAGAGGATTTGACGAAAAAATATAATGTTTAACAACGTTCCAAGCTCCCGTTTATCCCGTTACAAATCGTGTTTCAATGAACTACCTAACTCTTTGAAAATTACTTGTTTTCTAGAATGTTTACGCCGAATTCTAAAGAAATCTACCCAAAAAATACTCCGCCTCATTAAAAAATTTAAAACCTCTGTTTCACCCCCTTAAAAGCCGAATTTCGATTTTTTGTATTCTTGAAAAAAGTCTTATTTTGGGCCAAATATAAAAACTGCATGGCCAAAACTTGGGGCCACAGATATCGTAATATTCCAAATATTTCGATCGAAACATCGACGGGAAGGATGATTTTTGTCAGGATAACGTTGTACATAAGGTTCCTGCGCTTGCACAGAGTTTCTGCCGGTCTCACCATAAATCAGAATCATTTCCACTTTCTTTGCTTGACTGTACAATACCATTTTCGATAAGGTCATTACATGTTACTTTGGATGGATACACTTGTCTACTGATTCTAATATTGCTAGATGGTAAACATTTTTCACTCTACTATAGTTTTACTATGTTACAATGCCAGTATTCACAAATATCAGAAACATCTCCGACTCTTGACATTATTGTATCCGTTGGATAACCTTCGCCGCTATCACACCACAACTGTTCGAAGGTCAAGAGAATAATTCATCCGACATCTTCAAAAATGTGTCGAGGTTAATGGCCATCTTCGAACATTTATTACAACAAATTTTATGCACAAAAAACTCAATTACATTATTCGGATATTCTTATTGTCAATACCATCACGATTTCCCGTTTTTACACGTGTACTTTGGTGAAAAATAATTTCAAGGTCATGGTATGATAGGTCTTTGGATTTGTCTGAATATCAGCTACAACGCCTTAATGGCAAAAAAACATGTTCCCATTTAAAAAACCATTGATGACCTTGAGAACGCAAAATCTATGACCTTGACAAAAATGAATTTTTCATCACTGTATCAGCCCTTCGAAATCAATCAAATTACCTCCTGACATTTTTTTCGTCACTCTAAAGGCAACGGAGATATTTGGGGTGGTCACGTTAAGTGGTCCACCCTGCAGATAGTCAGCGCGCGTTGAAAAAAAAACTTAAAAATTCAATATCTCGAAAACTATTGCGAGTCGCCAAAAATCCCTTTAGGGGTTACGTTAAAATATTAAAAGGAAGGTCTGTGCAAATTTTCAGCTCGATCGGGGGGGGGTTCGGAATCTTATCCAGTTAACCGATTCCAGCGGGTCTGTGGCAGTCAACCACCCCTAGCCCACGGTCTTACATACAGGCCTTGAAACGACGGTCGTCTTTGATAGGCGGCGAGTGGGCTGCTTAGTGTCTAAGCTTTTTTTTCTTATCATCGTCACCGTGTGTCGTTGCGACCGGGCGGTGTCACGAGACTAACCTAAATCGATCATAAAATGTTTCGTCGTATAGGCGTATGTACGTATAACTGTTGAAAATCGTTACGCGTATAAAAAAAAAGTTGGACATGCCTAAATAACTGTTATTGACAATTAAATTCAGTGACAATCCAGAACTTTCAGGTTCCAATGCACAGCGTAACAATTCTCCTCAACTACAATGGAAATACACAGAACCAAACATCAATAATTTTTTATCATAGTCGCTTGAGTTTTGCACGCGGTTAATATAGGTTTGGTTATATTTTTAAGCGTGTATGTATTAATTCGTTCATTTTCGCATGCAAATACATACTTTTTCGTTTACGTTCCATGTAATGGATAATTCTTACAAAAAGAAACAAGAACCCCGTATACCGAAACATTACAGTCTAAAGTCCATGCGCTGTATGCAAGACAGAGACAAATGATATTGCTGTCTTCTTCGCACACGACACCCACTTTCCTATGCGCACCATGCGGCCAAAAATTGAAGCAAAAACTGCACGCTAAGTGAAGCGTCCCCCACTACCGTCGTTTCAAGACCTGTATGTAAGACCGTGCCTTACCCCAAAGTTTTTTTTACAGCGCAATACGAACGCGCCCGGTGAAATACCGAGGAGGCGAACGACCCATGTGTTCGCTTCGAGAATTAAGGGGTCTTCTAACTTTAGACGATAAAAACAGCCATTTTCATGCATTTTTTTTTGATAGGTTTATATCATATATATTGATATAAAAGTTGTTACAATTAAGGGGTTAGCCCCACTTGCGATTTTGAAAAAATCGATTTTTTTATTGCATTTTTTTGAAGTATAAGTATCTGAGAATATGTCCTAAAAATTTCAAGTCCATCCGAACAAAATTGACTGACATATGAGCGTTGAAAACGAAGAATCCGTTGTGAAAATGAAACTTTAAACGCGTTTTTCTCAAAATGGCATTTCTGAAGTCGGTGACCAAGATTACTCGAACACTAATGAACCGATCTTCTTGAAATTTTGCAGGCTTATTTAATACATAAAAATGTAGTCTTTAATCGTTCGATTTTTTTTTCGAAAAAAAATGGTCGTTTTATAGACAAAAAACGGCCGTTTTTTTCGTTAAAATCGAACCATTAACTTTGACTGTCCGCCATTTTGTGAAAAATGAATATTTTTTAAAATCCTTCGTTTAAAGACTAGTTTATACTTATATTTGACTAAATCCATCCGCATTTTTTTCAGATGATCCACTTCGCCGCAATGTTGGTCACCGCAAATCGTGTATATAAAAACATTATTTCATTGACGGCCATTTGCCACTAAACAATGTAATATTTTTCAATAAAAAATTACTGAAAGTTCTTCAAGATGTGTTCTTTAAGATGGTATATTGATCGATTAAAAAAGTTTTGTAGTTTTCTTTAAAAAAATGCATGAAAAAGGCCTTTTTATCCGCTACAAGTGGGGGTAACGCCTTAATAAATACACTTTCGAAACGCACAAAAAAATTATTTTATGTGCTTATGTAACCCAAACAAACTTTAAACGCGTTTTTCGACGGCTTGTGGATAAAATCTTCGAAAGTACTGAACCGATTCATATGAAATTTTAACCACATATTCTTTACCACTATGGCTATAGCGCATGCCAAGGATTTTTTTAAATTTTGATATGTACGATTTCTGTGCAAAAAACGGTGAAAAAATACGTTTTTTTTGGTTTTTCCGAAAGATGTCCGCCATTTTGTCATTTTTGCATATATAAAAAATCGTATGATATGCGCTATAGCCATTAACATAGTGAATCTAAAAGCGTTTGATTTTTTTTGTTTCGGATGATCCGAGATTTCATCAACAGCGCAGGCCTACAATTTTTTCAGGAAATTTTTTTAACTACCATTTTCGTCTATAAATAGTGACTTCAATAAATAAACATTTAAAAAAAAATGTATTTCGAAAGTGTATTTATTAAGTGTAACAACTTTTATATCAATATTTATAATATAAACCTATCAAAAAAATAATGAAAATAGCCTTTTTTAGCGTCTAAAGTGAGAAGACCCCTTAATATAGTCAAATACCCTATGGCCGTACATCCCCCCGCCGCGCCTTACCGTAGGCTCGATTCTTCGGTGTATTGGCTCGATTCGTCGAAGCAGACAAAGGGTGTGAGGCTTTCGGGCGGATCGCGTGGATTGTCCTCGTAAAATAGATCGATGCAGTACTCGTGATGATCGTATATTCGATAGGACGGCAGATGGAAATGTCCTTGCTTCGTCAGGTACCATCCCTCGCTCGCGTTAACCGGAAACATTCCGTACTTGCAGGGCTTTCCGATCAGAAGACCGTAATCTTTTATAATCACCGAGAGTGCGATAGAGACAGAGAGAGGTAGAGAGAAACTCGCATAGAAATAAATCATTCCCGCGCTCACCCGGATGCGTCTCGATCCATTCGGGGCTTGTCGTTGTCGCAGCCGCCGATATCGACGCGTTCACCAGACGCTCGTCGAAACGTCCGGGCAGCGCTCGCGCGGCCAACTTGCCGCAATTGTTGTCCATCAATGCTTCATCCTCGGGGCAACATTTTCTCACGCACGCGTTAATCTCGCAAAACTTGGAGCCACTGCAAATTCGCACGACGAGAATATCGCGATTTCGGCTGCTACCGTCACCGACGTCGACGCAGCTGTTATCCTCGTTCGCCAAAATCGTCATTGGTCCAGCTTGTCCCTCGCCCTTGGAAGGTAACACAATCTGCTCTCCGTACGACCGTCGACGAAACATGCGAGAAAACAAGATCGTCAGCAGGCTCGTCTGACGCGCTCTGCTCAAGTTCCGTCGACGCCAGGCTTACAGAAGCGAGACACCGAAGAGCGAGTAGAAAAAATAAACCGTAGGCCTTGCCGCTGCTCTCCGCTTGGCCTCTTTGTTATGCCCGAGCTTCGAACGCCAATGTTCGCGTCATCGTAACTTTGTTTACTCGAGATCAGACGCCTAACACGACTCAGCCGTTATTCGTCAGACTCAATTTCTGAATTAATAAAAATGTTTTAAAAAACGCCCCGAAGAAACGCACACATCCGGTAATCTCGCTTGTCGATCTCGATAAACATTCCGAGCACGCGTTCCCACGAAACGTGGCAAAAATATCGTATGGAAGATACTTACGGAATTTTGTTTTCGCGCTGCGACTCGCACGTTACGTACGGATAAAAATCATAGCGATAGGGAAACCTCGAAGCTAAATAGACAGATCGCGATACGCAACGTCGTACACCGCCCAGATCAAAGACGCTATTTTTCCACCGTGCTCTATGCGCGAGGTAAAATTATTTTACCCAATAATTATCTTTAACCCTCAATCCGCGAACGTATTTGAGGCACCTCAATCCCGTGAACCTCGGTCGTTTTCGTTTTTGCAGTACCAAACCATCAATTGTCAATGGAAAAAATTCGTGGTCAATCTTTCGGCCGTACTTCTCAAGGGAAAATAGGTTTTCTTTTTCTTTGTTATTTTTACTTTTTTGTTTCATTGAGTATTAAGCAACCCGCGAAGAAAATGATTTGGGGCAGGACGAAAACGACCCAGGTTCACGGATTAAGAGTTAATTATTATTTAGATAAAATTCCGAAAAGCCCATATACCGCCGATTAATTTGGAATTTCGTGTGCCCGTTTATTTTGACTCGCTGATCACCAATATGATAGTAAAAATACCCGTAAATTGGATTCTCCTTGGAGTAAAGGTCAAAACTCACAAAACCGGATTTAAAAAAAGTTTTTACATTTTATTTTAACAAATGTTGGTCTTAAAGACAAATGTTCCCTACAAAAGTCGTAGCCTATAAAAAGATTGATCTTTTATGTTCCACACAGGTTTTGTCTAAAGCGTTTCTGTTTCGAGAAAAATAGGATAACGCTCGAATAAGTACATTTTGCTAAACCCAAACAAACCCAAACGAACTCAAAGAAAAAGAGCAAGAAATAAAAACAAATACAAAAAAGCCTAAAATAAAAAAAAAACATTTAAAAAAGCAGAAAAGCCTACAATAGAAACAAATATTAAAATAAAACAAAAATGAATACAAAAAAGCAAAAAATAAAATTAAAAACAAAAAAATAAACTTGTACTTTAAAGACTAAACTTCACCCTTTCCTCGATGAAGTGCGTAAGTAGATAATATCGAAACTAATGGAGTTTAGCAAAATATACTTATTGGAGCATTATCCCATTTTTCTCGAAACAGAATGGTTAGACAAAAACTGTATAGAACACAAAAGATCAATTTCATTACAACCTACATCTTTTGCAGGAAACATTTTTCTCTAAGATCAACATTTATCAAAATAAAGTCGAAAAACTTTCAAAAAACCAGTTTTTGAATTTGAACCTTGAAAATCAAATTTGCGGGTATTTTCACTATCATATTCGAATCAGCGAGTCAAAATACATAGGTTACACGAAATTCCAAATTAACCGGCGGTACGGGGGTTTTCGGAACTACACCCCAAAAGTGTTTTAGTGACTCGTAGTCTAAATGTGCTAAAAAAATACATTTTCGTTGTATTCCAACGATGGAAAATTCGCTACCGTGCCGCGGGAGACGAATTTGCTTATTGTCTACGCGTCGGGTAATCCCCGCAATTACTAGTACTTTCCATTTCAACAGCTATACAGGAATAATCGCGCAAGACGTGAAATAATTGTACTCGGATGATTTTCCCGCGTCATTACCTCGAGTCTTCCATCGTCGAGAACTCGAAGATCTCTCGTCGCGTTCACCGCGTAGTCAAGAATAGCGTGGTCGCACTTTGGTGGACCTCTGACTATGCTCACAAAGTCAAATTTCCGATCGAGAATTTTCAAGTACTTCGCGACTACTTCGTCGTTGTGGCGTTTCGCGTGAACGCAGTCACGTTGTTTGAGATCGTAGATGGCGTTCGGGGGGCAGCAAACACGAAGATTCGCGAGAATCGGAGGATTGAAAGTTGCCTCTTCGTTTGCGGTAGTCTTCAGCGCAGTCTCGTTCGCCTCGACGACACACTGACATACAATCGGTATACTTCGGCCAATTGTTTTGTCCCACAAGAGTTCGATACAGGCAATTGGTGCTGCTCGAAACGGCGGCCATTCTCCGTTCTCCTTGCCACTCGGCAGACTCGTTATTATCAACTTTTCGCCATCTTTCTCACAACCGGAAAATTCGAAATCGCTGCTCAGAGCAGTAGCAGGCGATGCTGCGCGATGCCGTTCTCCCGAATAATAAAGTCGACGATCGGGCTCCTGCGTCGGATGCGCGCAAGTGAAGTTTTCCTCAACTGACAAGATCTCGTCGAAGGGACAACACTTGCCAGCGATCTGGCGACTCGCAGTAGCAGCAGCGGACGTGACGACGAAACCCTCGCCGCTGCCGTTCCACATTGGTGCGACATTCGTCAAAAACGCAACCATACACAATAACGTTCCGCCGAAAGAAAATGCGACTCCTTTCGATTCGCGCTCGTCCGAGCTCCGTTTCGGTTTATCACGCTTCGCCATTCCCATAGCCCGTTGTTTCTTCGATATCGTCCTCGTCCTCGTCGTCGTCCTTTGCTCGGAACATCGGTAACGTCTCAAAGCCTCGCGCGACCTCCAAACGCTCGTTCGATTGTCAGCCGTGGCGTTTAATAAAAAAAAACAACTGCTCGTTCGACTAGATCCTTCGCTGACGCGCGACTTACGTGTTGTCTCGTTAGCCTCGCCGGCAAAGTGCCTGCTTCGGGAATTCCGGAATAGCCGCGCGGTGAATACGCCCGAGGAACAGTGAGGGGGAATCGCGCCTCGACTATGGACGGGAAGGGAGATGCGGGACGTTTTTTACCCTCTCTTTACGCCTTTGCGTCTATAGATTTGTATGAATCTTTGTCTTTAATCGTACGCGTCGACAACTATTTATACAATTGTTTATTCCAGCCGAGTATACGACTACGACACACGCCCACGCGTCTACTTGCCACGCTGCACAACGGGTATTCTGACGATCTAGGCGGTCATAAATCAATTTCTAAAAATTGAAACCGGTTATTATTACTGTCAAATGACCACAGAGCGAGAGGTTGCACCCGCACCCTATAGTTTCAGTCGGTACTTTACCATCGCTGCAAGTGAACGTATCTTTATCGGCTTTCTAAGTTTGTTTCTAAGACTGTCTCAGTTAAAAAGTAAACATTTTTGTTAACCGCGATTTCTTCGAAAATATTGTTACGGATTTGGATCAAGCAGGTAAGGACACTTACTGTTGAAACTTTTTGCTGTGTTATTTGTCAATGGAATATTGTTTTTCCGTCGTTTGAAAAGTAAGTTCAGAAGTATTCAATTTTTTACCACATTTTTACGCATAAAAAGCTTTATGTTGTTTTGCGAGATGATAGTTTGTACAATATAATGATCATCAAATCAGCCGCGCTTAACCGCACTTTTTCAAGTCAGGCATGAATAACTGTGATAGGGAGAAAAATAGAGAATTTATATTCGGGCGGGGTGTAACCTTGGTATTATAAACAGGCTATAACTAAATTCTGACCCACTGATCAGTAGCATGCGATCAATCCCCCCAAAAAATCAATGCCGTTCACGGAAGATGCAATTAAATTGATGATTCCCGCTGAACCTGAACCTCTAGATGACTTTGATTCAGATTCGGAGGAGGTTCCTGAAGACACAGAGTGAGCAGGACGAAGAAGAGCCATGGCACTCATCGTCATCTTAGTTATGTAAATTATATTAACTTTAGTTTAAGAGAAAAATAAAAATTTAAGTTGAAAATATAGTTTTATTATTTTTTTTCGATAAAACCCAATGATTTAGACCACATTATTTATCGCAAAACACTTCCTGCAGCTCAAAGTCAATTACAGAGTCATTACAAATTTAAAAAATCAAAAAAATCATATCGACCGTCTAGGTTGGCATAATACCTCTATGTGCGCTGCTCCCTCCACCCGAGAGCATAGATAACGGCTTTCGATGATATCGAAATATTGAAATATCGGACCAAAAATCTGATATAGATAAATCGATATTGGACTCGAATAAGACCGATATTTAGATGTCAGAGTTGAAAAAAAAAACATCATTGATGTTATTATTTCCATTTAAGTTGTCTTTACTCGTTTTTTTTACTACGTTTAACGGCCTTAAAAAATTATTATTAAAGCTGGACAGAAAAACGTTAACCCGGTTATCGTTAATTAACGAAGTCAACATATTGCTTGACGATTGAACTTTTAAGTTAAATTCAAAAACTATCAACGGTCTTATTGCGGAAGAGTACGCAAATTAGGTAACGCAATTTGGGGGGACGAAGGGGTCCGGTCAGGAGTTACGGTCTTACATGCGTGGGGGGAGGGGGTGGCCAAGGTTTGCTTTACGTCTAGAATTTCGAACTGCCAGAAATAGCAACATTTCTGCATATTTAAGTCTTCAATTTTAAACTCGCGCGCAATTTTACCGCGGAAAATTGACAGCTTTCCATACCATACGTCACTTAAGGGGGAAAACCACTGTGCAAAAATTTGCCTACTGGCTTTCCCACTTTCCCTCACGAAAATTGATTTAAAAAAAAAAACATGTTTCTTATAATTCTTGGAAGTACATGTATCCAAAAATATGTTGGCAAAATTTTAAGCCAAAAGTCCGGAAGTTCATGGAGTTACAGTCACTTCAGTGAGAACAGGTCGCGTGACCGGTTAGGACCCTCGGTTCCTACAGGTGTGGTATTGTTCACAATAGATGAAGTGCAGGATCTTACGATTTTGTGAAATATAATGAAGATGAAGAACCGTCATATCGCCCGGGACTAGATACTTTAATGTAAGTGTCAATATTCTAGAAAAAACATAACTTTATATCAAGAAAAACGGAACGAAAAGTTTGAACGCGTTTTTTCTCGAAACAACTTGTTTCGACCTTGTCCCAGCAAATATTCAAAAACTTATGATCCGATTTTCAGGTTTTTATTTTTGTAATCGCGGTGACTAAGGTTGTACGCAGCCGAATTTTAAATTTTGATAATTACTATTTTTGAAGACTGCTTGAATAAAAAAGGGCCTTGAAAATAGAAAAAAATGTTCAAACCATCGCCAAACACCTGTTACATACCGGAATAGAAGCAGCGGGAGTTGGAGGGTCTGGCCAGGCTTTACGGTCGTGGTACGTGGGGGGAAGAGAAGGGGGGGGTCGAAAGTTGAGGAATTTGGCGTTACGTAATTTGTGTACGCCCCCAACTTCATTACATTTAACTTCCGTTAAGGGAGGACACGACTAAAATTTTTGAAAAATCGGTTTTTGGGAAACACTTAAAAAATTCTTTGAACCTTCAAAAAGATGATGCATTTAAAGCTGAAAAAAAAACAGTTTCAAAGTGGTTTTCGAGCTACTTTTTAGGGAAGTCTCCGAGCGTAGCAAAGCGCCTTCGGCGATGCTTCGCGGGCAGACGCAGTGCCAGCTACACAAATACCGTCCAAAAATTTGATCCCGAAGTAAAAACCCTTCCACGTGAGGAGCACGTAACCCAGCGACTCAAAAAGCTCCCAAGCTTCTGCAAATTCACTCATGCATTTGTTTCCTGGCGGCAGTGATGGGTATAACTAAATTACATTGTAATACGATTACAGAGTAATATAATTTCATTGAATTGCATTTGATTACATTGTAATTACGTTTCTATTATTTATGGCAGAATATAGGAGATATTGATATAGGAAAAAATATCATCTTAACCTTTAAAGTTGGATCAAATGTGGTGTGTGCGCGACTGTCAACTTTAGACGCACACAACGTTTGTACTTGGTAGACACGCGAACAGCGCACACTACTGTAATGTGCAATTACACGAATTACCACATGTGAGGTCCACTCGCGCTCGTGAATTGCAAAAACTGTAACTCGGATTTTTGTAACACGCACAATTACATAATTTGAATTAATATGTAATCAATTTATTGGTATCAGATTACATTTCAATTAAATTACACAGTAATTAATTGCACTTGGTATTTTTGGTAACTAGTTACTTCAGTAATCTGTTACAAAGTACTTCAATTATCCATTACAGTAGTAATTGTAATTGTTAATTTCATTACTTTTTGCCCATCTCTGCCTAGCGGGTACCGAAAACTTCAAACACGTTTTTCTCAAAACCTTGTTTTTGAAATCGGCACGCAGCAGAACTCGAACAATTTTCGTCCAATCGACTTAAAATTTTAACTGTAGCTTCTTAGATTGCTTTAACAGTCATTACGAGCGCTTTTTTCGATTAATTGAAAATTGTGAAAATATATCACTCTTTATATGAAAACTATGGTCGAAAAATCTAACTTTTTTTCAAAAGTCTTTTTTTGTCGTTATTTTTTATTTCCCCCCGTACTTGACTGCTAAAACTAATATAATTCACGAAAATATTTCACTCTTAGTTCCAGGATTAAATTTACGACAGTTCTATAGCGTGCTGCGGAGAGAGTTGGCTGAAAACCAGTAGTCCTATAGCGATTCGTGCACCGCCATTATGTATTTTTTTTTGACAAATGCATTTTGTTTTCATATATCAATATACAGGGTGGACCGTTTAACGTGACCGCCCCAAATATCTCTGTTGCCTTTAGAGTGACGAAAAAATGTCAGGAGGTAATTTGATTGAATTCAAAGGGCTCATATAGTGATGGAAAATTCATTTTTGTCAAGGTCAATTACCTCCTGACATTTTTTCGTCACTCTAAAGGCAACAGAAATATTTGGGGTGGTCACGTTAAATGGTCCACCCTGTATACCTTATAAAGCCTAAAAGTTCTCTTGACCATGTATTTTATTCCTTTCTTTAAAAAAAATCCAAAGAACACGGTCGAAAATGGACAGTTACAGTGGTGCTTTCCCTTAATTTATTAAGTCCGTTACTTCGTCTTCGCGTGCGCGCCACGCTCATGTGGCGGGCGGCGAACAAATGAAGTGAATTATTATTTTTTAAACATTTTGGGCAATTTTAAAGCGAAAGTATTCTCTATAAAATTTTGCTAAAACTCATAGTTTTTGAGTAATCAATTTTTAAAAATTTCTGAGAGAGTTTTCCAATTTTACACTTGATTTATGTATAGAAATACTAATTAAAAAATTACTTACATCGAATCATGAATTCCTGGCCCATACAATAGGGCTTCTGCCGATGTGGAAGCTTCCAAAATATCAATTTGTTGTTGTCTTCGAAGCATTCTGCCTTCCCGGGTATTATCGTTTGCGCGTTTGTCAGCCACGTTTATACGTTGAGATCAGACGTGGCCCCTTCACTAATTGTGGGATATCCCGGAAACTATTAATCGGATTGACTTGAAATTTTCAAGGAATATTTTCGAAACATCATATTTCAAGGGAATGTAAAAAAATCGATTATTTGAAAATTCTGACTGCATCTCACTCCTTAATCGGGCTTCGAAGTCCTTATTTGACTATTTCATTTTTTAAATAAGTGTTAGGTTAATCATAATAATAATAATTACCTACACTTTCATATAGATTGGTAACTTTAACGGATAACTTTAACTTGCGTTAAATCTCAAGAAACTAACGCTTTAACGTTCAACGAAGTTAACTTTTTGAGTAGCGTAATAACGACTAAAGAAGTTAATTTTTGGATTAACTTTGTTCACCTTTGATCATAACCTACAGTAAATATTTCCGAAGCGTCAACTTATTTATATCCACGAGTGTGGAATCAGAAAGTCTCTGAAAGACAAAACGTCAGACACCTTCTTACTTTTGCGGACATTGTTTAAAAAATCTCAATCTCCTTAATTAAATTGACCATGCTGTTGCCTGCCTGCCAGAATCTATGCCATTTGTTTGCATTCTGTTAACTACTGCGCTGACTTGCATAGAACTTCCTAATTTTAATTTTGCTTTTTTACTACTTTTTTATTTGCGTAAAAGTTCCTATTTGTTGTTTTTTTGTTTATTTATTTCATGATTGGTTTGATATATTTAAGAACATGGAGTATGTTTAGGAATGTACAATAAATGATGTTCTCAATAAAAGACGCTGATTTTTTAATAGATATTGGGGTTTCGCTTAGCAATACACTAGTAGTAAGAAGTTTTATTTGCAAAGCCTTTTTGGCTTTTTACAAAGCTGTTACACCGTTGAACATCGCTCTCTTACATTCGAACTTATGTCTTTTCTCTTTTATTATTTTTAATTTTCGCCACACTCTGCATTCCCGCTTTCCATTATGTAGGGGAAACCTAGGAGGGTTGACACAGAGGTAAGTTGAAACAGTGTCAATGTCTCGGTAGATGTGATTGTTAGCGAGCTGGCAACAATGCTATACTTTTATTGCTAAGACGCGCGCCACTTGTCAGTTCGCTCCGGTGCTCTTGCGAGTTCAGTTGCATCACATCGACACCCGCGCCAAAAAGTTGGCAAAAGTAAGTATTTGTCATATTTTTCATTAAACTTTAGTTCCCTCGTTTATATATTTGGTGGTATGTGATATGCATTGTTTGGAAGCATACTAACTTAGCATTCGATTTGTCATATTGAATTTGTTGTTTTGCAATTCTCTTTCTCAATAGTGGGTTCCGAATCAAGTGACATCGCACTTTTGACACCTAGAAGGATTGAAACAAGGTGTTTCAACTTACCTCGGTTGCAGTAATGTTTTCATACGTTTATATTTTGTAGTGTGGTTTGCAAGGCTTGCATTTGTTTCATTTCAGATGCCGAATAAATATATTAGGAAAACGGGTAGAGGCATGGCGAGCCGAGAAATATATGAACTCGCCGCTGAAGAGGTTACTCTACGGGACGAAAGATCAAGCACAAAGAGAACGTGAAAAGTGAAGACGAAGAAGAGTATTTTTGCGTGTGTTGTACGGAATCGTATTCAAACATCAGGCCAAATGAAAAGTGGGTGCAATGCCGGGAGTGAAAAGCATGGTCGCACGAAGCCTGCACTGGTAGAGAACTTTCATATGTATGTCACAATTGTTTGTCAGAATAGCGATTGAGTGGCTTTCTTGCCATTATGTTTCTCCTTCAATTTATTTTTCGGTTTGCTATATTTTACTATTTAATTCTGTGAGATTCGTGAGTTTGTATTCGTTTCAGTTAGAACATATAAAATTTTGTCAGACTGAATAAAAAAGTGAGACTTAGATTAATGTCAAGGTTAAGTTTTTAAATTTTTCATAAAGTTTTTTTAATAACAATGTGTTTGGGCATAATTTATACCCATGTTTTGACCCAATTCTCAGGCGGTACAACTCACCTCGATAAGAGGAGAGTTCAAACAAAACGACTTATTGTACTTAAATGATTTTTTACAGGTGACATAATTCCTGGAGTCATTTCTAGTCGAAAATCGATTAGTCAATTAAAAAAGCTACAAAACAACAACAGCGAGATATGGGGTGAAATCTGAAAATTGTTTGAACCCTCCCGGCTCACCCCTACAGTCGTGCTGTCGCTGAAAAATCCCGTAATCGGAAAAAAATTAGAAGAAGGCTAGTTTTTTGACAGGTGATTCTGTAGGTGCCGCGGGTTCTAAATCCAAGTAAAAATCGGGGATGCAGGGTTTTTTTAGGGGATGAAGGGGGGTGGGGCTGAATTGATGCCAAACTACAACCTCTACGAGGTCGGCGCCGTGAGACAATATGTTCAGAAAAATCCGAGCTTTAGTTTTGTCCACAGCGCTAAAGTCCCGGTGGTTCATTTGGGGGATGAAAAAGTGGGGTAAAATTTTGAAAAATCAGTTTTAATTCAATAACTCTTTAGGATAAATGCGTACACTTTTTGTTCAAATGGGAACGGTGTAGCCCTCGAAAAGACGCGTCGCTCGAGTATTTGATCATCACTCTCCAATAATATCTTCACCCCTAAAAAAATTGTTGGAATACAAAAAAAAATTATTTATTGAATAAATCAAAACCAATCGATTTTTTGGGTATGGTTTAAACGTACGAAATGTAGAGAATCATTTTTTCTATATTTTCGTTTCTATGGACTACCCTTGAATTTTGTTTTTTCCAACCCGTCTCGGGGGTTAAAAATAAAAAACCAAATTCTGGGAAAACTATTGACCGTACGGGTTCGCCGCCGTGGAACAATTTATACCTTCAACCCTCAGCTACATTTTGTCCACAACGCGAAACTCGTATCCCTTTATTTTCGATCAATAGTTTTTTCAGAATTTCATTTTGAATTTTCAACCTCCAAGAGGGGTTGGAAAAAGCAAAATTCAAGGGTGGTCCACACAAACGCAAATATAGAGAAAATTATTCTCTACATTTCAAACATTCAAACCATACCCGAAAAATCGATTGCATTTGAGTTATTCAAGAGACATTTTTTTTGATATGTCAACAATTTTTTTAGGGGTGAAGATATTATCGGAGAGGGATGATCAAATACTCAATACGCGTCTTTTCAAGGACTACAAAGTTCCCATTTGAAAAAAAATTGTATGAATTTTTCCTATAGAGTTATCGAATTAAAACTGATTTTTTAAATTTCACACCACTTTTTCACCTCCAAAATGAACTTCCACGACTTCGGCGCTGTGGACAAAAATAAAGCCCGGAGTTTTCTGAACATTTTGTCTCCCGGCACCGACCTCGTAGGGGTTGTACTTCATGTCCAAACAAAAATACCTAAACAAACCCACAAAAACTCAAAGAAACCCAAACCCAAACCTAAAATCTATAGCGCGTCGCCAAAATCTCTTTAGGGGTTGTCTTAAAATATTGAAAGGGAGGTCAGTGAAAAATTTTAGCTCCATCGGAGATTGGGGGTTTTCGGAACCGTACCCTTCTCATTCCTCTGATACTCTCGGTATTCTGATACACTATTATTTCTATATCTGTCATCTTCACTTTCATACTCCTAAAGGTTTTAATCAAGGTGTCCCATAAATATATCGGACAATATCGAAATGCCAGTATTCCGATATCGCAACTTGTTGATATCGAAATAATACCGTTAAGGCCTTAGGCCACATTAACGGGTATAAAATCATGTGCGAATTTAGCCATTTTTTGGTATGAAAAAGTGATTCACTCATAAAATGAATTACACATCTATTTAGTATGAATATCAAGCTGTTAGAAAATATATTTTTTATTTCGATGTACAAAATGGCCGACTACTAATATTTTCTTTTGTTATCTTATTTTAGGCGCTCCGCGGTGTGACATTTGCATCCACAATTTTCTTACCTAGAACAAAAAACAAAAATTCCCTTAAATCTACTTTAGAATACTTAGAGAAGTACGTACGGAATTAGAAAAATATTGTTTTACTCAAAAGTTATTTGGTAAAAGGTATTTGAACTTATGAGATGAAATTTCAGTGAAACATTTCGTTATAGGTGCTCGTAAAATAAAAAGTTTTCGATTAATCAGAAATTCCGTACGTACTTCTCTACGAAATGCAATTAGGAACATAACCTTTAAATTTGAAATAAATCGAGTGAAAATTATTAAAGTTATTTGTCCCGCCAATTGGAAAAAAGCTGTTTCGAGAAGTTTCGAGTAGTCGGCCATTTTGTACATCGAAAAAAAAATATATATTTTCTAACAGCTTGATATTCATACTAAATAGGTGTGTAATTAATTTTATGAGTGAATCACTTTTTCGTACGAAAAAAATTGTTAAATTCGCACATGATTTTATACCCATTACTGTGGCCTAAAGCCTTAATGGAAAAAAATCAGACTCTATCCATTGTAACTTGCAATTTGGCTGCGACCAAGAATCACCGCTTTCGTCTGCGTCTCGTCGGGTCATCGAGGTGGCAATTTTTCACGCATCGGTATTAGCGGTGCGTGCAGTTTCCTTTTCTTCACTCTTCGCCTCGTCTTCCTGCAATCGCGCTCTAGTCTAGTAAACGAGACGAAAACCCAGCACTTTTTAGCGTAGAATATGAATTTTTGACTGAAGGTACATGGTTGCTCCCTGAAAGTAACCCCAATAAAATGTTGCCCCTCAACTCGCCCCAACCCTAAGAAATAGGGGTTGAAAACTTAAAAATCGCCGTATCTCGATAATAAATGAATGAATGAATGAATGAATGAATGAATAGCCTGATCAAAAAATATTTTAAACAAAAGTTGTTTGGAATAACAAAATACGTATAAAGTTATCTGAGGTGCAATCCCCTATCTCCAAAAATAGCAGCACAAAAACACAAGAGCACCACTGACAAGGACGCAACGATATGTCTACTCCGCTCGCACACGCATCAACCCCGAATTTTCTAATCGTTTTTGTGCCGCTATTTTCAAAGATAGGGGGTTGGACGTCAGATAACTTTATACGAATTGTATTATTCCAAACAATTTTTGTTTGAAACCTCCTTTGATCGGGCTATTCATTATCGAGATACGGCGATTGTTAAGTGTTCAACCCCTATTTCTTAGGATTGGGGCGAAATTTGGGGCCAAATTTTACTGGAGTTACTTTCAGTATGCAACCATCTACCTTCAGTCAAAAATGCACATTCTACGCTAAAAAGTGCTAGGTTTTCGTCTCTTTTACTGAACCACTCCTAGCGAGGCCTAAACTCGAGAAGCCAACCAACATTCCTGCCTCTTCGCTTTCTTTGACACAAAAGAGACAAAATTCGACAAATCAACGCAGGACAATGAACCCAGAGGGATTTCATATAGAAAACGATAACGAAGATAATCAGCATAGAGTGGAGCTCCAAATTCAAAAGGAGATAGAGTCATCGCCGATTTAGTGGAGGAACTTTTTTTGTCGGTAACTGAAAATATTGAATTTTTTTACAGGTCCAATTCGATGTATTTTTACCCCTCGAACAGGAACTCACCATTGGATTCGCTCTCAACCCTTTATTTTCGGGTGAAATCGTCGAAAATGGTTCGGAACACGTTATTCGCGTTTTCCCGGCTTAATTACGAGCTTTCGGCAAAAACTCTGGCATATTCGTAATCGACAGAAAATATTCGATTATCTCGACTTCTAAAAAGATTTAAAAGTCGATAAAAAAAATGTCTACCCCTTTGGCGACTGTTCCGGAATTGCGAAAATCGCGAAATTGCAAAGAGCAGTAGCATCGGTTCCATTTGAGTGAAGGTGATTTTTTGGCGGACTTTGAAAAGGATTTCGGTAGACTCAGAGAATGCCGCTGGATTCGTTCCGATATGGCAATTAGTTTTGTCGGAAAGTGCACTTAAAAAATGGCCGAAAAAGCGGTAAAGGGTATGGGAACATTCGCGAAAATTGATGCTCGGTATTAGAAATTCTGCCAAAAACCGAAAAATCACCAGAGCTCAATGAATCTAGTGGAATTTTGTAGGGAAAACGATAACGAGAAAAATTAAGACAGGGTGGAATTTCGCATACAAAGGGGAATAGATTTATCGCTGATTCAGTGAAAAAAGTTTTTTTTTGTCAACATGCAAAAAATTGGATTTTGAATATTTTTACAGGTTCATTTCGACGTATTATTACCCCTTAAACAGGAATTGACCATTGGGTTAGTCCTAAGCCCGTAATTTCTATGAGAAATCGTTGAAAATATCTCGGTTACTCTGGAACCCCGCGGACGACTCTTAAGGGAGAATATACCTTTGTACATTTTTATTCACTTTTTTCCCCTGCATCTTCCAGAAAAGAAGAAGAGCAAGAGAATTTTGAATTAGAAGGACAACTGTATGGTCCAGGCATCGCCGATTAAAGGGAAACACGAAATTTCCATGATTTTACAGTACTTAAAACATTAAACGCGTTTTTTCACGCAACGATGTTTTCAGACACGGGCGTGTGTGTAGCGCCTCGAGTTTTCAATCGATTAACTTGAAATTTTAACTGTAGCTTCTTGACAACATTTCCTAGTCCAGTACGTAGGATTTTGTCGATAAATTGAAATTTAAAAATTTTACGATCGATATTCGCCCGATTTTTTACGATTTTTTTTTCATATCAACGCCATTTTTTTAAAGCAATATTTTGGAACACCCCTACGTACTGAACTAGTTTTTTATATCTACTTTCAAAATATTTTTCGTTTTTTGTTCTAACTTGAAAATAATGACCTGAGCGAATACGCCCGTAGAGGACTATGAAAAAAAGGAGTTTCCTTCCATCGACTACTGCGCGACAATTATTTTGTTTCAAAATAATTTTTTAAAAATGTTCTTTCACATTCAAACTTGTACTAACATTTATAAAAAACCGAATTTAAAAATATTGTTTTATTGTTCTTAAATAAATGGTAAAAAATAATCCTTGATTTTGCCCTTACAAAGGTATATTCCTTAAGGTATCTCCAGTGGCATCTAGCGGCTAATCTGAGAACCCCGCGAACGACTTTGAAAGTACACGTAACAACATCTAGTGGTTAAATTGAGAACACCGCTTGCGACAGTCATGGTACACACAGCGACATCTAGCGGTCACCCTGCGACGAACGACTCTTCAGGCAGAGATTAGTGGGGAGATGCACAACGCGGCCCTTTTCGGCAGAGATTAGTAGGGAGATGTACAACGCTCCCCTTTTCGGCGTGCCTCGGAAACGGCGCTAAATCGCGGCGGCGAGTTCGGGAATATGATTTTGTGTGCATCGCCTCTGTCGAGGTTGCAGATTCCCTTCTAGCCGTGCGAGTCGTGAGCACCGCTCAAGTCGATATCGCAGTCAGCGTGCACACGAATGGGTAGCTCGGAGGGGGAAAAGTCTCCGCCCCTCGCTCTAGTGCAGCCAGATCACGCGTAAAAGTTACCCCCTCTCTAGTCTCTTACGCGCCCGTCACATAATCATAGTAGAGCGTCCGTGAGCGAGCGATGCTCGGACATCTTCGGAAAGAGCCGAGCATGGTCGAAGTGTCCCAACGCGCCTTCGGCAGCTACACCAATACATGGACGCTGAACGCGTTCATGTGAGGCCAAGCCGAAACGAAGGCTTCGAGGGAAAAAGCAATCTGAGCACGACTCGCGCGTGACGTCACCCATCGGCACGCGCGAGACTTTTAGATGATTTCAATGCTTATTTAACTCTTGATTCTCTGCGTTATTAATGTATACAAAAAAATGTGTCGCTTATTTTTTTAGTTTATACGTTAATTTAAATATAATAATAAATCTAAATCACAACTTATCTATCTTATATAAAATTGTTTACGCTTTACTTACATCCGTCCTCATACCAAATAGGTTATAATTCATAAAAGTAAGCGGAAATATATTGATATTCGTATTATTATATTAATTCTCATACTTTCATCAAGCGATAAAGCATTATCCCCAAAAACAAACC
This sequence comes from Ophion slaviceki, assembly GCA_944452715.1. NCBI lineage: Eukaryota > Metazoa > Arthropoda > Insecta > Hymenoptera > Ichneumonidae > Ophion > Ophion slaviceki. The sequence goes on from OX101795.1 coordinate 14,899,454, forward strand.
AATCATCCATCCGGCCGCGAATCGTAAGTACCAGAAAGTGCACGTATTCTACAGGCGATGAGACGGTCCCGTTGGTAGCGTTCCTGGCTTCGGTTCGCAGGGGCCCCCCAGTGCAAATTTTTCTCCAAATTTTTCATAATTTCTTATATTTTAGTCACATTTGAGATTTTCGGAGAAAAAGTGATTTAAAACAGATTCAAGTACTGGTCTATTTCCCAAAAACTCATTTTTTTTTACTGAAAATTCATGATTTCTCATTTTTTTCCCGGAAATTTCTCTTTTTCCTATGACCTGAGTGAACGGCTGCGGAGATATTTGGAGAAAAGTTAAAGATGAAAAGACAATGAGATTTTCGTTAAAAAAAACTTTTTATTATTATTTTTTTCCGGAAATTTCCCTTTTTCCTATTACCTGAGTAAACGGCTGCGAAGATATTCGGAGAAAATTTAAAGATGAAAAAAATGAAATTTTCGTAAAAAAACTTGATATAATTTTTTTTCCGGAACTTTTTCTTTTTCCTATTGAGTGAACGGCTGCGGAGATATCCGGAGAAAAGGTATAGATGAAAAAAAATTTTCGTAAAAAAAACTTATTACATTTTTTTATCCCTCATAATTCTGAGAAATAATGAATTTCCGAAATTTTTGCAAACATTATTTTCCTTAAAGGGTAACACCACTGTAACGGCCTGCCACGAAGCGTTTCAGACAAATAATACTTGGGGTAATTATTAAGCATATATTGAAGTATATTGCAAAAAAATTTTATGGGAAAATATTACAAAATGGCGACACTGCAGAAAATTCTTCCCAGGCATGTTGAACTTAAGGTGCTCTGCGGCACGTAGTATAACTTGTGCCAATTTTAATCTGGACAAAATAATTTTTTTAAATTAAATCTAGATGAGTGTAGCTAGTGAACTACGTAGGAGATTTTGGAACTATTGATTTTTGAATAATTGCCGAGTATTTGACTAAAAATGTTCATTTAGACTGAATAAGGCAAAATTCTTTTTTTTTAAATTAAAATCGGCACAGTTATACTGCGTGCCGCACAGGTTCGACATGCTTCGGAACAATTGCTGCAGTGTCGCCACACTCAGAAAAAAGATTTATTAAGGACAAAGAATTTTGTCTCCCGGCGAATAAGTTTTCTTATTCGTATGTCGGCCTACTATGATTTTATTAACAGCTAAGAACATTTTTTATTTAACTTTATGTTTAAGATTTACTAAGATTTTTTCTTAACATCTAGTAGGATATATAAGTTAGAAGAAATAGGTCTTTTATGTCCGACAAATAGAGTTTTTCTTAACATCTAATAGGATTCTTCACAATCCTCCAGCTGGTTTTCTTCGAGGAATTGTGTCATTTCGTCCGTCATTATTTTTTCACTTGATCGTTTTTTTCTCACTTTATATTCTTACTTACACTCAAATCATTCCTCACTTTCGAGTTTCTCACTTCCGAAACGCAACACTGACACTTGTGCCAAAAGCATTGGCATAGGAAGAAGCTACATGGTAAACGTATGCGTGAGCTACATCTGACGAGCGGCCTGCTGTCGGGCCCGTCGCGTTGAAGGGCAAAGTGCGCATGCGCGCATTAGTATCATAGTCGCGAAATAAGAGGTTTTCGTGATTGGAAAGTAGTATTTATTTGATTTGAGGAAATATTTATTCAAATTTTCTATTTTAAATATGACTTTTAATTGATGTGAAAAATCGGCACGTAAGAAAACATATTCAGTGACGCCGAACAAATTCTGTAGTTACAATCACATAAAAACTGTCTCCATACGAGTAAACGTTTATTAATTTCTAAGAAATTATGTTCTAATGTGCCAATTTATTGAAACATAATAAAGCTTTTTTCTGAGTGCACTTTGTAATATTTTCGGATAAAAATTTCTAGCAATATACTTAAATATATGATCAATAAATACCGCAAGTATTATTTGTTGATCACATTTTGTTCCGCCAAAAAAAAAAAATTTCAAAAAATCCGCTTCTTGTAAGGCCGTTACAGTGGTGTAACCCCTTAAAGTCTTCATATAATTTCCGAGATTTTCCCGTGATCGTAATTAAAATAATGAAATATTCGGAGAAATTCGGAGAAACTCGGATGTTTGTGTAAAAATAATTGTCCGCAAAACTCCGAATTTTTCATATTTGTTCCAATTCATAGAAAAATTCGGAAAAAGGCTGAAAATTTTTTCGGAAAAAAACGGAGTTTTTCGGAAAATATTTGCACTAGGGGCGCGGGATCGTTCCCCGCGCTCAGTGCTTTTTTAAAAATCATTATTACTATTAATTCTTATTTGATTAGTGATTTTTATTAGTTATCATTATTATTTTAATTAGTTATCTTTTAGTGTCGACAAATTTATCGCGCCCTCTGACCGCTTACTTTATTAGTTTGTACGTTAATTTAAATACAATAATAAATCCAAATTAGACTTATTCATCTTCTAAAAAATTGTTTGCGCTTTACTCACACCCGTTCGCGCTAAAAGATAACTAATTAAAATAATAATGATAACTAATAAAAATAACTAATCAAATAAGAATTAATAGTAATAATAATTTTTAAAAAAGCACTGAGCGCGGCGTACGATCCCGCGCCCCTAGTGCACATTTTTTTCCGAAAAACTCCGATTTTTTCCGGAAAATTTTTCCGATTTTTTCTATGAATTGGAACAAATATGAAGAATTCGGAGTTTTGCGGACGATTATTTTTACGCAAACATCCGAGTTTCTCCGAATTTTTTTTCCAATTTTTCCGAATATTTCATTATTTTAATCACGATCACGGGAAAATCTTGGAAATTATATGAAGACTTCAAGGGGGAAAGACCACTGTAACGGCCTTACAGGAAGCGTATTTTTTTGTATGTTTTTTGGCGGAAGAAAATGTGATAAACAAACAATACTTGCGGTATTTATTGAGCATATATTTAAATATATGGCTATGAATTTTTATCCGAAAATATTACAAAATGGCGACACTGCAGCAATTCTTCCGAAGTATGTCGAACCTCTGCGGCACGGAGTATAACTGTGACAATTTTAATCTAAAAAAAAAAATTTTGTTTTATTAAGTCTAAATGAGTGTAGCTACTGAACCCCGTAGGGGATTTTCGATAAGTTAATTTAAACAATATTTATTTAAAAATAACTGTCTTAAAAAAAAATTGAACATTTTTAGTCCAATACTCGGCAATTACTCAAAAATCAATATTTCCAAAATCCTCTACGTGGTTCACTAGCTACACTCATTTGTCCAGATCAAAATTGGCACAAGTTATACTGCGTCCCGTAGAGCACCTTAAGTTCAACATGCCTCGGAAGAATTTGCTGCAGTGTCGCCATTTTGTAATATTTTCCCATAAATTTTTTTCGCAACATACTTCAATATATGCTTAATAATTACCCTAATTCACTCAATAGGAAAAAGAAAAAGTTCCGGAAAAAAAATAATATCAAGTTTTTTTTACGAAAATCTCATTTTTTTTCATCTTTAAATTTTCTCCGAATATCTCCTCAGCCGTTCACTCAGGTAATAGGAAAAAGGGAAATTTCCGGAAAAAAATAATAATAATAAAAAGTTTTTTTAACGAAAATCTCATTTCTTTTCATCTTTAAATTTTCTCTGAATATCTCCGCAGCCGTTCACTCAGGTCATAGGAAAAAGAGAAATTTCCGGGAAAAAAATAAGAAATCATGAATTTTAAGTAAAAAAAAATGTGTTTTTTGGAAATAGACCAGTACTTGAATCTGTTTTGAATCGTTTTTTCTCCGAAAATCTCAGATATTACTAAAATATGAGAAATTATGAAAAATTTGTACTAAATTTAATTTAAATATATTTGCCTAAATTTGCCTATTTAACTAAAATAAATTTGCCCCTGCGGACCGAAGCCAGGAACGCTACCAACGGGACCATCTCATCGCTTATAGAATATGTGCACTTTCTGGTACTTACAATTCCCGGCCGGATGGATGATTGGCTTGTTTTTGGGGATAATGCTTTATCGCTTGATGAAAGTATGAGAATTAATATAATAATACGAATATAAATATATTTCGGCTTACTTTTATGAATTATAATTGATTTGGCATAAGAACGGATGTGAGTAAAGCGTAAACAATTTTTTAGAAGATAAATAAGTTGTAATTTAGATTTATTATTATATTTAAATTAACGTATAAACTAAAAAAATAAGCGATACATTTTTTTGTATACATTAATAACGCAGAGAATCAAGAGCTAAATAAGCATTGAAATCCTCGACGATTACTCCGCGCCAAATCATCGTACAGAGCTCGTTAAAAGGTCAAATTAAAGCTGATTAAATTGCCTAAAAGACTTTTATAGTCGTATGATAAAAAAAATCATTTGAAGTCGACAGACCATTTTAAAGACGAGCAAAAATTTGGAAAAAAATTTCGTTGGTTTTCGGATGATTACAAGAAAACCACCCACGCTAAAAAAATGTACAGTCCAGGTCTGAAAACTAGATACTTGAAGCTATAATTTCCTTTTTTTTAATTTTCTGTACGACCATTTTTCTCCGAGTTATCCCTTGTTGAAAATCAGCCAAAAATTCGGAATCTTTTAAAATCTCTTAATTCGTGTGAGTAATGTATTTTAGGTGTACATTTTATTATTTATTTTGTACAGTTGTTTATAATTTGTTTTGTACAATTACATTTTGGCGCCGCAACAAAAAGAAAAGTGGTCGCCAGCAGCAGCCGCAGCGTCAAGAGGCACCCGAGGGAGCCCAAGGGCGCGAGAAGGGCAGGCCATCGAAACAACAGCGGCACAAACGAGGGGAGCGGCCGCAGCAAGGACGCCGCGGGTAACGTCGACGCGATCGAACACGCAGTCGTTCGCCCCGCCGGATGCATGTTGAAGTTGCTCAAAATGAGCGGGCGTTCCAAATTTTGGTGCAAACAGTATTGGAAAATATGACAAAAAAATTAATGTTTCCCCCAATACGGAAATGAGTTTTTACTTTTTTCCTTAGAAAATTAATTTAAAAAATTGTTGAATTAAAGTGCCGAAACGATCGAGAAAGGCTCGAAGAGAACTTTGAGTCTTTCTCGATCGGCTTTATTTTCAAAACACATTTCACATTGGGATGGGGGTCAAAACTTTGAAAGGCCAAATATAGAACGACAAAGATTTCGAAATGACAGAATTATAAACTCAAAGTAACGAACTGTAAATTATTCAAAATTTCATCCTTCGGCCGATGACGAAATTGAATAACTATTACAATTATAATTACAAAGGATTATTTATTCGAGAACGTGTATTCAGATTGTCTGCAGTTTGAGTCAAACAAATACAGATTCAAAAAATCTAGAACATCCATATCTCCGAAATGGAAAGACGTGAGTATCTAATATTGGTAATACCATCTATAGCAAAAAGACATATATATCGAGGATACAAACTTCGAAAGTATAGATCTCAGATAGGCAAACGAGCGAAGGTCCAAAATAGCGAACACCGAAATAGCGAACATCAAAGAAGTGGACGAGTTGCTTCAAAATGTTCTGCCGGTTTTCGCTAACACGTACGAGATTCTTTAAAGGCGTCTGGCCACCTTGGCCGATCACAAAATGGGCATATTAAAAAAAAATAATAATGAACTCGAAAGTATGGGCCGGAATATTTTTATTTTTTTACATAACGTCAGAAAGGGCTTTAAGAATAACGTTAATAAATTTCCGTTCAAAATATTAAAAAATGGCGCCGTTATGCACATCGCCGCGGAGGCCCTCCGCACGATACGCGCGGTCGTTCTCCCAGCTGTTACGCGGTCATGTCACATCTGAAAAAAAAATCAGCTCATTTGTGAGTAGTGTCGCTACAATGTAGCGTAGCGGTTTTTTTTCGACCATTAGAAAAATTATGGTGAGCCATAATTTTGGTGAAAAGTACACATTTTTTTCTTCGGCTAACCATAATTTTTTTCGGTACAATGTAGCGTAGCGGTTCTTTTCGACCATTAAAAACATTATGGTGAGCCATAATTTCGGTAAAAAATACAAATTTTTTTCTTCGGCTCGCCATAATTTTTTTAATGGTCGAAAAAAAACCGCTACGCTACATTGTAGCGACACTACTCACGGATGAGCGGATTTTTTTTTGCAGATGTGACATGACCTCGTAACAGCTGGGGCAACGACGGCGCGTATCGTGCGGAGGGCCTCCGCGGCAATGTGCATACCGGCGTAATTTTTTAATATTTTGAACGGAAATTTATTAACTTTATTCTTAAAGCCCTTTCTGACGTTGTGTAAAAGAATAAAAATATTCCGGCCCATACTTTCGAGTTTATTATTTTTTCTTAAATATACCCATTTTTCGATCGGCCAAGGTGGCCAAACGCCTTAAAGTCTTTAAGAGGGGATATACATTTACAACGATCAAAAAATCAATTTCTTTTCTTTAAGGGATAGCACCACTCTAGGAATTTGGAAAAATCGTTTTCATTTGTCTTCAATAATACGTTGGGGTCATAAAAACAATATGCTATTGGTATGCAGCGATTTTTTTTTAAAGTGTGTATACGTAAGGCAGGTTTGCAGTCACAAGAGCCTCGCGGTTGATATGTCAGCGTGCGGGCTCTGAGTGCAGACGACGCGGGTTCGATCCCCGTAGCCAATGTCTTTTTTTAAATTAAACATATATGAATTAAATATCATAAATAATGCCTGGACAGGCGAGAATAGCTAAAGCGAGAGTACGTTCGAAATTTTTTGAATATAAAATGAAGAAAAAGAATAGATTTAAAAAAGTCGATTAACCAGGGATCGAACCCGGACCGCAAGCATCGTCAATCCGTCACGCTGCCAACTCAGCCACGACGCTCATTGAGGATAGAAAAACATTTATGATACACGGTTATTCATAATGTTTACTGTTGAAAAAAAAACGCCGTAATGACCGCGGCAAAGGTTCAAGATTTCTTTTTGAACCTTCCACGGTCGTTTCGGCGTTTTATTTTTCAACGCGGTTCGTCGTTAATTTTTTCAACCCGCATTCTCGGCATAAACGGCCAACCGAGAGAAAACAATTTTCTCGATACATGTCTTTCTCTTTGAAATTCATCTAGTGCATATTCCAATCCGCAGTACGGCCACACATATATGTCGAGCTCGATCGGACGGAAAACCTCGCTCCGTTTGCCTGTCGAGTGAGCGAGGGGCAGAGACTTTTCCCCCGCCGAGCTACCCATTCGTGTGCACGCTGACTGCGATATCGACTTGAGCGGTGCTCACGACTCGCGCGGCTACAAGGGAATCTGCAACCTCGACAGAGGCGATGCACACGAAATCATATTTCCGAACTCGCCGCCGCGATTTAGCGCCATTTCCGTGGCACGCCGAAAACAGAGATTAGTAGGGAGATGCACAACGCTCCCCTTTTCGGCGTGCCTCGAAAATGGCGCTAAATCGCGGCGGCGAGTTCGGGAATATGATTTTGTGTGCATCGCCTCTGTCGAGGTTGCAGATTCCTTTGTAGCCGCGCGAGTCGTGAGCACCGCTCAAGTCGATATCGCAGCAGCGTGCACACGAATGGGTAGCTCGGTGGGGGAAAAGTCTCTGCCCCTCACTCACTCGACAGGCGAACGGAGCGAGGTTTTCCGTCCGAACGAGCTCGACATATGTGTGGCCGTACTGTAGATTGGAATATGCATTAAATGAATTGCAAAGAGAAAAACATGTATCGAGAAATTTTTTTCTCTCGGTTGGCCGTTTATGCCGAGAATGCGGGTTGAAAAAATTAAAGACGAACCGCGTTGAAAAATAAAAGGCCGAAACGACCGTGGAAGGTTCAAAAAGAAATCTTGAGCCTTTGCCGCGGTCATTAGGGCGTTTTTTTTCAACAGTAAACATTATGAATAACCGTGTATCATAAATGTTTTTCTATCCTCAATGAGCGTCGTGGCTGAGTTGGCAGCGTGACGGATTGACGATGCTTGCGGTCCGGGTTCGATCCCTGGTTAATCGACTTTTTTTAATCTATTCTTTTTCTTCATTTTATATTCAAAAAATTTCGAACGTACTCTCGCTTTAGCTATTCTCGCCTGTCCAGGCATTATTTATGATATTTAATTCATATATGTTTAATTTAAAAAAAGACATTGGCTACAGGGATCGAACCCGCGTCGTCTGCACTCAGAGCCCGCACGCTGACATATCAACCGCGAGGCTCTTGTGACTGCAAACCTGCCTTACGTATACACACTTTAAAAAAAAATTCGCTGCATACCAATTGCATATTGTTTTTATGACCCCAAAGTATTATTAAAGACAAATGAAAACGATTTTTCCAAATTCCTAGAGTGGTGTTATCCCTTAATGAAAAGAAATTGATTTTTTGAACGTTGTAAATGTATATCCCCTCTTAAAGACTTTAAGGCGTTTGGCCACCTTGGCCGATCGAAAAATGGGTATATTTAAGAAAAAATAATAAACTCGAAAGTATGGGCCGTAATATTTTTATTCTTTTACACAACGTCAGAAATGGCTTTAAGAATAACGTTAATAAATTTCCGTTCAAAATATTAAAAAATTACGCCGGTATGCACATTACCGCGGAGGCCCTCCGCACGATACGCGCGGTCGTTGTCCCAGCTGTTATCCGGTCATGTCACATCTGCAAAAAAAAATCCGCTCATTCGTGAGTAGTGTCGCTACAATGTAGCGTAGCGGTTTTTTTTTCGACCATTAAAAAAATTATGGCGAGCCGAAGAAAAAAATTTGTATTTTTTACCGAAATTATGGCTCACCATAATTTTTCTAATGGTCGAAAAAAAACCGCTACGGTACATTGTAGCGACACTACTCACAAATGAGCTGATTTTTTTTTCAGATGTGACATGACCGCGTAACAGCTGGGACAACGACCGCGCGTATCGTGCGGAGGGCCTCCGCGGCGATGTGCATAACGGCGCCATGTTTTAATATTTTGAACGGAAATTTATTAATGTTATTCTTAAAGCCCTTTCTGACGTTATGTAAAAAATAAAAATATTCCGGCCCATACTTTCGAGTTCATTATTATTATTTTTTTAATATGCCCATTTTGCGATCGGCCAAGGTGGCCAGACACCTTTAAAGAATCTCGTACGTGTTAGCGAAAACCGGCAGAACATTTTGAAGCAACTCATCCACTTCTTTGATGTTCGCTATTTCGGTGTTCGCTATTTTGGACCTTCGCTCGTTTGCCTATCTGAGATCTATACTTTCGAAGTTTGTATCCTCGATATATATGTCTTTTTGCTATAGATGGTATTACCAATATTAGATACTCACGTCTTTCCATTTCGGAGATATGGATGTTCTAGATTTTTTGAATCTGTATTTGTATGACTCAAACTGCAGACAATCTGAATACACGTTCTCGAATAAATAATCCTTTGTAATTATAATTGTAATAGTTATTCAATTTCGTCATCGGCCGAAGAATAAAATTTTGAATAATTTACAGTTCGTTACTTTGAGTTTAAAATTCTGTCATTTCGAAATCTTTGCATGTCGTTCTATATTTGGCCTTTCAAAGTTTTGACCCCTATCCCAAAGTGAAATGTGTTTTGAAAATAAAGCCGATCGAGAAAGACTCAAAGTTCTCTTCGAGCCTTTCTCGATCGTTTCGGCACTTTAATTCAACAATTTTTTAAATTAATTTTCTAATGGAAAAAGTAAAAACTCATTTCCGTATTGGGGGAAACATTAATTTTTTTGTCACATTTTCCAATACTGTTTGCACCAAAATTTGGAACGCCCGCTCATTTTGAGCAACTTCAACATGCATCCGGCGGGGCGAACGACTGCGTGTTCGGTCGCGTCGACGTTACCCGCGGCGTCCTTGCTGCGGCCGCTCCCCTCGTTCGTGCCGCTGTTCTTTCGATGACCTCCCCTTCTCGCGCCCTTGGGCTCCCTCGGGTGCCGCTTGACGCTGCGGCTGCTGCTGGCGACCACTTTTCTTTTTGTTGCGGCGCCAAAATGTAACTGTACAAAACAAATTATAAACAACTGTTCTTTGTAACTGTACAAAATAAATAATAAAATGTACACCTAAAATACATTACTCACACAAATTAAGAGATTTTAAAAAATTCCGAATTTTTGGCTGATTTTCAACAAGGGATAACTCGGAGAAAAATGGTCGTACAGAAAATTAAAAAAAAGGAAATTATAGCTTCAAGTATCTAGTTTTCAGGTCTGGACTGTACATTTTTTAGCGTGGGTGGTTTTCTTGTAATCATCCGAAAACCAACGAAATTTTTTTTCCAAATTTTTACTCGTCTTTAAAATGGTCTGTCGACTTCAAATGATTTTTTTTATCATACGACTATGAAAGTCTTTTAGGCAATTTAATCAGCTTTAATTTGACCTTTTAACGAGCTCTGTACGATGATTTGGCGCGGAGTAATCGTCGAGGATTTCAATGCTTATTGAGCTCTTGATTCTCTGCGTTATTAATGTATACAAAAAAATGTATCGATTATTTTTTTAGGTTATACGTTAATTTAAATATAATAATAAATCTAAATTACAACTTATTTATCTTCTAAAAAATTGTTTACGCTTTACTCACACCCGTTCTTATGCCAAATCAATTATAATTCATAAAAGTAAGCCGAAATATATTTATATTCGTATTATTATATTAATTATCATACTTTCATCAAGCGATAAAGCATTATCCCCAAAAACAAGCCAATCATCCATCCGGCCGGGAATTGTAAGTACCAGAAAGTGCACATATTCTATAAGCTATGAGATGGTCCCGTTGGTAGCGTTCCTGGCTTCGGTCCGCAAGGGCAAATTTATTTTAGTTAAATAGGCAAATTTAGGCAAATATATTTAAATTAAATTTAGTACAAATTTTTCTCCAAATTTTTCATAATTTCTCATATTTTAGTAATATCTGAGATTTTCGGAGAAAAAGCGATTCAAAACAGATTCAAGTACTGGTCTATTTCCAAAAAACACATTTTTTTTACTTAAAATTCATGATTTCTTATTTTTTTCCCGGAAATTTCTCTTTTTCCTATGACCTGAGTGAACGGCTACGGAGATATTCGGAGAAAAGTTAAAGATGAAAAGAAATGAGATTTTCGTTAAAAAAACTTTTTATTATTATTATTTTTTTCCGGAAATTTCCCTTTTTCCTATTACCTGAGTGAACGGCTGCGGAGATATTCGGAGAAAATTTAAAGATGAAAAAAATGAGATTTTCGTAAAAAAACTTGATATTATTTTTTTCCGGAACTTTTTCTTTTTCCTATTGAGTGAACGGCTGCGGAGATATTCGGAGAAAAGTTGTAGATGAAAAAAAAATAAGATTTTCGTAAAAAAAACTTATTACATTTTTTTATCCCTCATAATTCTGGGAAATAATGAATTTCCTAAATTTTTGCAAACATTATTTTCCTTAAGGGGCAACACCACTGTAACGGCCTCCCACGAAGCGTATGAGACAAATAATACTTGGGGTAATTATTAAGCATCTATTGAAGTATGTTGCAAAAAAAATTTATGGGAAAATATTACAAAATGGCGACACTGCAGCAAATTCTTCCGAGGCATGTTGAACTTAAGGTGCTCTACGGCACGCAGTATAACTTGTGCCAATTTTGATCTGGACAAAATAATTTTTTTTAAATTAAATCTCAATGAGTGGTTTTTTCCTTAGGTACAACGCTTGTCGCGTTTGTTACCTATTCTTTCCCATCATTATGACCGTTCTTTCCTCTATTGTTTTACTCCTTTTCTTCTCCATCTTTCCCCTCTTCCCGCCCTCTTGCGGCTGCAGCCGACTTCCCCCTCTGTATTATATTCATCATGACATTTCTGTCATGGGTATAGGGAAACTACGGAAAACCTATACCAATACAGCCGGTCATCGAGATCGCCCCCCAGTCGTGGAACTAGTCTTATTTCGCCGCGAAATGCCGAAGAAAAACATTTCACGACGAAATGTACGCGACTGGGATTCGAACCCGCGAGACCTCCCGGTCCGCTGGTTTAGTGGCGAGCACGCTAACCACTAGACCATCGCACCGGTTAAATCTCAATGATTGTAGCTAGTGAACCACGTAGAGGATTTTGGAAATATTGATTTTTGAGTAATTGCCGAGTATTGGACTAAAAATGTTCAATTTTTTAAAGACAATTATTTTTAAATAAATATTGTTTAAATTAGCTTATCGAAAATCCCCTACGGGGTTCAGTAGCTACACTCATTTAGACTTAATAAAACAAAATTCTTTTTTTTAGATTAAAATTGGCACAGTTATACTCCGTGCCGCAGAGGTTCGACATACTTCGGAAGAATTGCTGCAGTGTCGCCATTTTGTAATATTTTCGGATAAAAATTCATAGCCATATATTTAAATATATGCTCAATAAATACCGCAAGTATTGTTTGTTTATCACATTTTCTTCCGCCAAAAAACATACAAAAAAATACGCTTCCTGTAAGGCCGTTACAGTGGTCTTTCCCCTTTGAAGTCTTCATATAATTTCCAAGATTTTCCCGTGATCGTGATTAAAATGATGTAATATTCGGAAAAATTCGAAAAAAAATTCGGATAAACTCGGATGTTTGCGTAAAAATAATCGTCCGCAAAACTCCGAATTCTTCATATTTGTTCCAATTCATAGAAAAAATCGGAAAAATTTTCCGGAAAAAATCGGAGTTTTTCGGAAAAAAATGTGCACTAGGGGCGCGGGATCGTACCCCGCGCTCAGTGCTTTTTTAAAATTATTATTACTATTAATTCTTATTTGATTAGTTATTTTTATTAGTTATCATTATTATTTTAATTAGTTATCTTTTAGCGCGAACGGGTGTGAGTAAAGCGCAAACAATTTTTTAGAAGATGAATAAGTTGTAATTTGGATTTATTATTGTATTTAAATTAACGTACAAACTAATAAAATAAGCGGTCAGAGTGCGCGATAAATTTGTCGACACTAAAAGATAACTAATTAAAATAATAATGATAACTAATAATAAAAAAACTAATCAAATAAGAATTAATAGTAATAATAATTTTTAAAAAAGCACTGAGCGCGGGGAACGATCCCGCGCCCCTAGTGCAAATATTTTCAGAAAAACTCCATTTTTTTCCGAAAAATTTTTCAGACTTTTTCCGAATTTTTCTATGAATTGGAACAAATATGAAAAATTCGGAGTTTTGCGGACAATTATTTTTACGCAAACATCCGAGTTTCTCCGAATTTCTACGAATATTTCATTATTTTAATTACGATCACGGGAAAATCTCGGAAATTATATGAAGACTTTAAGGGGTTAGACCACTGTAACGGCCTTACAAGAAGCGGATATTTTGAAATTTTTTTTTTGGCGGAAGAAAATGTGACCAACAAATAATACTTGCGGTATTTATTGATCATAAATTTAAGTATATTGCTAGAAATTTTTATCCGAAAATATTACAAAATGGCGACACTGCAGCAATTCTTCTGAAGCATGTCGAACCTCTGCGGCATGCAGTATAACTGTGCCAATTTGAATAAAAAAAAAAGAATTTTGCCTTATTAAGTCTAAATGAAGATTTTTAGTCAAATACTCGGCAATCATTCAAAAATCAATATTTCTAAAATCTCCTACGTAGTTCACTAGCTACACTCATCTAGATTTGATTTAAAAAAATTATTTTGTCCAGATTAAAATTGGCACAAGTTATACTACGTGCCGTAGAGCACCTTAAGTTCAACATGCCTCGGAAGAATTTTCTGCAGTGTCGCCATTTTGTAATATTTTCCCATAAAATTTTTTTGCAATATACTTCAATATATGCTTAATAATTACCCCAAGTATTATTTGTCTGAAACGCTTCGTGGCAGGCCGTTACAGTGGTGTTACCCCTTAAGGAAAATAATGTTTGCAAAAATTTCGGAAATTCATTATTTCTCAGAATTATGAGGGATAAAAAATTGTAATAAGTTTTTTTTACGAAAATCTTTTTTTTTCATCTACAACTTTTCTCCGGATATCTCCGCAGCCGTTCACTCAATAGGAAAAAGAAAAAGTTCCGGAAAAAAAATTATATCAAGTTTTTTTACGAAAATTTCATTTTTTTCATCTTTAAATTTTCTCCGAATATCTTCGCAGCCGTTTACTCAGGTAATAGGAAAAAGGGAAATTTCCGGAAAAAAATAATAATAAAAAGTTTTTTTTAACGAAAATCTCATTTTCTTTTCATCTTTAACTTTTCTCCGAATATCTCCGCAGCCGTTCACTCAGGTCATAGGAAAAAGAGAAATTTCCGGGAAAAAAATGAGAAATCATGAATTTTCAGTAAAAAAAAATGAGTTTTTGGGAAATAGACCAGTACTTGAATCTGTTTTAAATCACTTTTTCTCCGAAAATCTCAAATGTGACTAAAATATAAGAAATTATGAAAAATTTGGAGAAAAATTTGCACTGGGAGCCCCTGCGGACCGAAGCCAGGAACGCTACCAACGGGACCGTCTCATCGCTTGTAGAATACGTGCACTTTCTGGTACTTACGATTCGCGGCCGGATGGATGATTGGTTTGTTTTTGGGGATAATGCTTTATCGCTTGATGAAAGTATGAGAATTAATATAATAATACAAATATCAATATATTTCCACTTACTTTTATGAATTATAATTTATTTGGCATGAGGACGGATGTAAGTAAAGCGTAAACAATTTTATATAAGATAAATAAGTTGTGATTTAGATTTATTATTATATTTAAATTAACGTATAAACTAAAAAAATAAGCGACACATTTTTTTGTATACATTAATAACGCAAAGAATCAAGAGTTAAATAAGCATTGAAATCATCTAAGTCTCGCGCGTGCCGATGGGTGACGTCACGCGCGAGTCGTGCTCAGATTGCTTTTTCCCTCGAAGCCTTCGTTTCGGCTTGGCCGCACATGAACGTGTTCAGCGTCCATGTATTGGTGTAGCTGCCGAAGGCGCGTTGGGACACTTCGACCATGCTCGGCTCTTTCCGAAGATGTCCGAGCATCGCTCGTTCACTGACACGCGCTACTATGATTGTGTGATGGGCGCGTAAGAGACTAGAGAGGGGGTAACTTTTACGCGCGATCTCGCTGCACTAGAGCGAGGGACAGAGACTTTTCCCCCACCGAGCTACCCATTCGTGTGCACGCTGACTGCGATATCGACTTGAACGGTGCTCACGACTCGCACGGCTACAAGGGAATCTGCAACCTCGACAGAGGCGATGCACACAAAATCATATTCCCAAACTCGCCGCCGCGATTTAGCGCCGTTTCCGAGGCACGCCGAAAAGGGGGGCGTTGTACATCTCCCTACTAATCTCTGCCGAAAAGGGGAGCGTTGTACATCTCCCTACTAATCTCTGTTTTCGGCGTGCCTCGTAAATGGCGCTAAATCGCGGCGGCGAGTTCGGGAGTATGATTTCGTGATCATCGCCTCTGTCGAGGTTGCAGATTCCCTTGTAGCCGCGCGAGTCCGTGATCACCGCTCAAGTTGGTATCGCAGCAGCGTGAACACGAATGGGTAGCTCGGTGGGGGAAAAGTCTCTGCCCCTCGCTCGCTCGACAGGCGAACGGAGCGAGGTTTTCCGTCCGATCGAGCTCGACATATATGTGTGGCCGTACTGCGGATTGGAATATGCATTAAATGAATTTCAAAGTGAAAAACATGTATCGAGATCATTGTTTTCTCTCGGTTGCCCGTTCATGCCGAAAATGCGGGTTAAAAAATTAACGACGAACCGCGTTGAAAAATAAAACGCCGAAACGACCGTGAAAGGTTAAAAAAGTAATCTTGAGCCTTTGCCGCGATCGTTTCGGCATTTTTTTTCAACAGTAAACATTATGGAAAAGGGTGTATCATAAATGTTTCTTTATCTGCAATGAGCGTCGTGGCTGAGTTGTAGCGTGACGGATTACGATGCTGAACGTCCGGGTTCAATCCTCGGTGAATCAATCGGATACCCCAGGATACAAGGGACCTAAATTTTATTTTTGGACGTCAATGTTCCGCCCACCCTGTATATTTATATATGTGTGTGTGTGCGCGCGCGCGCGCGCGCGTGTGTGTGTGTGTGTGTGTGTGTGTGTGTGTGTGTTTTAAACACCTGAAAAAAGTCGAGTGCCTTTTAAAATATTTTTTAAAAATAAAATCGTCCATTTTTAATTGACGAACGGCTGCAACGCGTTTTTGAGCGTCTAAGTCTCGCAGCTGTTTGAGAAGGAGAAGTTGCGTTGGGTTGCTTATTGTTGCTCACGGTGGTGGCAGCGAGCAACCATGTATCTTTCGCGCCAACGTTCGGATAATTGAGCTTCCGGATAAACTAAGTCATCGTTCGGATAATTGAGGGTTCGGATGATCGAGGTTCGGATAATCGAGGTTCTACTGTACACACTTATCCAACCTTAAAAAAAATCGCTGCAGGACCAACTGCATATTGTTTTTATGACCCCAAAGTATTTTTGAAGCCAAAAGAAAACGATTTTTCCAAATTCCTAGAATGGTGTTATCCCTTAAAGAAAAGAAATTGATTTTTTGATCATTGTAAATGTATATCCCCTCTTAAAGACTTTAAAAGAATCTCGTACGTGTTAGCGAAAATCGGCAGAAAATTAGGAAGCAACTCGTCCGCTTCTTTGATGTTCGCTATTTCGGTGTTCGCTATTATGGACCATCGCTCGTTTGCCTATCTGAGATCAAAACTTTCGAAGTTTGTATCCTCGATATCTGGCTTTTTGCTATAGATGGTATTACCAATATTAGATACTCGCGTCTTTCTATTTCGGAGATGTCAATGTTCAAGATTGTTTAAATCTGTGTTTGTATGACTCAAACTCCAAACAAACCCAAACAAACTCAATAGGAAAAAGAAAAAGTTCCGGAAAAAAAATAATATCAAGTTTTTTTTACGAAAATCTCATTTTTTTTCATCTTTAAATTTTCTCCGAATATCTCCGCAGCCGTTCACTCAGGTAATAGGATAAAAAGAAATTTCCGAAAAAAATAATAAAAATAAAAAGTTTTTTTAACGAAAATCTCATTTCTTTTCATCTTTAACTTTTCTCCGAATATCTCCGCAGCCGTTCACTCAGGTCATAGGAAAAGGAGAAATTTCCAGGAAAAAAATAAGAAATCAGAAAGCCAGGAACGCTACCAACGGGACCATCTCATCGCTTGTAGAATATACGCGGTACTTACAATTCGCGGCCGGATAGATGATTGGCTTGTTTTTGGGGATAATGCTTTATCGCTTGATGAAAGTATGAGAATTAATATAATAATACGAATATAAATATATTTCCGCTTACTTTTATGAATTATAATTTATTTGGCATAAGGATGGGTGTGAGTAAAGCGTAAACAATTTTATATAAGATAAATAAGTTGTAATTTAGATATATTATTATGATTAAATTAACGTATAAACTAAAAAAATAAGCGACCTGAGTGCGCAATACATTTTATTGTATACATTAATAACGCAGAGAATCAAGAACTAACTTAGCATTGAAATCATCTAAAAGCCTCGCGCGTGCCGTCGGGTGACGTCACGCGCGAGTCGTGCTCAGATTGCTTTTTCCCTCGAAGCCTTCGTTTCGGCTTGGCCGCACATGAACGTGCTGCTCAGCGTTCATGCATTGGTGTAGCAGCCGAAGGCGCGGTCGGGACGCTTCGCCTTGCTCGGCTCTTTCCGAAGATGTCCGAGCATCGCTCGCTCACGGATACACGTTACTACGATGGTGTGATGGGCGCGTAAGAAACTAGAGAGGGGGTAACTTTTACGCGCGATCTGGCTGCACTGCGTCCGAGCTCTGAGTATGGACGGCGCGGCTTCGATGCCCGTAGCAACATTTTTTTTTGTTATACATATATGAATTAAATATAAAAAATAATGCCTAGACAGGCGAGAATAGATAAAGCGAGAGTAAGTTAGAAATTGTCTGAATATAAAATGAAGAAAAAAAAGTTCATTCACCGAGGATTGAAACCCGGACCTTCAGCGTCGTAATCCATCACGCTACAACTCAGCCACGACGCTCATTGCAGATGAAGAAACATTTATGGTACACCCTTTTCGATAATGTTTACTGTTGAAAAAAAATGCCGAAACGATCGCGGCAAAGGCTCAAGATTTCTTTTTGAACCTTTCACGGTCGTTTCGGCGTTTTATTTCTCAACGCGGTTCGTCGTTAATTTTTTTAACCCGCATTTTCGGCATAAACGGGCAACCGAGAGAAAACAATGATCTCGATACATGTTTTTCACTTTGAAATTCATTTAACGGAGTGTCTCCCCGTCCGGATATCGGACGAATAAGCGTATGATATTCGTCCGGATAGCGGCTCAGTTCACACCGTATTTCCAGTAGATATTACATACTATTGCGTGCATATTGTTGTGATTCGTGGCAGCTAGTTATCCGGACGAATAACATATATATAATCGTCCGGATAGAATGTGTTAAATTGTTAAACGAACTATCCGGACGAGTAATTTACACACATTCGTCTGAATAAAATCTTTATAATTTGGTTTGGGTTTGTTTGTTTGGATGTTTGTTCGGATTTGTTTGATTGGATTGTTTGTTTCGGTTTATTTGTTTGGGTTTCTTTGTACAGGTTTGTTTGGTTTGGGTTGGATGGGTTTGTTTGTTTGGGGTGAATTTTCGAAAAGGTGTTATTGATTTGGCTGAAATTTTACAAAGATGTTCCATTTAATATGTTCCATTATTATTATATTATATTATATATTAATATAATATATAATATATTAATATTATAATATATGTATTATATGTAATATATATACATGTATATTACATGTATATGTAATATATTAACATATACATGTTAATATATATATAATTATAATATAATATATGTATTATATTATAATATTAAGTATAATATATAATATAATACATATATTATATATATTATATACTATATGTATAATATAGTATAATAATATACTATATAGTATAATAATATATAACATGTTATATATGTCTAATATATGTCTAATATATTAGACATATATTAGACATATATAATATATTAGACCTAATATAATGTCTAATTATATATTAAGTATTATATTATATAATTATTATTATATTATATATTAATATGTTCCATTATTAAATGGAACATTTAATATGTTCCATTTAATATGGAACAATTCCAATTAGCCTTGGTGCATTGTGTTTGGGTTTGCTTGTTTGGGTTTGGTTGGGTTTGTTTGGGTTGGATTTGTTTGGGTTGGGTTTGTTTGGGTTCGGCGTGTTTGGGTTGGGTTTGTTTGGGTCGGGTTTGTTTGGTTTGGGTTTGATCGGTTTGGGTTTGTTTGTTTGGGTTTGATTGGGGTGTTGTACAGCGTGAACTGAGGCCACTACCCGGACAAATAACATACGCTTATTCGTCCGATAACCGGACGGCTAGCCACAGCGTTCATTTAATGCATATTCCAATCCGCAGTACGGCCACACATATATGTCGAGCTCGATCGGACGAAAAACCTCGCTCCGTTCGCCTGTCGAGCGAGCGAGGGGCAGAGACTTTTCCCCCACCGAGCTACCCATTCGTGTTCACGCTGCTGCGATACCAACTTGAGCGGTGATCACGGACTCGCGCGGCTACAAGGGAATCTGCAACCTCGACAGAGGCGATGATCACGAAATCATACTCCCGAACTCGCCGCCGCGATTTAGCGCCATTTACGAGGCACGCCGAAAAGGGCCGCGTTGTGCATCTCCCCATTAAATCTCTGCTTCAGGTGCTCCTAGCGAGATCTAGTGGGTGCTCCGAGAATCCGGCTAACGAGGCGGCGACTTTGAGAACCACATCTCGCCCCTCTACAGCTAAATCGTTCCCGCAGCCATGGAGACCCCATCGGTATGAAGATAATTCTGTCTGATTACTGTCTGAGTATAGGGTTTTCTCCGAGGGGAACAAAAACTTCGCGAATAGAGGTTTTTTTCCTAACATGGAAAGGGAGACATGGAAAAGCCCCTATGCGTCTATGGTTTTCCCCTAGGGAAAAATTGAGCAGCACAAAAGCGCCTGTGTCTGTAGGGGTCACGGTCTTACATACAGGTCTTGAACTCGCTCAAAATTTCAGTGGTGGGGAATGGCCTCTTATTGAAGCACCGATTGTTTCAACTCGTGACCACGAGGATCGCTGCTATAGAGTGATGCAGGCTGTGTGAGAGAGACGGAAAAAGATTTCAAAAGTAAACAAAACCCAACATAACCGCTGATTCACGCGACCACACGCGACGTCAGGGAGGCTAGAGTGGGAGGAGGCCGATCTCTTATGGAGAGACTTGAAAAAAGTGGCTACAAAAATGTGGTCCTACCGGGATGGCGCCACTATATCCAAAATCTCGAGACACGAGCTGGGTGTGACAGAGACGGAACAAGTAAATAATGAGAAGTGAGCTGCAGTGCAGCCAGATCGCGCGCAAAAGTTACCGCCTCTCTAGTCTCTTGCGCGCCCATCACACAATCATAGTAGCGCGTGTCCGTGAGCGAGCGACGCTCGGACGTCTTCGGAAAGAGCCGAGCGCCATCGAAGTTTCCCGACCGCGCCTTCGGCAGCTACACCAATACATGGACGCTGAGCACGTTCATGTGCGGCCAAGCCGAAACGAAGGCTTCGAGGGAAAAAGCAATCTGAGCACGACTCGCGCGTGGGGTCACCCGACGGCACGAGCGAGGCTTTTAGATGATTTCAATGCTTATTTAGCTCTTGATTCTCTGCGTTATTAATGTATACAAAAAAATGTATCGCACACTCTGATCGCTTATTTTTTTAGTTTATACGTTAATTTAAATATAATAATAAATCTAAATTACAACTTATTTATCTTCTAAAATATTGTTTACGCTTTACTCACACCCGTCCTTACGCCAAATAAATTATAATTCATAAAATTAGGCGGAAATATATTTATATTCGTATTATTATATTAATTCTCATAGCTCTCATATGAAAACTCTCATATGAAAAACACAAAAAAAAACTTCAAAACCTTAGATTTCAACGAACCGAGAACATACATCTTCACATTTTCAATCATGACGAATTTTTAAGAACAATATCATCACAAACACATCTGAACCAAAACAATATACATTACCTAAATTATCAAAACATAAATCAAACAACACAAAATCACAACATCTTATACTCAACTCTTACCAATAGGCAACAGGACACAAATAATAATCTTTCCACTGATCCTCTGGATAATATAAATTCGACAATCACATTAAATAAAACGAAAGAATGGCTTATAAATCTCTCCAACATTGATATTCCGCTACACATTTCCACATTCTTGTCTCTAGGTGAAAAGTTTTGTTTTCCTTACCTGAAACTCTCAAACATAAAAACTCATATCCACAAATCGATCCCCGAACTTGAGTCCAAATTAGATTTTTTACTCGACAGACCTAGACAAATCGAAATTAGAACCAGATTCACTAAAATCTTAAACAAAATAAATATTCCAACATCATTTTCCAACACCAATCAAATTATAAAACACACGTCCTCATTCTTAAAAAACAACCCTCAACTTTTAGTTACACGAGCTGACAAAGGAAATTCAACAGTCATTCTTAACAAATCAGATTACATTACAAAAACTCATAATTTACTCGCAGATTCCTCAACTTACAAATTAAGAAATAGAAATCCCATAAACACTCTACAAAAAGGCATTAACAATATTCTCTCCAGATGGAAAACCCTAAAATTCATTGATGAAACAAAATACAAATACTCAAAAGCTGAAAATTGCAACATATCTCGTCTTTATTGTCTGCCAAAAATTCATAAAAATAATTATCCACTTCGTTTGGATCATCAATAAATAGTCCAACACATAAACTGGCTGAATTTATACAATCTAAACTTTCTAAATTAATCAATACGACTAATTCACACGTCAACGATAGTTTCCACCTAAAACATTCACATTCTAACATCTCCATTCCACTCAACTACAAATTGATCTCGTTTGATGTTGTTTCTCTCTATACCAACATCCCATTACAACTTGTTATTCAAAGCCTTCAAAGAAGATCAAATCTATTTTCAAAAACATTTCCTTTAAACGAAATAATTAAAGCCATGGAATACATCATGTTCTCAACTTTCTTTATATTTGAAAATAAAATTTACCAACAAATCTCAGGGTTACCAATGAGCTCACCTTTGGCTCCAATACGGCATATAGGGCATATGAAAAAGAGAAATTTCTGGGAAAAAAATGAGAAATCATGAATTTTCAGTAAAAAAAATGTGTTTTTGGGAAATAGACCAGAACTTGAATATGTTTTAAATAATTTTTTCTCCGAAAATCTCAAATACGACTAAAATATGAGAAATTGTGAAAAATTTGGAGAAAAATTTGCACTAGGGACCCCTGCGGACCGAAGTCAGGAACGCTACCAACGGGACCATCTCATCGCTTGTAGAATATGTACACTTTCTGGTACTTAGGATTCGCGGCCGGGTGGATGATTAGCTTGTTTTTGGGGATAATGCTTTATCGCTTGATGAAAGTATGAGAATTAATATAAATACGAATATAAATATATTTCCGCTTACTTTTATGAATTATAATTTATTCGACATAAGGACGGGTGTGAGTAAAGCGTAAACAATTTTATATAAGATAAATAAGTTGTAATTTAGATTTATTATTATATTTAAATTAACGTTTAAACTAAAAAAATAAGCGATCAGAGTGCGCGATACATTTTTTTATACATTAATACCGCAGGGAATCAAGAGCTAAATAAGCATTGAAATCATCTAAAAGCCTCCCGCGTGCCGTCGGGTGAAGTCACGCGCGAGTCGTGCTCAGATTGTTTTTTCCCTCGAAGCCTTCGTTTCGGTTTGGCCGCACATGAACGTGCTCAGCGTCCATGTGTTGGTGTAGCTGCCGAAGGCGCAGTCGGAAAACTTCGACCGTGCTCGACTCTTTCCGAAGACGTCCGAGCGTCGCCGGCTCACGGACACGCGCTACTATGATTGTGTGATGGGCGCGTAAGAGACTAGAGAAGGGGTAACTTTTACGCGCGATCTGGCTGCACTGTCTGGCTGCACTGTTTCCTGCTCGAGATTTTAGAGATAGTGGCGCCATCCCGGTAGGACCACATTTTTGTAGCCACTTTGAAATGCACAGATCGGCCTCCTCCCACTCTAGCCTCCATGCGCGACGTGCTCTACTTGTAAACTTGTAAAAACGGTGATATTGAAAAATGACTAAGTGGTGTATTGTGCCAACGTGTGAAACAGACTCTCGGAGTGAAAAATCGAAACGCTCAGTTTTTCGGGTGCCGAGAGACTTGGCGCAATTAAAAAAATGGGAGACCGCGATACCGGGAGTTGGGAACTTAGAGCCGAGACACGTTGTGTGCGAAAATAATTCCGAACCGAAATATTACTAATCGAGAATGGGCGAAACAGGCGTTGGAGCCGGGAACCTGAAAAAAAAATGAAAAATTATTGGGATCATTACAATAAATACTTTCCAAGCTGGAAAACATAAAACAAAGTTAGTGAATTATTTTCATTTATCCTACTCGAGAGTCCTTCGCTTAAAGGTCGGAAAAGAGGTGTTTTTTTTTAATTTACCAACGCAAACCGTTTCGGGAAATGCAAAGTAGAGATTATTGAAAATGTTTCTTGGGACATGCATTAAAATTTGTCGAAGAGGAAATAAAGAATTGCAAAAGAAGCACTGTTTCTTAAGTATTTGTTTCATTTTCAAGAAATACATCCTGCAAGTGTTTCGGTCTGGATTCCACTTCGGTCTGGAATAGTTGCCACTTATTTTCCGGTCAATTAAAACAACGCGTAAAGCCTATTTTTTTATAAAAGCTAAAACATGTTTTTAAAAAACCAAGCGCACAAGGATCGAACCCCTGAAAGCAGCATTACGAAGCTTGCACCGAACCCCTCGACGAACACGAGCTCATATTGACACCTATATAAAAAACATTCATATTCGTTGCACCCACTTGGATAACTATAGTCTTGGTTTTTTTTTCAGGTTTACGATAATGTTACTTTTTATTGTATTTAGGTCCATCATGCATTTTTTACATTGAATATCATAATTTGCCTACACCAGCCAATTGTACAGGTAGGTTAGATTCCTATGAGTCAACAATCGATTTCCATCTCTCTCGCACAGCCTGCATCACTCTATCGCAGCGACACTCGTGGACACTAGGCGAAACGGCCGGTGTTTCAATCCGAGGACATACCCCCACCACCAGAGTTTCAAGACCTGTATGTAAGACCATGGTATAACAGGTCCTACAAGGCTAGGGTTGTCCTCTAGGTAGAAAGTGAACGGCAGGAAAGCGCGTGAGCCTAGGGTTTTTCCCCAGGTAGAATGATGAGCGGTATAAAACGTCCCACGAGGTTAGGGTTGTCGCCTAGGTAGAAAGTGACCAGCAGAAAGGCGCCTGTTGACCTACGGTTTTTTCCTAGGTAGAATGGTGAGTTTGTTTGGGTCCCACGAGTCTAGGCTTTTCCCCTAGGTAGAAAATTTCTAAGTCTACCGGTTACACCGGTATTTCTATCGTTCTTAAATTATTATCTACGAATTACGGTTGTTATGGGGTTTAGTCGACATGTTAGTACTAAGCTGAAATTTTTCCTGAACCTTTATAACCTCTTCGCTGATCATTCCGTGCAGTTTGAATAGGATCCACAGTACTGTTTTTTAGAAAAAAAATCGGCAACTCGACGTATTTTGCGGGCTAATTATATTACGCTTATGGAAAACTCCCGATAAGTTTTTAGTGCATTATGAATATCTGCTAAGTGAATGTTACCACGGAGCTGAAAAAAATAGGTACGTTTGAACTAATTATCGGTTTAACCCTTGGTACCGTGAAAATGAGGATTCACAGTACCGTGATAAAATTATTTATGTTTTTGATAGCGAATTTGTGCGGAAATCAAGCACACAAAATATTAGACTGTGCAAACGTGGCAACGTCGTAGACGGCACAAATGCTACCGATCTTGTCCGTATTTGGTAATTATGCCCGGGAACCTCAAAGTACTCGGTCAGGATAATTAACAACGAATATTATGGGTACTTAGTCTCTGAAGTAGTAATAATTACTTAATATTTATTTGATAACTATGTTCAGAAATGATATATTTCTAGGCGTTTCTAGGCTAAGACAAAATAACGCGGATTTTTTTTCACACATAATTTTTTTTAGATTATCGGAAAATTATTAAAGTTTTTGATTTCTTCGAGATTACAGTCAGCTTAAGTACACACTTTCTTTCCAGCGGACTTTTATTTACTCGGACCGATATTCATTTTTGACAGCTTCTTGGGACGATATTGAGGTTACGGCGCATATATAACATACTTCGCGACACTTCTGCCAACCTGGGCATTATGATATACCACGATTTACGACGTTGCCAATTCGTTTCGCGTTAATTGAGCGAGAAAAACTTATAGAAAATAATTATACAAAGTAATGAAAACACTTAGGCCCGGTTCCACAACTCTTGGTTAACCGAGTTAACCGGAGTTTAGTCAGCTCAGCGTGGTTCTGATTGGTCTTGTCCCCCCTAAGCTTCGGTTAACTCGGTTAACCGAGAGTTGTGGAACCGGGCCTTAATGTAAATACCGAGTGTTCAAAAATGCATATTTTTACCAATAAATGTAGAAAAATAGTTCGAAAACGTACTTATTATGACGATTATTTAAAAGCTAACAATAGGTAACAGTCAATCGGCTCCGTGCGTACGCATAGGGCCCCTCGCAATTCACCCCCGACGGCTAAACCACACAACAACCTTAAAGGCATGTACAAGGTCAACATAACCTCACAAACTTGCCAACCAAATTTTCTCATAGATGGTTGAATTTTTTAGGAAAAACAAAGCATTAGGCGCTGGAGAATATCCTGACCCAGAGCTTGATGATTTCCTTTTGCCCTAAATATGATTAATCTCTGAGAAATCTCTGTTCGAAAACTTCAGCTATCTCTCTCGCACTCATATGTCACGTGGTAGATATTCTACTTCGCCTTAAGGCTACGTTCCTGTTCAAAATAAAACACGCCCATTTACAACACATCGGCTGCGGCCGACACCAGCGCCGCCCAACTGAAACCCTTATTTTTCACACTTTGCGAACGCCCGAATATGAAGTTCTGGTGCTCCAGTTGGTCTAGTGTGGGTGCGTGGCGAGAAGCGCGTTGCGCATGCGCAGCGTTTGCGAGGGGGCGTGCGGCGAGATGCTCCGCGAGAGGATGCCAACCAGCGGGACAAAAACTCTCCGAGCTCCGCGGCAGTGACGCTCCGACGCTGCGTCTTGGCGGCCACGGCTTTAGTTGTTACTCGGCGCTCACCGTAGTCCGCTCAGTTCGTTTCTCTCTCTCTCTCTCTCTCTCTCTCTCTCACTCAAGCGTCCCGAAAGGGCGCTTCGCAAATTTCGTTCAGTTTTTATTTTTCGCCCTCGACAATTTGGGTTCTCGTCGTACACAAAGAAGTGAAACTTTTCATCGCTCGCGTCTCTCCATCATCATCAGCTAAAAATCAACGACGAGAATGACGACCATGACGCACAGTAGAAAACGCGTTTGTTACTACTACGACAGTGAGTACGAAAGGAGGGAAAGAAAAACGTGTTTATCGTGTGTGCATTACTCTCGGTGCATGGCGCGATGCGCGGTGTACGATTAGTGATCCCGCGAAAACGGCGAGCACGTCTCTGCGTTGAGGAGGGTGGGGGGCAGTGTCGCGCGTGTGTGTATACGATGCTCGAATCACGTATACCAAAAGTCCATTCTCGTTTTTATTTATTTTCGCGACTACGTGAAAATTTTGGGCTACTTCGCGCTCGTCGTTTCGCAAAATCGTGCGGAGCCTCTTTGTGACGAGGACACGTACCGTTTCAACGCGTTTAGCGAGGCTCCGTACGCTTTTTCCGACGTTAAGACGAGAGATTCACGGGTGCCGATTCGGCCGACCGTAGTTTGGGAAATAATGCGATGCGCGTCGGCCATGCTTACGCGCGGACGCGACCGTACCGTTCACCCGAGAATCTCTCGCCTTATCCTCCCAATTTTCAACAAACTACACGATACAGCCACCGATTCGGCAAAAAATCATCAAAATTCATCAACCTCGCGTCTCTTCCGCCCAAATATCCAAATTTTCGCCGTTTTTTCATTCAAATAGCTGGAAAACCATTCGAATTTACGATTTTGCGGTATCTTTTTTTTAGCGTTTCTCCCCTCCCCCGCCAGGAGCGTGAGAGATATTTCTTTTTACCACGTACGATTGCGCTAATTAATGTTGAAATTTCGACGCTCTTGAATTATCGTCTTTTCCTTTAATCCATCAAGACTTATAAGGGACCATCACAATGTAACGGTCCAAAAAATAAAGGACGCGCGATTTTTTTTCCGAAGGTTAAAACACGCTAATCAGTCTGATTTTTTTTTATGTCAAATCAAAGCACTTACGAAGAACAGAAAATACATTTTTATACGTGTACTTTTATTTTTTTTACATTTTTTTAACCATGGAAAATGTCTGAAAAAAAGGATTCCTCACAGTTGTGGCCATAAATATTATTTGAAACAAAATTTGTAAAAAGATTATTTATCAGTATGAAAGCCGCTATCTTGCTATGGAGGTTTTATAAGAATCATAATTGACTAAATGGCGGCATTTTGAAAAAAAAGTATCGAATTTAGCCAATTTTTTCAACAGTTTTTTGTGAAAAAATATGAAGATTTAAAAGGAAAGCTTCCATAGCAAGATAAATAATGGTGTGAAGAACGTTATGTCAAAAATTGAGATGGATAACTTGAAAACTCTTCCTTTGAGAGTATACACTGTTTTGAAAAAAGAAATTTCGATTAAGACACGTTTAAAGTTTCGAGTATGCATACCGCTGCTTGAACCACTTTCTCTAAGAAAGGATGTAGCGACTGAAATTATTCAAATTTCGCCCTAAAAATTGAACAGCATGTTTATAACCATCTATATTATCGAAAAATGCAACAAAAAAACGATTTTTTGAAAATTTTCTAGCAATTTCAGATCTTAATTGTGTATTTTTTGTGATTTATCCTAAGGTGACATCGGAAACTATTACTATGGGCAGGGACATCCGATGAAGCCCCATCGCATAAGGATGACCCACAATTTGTTGTTGAACTACGGTCTTTATAGAAAGATGGAGATATATGTAAGTATATGTATATGTGCGGAGAGAGAGAGAGAGAGAGAGAGAGAGAGAGAGAGAGAGAGAGAGAGAGAGAATGTTGGTTTATTCATGCCCTAGAACTCCAGCTGGGAAAATGTATCCCCATCATTATTCTATAACTATGGCTAATACTATTGAAAAAAAATATACAATGCAAAATTATACATAGAATGAAAGAATGAAAAAGAAGGCAAAATGAAAATAGAAGGAAAAGATAAGTACTTAGGGGTATGGTTCTCCACAGGAAATTCTTTTCAAAAACATTTCAAAAATACAACTGAAATTGAAAAACATTAGCAATGCAACTTGGGGTATTTTCAAAATAGCAAGGATAAGCAGCTTAAAAAGGAGATTACAAAGGAGGTATGAGGATGGAGGAAGAAGAAAACCTTGAAAAGATGTCAGAGAAGATATCGTCATTGATATTGCAATTCATTGGGGCCGGGTTGGAATTCCGAACTTTGAATGCTCCGACGGTTTAAAATTCCGAATTTTAATGTTCCGAAATTCAAGATGGGACCGTGTTGACATTCCGAACTTTGAATGATCAGAACGCTCAAAACTCTGAAAGAATACTAGCCCAAAACATCAAAACTCCAAAGAATTTTACACGAAAGGCCAAAACTCCGAAAATCTGGCCACACCATGTTATACGTTCTACATTATTTACAGTCAACTGTGTAGACTTTCGCTGGCATGATCTTGATACGATGGCTGGGTTGAAATTCCGAACTTTGAATGCACCGACGGTTTAAAATTCCTAGTTTTAATGTTCCGAAATTACGAGGTTTGTCAAGGTCATGCCGCAATTCTATTTGTAAATACAAATACGAATTTATTCACATCCTGATTTTCATGTGAATATAAATACAAATTTATTCATACTTCACTTATTGTAAATACGAATACAAATACAATTGTATTCTCAAATCTGAACATACAAATAAATTCACAGAAAAAATTGTGAATATTCACAAAAAATGTGAATATTTACAAAAAATCCTGAGAATTAAAAAAAAATCACATCAAAATCTGTGAATGCAAATGTATTCACAAAAAATTGTAAATACAAAAAAATTCACAAAATAAGTTATGAATTTTTTCGTATTTAAGACAAATCAAAATCAAATTCACAATGATTAGTTTAAAATTTACACCAAAAGTGAGTTCTTACGTATTTTGAGAGAAAACATTGCGTCGATGCAAAGAAATTTTTGCAAAAAAAGTTGTGAGTTGCAAATATTATATTATAAATTCGAAAAGATTCACAAAATGAGTTGTGAATTTCCTCAAGTTGAAGAAAATTAAAATCGAATTCGAGACAATTATATTAAAATTTACACCACAAGTGACTTCTTACGTATTTTGAGAGAAAACATTGTGTTGAACTCAACAAGAACTCACTTTTGGTGTAAATTTTAATCTAATCATTGTGAATTTGATTTTAATTTGTCTTAAATACGAAAAAATTTACGACTTATTTTGTGCATTTTCTTATATTTACAATTTTTTGTGAATATTCACAATTTTTTCTGTGAATTTATTTGTATGTTCAGAATATTTGTGAATACAATTGTATTTCTGTGCATGTATGTGAATACAAATAAGTGAAGTATGAATAAATTTGTATTTATATTCACATGAAAATCACGATGTGAATAAATTCGTATTCGTATTTATAAATAGAATTACGCCCAACTCTGGTATAACATAGTCTAAACAAATTTAAAAATTGACGTAAAATCACTTCTTGTTAAAAAAAAATCTTGAAATACTTCGTCGATTTATTGAAAATTTGGAAACATTTAAAACTTCCATACCCGAATTATTTTGACGGTGTTCAGATTTTCGGAGTTTTGGTCTTTCGTATAAAAATCTTTCGGAATTTTGATCTTTCGGGGTAGTATTCTTTCGGAGCTGTGAGCGTTCTGATCATTCAAACTTCGGAATTTTAACCCGTCCCCGTTTAGATTTTCGGAGTTTTGGTCTTTCGGGTAAAATTATTTCGGAGTTTTGGTCTTTCGGGTAAAATTATTTCGGAGTTTCGATCTTTCGGGGTAGTATTCTTTCGGAGTTTTGAGCGTTCTGATCATTCAAAGTTCGGAATTTCAACACAGCTCCAATTCGTTCTATGTGATTTTCGGGCGACTTCACAAGAGAGCCAAAAAATGTATTGCAATATCGAATAGTTGCGGCTTGGGGTCACGTGACGTATTCCATCAGCTGAATGAAGCGCTCTGATTGGTTATTGACATAGAACGTTTTACGGATGCGTTCAGAGTACAAATTTTGAACATAATGGTCACAGAAGCAAAACGTTTTGCTATATCAACGACGATCTGTAAAAATTGCTACGGGAATCAGTCCAAATACGCCAAATTATAGTTGGAGAATGGAATCGCGGTGCAGAGGGGTGAAAATAGAGGCCTGGAAAAGAGCGGCAAAATACTGGATAGAAATAATAAAGATGGAAGAAGATGTTCCACTAAAAAAGGTGTAACTTCGTCAATTTTTAGAATTTCACGGTCCGGTTGGTCTTCAAATATTCCGGAAAGTTCACACTATAACAATATGCAAAAAAAGAACGATTTTTTTAAAGTTTCCAGCGAGGGATACCTCCTTAAAGAAGACGTAAGAGGAATTATCAATGGAAACCCGTCAAAGTGGGGACAAGACCTTGCCAAAGTCATGGGGAAGTGGGGGAGGAATGTGGCAGGCAATAAGAACCGAGAATGTGGGAGGAATAGAGCGAAAAGTTAAAAGTGGTATAAAAATCAAAAGAGAAAACACAAACACAAAACGCAGAAACAGAAATGTACTGGGAAATAAAGGAGCTTAGTAGGAAAACAAAGAAATTATGGGGAAGAATAAGGTGCGAGAATGTAGGGGAAAACGGTAATAAGGGATACGGAGACAATAGCTGCCGGGTGTGTAGGAAAAAAGATGAGAGTTTGGAATACAATTTTTGGCTGTGAAGCAGCGAAGGCAGAAATCAGAGCAGGAGTAGTGGACAAACCAGAACAAGTGCTGAAATACAAAGGAGGGGGAAGAACTAAGACAAAAATTAGAGGAATTGGTGAGGAACAAGTCCGCCAAAGAGCTTGTGCGTACGTAAACGAATTTGAGGTATTGACAAAGCAGGTAGCCCGAAGAGTAAGAAATACCGGTATATAAAACGTTACGAAAACGGAAATACATGTACATAATTTGTAAGAAAAAAATGTGAAGGAGCAGAGAATGTGAGGAGAGGGCCTATGTGTAAACAACCTTAAGGAGGGATATAAATTTACAACAAGCAAAAAATCAATTTTTTTTCTTTCAACAATCGAACTATATAGAGTAGAACCTCAATTATCCGAATTTTCGGTTATCCGAACGCTTCAGCGCCTTATCCAAACTCTATGATGGTCTTTTTTACTCAGT
Organism: Ophion slaviceki; assembly: GCA_944452715.1. Taxonomy (NCBI): domain Eukaryota; kingdom Metazoa; phylum Arthropoda; class Insecta; order Hymenoptera; family Ichneumonidae; genus Ophion; species Ophion slaviceki. Next base: position 14,931,209 of record OX101795.1, read on the forward strand.
TAAGGTAATCCTATCGCTTCACACTAGTCATACCACTGATCATACTTTAGACTAGTACAATTTATGTTTTTAACATATGGAAAAAAAATGTCTCACAACTAAAATTTTCTACGTGTAAACTGTTTAATCAATGTTTACATTTAATTAGAAAAATGAAAAAATAGTTATTCCAACGATTCGCGCAGTATTTCTAGGTTTGCTATTTGGCAACATTGGTTCTATCTCCGTCTCCTTTTACTCAACCCGGCGAGTTTAACCGCCGGGCTTTTCAACGTCGATCTGTCAAAACAATGTCAGGTGCGGGAAATATAAAGCATTGTATTCGGGCCACGACTGGTAAAAAGCGTGGAAAATTTGTGTCGGCTAAAAATGAAATATGTATCGAAATTCGAATGAGAGAGATGAGGTTAGGACTACAGTCAGGTGTTGCCTTGCTGTCACGTATCGTTATCGTAGCAAGTGGTAATAAATCCAAAACCGGAAGTTCAAACTAAACTTGATATTACATAAAAATTAAGTCAATAAGCGTAATTTCTTCTGAGAGCAATAGTTTACTACAAGTGTTATGTTTGTGAATCTGATTATTTTCAAGAATCTGACAAATTCCCACTATTATATATACTTGTATAGCGACTGGAAATTGGGTTTTTGTATGTCGTCCCGGAATTCCTTCACAAAAGTACGCAATTTTATTTATTTTTGCTGTAACTACGTCGATAACCGACCCTGAAATTTTACAGAGACGATTATTAATATATTTAGTAAACCTCAAAAAAAAAAAATTAAAATCCTATGGTTTGAAGCCAGGCGATATGATTACCTTATGGTATTCCCTTTTTTCTCTTATAAAGCGGTTTCCTAACACTTCGCGATATTTTCAAAATACATTATTGCCTATATGTAACTTCATACATCAGATAGTATATACATTGTATGTATATACGAGAAACCACCCTGGAATGGTTTGAAAGTCAACCAGAAAATAGTCCCACACAGCTGCTGTTCTTGAAACGAATTCGAGACTTAGCGGCCAAGAAACGCGCAACTACTATGAGACTGCCAAAAATTGATCATTATTTTAATCCGCAATTGTGATTTAACTGCATAAGTAGTGGTGGTATAAAAATTGAAAGTCTATTGTTGATTGCTATCAAATGAAGAATTCAGGGTCGTTGGATTAATAAAGAGGATTTCCGATACTATTAATATTATATGAGTCAGTTTTCCCGGAAATCCGATAATTTTTTATTATCCGAACGATGTCCGGTCCCAATTAGTTCTGATAATCGAGGTTCTACTGTATGGAGAATATGTTCCCAAAGTTTCAAAGCAAAATTCGCAGTTAGAGATGAGCAAAAAGTAATTAAATTACCAACGAACAATTACTAATGTAACTAATAATTCAATCACTTTGTAACATATTGCTTAAGTAATTAGTTACCACAAGTACCTAGTGCAATTTAATTCAAATTCTATGTAAACTTTAAACACGTTTTTCTCAATGCTGCATTTTCGAAATTAGCGTGCAGGATTACCTAAAAGCTCTTAAGCCGATTGAGTTGTATTGCTACCTTCTACTTGACGCGAATTGTTTATGAACAATTCGAAAAATAAACCACCTTTTTAATCCACATTCTATAGAAATTTTGCGTGAAATGTTGTTTTTTGTTGCATATGCGTGCCATTCGCTCAAATTTTAATTTTTTTTTTCGTTTTAATTTCTGTCAAATAGAAATTATACATGTTCTAACTGAAAAAATGTTTCAATTTTTTTTGTAAATAAAAGTCTACGCGACGCTGGACTGCACGCCGATGAATGAATTAAAAACAATTGTTATGTATACTTAAATATACTATTAAAGTATATCTAAAGTTTGATCATTGTAAAGTAATTATTTCTTACAAGGAAGGTTGTGAGGTCAATCTCTCCGATTTCGCTGAAATTTGGCATGCTGTAGAATGGGTAAAAATAGGCAACACGTGTTTTTTTTTATATCTGCGGAATCTGGTGAAACGCATCCTCGAAAATAGGGGTGTTTTTCATTTTTCGTCGATAACGTTATCGTTCTCATCCCCAATGTATAGTACACGAAAAAATAAACATTGTTGCAATTTGAATTTTTTTCATATCTTGTACCGTTAAAACGTTATTGACGAAAAACGAAAAACACGCCAATTGTCGAGGGTGCGTTTCAACCCTTAAAAATCGGGTTCCGCAGATATAAAAAAATACGTGTCGCCGATTTTTATCCATTCTACAAGCATGCCAAATTTCATCGAAATCAGAGAGATCAACCTCGCAACCTTTCCTTGTTAGTTTAAAAAATCCCTCAAAATGCTTAATTTTCTCCCGCTAAATGTATATCCCACCTTAAAGGATATGCCCTGGAAATAGAGACTACTAATTTAAAAAAAACTAGAAGGGAAATATAATACACAAAAATGATCTTTATAAAAGAAGCCAAAATTCGTTCTTTCTTTTTAAACTGAAAAATGTTTATTCTAAGCTAACTCTTTCGTCTTTCAGCGTCCTCATAAAGCGACCGCCGACGAAATGACGAAATTTCACAGCGACGAGTACATCAGATTCCTGAGATCCATCAGACCGGACAACATGTCGGAGTACAACAAGCAGATGCAGAGATGTAGGATATTTCTCAGTAGATTGTCACCGATTGGCCCATTTTTGCCATCGATACTCATGAAAGTTATTCATAACTATGACAAATACATGAAAACTCTCTCTTTTCGCCGACAGTCAACGTGGGCGAAGATTGTCCGGTGTTCGACGGGCTCTACGAGTTCTGTCAATTGTCAGCGGGTGGCTCCGTAGCCGCTGCCGTAAAATTGAACAAGCAGGCGTCCGAGATATGCATCAACTGGGGCGGTGGCTTGCATCACGCGAAGAAGAGCGAGGCCTCCGGCTTCTGTTACGTCAACGATATCGTTCTCGGTATTCTCGAACTACTCAAGTATCATCAGAGAGTCCTGTACATCGACATTGACGTCCATCACGGCGACGGTGTTGAGGAAGCCTTCTACACCACCGATCGCGTCATGACTGTCTCCTTTCACAAGTACGGCGAATATTTCCCGGGCACCGGCGATCTCCGCGACATCGGAGCGGGAAAGGTACGGAAGTTTGATCTTTAATGTATTTATTTGTACACATACAATTTAAAAAACGTGGAACCTATTTGAGTTGAATGAATATTTAGTCATTTCATTTCTATTTGTTAGGGTTGCAATACCGCGGAGAATTATTGACAATATTGGAAGAAAGAAAAAATATATAAGATTGCAATATGTTATTGTTATTATTGTTATTATGTTGTTTTTTACTATTATTATTATCATGATTAATGGTGCATTTTTTTTTTTCATTTTTTATATCTACGTACAACCCGCAAAAAAATTCTAAATACTTTTCGCGGTATGTTTGGGTTTGTTTGGATTATTATTATTATTGCAATTATAATATTTTTATTGGTATTATTATAAACATTATTATATAAACATGGAACCAATTTCAATTGAACGAATATTTAGTCATGTTATTTTTATTTCTTTGGGTCGCAATAGCGTGGAAACTGATTGAAAATATTGAAAGAAAAAAAATATATAAGATTGCAATTATGTTTTTTTTGGTACTATTATTATTATCATCATTAATATTTCATTTCTTTGCTTTTTTTTATTTCTACGTACAAACCGCAAAAACTTCTAAATCCTTTTCGTATATTTGGGTTTGTTTGGATTATTATTACTATAGCAATTATGATAATATTTTTAATGTTATTATTATGATTTAGTTTGATTATTTTTATGATTATGGTTTATTTATATTATTTTTGATATTATTATGATCTATTGCTATTTATGGCATCAGTTATAATTTGTTTGTTGGTATTTGCATTGTTGCATTTATTTCAATTTTTGGTATCAACGTACAACCTGCAAACATTTTGGGAACACTTTTCGCGGTTTCACGACTCGATGAAGTTATAAAAACAACATTTCGATTTTTATAGAACTTTATATATATGTATATGTTACCGGCAATGTGTATAATGCGGGCATTCTATAGAATACCTAGTTATTCTATACAATACCGGGTTCGTCAAGGCAATGTATAAAATATTTTATCTGTCGTTAACCATTACATACTGTCCCTAGGTAATCTATGCAATACTTAGGAATTATATAGAATGCCATTAGGAGATCAGGTTAACGCGGTCCTCTAGTTTCTCGGCTGTTTTTTTACGGCTTTTTCAATAATTTTTTACGGGCAAAGCATCGAAATAATCAATCTCATTGTTTTTGCATAATCTTTATTAACATTTAAATAAGCTTTACAAATTTTTGGAAGTCAAAATATATAATAGAATAAAAGTTATAGTGGCCGACAGGAAGACATCAAGTAAAAGAGGTGCTTGACGGTGACCAAGATTGCGGCTGTTCTGCTTATCTGAAATCAAAAAACCAAACGGCATTTTAATCTTAATATTTGAGACTAGCGATTGAACTAGAGTGAATTCTAAATTACAAAAATTGACTTTTTTATACCCTTTTGAAAATTACATTCTATTTTTTACTCATTTTTTCTTAAGTTTTTCGCTCATACAAAAAAAACTATCGAAGCAATCATGATAATCCTAGTTCAATCGCTGGCTTATAACATATTAAAGATGCTGTATAAATTTGAACAAGATCGGTGCAGTAGTTTCTGAAATATCGTGGTCACCGTTTCGAAAAATGGTGTTTCGAGAAAAACGCGTTTGAAAGTATACCTGCTCCGTATACCTGCTCCGTTCCAGGGCCGTAACTTGTGAACCACTTCGAATATCGAAAAATCGTTTGGCACACATTTTCTACACATGTTGTAGATGTGATTTATGAAAAAAAAATCGATTTTTTCGACCCGAGAAATTAGAGGACCGCCTTAAGTATAAAATGGTGGACAAATGTTTTGTTTTCTCAAAATCATCAATTCAATAAACCGTTTCAATAGAATGGCATTTATTTGTTCTTAGATGTTGAACTATTGTGACATTATGTTTGTGTTTGTTTGGGTTTGTTGGGCCTATACCCGCGCACCCTCTCGTCAATCACATCTATTAAACACTTTTCCGGCTGTACATTTGGCATTGTATAGAATGCCTAGGTAAAGCATGGAATGAATGATATTTTATACATTTCTTGAACGAGGAATCGACAGAAAAACCCCCAGATACGTTTGGAGAACAGAGTTAGGAATACCAACATTCGAGTACAAAATTAGGGGAAGAGAGATGAGGTATATACAGGTAGTGATAAGAATGGAACGTAATAGATGGCCGAATATTTGTTTGAGAGAGGAAATAAAATAAATCTCCAACGGGAAGCCTTCGAAATGGGGAAAAGACTTTTTGAAAGTATCAAGGGAATTAGCGATCGAGGAAATAATAAATATGATAAAAGAGGGAAAAGCAATAAAAATAATAGAGAATTTGATAGACAAGGGATTGAAAAACTTAAAAAGAAAGACCATAGAGAGGGAGAAAGAACAGATTCAAAAATCGACATATAATAGGTTATACAATGCGATAGTAGAAAACGACGAAGCTCCGTGGAAGTATTGGGCGGCAAAAGATATTAAAGGAAAGCATAATGCAACATGGGCGAAGATAAGGTGTGGGATTATAGGAAGAGATGGAAAAAGAGAGAAGTGGAATGAACTTGTAAGATATGCAAACGACAAAGAGAAACAATGGAGCACCTGATTACGTGTGAAAAAGGAAGAGGGGTAATATCTAAGGAAGCGAAAACATATATAGAGAAGTGCGTAAAGGGTGGAAGGGATGAGGGGGGATTAGAAGATAAATTAATAGGGTTGCTGAGAGGGGAGATAGATGTAAATATGTATAATTTTTTTAGGGAAATAGAAAGAGAGTGTAAGAAAAGAGAAACGGAGAGAGAGAGAATGAAGAGTGTGACGAAAATTAAAAATAATAAAACAGGAAATACATAAGTTAGATCGTAAGAAAGCGATGTCAAACGGTGTAATAGCATTGTAAAATGCCGAAAAGGCGATGCAAATAACATTTCTTACTACCACTACATTTCGTGAACATTTTAAGCATTCTATAGAATGCCTACGTATTCTATAAAATACCGGATTATGCAAATTGCCGGCAACATATATATATATTTCTCTATTTTATTTGAAATATATTTTACCTCAACTTAGCAGCTCCGCCTTTATTGGACAGAATTACGAAAAATTTGACCACAAATATTGTGATCGGGCACCATTGCATAAGAATTTCCAATTGGTGTGATCACTTTTAATTTACTTGTTTTTCTCATTTGTTCACATTCCACAGGGCAAGTATTACGCGGTTAACATTCCTCTGAGAGACGGCATGGACGACGAGAGTTACGAGTCCATATTCGTGCCAATAATCTCAAAAGTAATGGAGACCTTTCAACCCTCCGCGGTCGTTCTACAGTGCGGTGCCGATTCGTTGACAGGTAGGCGTCTATAAATGATACGGAACGAAAGAGAGAAAAAAATGTCTGGCAATTATTCGTTACTAATGAAGATTTTTACGCTTTTTTTCGGGCGCGAAGGCGATCGTTTGGGCTGCTTCAATTTGACCGTGAGAGGTCACGGCAAGTGCGTGGAGTTCGTGAAAAAATATAATCTACCGTTCTTGATGGTCGGGGGTGGCGGTTACACGATCAGAAACGTGTCGAGATGTTGGACGTACGAGACCTCGGTCGCGCTTGGCTCGGAAATCGCCAACGAGCTACCATATAACGATTACTTCGAGTACTTCGGGCCGGACTTCAAACTTCACATAAGCCCGTCGAATATGGCCAATCAGAACACCGTCGAGTACTTGGACAAAATCAAGTGAGTTGAGGGATTTTTGTTTATTTTATCGCGTTATACGTTCGAAATATTTCATAATTATTCATTATTAAGGGATCATCGCAGTGTAATGGGTCTGAAAATAGCTGATTATAGCTATTTTAATTAGACTAACTAATCAGTCTGACTTTTATGTCAAATCGAAGCACTCGTGAAGAACGGAAAATAAATTTTTATTTTTCCATTACATTTGTTATAACGGTTGAAAATGTCTTCGAAAAAAATGAGTCTTCATGGTGTACACGATTGTGGCCGTAAATATTATCTGAAACGAAATTTGTAAAAAGATTATTAATCAGTATGGAAACCACTAATTTGCTATGGAGGTTTTTTAAATATCAAAATTGACAAAATGGCGGCGGTTTGGAAAAAAATATTGAATTTAGCCTATTTTTTCAACAGTTTTTTGTTAAGAAAAAAATGAAGATTTAAAAAACGCTCTCATAGAAAGATGAAGCATGTTGTGTCAATATTTGAGACGTGTAGCTTGAAATCTCTTCCTTTGAGAGTGTACAGCATTTCGAAAAACGACATTTCGAGAAAAACGCGTTTAAAATTTCGGGTGCAGAATTTTCATACAAATTGTCTACTTGAGATCAATCGGCGATGCCAGGTCCGTGTTTATAACCGTCTATACGATCGAGGGTTGTTACGCATATGGAGAACAGGGAAAACCGGGAAAACTCAGGGAACTTCTTTCCTCCTGGAATAATCAGGGAAAAGTCAGCGAATTTAGGAAATTCTCTGGAATTTTCTCAGAATTTACTTTTTGCAAGAATTACGAAAAATGAAACCGACTTGACAAAAAAACTGAACAGTACAAAAATAAATATTTGTGTATATTTTTAATATTTATATTATTCTTCATTATATACAAAAAAAAGTTATGTCAGTGCCAAACATTGAAAATTTGAAAAACTGAAAACTAATTTACTCCAAAGTTCTATACATTTGCATTCGATCTCTCGATACACAACCACATCAGTATTATTATCGATAATCGTTTATATTTATTGTTTATTTATTGTCACCGGCATAAAAATTTCTGTCCATAACAAAGAACAGGTGCTGTATTTTCTTTTAATGTATTTTTTTTACTTTACAATGTTTAAATTATTTTTTAAATTTCATTTCAATTTTTAACATTTCCATATATTTGATCTTTAAAAAGGTTATGCTATCCACTTCAACATAATTTTTCAATAGAAAGATTGAATCGAGAACTTCCTTTGTTTTTTCAAGTCGGTTAAAAATGTTGGGTTTTTCACAAAAATGATTCTTTGCTATTTCTACGTATATAATTTTTCCCGTATAATTTGTAACGTTTACAAATATCAGTATGGTTGAAACGAGACTTGTGGACTTTAACTTTAAAAAATATATATTTGACGAAAACAATGTGTTCTTTATTTGACCCTAATCTGGGTCATTTGCAAAACCTGGAAAAGTCAGGGAATTTCCGAGTCAACAATGCGTAACAACCCTGCTATCGGTTAATACAAAAGAAAATCGATTTTTTTTAAATTTTACACTGTGATTCCTTAATACGAATAATGATCAATATTGAACGATCACCCGTCGAGTTGAAAAACGTTGCGCTCATTAACGGATGGAAAATTTCGTCGTTTCGCAGAACGAGATTATTCGAGAACCTGAGAATGTTGCCGCACGCGCCGGGCGTCCAGGTGCAGGCGATCCCCGAGGACGGCGCGATAGTCGAGGACTCCGAGGCCGAGGACAAGGTGAATCCCGACGAGCGACTGCCCCAGCGGGATTTGGACAAGAGAATACAGCACGAGAACGAGTACAGCGACAGTGAGGACGAGGGCGACGGGGGTCGGCGGGACAATCGTTCGTTCAAGGTAAGAGTCGATGCGACGGAGAAAAAAAACGTCATCGATTATTCTGAAACGCGAATAAACGATTCCGCAAGCACAATCGACGCAGTTCTCTACAATTGCCGCAATTGTGGAGAAGAAGAGGAAGGGAGATAAACTTGGGGATGCATTTTTCAGGGCTCTCGGAAGCGGCCGAGACTCGACAAGACGCAGGAAGGAATGGACGGGGATATGAAGAAAGAGGACGACATCAAGTCCGAAATCAAAGGTAATGTTCTTACAGTGGTTCTTTATGTGACCAAAAGAATGCGCTTTTTCGACTTTCGCTACTTTTTAAGGGACCAGACGATGGACAATTTTCCGCCGATTGCGAATATCACGGAGTTTTTGTCGAAAGCTCAAAATTGCACCGGCCATGCGCGAAAAACGTGTTTTTAGACTTTCGACGTTTTTTTTAGTAGAAATTGCGAGCTTGGAGGGTGAATTAATGGTGAATTCATATTCCGGGGGTGAAAGTAAATTGAAATAGTTATGAACAAATATTTTTAATCGAAAAAAAAAAAATTTGCATCTCGGCCAAAAAAAAGTTGCTTCACTAAATCGTCGGTCATTTATTTTCTATTTCGATTCGAAACTCTACTCTATGCTCGTTCTTTTCGTTATCATTTTCTCTTCAACATGTCGTTGGATTCATTGAGATCCGATGATTTTTCGATTTTTGGCAGAATTTCAAAGTGGGACCATCGATTTTCGCGAATTTTTCCATACATACACCCCTTTGCCTCTTTTTCAGCCATTTTTAATTACACTTTCTGGGAGAACTAATCGAGATATCGGGATAAATCTAACTCTCTAAGCCTCCGTCATCCAAATAGAACCGATGCTACGACTCTTTAAAATTTTCGAATTTCGGCATTTTTGGTGGCCAAAAAGAACGAAAACATTTTTATCGACTTTTAAACCATTTTCAGAGGGTCTTCTAATGGGAAATTTTGTGCCTATCATGAATATCACGTAGTTTTTGTCGAAAGTTCAAAACTACGCTGAAAAAACGCAAAAACGTGTTTTCACACACTATTGACGATTTTTTAAAATGGAAGGTTTCGGGCTAAATGGTGGTGAAAAATGAATGGTGAATTCGTATTCAGGGGATAAAAATACCTCGATATGAACTTTAAAAAATCGAAATTCGAATTTCATCATCTTTTCCCTACAACCGGTTAACAATATAAAAAAATAATAGACATCAAATATTGATAACTTGATCTACTTTAATTAAAAATATTTCATAAGCCGCATACGTAACGCGAAGTGTAACGAACCCCTCGATTTTTCACTTTCAGACGAGAAGGACGAGAAGTCGAGCGTGATGAATGACGAGACGAAGAAGGACGGCAGTGGGAATCCCTGATAGAAGAGGATTCGCGGCAATTTAAGAAATTCGTTTAAATGAAGTTAATTTATGAAATCAGGAATTACGCGGACTATATAGACGATGATGAAAAGAATAAGAGCGAATGAAAAGCAGCAGAAATGAAAACGTGATGAGGGAATCGTCGGGTGAACCATCGTTGTTCCTAATATACGAAATTTCGAAAATTTTCATCGGTACGTTCAACGCTGAAAAAAAATTCCGTTCGAAATTACGAAGTGTCAGTGGTTTTGACTTATAATCAGAGACTCACGGTGATTTCCGCGAGATGTTTAACGAAATGTTGTTTTTTTTTTGCGTTGCCGCAGGCGCAATTCACTGTGGAATAATCTACTTTATCTTTTGCTCATTACGCCTGTACATAAGATACCTAATCGATAATCATCTCTCTCTCTCTCTGCTCTACCACATCACACGAGTGAACAACGCCCTTAGAAAAAATTCCTTCGATTTAGTTCGTCGATGACACTTCCTCCTTTTTTTAGTCGATTTTTTTCATAAGTGAGGAAATACGCAGAATCGTGATACAAAGAAAAAAACGTAATTCTCATCCCGGAGTCATCGAACTCTCAGTTAAAGGTGTAGAGGAAGAAAGAAAGAAAAGAAAAGCATCGAAAAATGATTTTCGTCGATTAGCCGAATATCATGATTGTCAAGAAAAGCGTTTTTTCTCCATTCCAAAGTGCGAATAATGCGCCAACTGCGCACACGTCTCGAGGATGCGTTGCTTCCGGCCAATTATTTTGCGTTGCTTTCGGCCGCTACGGAAAATTCCTCCGGGACGAATCCAAAAATGGGACTAGCATCGCACTGGGAGTTGAATTTGAATTTGATTGAATTTCAAAGTCCACTGTTCAGCACCGAAATAAAAATTGACCTCAAACACGTGGTAGTGTTTATTTATTTCGGTAAAAGAAGGGAATACGTGTTTGGGTGAAAAAACGCTTTTCTCAGCGCAGGACGAATTATATTTGTGAGAAAGAAGCGTGGACTTCCGGCTGAGAAGTGAAGAAGAATGAGGAAAATGAAGAGAAGACGCGATCATTGCCCTCGAGGCTCGAGCCTTCGATGTTAGATAGCGATTTTTTTTTCGAGTTGAACTCGAGACGTTTCCAGGCTGGAAAAGAAAATGATTTAGCATCGATCGGTGAGCGAGGATCGAGCCCGAGAGCGAAGTCGTTGCGACCTAGCACAAGTATATTTTCTGTAAAGTTCAATTAACCGAAAGGGGAAGAGAAAAAGAAGAAGAATTGATGGAATATTTTTAGCCGTGTAATGAAAACTTTTCGAGAAAGATACACACACACACGCCCGTATAAAATTCGATGTATTGTCTCGTGTGTGTGTTTCGAGTATTTGCATCATTCGAACTAATAACGAGAAGATAATCGAGTATAAATCGCGTTTGCGTTCAAGTGTACATACACGAAACATCCACACCGGCATCCGCACACATATACGAATGTTTTAAAATATTTATAATAAAAATCATTTTTGAGATCGGCAAGTACGTGTTTATCGATATATCCGAATTACCGGTTTCCGAAGAGAAGCTACAGGATCGACATAACCTCACAAATTTTCGATCGGCGTTTTCTTATATAGTCGACTTTTTTAACGAAAAAGCAAAGCATCTGGCTCTGGAATTTCCTGCCGCGGAACTTTTCTTTCGCCCTGAATATCGTTCATCTTTGAGAACGATCCGTTGGGAAATGTCAGCTGTCACGTGGTACAGCTGGGTAAAAATTCGCGTTTGTGGTGTGCTCAATACAAAGCGTCACAAGAAAACAGCGCGCGAGCTGATAGAGGTTATGTCAGCAACGCTCCAGAAAAGAACAATACATACGTGTCAAGGAGAAATAAACAAAAGTCCGCTCAGAGATAGTGACAGAGTAGCTGGGAATGAGACGATGAAGGCACTTTAAAAGGTTCTCAGTGCACTCGCGCGAATTCACGGAATTTCTTCAAGCATTCTTAACCTCGAAATTCTCGATTTTTACCGATCCAGACCGAAATCATCGAAAAATCGCCGGGTTTTATTCTACGATTCGCGTACTCCTGTTGGTGTGTTCTAACCTCAAATTACACTGCAAAACACGAACACTAGGTGAATTTTGACACGTGTCACGCGACTGACGGATCGACTTTTCCTTGCAGCCCGCAGCAGCCGGTTGGACCGGCGATCCGGTGATGTTTTTCGTCTCACATAACCTCACTTTTGTGCCCGAAATAGCCGCAAGCGCGATGAAAATGATCAAGCCGTAGTCTGAAAGAGAGGAAGACTTTCTCGCTGAATCCAATCGTCAGTCAAGATGATTGCTCATCTGTCGCACGTAATGACGCTGGCGAACAGCATCATCGGCGTGAGCGTACTTGCGATGCCGTTCTGCTTCAAACAATGCGGCATACTTCTCGCCGTTCTGGTGCTCCTGACGAGTAGCGTCCTGTCGCGTCTTGCCTCGCACTTTCTCATCAAATCGGCAGTGATGTCTAGGCGCAGAAACTTTGAGTTTCTGGCCTTTCACGCGTTCGGCACCACCGGCAAACTTCTCGTTGAGCTCTTCATAATCGGCTTCCTGCTGGGCACTTGCATCGCCTTTTTCGTCGTTGTCGGCGATCTGGGGCCGCAGATAGTAGCGAAAATGTTGAACAAGAGGCCGGAGGACATCAGGACCAGCGTACTGGTGACCACAGCCGTGTTCATTGTTCTGCCGCTAGGTCTGCTGCGAAATATCGACAGTCTGTCCAGCGTGTGCACCGCCACTATTGGATTCTATCTTTGTCTGGTTTTGAAAGTATGTCACTTGTTTTGCGCAACGCACTTGCGTTGATAAACCAGACTTTTCTTTGTCACCAGGTGATTTACGAGTCGATGCGACACATTCTACTTGGCGATTGGTACGCCAGTGTCATTTACTGGAGGCCCGCGGGCATCCTGCAATGCCTGCCCATATTCTCCATGGCGCTGTTCTGCCAGACCCAATTGTTCGAGATCTACGAGGCCATACCGAACGTTTGCTTGGAGAAGATGAATCAGGTGGTGAGAGGCGCTCTCAACATATGCACGGGCGTCTATCTCTGCGTCGGCTTCTTCGGCTACGTCGCCTTTTGCAATCAACCGTTCACAGGTTCGTATAGCTCACTACCATCCGCGGTCGGTATTTTACACACGATGGATACATGGTCTAGCCGGAAAGGTTTTTTTTTTTTAAATAAAACATACTGAAAATGCATAGCGAGAGATGGCCAAGAATTTGTTCAATTGAAGAAATAAGGAACAGGGCTAATTGAAACCCTTCCAAGCGGGATAGAGAAATGGAGGATGTGTTTAGAAAAGTAAAAGCTGGGCAGTCGATGCTAGGAATGGGAATAGGTAGAGATTCGAGTCGACTAGGAATTGAGCTAAAAACTGGATGCGAAATACTGAATGATTGAAGGATGCAGGGAGACTCGTGCAGAATAGAAACCTCGAAAGACTGTATAAAATATAAATATATAGAAGAGAAGAGAATAGAAGGAGAAGATAAAGAACAGTGGGCCAAAATGAGGTACGGCAATGTGGGGAGGGAGGGAAACGAAGGATTTAAAGAGTCGTGCAGACTGTGCGGGAAGGGAAAAAAGAATTTAGAGCATATAAGGCAATATGAGCAATTTAGGAAAATGATAAGTAGAGATATGAGGATGAGCGTGGATGAACTCTAAAGACAAAAAGAAGCAGATAGGATTGAATGATCTGCTGAATGGATAAATTAAGCCCGTACTATTTGAATACGTGAGAATGTTCGAAGAAAAGGTGCGGTCTAGACAAAGCAAGAAGTAAAAAGGGTACTAGATGATAATTTATCAAGGAAATATAGTAGTAGGGAAAAAAAGATTAATGTGAACTAAAGACAAGATTATATGTAGACTTAATTAAGGTAGAACGAGCGCGCGCTCGTGATTTCTATAGATTTTGTTCAAATTTTAACGAGATATTGTTCATATCATTATGCATTTTTAAGTGACATTTCAGAACAGTCGACTATTTAGATTGGGAGATAATGGGTTTTTAAATTGCAACTTCTAACACTGCAGGGTTTGCATTGGCTGAAAGTCAGGTCACATAACTCGTTGTACCATTCCATTGTGTTTATCAATTTTGAAAAAAAATATGTTTAGATAGCAAACTAGTTAGGGAAAGAGTAAAAAAAGTTTGGATTGCCTTTACTATTCAGTTTTGCTAAAAACTTTCAGTAAAGACAATAATTGTTCGTAAAAAATATTTGTCCCCTATAATAAAAAGACATGGCAACAGCGCAGCACAGTATTGTTTAATATTTTGAGAAAAAAAATTTATCGTGTTTCTACAGTTAAAAATTTTTATCATAAAAAAATATTTGCATTATAAATATTAACATTTTATATGGATTATGTTATCTTCATTGACAAATAAAAGTGTTCGTTCATTCATAATTAAATAAAAACTATGTTCGATTAAGAATTACCTCGAAAAAAAAATGTGTTGTGCAGTATTATTTTAAATATGCCGCGCAAACTCACGTCATCGGACACGTGGAACGACGTGGTATTGCCATATATCTTCTTATTATAGGGGAGAAAGATTTTTTACAAAAAATTATTCTGTCTAAATTTCAATGCAGACCCTGTAGTGTTAAAAGTGGCAATATCAAAACCGATTATCTCCCAATCTAAATAGTCGACTTCTGAAATTTCACTCAAACATGCATAATGATATGAACAATGTCAGGTTAAAATTTGAACAAAATCTATAGAAATCAAGAGCGCGCGCTCGTACTACCTTAAGAGCAATACGGGGAATAACCGCCGTAAATTGTTGCTATATTTTCAAGAGCAAGAGGCAAGAATGGCTAAATGAATCTTTCTATCTATTGAAAAATATTGATAAACAGCGCAGTTGTTGTTGTTTAAGGCCTTAGGCCACAGTAACGCGTATAAAATCATGTGCGAATTTGACGATTTTTTTTTTGGATGAAAAAGTGATTCACTCATAAAATTAATTACACATCTATTTAGTATGAATATCAAGCTGTTAGAAAAAAAAATATATATATATATATTTTTTCTATGTACAAAATGGCCGACTACTAATGTTTTCTTTTGTTATCTTTTTTTAGGCGCTCCGCGGCGTGACATTTAGCATCCACAATTTTTTACCCAGAACAAAAAACAAAAATTCTCGTCAATCTACATTAGAATACCTAGAGAAGTACGCACGGAATTGAAAAATATTGTTTTATTCAAAAGTTGTAGGTATTTAAACTTAAGAAATGAATTTGCAGTGAAAAATTCCGTTATAACTGCTTATAAATTGCTCATAAAATGAAAAGTTTCCGATTAAACATAAATTCCGTACGTTCTCTCTGCGAAATGCAATTAGGAACATAACTTTTAAATTTAAAGTAAATCGAGTTAAAATTGTTGAAGTTATTTGTCACGCCAATTGGAAAAAAGCTGTTTCGAGAAGTTTCGAGTAGTCGGCCATTTTGTACATCGAAAAAAAATGTATATACATTTTCTAACAGCTCGATATTCATCCTAAATGGATGTGTAATTAATTTGATGAGTGAATCACGTTTTCATATGAAAAAATGGTTAAATTCGCACATGATTTTATACCCGTTACTGTGGCCTAAGGCCTTAAAGAAAATCTTCCCCTCATGAATATTTCCAACACTCCCGAGCGATCTAACTGAAGACCGATAAGAAATGATAAGAGAAGTTATTGTTTCGGTGACAAATTTAATTGGGCTCTCTGTTTCAGGCAATATTCTGATGAGTTTCGAGCCAAGTCTGACCTCGGACGTGATAAAAATGGGATTTGTATTTTCCGTTGCTTTCAGCTTCCCTCTCGTTATTTTTCCGTGCCGAGCCAGCTTGAATTCGCTGCTGTTCCGCAGGGTGCGTACAACGATAAACTTGTCGCAATTATCTTCAATAAGTATCTCCATTCGTTCCTATTTGGAGTAATTTGAAAACAATTATCCTCAGGCTCACGGTCACGAGCCAGCCAATAATTACATACCGGAAGTGAGATTCAGATGGCTGACTTTGGCGATAGTCTCGATGTCCTTGGGAACTGGAATTCTCATACCGAACATTGAATTTTTGCTCGGTATCGTTGGCTCGACGATCGGAGTCATGATCTGTCTCATATTTCCGGCTGCTTTTTTCATCGCCATAAGCACGAAAAATACCAACGAGAGACTGATGGCTCAGGTCAGTATCGCGCAATTCTTTGGATTCCTTTGGCGATTGTAACGTGCACCTCAAATAATCGCAGAAATCATTTGACCCTAAGGGATAACACCACAGTAAACGTTTAACGATTTTTTTGTGAAAGGACAAGTAAGAGGACAATAATATTCAAGGATGTTATTAGCCATATCTCCAAGCGCACAAAAAAATGTATATAACAAAAATTATACAAAATGGTGACGCCGGAGCCTTTCTCGCGAGGCATGTTGAATTTGAGACGCTCTGCGGCACGCAGTATAACTGACGCAAATTTGTATGTGGAATTTTTTTTTATTCTATTTATTCACATGAGTATAGCTAGAGAAATACGTAGGGGATTTTGAGAATGTGAGTTTTTGTGTAATTGACAAGCATGTAAAGTAAAAACTCCATTTTCGACAGAATAAAGGACAATTATTTGTTAATAAATAATGTTATAATTAACTCATGGAAAATCCCATGCGTATATCTCTTCGGTATGTTATTTTAAAGACCCCCTTTAAATTTGGAGTGAATAGAATGAAAATTGTTGGAGTTATGTTGCGTGACGTTTTGAAAAATTGTGTTCCGAGAAAAACGGTCGACGTCTCGTACATGGGTCGGCCACTGCCACCGCAGACCCACACGAGCCTGCGGGCCTTTTTTACAGGTACCAAACTTGTCCCCCCTTATTCTAGATGGTTCAAAGTATCTCTTAAGTCAATAAGAAAAAAAATCCATTTTTGAAAATTCTGCAGTGGTGTTACCCCTTAAGTTGCCTACCTAGCTATTTTCTTTCCCCGTGACTATTATCTATTAATTCATCTATTAATTCATTTTTATCGTCTATTAATTCCGATGAATTATTCCTCACTGATTATTATTTATTTATCATTTATGCTTCATAATTAATAATCGATTATTCATTACGTGAACGTGTATTTTTTATCATTCATTGTTGTGGATTATTTATAGTTCGTTATTTATTGCCAATCAGTAGCTCCGATACATTTTCAGGCGATACTCTTTTTGGGCGTGTGGATTATGATACTCTGCACATACGCGAACATATATGCGATGGAAAAGTCCTCAAATGCACGGGTTCTCATAACGACGGGAAAACCAATTCTCGATCAGCTCAACGATATTCCATTCGATAAAATACTCGTCAAGGAGGACAAAGGTATAATAACGATAGTAATAATGATAATACAATAATAAATAGTAATAAAATGGGAATAAATATTTTAAAAATGTATGAGGGGAAAAATAGGTAACAAACGCGAACAGCGTGTACCTTAGGAAAAAAACAAATAAAAAAAAACAATTTTATTAAAATAATTTGAAAACATCAATCATAATAATATAACAATAATGGATAACAATAATGAATAGCAATAGAATGCCAATAAATATTTAACTAATAAAAAGTAATAATAATGGTGATGAGAAAAAAATAATCATAAAAATATAACGACAATAAATAAATAGTAATAAAGTGGCGGGAAGTGGGAGGAGGAACATGGCAGGCGATAAAGGTGCACTTAGACGGGCAATTTTTTGGTGCACTTACACTGTTCAATAGTAAAGCAATTTGGACGAATCCCTAAAAATTGTTGCGATCGTTTCGGCAATATTGCTTCTAATAGCTACATACATTCTCTATTGCTTAATGTTGCCGCTATGGATTGCCGAATAAGTGGGTATGGAAAATTCAAGGCAATTTTGTTTCTATCTCGTTTGTGAGAAGGGTTACGGCAAGTTTTGTTGGTGCAGAAACGGGATCCCTCATATTGGTCGTGTGTTTGATTATTAGCGGACTAACTTTTCGTAAAAGTGTTTAAAAGTTACATCGGGACATTCTAGTCAAGTTTTTTAATAACACATCGTCCAATTCATTACACAATGAAGATGTCTATCGTCTTGTACGTCCGCGTCAAAATCCGTCTATTCCTATTCTTTGTTTTTTGTTTCGGACTCATTATAATAAAAGCGCCGCAAGTCGCCGCCGCAAGAAGAACGTCGTCCATGGCTCAATATGTTGTGGCGACATGTCCAGCAATAATTGCTCCATATAGGAATGGCAGTATATTGCTGGATGTAGTCGTGACGTCATACTTGGCCAATATTTCCAAGAATTGAGCAATTTAGTTGTGTAAGCGCGCTTTAAGAAATGGGAATACGAGAGGAATAGACGAAACAAAATTGGAAGGGCTATAAAAATTAAAATGGAATATAAAATCCAGAACGACTGGCGCACAATTGACAAATGGACACACTGCAAAGAGTATAGGAGCAGAAAAGGGAACGCAGAAATAGAACATTACTGGGAAATAAAGGAGTTCAGTGGGGAGACGAATGAATTGTGGGCAAGGATGATGTGCGGGAATGTAGGGGAAAAAGGTAATAAGGAATACGGAGACAATAGTTGCCGGGTTTGTGGGGAAGGGGAGGAGAGCTTGGAACACATTTGTGGCTGCGAAGCGGTCAAGGAAATCAGAGCGGAAGTAGTGGAAAAACTAAAAGAAGTCCCGGAATACGAAGAAGGTAGGGGGAGGAAGAAATAAGACAAACGTTAGAGGAACTACCGAGGAATAAGCCCGCTAAAGGGCTATGCGCGTATGTGAAATAATTCGAGATATTGACTAAACAGGTAGCGCGAGAAGAAGGAAACATAAGTAGATAAAAGGTTACGAAAACGTAAACATATGTACAAAATTTGTAAGATGAAATGTAAAGTAGAAGAGTATGTGGAGGGGCCGGGTTGAAATTCCGAACTTTGAATGCTCCGACGGTTTGAAATTCCGGATTTTAATATTCCAAAGGTCAAAATGGGGCGGGCTTGAAATTCCAACCTTTGAATGATCAGAACGCTCAAAACTCCGAAAGAATTTTACACGAAAGACCCAAACTCCGAAAGAATTTCACACGAAAGACCAAAACTCCGAAAATCTGAACACCGTTAAAATAGTTCGGGTATGGAAGTTTTAAGAGTTTCAAAATTTTCAATAAATCGACGAACTATTTCAGAATTTTTTTAAAATTAAGAAGTCATTTTGCGTCAATTTTGAAATTTGTCTAGATAATGTTATACGTTCGACATCACTTGCAGTCGACTGTGTATACTTTCGCTCGCATGATCTTGACATGGGGGCCGGGTTGAAATTCTGAATTTCGAATGCGCCGACGGTGTAAAATTCTTAATTTTAATGTTCCGAAATTACAAGGTTCGTCAACAATTACAAGGTTCTACACAGTTGACTGTAAATGATGCAGAACGTACAACATTGCCTAAAAAAATGTCAAAATTGACGTAAAATCGCTTCTTAATAAAAAGAAGTTCTTGAAATAATTCGTCGATTTATGGAAAATTTTGAAACTTTAGAACTTCTATACCCGAATTATTTTGACGGTGTTAAGATTTTCGGAGTTTTGGTCTTTCGTGTAAAATTCTTTCGGAGTTTTGATCTTTCGGTGTTTTGATTTTTCGGAGTAGTATTCTTTCGGAGTTTTGAGCGTTCGAATCATTGAAAGTTGGGAACTTCAACCCGGCCCCGTTCAGATTCTCGGAGTTTTGGTCTTTTGGGTAAAATTATTTCGGAGTTTTGATCTTTCGGAGTTTTGAGCGTTCTGATCATTCAAAGTTCGGAATTTCAGCTCGGCCCATATGTGAAGGGGGGCCTATGTGTAAACACCCTTAATAAAGTGGATATAAATATTAAAAAGATTAAAAAATAATAATGATAATAATATTAATCACAATAAAAACAATAACTTTTAAAAAGAAATGACAATCAGTACCAAATTGCAAAAAGAAACAATTAAAATATAATAAAAAATATCGATAATTTTTCAGAAAATTCCGAAGCCGGCAAGACCAAGATAAACAACGCAGTGCCGGAGATTGCGCCTGGCGGGAATGCGCCAGCGATCGTCCCGGCGGATATTACAATAGCGTCGGCGAACAACCCGCGTCCGCTGAATGCGAAAAAATCCGAGGTAGCGTCTCCCCCGTCAGCGATGGCGGGCGCAAACGATGATGCGAAGAAGCGCGACGCGGCTAAAGAGGACGCGAGTGTGATGAAGGAGTCAGGGGTGAAACCATTGAAAGCAGAGGCGAATAAGCGAGTGGTGGATTCGATGATCGATGGATCGGCGGTGAAAAAGGCCGAGTCGAAGATCGAGAATAATCCATCGAGAAACGAGAACCTCATAGATTTGGACGCGATTAGAAAGGAGGAAACGGAACTGGCGGCGGCGGCGGCGGCGGGTGAAGCGACGGATGTCGAGGCCGAGGAGAGACGGGAAAAGCTTCGTCAGACGTTGGAAAAGCACAAACACGATCAGCTTGAAATGATGCAGGAACAGAAGAAGCTGCTGAAGGACCTAAAGGAGCAACAGGAACTGTTGAAGGACATCAAGGAGCAGAAGGAACAGTTCGAGCTCGAGAAAAAACTCATGGAGCAGCAGAAGAACGGCGAGAGGAGGGGGCCGGACGCGGGAATCGCGAGGAAACCGGAAGTTTTAACCGCCGTGGAAAACCAAATTCAACCGATTAAGGAGAATGTTGACGGGGCGGCGAAAGTTGCCGAGAAAATAGCCGATCATCGATCGCGCGGGCCGATACTGAGCGCACTTGCCAATTGGACGTCACTGCGCAACGAGGTGGATAAAAATCATCCGAGAAAATCTCCACCGTCGAGCAACGAGACCCTAACCAACGGACTCGACGAGACGGCCAAAAAAGTCATCGACGTGCGCTCCTTGCTGCCGCCCATTGCTCTGCGCATGGCCGACAAAACCGGAAAACTCTCGCCGAACTCCTCCAAGTACGTACCCTCGCCCAACGAGAGCACCAACAACGAGGCCAACGACAACGCGGCCATTAGGCGCGACATTCTCGAGCATCGCGACGGCAATCGCGAAAAGCGACAAATCGCCATCACGGAAGTCAACGATACCGAGAGAAACCACGATGCCCACGCGTCCACGGAGAAAGGCAAAAGTCTCGTCGGCGAGGACGTCGCGGTCGATCAGTGCGACATTCGAGGCAACGGAAATTCCGGGGAGGTAAATTCGGGGACAAAAACTACGAGGCTGATCGTCGAAACGCAACAGTCCAATGTGGACCGGAAATACGACGGGGACACGACGATCCATCGATTGGACAACGTCGTCACGCGAGAAAACTCCTCGGTGCTGAAAACCAGAGATTTGAAAGAAGCCAGAACAGAAACGTAGTATCGACGATCATATAAAACTAGATGAAAAAGGAAAGAACACGCTTCCCAATATCACAGAGTACAATTTACTATTTAAAGATCACATCATGAAAAATGCGCGAGACAAAAATCTACGGATCGAACACTTTCGAATTGGACGATGAGCTATAGTGAGAAAACATGTTCGTTTAAACGTGACATGTATCAATATGCCTGCGTGTGTGTATGGATCAGGTAGTAGCGTGTAAAACCGCCCATTTTCGAGGCAAAGAAAGGATGGCGATTCCGTGGACAAACGATTGTCTGGTTTATTCAAAGTATTGCCCGTCGCAACGGCTTGGTCCATTTTTCAGCCAGCGATCGGATTTTAGAGAGAATTCGGCTTTTCCGGAGGTGTTCCAGCTATTTTTTGACTCCCCCTTACGAGGTGAAGCGCCGACTGCATCGACTGGAACAAATGGTAATCGGAGGGAGCAACGTCTGCGGTCAGGATTTCCCACTTTACTACTTCCAAGTACTTCTCAAGCAGTTGGGCAACTGGCGGCTTGGCGCTGCAAAATCAACTCGTCACGGCAACTCTTACATTCCTTTTCTTGCACAGAGGTTGCGCCCGATAACGATTTCCATCGACGTTTTCCGACGCCTTCAGCAGCTCGTCATACGCGACAGGCCTCTTTAGGCCAGGTCTTTGTCCACAGAACAATCTTCGTGAAAGTGGCGAAAGCCGTTTTTTTCAGGAAATAACGTAGCGTAACTTATCGCAAATGTGACATTTCCTGAAAACTTGCCATTGTAAAGACAATTAAAATATGTGACGTTAACGCGTCTCACAAATGTTACCTATGGCGTTGCAAATAGAGTCTATGGACCCCCGATTTATGTGGATTGCCAACTTTTAATTCGAGAAAATAGTGCACGCAACGTCATCTATTGCCTGCGACCAGTTTCAAATGCAACCACCAATATATATATATATATACATTTGTCTAATAACATTTTTATGTATTTCATACGCGTACATTGGTGTACAGCAATGCACATAAAGGTAAAACGTATATACGAGGGGGGACCCAAATAAAACGGGAATTTCGTCATAACTTCTTTATTTCTCAATATTTTTACATCAAATTTTGATCACCTTCAAAGTATTCGCCATTGACCACAACGCACTTCTCCAAACGATTCTTCCATTGTTCAAAACAGTTTTTAAATTCACTCATCGGGATGTCCTTTAAGCCTTCCAGCGAATTTTGTTTCACCTCCTCCACAGTGGCAAAACGCTTTCCTTTCATATTCCTTTTGAGTCTGGGGAACAAAAAGAAGTCACAGGGGGCTAGATCCGGTGAGTATGGGGGGTGGACAATCGGTGTCATGGCGTTTTTGGTCAAAAATTGCTTCACGGAAAGGGCGGTGTGGGCCGGCGCGTTGTCATGATGGAAGAACCAATTTGGCTGCAACCCTTCTCATGTGCAAATCTTCGGATAAAATTCTCTGAATTGAACTCCATGACATTCCCGACATCTCACAGAGTTGATCAATGGTTCGGCGACGGTCTTCACGAACGAGGGCATTGATTTTGTCGACGTTTTCATCAGTTCTTGACGTTGAGGAGCGTCCTGAACGAGGTTGGTCTTCAATAGACATTTCTCCATTTTTAAAACGTGAAAACCAATCGTAAACTCTGGTTTTACTTAAGGCAGCATCCCCATAAGCAGTCTTAAGCATTACAATAGTTTCCGCGGCCGATTTCCCCAACAGGAAACAAAATTTCACAGCCGCGCGTTGTTCTCGACAATCTGCCATTACGTTTTCGCCGAAATGTAAACAGTTGTTTTACTAAAAAAAATCTTACAGCCGAACCGATGCACTCACAGCGACACAACTTTGCACACTGACGCAGGTGGCGTGGCACTAACGGACATGTGGTCAAAGAATAGGTTCCCCCACTCTCCCTCCCCACCACAGCGTAATTCCCGGAACTTATGGGTCCCCCCTCGTATACACATGCATACACACTTTCGTAATTGAGCCTCGTGTAAGTGCACAATCAATAACGGTATTTTATTTTTCTGATCTTTGCCGCGGGGTCGGAGTCTAAATCCAGCGTTGGTCGCCATCTTGAATTTAAAGGGAATTTGTTTTTGTCAAATAACTCGCCCATTTCCAGCTTTTTACTGAAAATAGTCATATCTAAACTTGTAGGAACTTCAATTTCCTACAACTTTATCAACAACAATTTTTTTCTACGATCGATATTTTCAGACTTCAGCATGAAAAGGGGTCTTTTTGTTCGTCGAAGGGACGCCACCGGCGCGTCCTTCTGTCGGCCCAGGTGCCGGTGAGGTCAGCGTCTAGGGTACGCAGGTCAATGAAGTCTCGTTAGATGTGCTATAGCCGTAGGACCTCAAATGTCGTAAAACTACATAACTACGGTCGAGATTTGTCAGGTTTCAAATTTGTGTTTCTCCCACTACAGAATAGATACCTCGGATTTATATATTTAATAGTCGCAGCCATTGCGATTTTGTTCGAAGAGGTAGCTGGACTATAATCGTGCAGTTTTACGGTATTGTTCGTAGGAAAAAAAGGTATCGACCAAAGTTGTAAAGAATTTGATTCCCTACAAGTTTGCATGGGTTTGTTCATGCGCTAAAGTTGAAAATAAACGGAATGATGCAATAATTCGATTCTACACTAGAACCTCGATTATCCGAACGAAGTGGGACCGAGACTAGTTCGGATAATCGAAACGTGGGTTTTTTGAGACGAGATCATAAACAACATCTTTTTACATAAAAATAGTACATACATATATATATTGAAATTTGACATACACATTAACGTTGCTATATATATACAGGGTGAGGCACTAACTGTTGCCACCTTGAATATCTCTGTAACTATCGACGTCACAAAAAAATGTTTGAAACAAAAGTTTTACCGTACGAAAGGGGTCATCAAATGGGACCATTTTTTTTTATCTCGGTGGAGGCGCTGTCGCCCGGTAAAGGTCACCTCCACTTTTTTAAATGCGGCGGTACATTTTTTTCAACTATCTTGTAGAGCATCGAAAACTGCATAAAAAACATTTAGGGGCCAAAGTCGTTCAAGGTCATTTAAGATCAAAAAGTGACATGAACTTTATTTTTATGTGAAATTACCTCTATTTACGGTAGATGTTCAAAGTGATTGCCATTGGAATCAATGCAGTATTGCAATCTCCTCATCACGAATTTCTTATCGCTTCGGGACCTATCGCCGAAGTCTTGCCATTGTCTTATATGTAAACAACGGCACCAAACCTACAATCTACACGGAACATTGTACAATGTTTCGCCCAAAAAACCCAAGATAACGGTAGTACGAATGGTGAGACTAGTATTAATGAATCAAGCGAATGTAAATGATGTATTCTTTTGATGAGCAAACTGATATGCTTCGAATTTACGGAGAATGTCAGAAAAATGCAGTGAGAGCTAGAGACTTATACGCTGAAAGATTTCCTGAACGTTCTCATCCTACACGCCGTACATTTCAAATTTTGTACACTAAACTGAGGACAACTGGATCCTTAACTCGTCGGGAAAGTAACCGACAAAAGCGAGTTACTAAAGAAGAAACGGAAATTGGTGTTCTTGCCGCCGTTCATCGAGACCCTTGTGCGACTTCTCGTCAAATTGCGAGGGAATCTGGCGTAAGCCAAAGAAGTATTCTACGTGTTCTACATCGTCATAAATATCATTCTTACCACATCAGTCTCCACCAGGAATTAACTGGTACGGATTTCATGAATCGCACTGAATTCTGCCGAGGGCTCAACGTCAGATTCAGAGAGATGACTCATTTATTAATCGCATTTTATTTACTGATGAGGCAACCTTTACGAATCATGGAAATATTAACTTGCATAACATGCATTTGTGGTCAACTGAAAATCCACATTCGCTGCGGCAAGTTGCCCACCAAAGACCGTGGTCGGTTAATGTATGGTGTGGGATTATTGGGGATAGAATCATAGGCCCTTATTTCATCGAAGGGAATCTTAATGGTAGGAAGTACACCACATTCCTTTAAGAAACATTAGGTACGTTATTGGAAGAAATACCTTCAGAAACAAGAAACAGAATGTGGTATCAACACGATGGGTGCCCGGCACATTTTTCGCTGATAGCTAGAAATGAATTGCAAAAGAGATTTCCAAATCGTTGGATTGGACGCGGAGGAGCTGTATCGTGGCCGGCTCGCTCGCCAGACTTGACGCCTTTTGACTTTTTCTTGTGGGGATACCTGAAAGATCTTGTTTATAAAGAACGTCCAACTACGCCGGATGATATGTGTGAGAGAATTCTTCGAGCGTGTGATTCGATAAGTGCCGAAGTGATAAGAAATTCTACACAATCCGTGATGAGGAGATTGCGATACTGCATTGATTCCAATGGCAATCACTTTTAACATCTACTGTGAATAAAGGTAATTTCACATAAAAATAAAGTTCATGTCACTTTTTGATCTTAAATGACCTTGAACGACTTTGACCCGTAAATGTTTTTTATGCAGTTTTCGATGCTCTACGAGATAGTTGAAAAAAATGTACCGTCCCATTTAAAAAAGTGGAGGTGACCTTTACTGTGCGACAGCGCCTCCACTGAGATAAAAAAAATGGTCGCATTTGATGACCCCTTTCGTACGGTACACCTTTTGTTTCAAACATTTTTTTGTGACGTCGATAATTACAGAGATATTCAAGGTGGCAACAGTTAGTGCCTCACCCTGTATATGGGTGTGTGCGTGCGTGCGTGCGTGTGTATGTGTGTGTGTGTGTCTGTGTGTGTTTTAAATACCTGAAAAAAGGTATAACCTTTATAAAATCGTCCATTTTTAATTGACGAACGGCTGTAACGCGTTCTTGAGCGGCTAAGTCTTGCAGCCGTTTGAGAAGGAGAAGTTGCGTTGGATTGTTGCTCACGGCGGTGGCAGCGAGCAACAATGTATCTTTCGCGCCAACGTTCGGATAATTGAGCGTTCGGATAAACTAAGTCATCGTTCGGATAATTGAGGGTTTGGATAATCGAGGTTCTACTGTACTCCCTTTTTCAGATTTAAGTCAGAACATATCGATCGTAGATAAAAAGTCGTCACAACCAAAGTTGTAGAGAATTTCATTCCCCACAAGTTTGTTCATCTTTTTTCATGCGCTAAAGTTGAAAATAAACGGAATAATGCGATTCTACTCCCTTTTTCAGGTTTAAGTCGGAAATTATCGATCGTAGACAAAAAGTCGTCAGAACCGGAGTTGTAAAGAATTGAATTCCCTACAAGTTTAGTTATGGTTATTTTTAGTCAAAAGTTGAGAATAGGCGAGTTATTTGACAAAAACAAATTCCCTTGAATCCAAGATTGCGGCCGCTGCTTCTGCAGAATCCGGTAAAAAATCTGGATTGAGACTATCAACGACCCCCCGTAGCGATTAGAAAAAGAAAATACCGGTATTCAATAATTGCAATTTCATATGTACTTCCCAACTGGAGTACATGTCCTCGAGTGCCTCGGGGAAAAAAGGAGGCAGCACACACAGCAGCAGGGTGGAGGAGACATGGCATCGAGCCGCGTAGCGTATCCGTCAGTACATCGTACCGTCTCGTACGGAACAGTCGTTCGATGATTGCCGCGTGCGTAACTCCTCGGGACAAAACTGTCGAATACCACTCGACCAATTGTCCGTAACGCGTGTGTATATACATACGAAAAAAAGAAGACAAAAAACCGCATACATGCAGCAATCGTGTCCTTCAAATCGCCAATTAACTTCGCTAAAGCTTCGCTCATTGGAGCTTCGCTTTTTATTATTGTTGATCCACTTTTAATCCGAAAGTCACATTGCCGCGAGTGGACTCGTACGTGTACAAACGCAAATACCTATATAGGCATATGAAACAAACGAAGCACGTAATTGCCCGATAGAGCAGAAAAAAATCGGAATTTTCGCGGAGGTTTCGGAGCCCCGTTGTTTTTTCCCTTCTCTTCACTTTTGTTTATAATAAATACGCGCACCGCCTCGCATCGTCACGTGATACACGCGCCGCATCGAGGGTAATATTCGGGGGCGAATATTATCCATGGAATCGCCAAAGGTAGGGACGGGATTGTTATTATTATCATTATTACTATTTTAGGGTATAGGGGCAGCTAGTTCGCGCGGGGGTTCGAACCTTTTACAATCCTCGGCTCGATTTTACTTTGTAACCTAAACAAACCAAAACAAATTTATATTTTTGTAACCTAAACCAACCCAAACAAATTTATATTCTATATTATTGTGATTACTCTTTCGATTAATTTCGTGATATTAACTCTATTCTCTATTATTATTATCATCATCATTTGTGTGGTATTATCATTATCCGTACTAGATTACTGTTATTTTTATAATCATTAGCATCATTATTTTCTAATACTTTTAAATATATTTTTATTATTATCATTATTTTAATTTTTGTATTATTGATTATTATTTTTCCCCTGCATTTCAACGTCTACCTTGCGGGTTGTTACGCAACGAATTATTTGTTAAATGATTTTAATTAACAATATCGTCATTGTTATCTTTATTATTCTTATTTTTATTGTTATTTTTTTCTGCGCCCCAATGCCGAGTTCTTACGCAACTTATTATTTCGTATTATTTTTAAATGATTTTCATGATCAATATCATTGTTGTTACTTTTATTTTTATCATTATCGTCATTTTTATTATTTTTATTATTATTGTTATTATTATAGCCTTTCGAGAGCGTTCTCGCGCACGGTGTGTGCTGTACGGAAAAATATTTTCGTCGTTAAGTATTTCTCGTGTAATCGGCACGTTTTCTCCACCGAATGTTTATAAAGGAAGAAAAAATTCCGTGGGGTTGGCGACCCACGTATATTTTTATGAATATATATATATATATATATATATCGGCGTCAACAATTTGTGTCGTAACGTAGTTTTGCGTATGATCAGCACTTTTGTGCAGTTTCCTTTTCGCTTTTTTTTTCTCTTTCTTCTCTTCTCTTCCAGCCTCGGTGTGTTGTATGCCCTGTTTGTGACCCTTGCGCGCGGTATATCGACCGACCTATACTCAACTGTAGAGTAAAATTGTACCTCGTGAGTACACGGGTACGTGGATTCGATCTATAGAGCAGGCACACACGGGGAACGCTTCAAGAGTATGGGAAAACGAGCGATATTGTATATATATATATATGTATAGGTTTGCGAAAATTCTCGATAGTGCAACGTACCCACGACCGTCCCCGAGCAGTTTTACCATAGACACACACCACGTGGACCGTTCTTACTTGCAGATGAAAAGTGTGTCGCGATTTTCCCGGTTTTGTCGCATCGCGCTGCCCGGACGCATACATATATATATATATGCACATACTTATTTTTTGCTTGCTAGACACGTTTCCGGTTTGGTCAAGGACTTACCCCCAGCGGATTTTTTTTAAATAGCGTTTTTTTTTGTTTTCGACGGATTTTCAAAGTATAAAATTTGAAAAATATTCACGAAACATTTTTTTCACGTACTAGATTCTTTATTTCGTATTTAGAAACAAGAGTATTTTATTAAGCACACATTGAACTCATTTCGTGTAAACTTTTGTGAAAATAAAACAATTTTTTGAACATCGTTATTGAGGTTTAATGGAGCCTGTGTATAAAAAATGTGGTTCAACGGCCGGATCGATAACTTGACAATGGTTGGTCTGAGAAATAAAGAAGTTTTATTATTTGTATTAATGTAATTCCCGTTGTACGCAGCCGTTTACGA
This sequence comes from Ophion slaviceki, assembly GCA_944452715.1. Taxonomy (NCBI): domain Eukaryota; kingdom Metazoa; phylum Arthropoda; class Insecta; order Hymenoptera; family Ichneumonidae; genus Ophion; species Ophion slaviceki. The sequence continues at coordinate 14,960,668 of OX101795.1, forward strand.
AAAAAAAATAACAAAACCGGGTGCGTTCGAAAAAAGTGTAATTTTGGCGAAATTTTTACGTACACGCAGGGACTTCAAAATGACTAAATTTAAAAAACGGCTAGGTATAACTATAGCTACAGCAATTGCGGAAATTTTGATGTAAAAAAAATTGAAAATCGGACAATTATAGAGTTGTGATTGCGGCCAGGTCGAGGAAAAGTCGTTTCCAGAAAAACGCGATTGAAAGTTTTAGTAATAAGTAAATCGTCGCGCTACCTGCTCTTGCTAAATCGTATGTATCTTGGTGAGTTTTCATTATTGCAACTTGACATTTTTTCCTACATATTCTTGAATATTTATACTTTGAGAGAATGGAAATGCAAATCGATTCTTTGGACCCGTCACAGTGGCGTCACGCCTTAAAACCATACTTTTCAATGTAGAAAAAACAATTTAAAAATCTGGACACGTTTTCCCAGACAAAATTCACAAACATTCCTCTTTTTTTCGGCCATGAGTAGATGCATCGCGTTAAAATAATTAACCCTGCGTGTGGACACTATATTTTTCGAGACACGGTGTGTACACTGGGTCTTTTAGGGAACAGTCGGGTTATCAGTTTTCTAGACTCAAAAAATCTGAAAAAATTCTGGGTTACTTGTTGAAGTATCTACTAAATGGCCCAGAAGTTGCCACAGTCAAAAGTTTAAAACCGATGTTAATAAAAAATTGAAGAATAGTCGAAAAAACAGAGAAACGGAGTTATGTTTAAAAAATCGTAACACAATAAACAAATGTATTTAAAAAGCTTTTGCGGCTTAGGCTATGAGCTTTCAAACGAATATAGCGACGCTGCGTACGAAAAGTAGCACGATTCAATGTTCTTACGAAAAGTAAAACTTTTTTAATTTCACCTCGAAAACTAGCATGTTTGGGCTGTCACTTCGAAAACTACTTTTTTTTTTATATTCACTGTAAAGAGCAGTGTAAAAATAGTAAATTTAAAACCTTAAGGACCTCATCGCTTTTACAATCTTAACCAAAAAAAGTTTTTGTGAGAATTTAAAGTCCTTCGTGCTCAGGTAAAAATCTGGAAAAAGTAACCATTAGTATTTTTTTTTAATATGACAATTTTTTGCGTAATGACATGTAAATTTTATACTCGTTTCTTTTATTAACATTTTGATAATAATTAACAATTGAAATCGATAATAGTAATTTTTATTAAAAAATAATAATGAAATCGTAAATATAATGAAATATTTATTGTGATTTTCTATTTAAAAAATGAGGTTATTGAAAATATCATTTAACAAATGTGCTGTAATCTTAAAGATGGTTATCGTCTAATATGTTGGAAAAATCTTGCTGATGTTCGATTGGAATTAAACTTCTGTCAAGCATGGCCTATAAATCTTTTTTTTCTTCGTGCAAGAGGCAATTTTTGATCTGACGTCTGTTTTAATTTAAACATTCGAACATCATCCATGTTTTTTGTTTTAGATACAGTTTTAGATACAGTTTACAAAATCGTCAAAGCGATCGTCAAAAAAGTTGTCATTGTTAACTGGGTACACTGGAATTGTTTCCGATATTTTTTATTCATTTTTTTACCATGCATTTTTTATCCCAAAGTGACGAGATATTTTCCGCATGCCATTTCATCATAAGTCCAGAAGATAAAAATTTAAACAATAAAATATGGATAATATATATCCGAATAAAAAAACAAGGGGGTACAAAATGGTAAACAACAAATACTTCGTTAATTTGGAGTAAAAAAAAGCTTGGTCAAAGAAATTGGAGTAAAAAATTGAGACAAGGCGTAAAAAAAGCATGGAAGCAAAGTCGGAAACAATTCTCGTGTTAGTGAAACATTTTAATTGTCGCGGTGAATTTCGAAATCTGCTACTTTTCGTGGCGAAAGCCTAAACGTGTTATTTTTCGCGCTAAATATCGGTGCCAGTTTTCGTGGCGAAAACCGAAACGCTCGTTTTCGTGCCGAAAGCCAAAACATGCTAGTTTTCGCGGTGATATCAAGCTTGCTTGTTTTCGTAAGAATTCTGAAACATGCTACTTTTCGTAAGCAGCATCGATAGTGTCTTTGGCGTGAGCTCCAAAAAGTTGAATTATTTAAGCACCTGAATGTGGGGCATATTTTACGGATTCAGGCATGTCATAATAAACGCAACGGTAATTATTCGGCACAAAATGGGTTTTTATTGTTGCGAATACAAAAATTATGAAATATTAATAATAATTAGTGACAAAAAATGAATTTACAGTGCGCAATTATGGCAAAAGTGCGTTCGATGATCATCGCAAACCGGCGTTCCGCACGATGCGCAAGAATACATTGTTTTTTTGTTTTCTTTCCAATTGCAAAGAGAACACCGTTTTCGTTGTTCCAGTTTACCCGTTGTGATGGGGCCACGTTCGTTCACCCCGAGAATTTCGACAATCAGGGTTCTGATGCTTCTGCGTAAGGTGGTTTTTCGCAGCCGATCTTCTAGATGCGGCCTCATCAGACTGCGAGCTAATTCTTTTAAAAAAGCGCGACGATTCAAGGCGGGGTTGGCTTTTCTCAAATTATATAAAATAGCGCTGTTCACTCCTGCCTGATCCAGCATCCCAAAAAAGAGGCGCGTAGGCCATCGCTTGGTGATTCGGCTTGTTGTATAATTCCTACAGAGCTCGTCAAACGTGTCCGTTCCACTTTTTGTGGCGTTGTAAAAAGCCACGATTTCTGGCTTGCCGATTTCCTCGTTAATTCGGCTGGGTTCGTGCAAGCTGGATAATAGCAAAACTACCTTATTATTTTTCGGGCAGTAGGAAAGTAACGTTATTCCGTCGGCGTAGACGTACCGCACCGTGCCGGCAGCAGCCGGTTGTGTAAAAGTCGCTGGTATTTCGGGCTTGTTTTTTCGCAACGTGCCAACCATTGTCAATGAGTAATTGTCCTTCATTTCTCGAACAATCTTCATGGACATGAACCAGTTGTCGCATGTGACGTTTCGTTGAGAGTCGTGTATCTGCTCGGTCAATTTCTTGATGTAATAACTCGGCACGGTGTCGCCTCTGTCTGTTTCTACGCTCCCAACATAAGGTTCAGCGTTTAGCATGTACGATGTTTGCACGTCGTTGCAGCTGACAATTTTTATTCCGTATTTATCGGGCTCATGAGCAATGTATACTCTCGCTCCAAAATGGCCCCGAAATCCCAAAAGTTGTTTGTCGATCGTACAATTGGTGGATGGCGAATAATACCCCTTGCAATTTGCGATGAATGCGTCCCACAGATCTTTTATGGGGGCTAAAGAGTGTTCTGTTATTCTTGCATTTCGCGTATTCTTGTCGTCGAACCGAAGATTTTGCAAAAGGTACTGAAATCGACGTTGCGGCATAGCAGCCCGGTACAAATTATACCCGAACTCGGGGTTCCACAAATCGTCTAAATTGGTGTGATTGTTCTTTTCCAGACCGGTAAAATATAACAATCCGATGAAAGCTTTCAGCTCGAGTATATCGGTGTTTTTACAAAACGTAGGACGATTGTCAACGCCCACTTCTCGTCTTCGATCGATTTCTTCATTGGTATGCTGAACAATGATTTCGAGCATCTCTGGAGTAAATAATAGGGCCCAAGCTTCCAAGGGCGTTGCGATATTTCTCGCTTCTTCGTTCGCTGACGGCAAGTAAACTCGACGGCCTGCCAGTCTTGGTTGTTGCTCAGGTTCGTTGCTCTTCGCCCCTTCGTAAACTCGTCGTTTTTTTGGTTCGTCGAAATCGAGGTCCTCGTAGCAATCCTGCTCGTCGGGCACTTCTTCGTGAACTTCTTCTCCATCGGCTTCGTTTGAACTTTCTTCATCGTAAAACACGTCAGGGCGATGGTCGCGTAAATTGGACATAACCTGAGATGCACTTCTTTCACCCATCTTCGAAAACTGTTAGAACAAAAAACTTATTTCAGTAAAAAGCATGGACTAATAAAAAAAAACCGAAAAAACAAGAAAGTAAAGAAAGCAAGAAATAATATAGCAAAACTTTATTTCCTACAAAAATATGGAAGAATAACAAACTTGTAAGCCAAAAATGCAAAAAAAAGTTTTGTTTTTGAGATAAAAGTCCGTAGAAAGATAGCCGAACAGCATCCAATTACATAAAACATTTAATTAAGCCGTGAAAAAAAACTGAAAAAGTAGGAGAAAAGAAAAAAAACCATTCACTGACGTTCGAAAATACCGACGCCGTGTGTACACTGACCCTTTTAGGGAACAGACATGACTTGCACTCGCTGGCGTTTGCAAGTAAACTGCCAGACTCGAGCGTCCCTTGGGCCTTTAGTCCCCACTACTACCTTGATTTTCAGGGGGGGGGGGGTAGCCGAAGCCCGCCCTCTATTCATGAAAGGGAAATTTGAGTTTCAAATTTCGACTGTTCCTTCAAAGACCCAGTGTACGCACGCAGCGTTAATAGTGAAAAATAATGAATGTAAATAAATAAAAGTAAAAATAGGGTGAGAATAATGATTTTCGTTCGGGAATGTTATGAATATGTATATAAATGTGTGTGTGTGTGTGTGTGTGTGTTTGTTTGGGTGTGTGTGTGTGCGTGTTCGGTGTACGTGTGTGTTTGCGTGTGTGTGTGTGCGTGTGTGTGTTTGCGCGCGCGCGTGTGTGTGGGTTTGCGCGCGCGCGCGTGTGTGTGTGTATGTGTGTGTATGTAGACGATCGATCGATTATGGACGTTTGTCTTTCTGTGTCGCTCTTTCCTTCGTCACGGCTGACTCGTGTTGTCCGGAAGTAACCCGGGTAACAAGTGTTTCTCTTTTCTTCTATATTTCATAATAGCACAAGACTGTATTAATATATATTTAAAATCGATTTGTTCAATAACAATAACAATAATAGAGCGGGTGGTCGGGATAATTTGATGACAGATTCGGGGCAATTTTGCGATCGCAGCGCCTTTTTTATTCTCATCGCTATCACGGGCGCCACTTTTAAATTTCGGACGCACGATGGTCGACGAGGGGCAGAGGGGTTTCTCCAAGGAAGAGAAGCGGCGAATTTTTAGCGCGAGGCACACAAGACACAAAAAAAACCGAGTCTCGTACAATGCACACAGTGTAATGTATATTTCTCAGCAAACCAATCAGAAATGTTTGAGACCTTCGATGTGGTCACATTTTTCGAACCGTTTTTGTAAAGCTTTAAAAAAAAAATTCGTAACCGCAACTGGCAAATTGTAGCATGACCGACACCAGGCAGGGGGGGGGGGCAGAATCAACATCGTCTTCCGAATCGTGTGTCAACAATATTACGTCGCGTATTATCTCCCTGGAATCTTCGATCAGTTGTTACAGCTGGTTTTTTACGACCTTGACGGGTGAAAAAACGCGAAACGTCGCGAACGTTCGAGTTCTAGTGTTCGCGTGTGTGCGCCACGATCAAACGCGTGGATGGCCCGTTAGAAAAATCAACGAGCGCATGCGCGCTGCTGCTTCGCTCTGGCAGCGCATTTCTTCTTTCTCGTCTATGTCTCTACATGCGTTTACCTCTCTTCGTGTCACTTTGCGAAATTAACTTATTTGTTTTGTTTGCTCCGATGTGCTGGCACATCTAGTTCGCCATTTTTACGTTTTTCGCGCACACACGAACGATGCACACGCGCATGTATATGTATGCAATGTATACGCGGTCGTAATGCCCACGAATTATTCCCGGCAAGAATTTCCGGCTGTCGTTTCTGCACAATCCGGAAGAATTTACATTTCCCGCGTGTGCGCCTGTGTGTGAGTGATATGCTGCTTCCACTGAATTTCCGGTTTTAATGATCGAGGTACGTTTGTTTTTTCCGCTGACTTATTCGTCTTCAACGCTCCAGCGAGAGCGTCGTATCGGCGCCGGGAGGGGCTCGGGAGGCGGAAGAGGCCGTCATAACCTCAACAGTGACAAGCTCATCATTTTTGTTTGCTTTCGTCAACGTAATTCCTATCAGTTGCAAGACATTTTTCACCGTAATCTTTACTATTATCTACACGATTGTCAAGCTTTTTTTTTAAATTCGTGTCAATAGTAATAATAATACTAAAAATAGTAATATGAGTAATGGTGATAATAGGGATAACAAAAATTGTACTAGTAACAATAATAACAACAACAATTATAATAGTGATAATAATAGTCGTAAATTATTATATATCGTTATTTTTAAATTGCCATAATGATAAAAAAATATTTGCATTAGTTATTTAATTTGTTTATTATAACAATTTCCATAATAATAATAATAATAATAATAATAATGTATTTATTGGACTTTTCGCGCGTTTTTTTTTACTGGGCGGCAGTCGAGGTGGTGTTGGAACCCTCGAGTGTCGCCCAGCGTTATTGTTCCGGTCTAGATTAAGACCGAGCCTAACCCCCGGGGGTAGGTGAATGTTTCCCAGTGCAAACTGAGGAAGTGTGTTGCCCGGAGCAATAAAGTCTAATATAAAAAAAATTAAAAAAAATCATGTATTTAAATTATTATTATTATGGCATCAGTAATAGACAATTGTTACTATTATTATTTTTATCATTATTATTGTTATTGTAATATCAACAATAGTATAAACAAGAGTATATAGACATATAGATTTATTTAGCCATTCTCACCGCTTGGGCTGAAGAATATTACATCCATTTACAGCAGTTACATAGTTCTTTCTGATACTAATCTAGACTGTTGAAATGTGCATCGTTGGAACGCAATGAAAGTTCCGTTTTACATTTTATTTTCCATATTTTTATATTATTATAAGCGATCTTTTTTTATAGATGTATAATGAAGATCGCTAAATAAATATCTTAAAAATGGTTAAAGGACTTTTGTAGGCGAAATCGGCTGAAAGAAATTAAATTCGTTGCAGTCCAACGATGCAGACTTCAGCATCGTTACTAATTTTAGGTGATATTGAAGCTTGCATCGTGGGAACACAAAAATAATTTTTTTCCAATTGCCAATTTTTTTTCTGGCAAATTAAAGCTATTGTGAAATTTTCTAAGATCCTTATTAGAGACCTACAAGCTAAATCGATCTAAAGTGTTTTTGAATAACAATAAAAATGGAGAAAAACGAAAATGAATTTTTGTTGCCTTCCAACTATGTAAACTTCAGTAACATAATCTTCTCTTTGGTTTACAATAGTCTCTTTCCCTATTACTACATTTCCATTATACATTATCATTTGATACCCTTTTCACTCCTTGTTTTGTCTAATCCGTACATTTTCCTCGGACAATCTCGCGTATTAACAAAGTACAAGCTTAATTGCTCTATTTAGCAGCTAATTCCAGCCTATCTTTGTCTTTGTTTCTATAAACAGTTCATCCACATTCCTCCGCATATCTCTACGTATCATTTTTCTAAATTTCTCACATTGCCTTACACGCTCAATATTATCTTTTTTCTTCCTGCACCATCTGCACGACTCTTCTTTAAACCCTTTATTTCCCTCCCTCCCCACATTGCTGTACCTCATTCTGGCCCACTGTTCTTTATGTTTTCCTTTTACTCTTTTCTGTTCCCAATATTTTTGCATCCTTTTATTGTTTATTCGATATTTATATTCTATACAGTATTTTGCATTCAGCTTTTGGCTTAGCTTCTAGTCAACCCGAATCTCCATCTATTGGGATTCTTAGGGCCTGTGCAGACGGCGTATTTTCCATGCGTAGACGACGCGATACAGATGGGATACACACGCGATTGGCGATACACAACCTCCTTTTTGGACTGAAAAATGCACAGTAAACGCGTGTTGTGCATAGGACACAACACGCGTGTTGTGTTACCCCCATGATCATATTCACTTACCTTCCCGCTGCTCTTTCGCTATCACTTCTCTCATTCCACCCCCATATTTTCATGATATTGAAGTTTGCATCGTTGCAGTGCACCGTAAATATATATTTTTCTCATCGCCCGATTTTTCTTTGGCACACTTAGCATACAAAAATCGACGTAATGCTTTAAAACATCCTTGCTAGAGATCCGTGAACTAAACCTGCAAAAAAGAGTTCGGAAAGCAATAAAAATGAAGAAGTTAAAAAATAAAGAACTTTCGTTGCATTTCAAAGATGCAAACTTCAAAACCCCAAGTTTCTGCACCATAAGTTAAAATCGCCCTCACTAGTGTGCCCAGTAGGTACGCTCTCCATTTCATTTTGCCTTCTTTTGCTTCTTTCATTATTCCCCACGCTATATTCGTCGCTGCTTGTACTTTTTAAACAATAGTAAGAAAAAATAATACCAATAACATATAATAATAATAATTCAATCGACCGATAGTTAGCGTACAGAGATGCGTTTGGGTTTGTTTGGGTTTGTCTGATTTTCACCGTCCATTCGCATCGTCTGTTGGAGTAAACCGATGAGAAAAACTTGACAATCGTTGGAAAACAAGCTAACGATTCGGAGAAAGACGAAAGAAATGTAAATTGTATCACGCAGGAAAAAAAGGACGAAAGCGACATGTGGCTGACGACGGCTCTGGCGGCGAGCCTCGGCGCCGACGAGGTCGCGGCCCGCCTCCACGTGGATCCGAAAACGGGACTTTGGTGGCAGGAGGCGGAGCAGCGCAGACGTCTGGTGGGCTACAACGAGCTCACCGTCAAGGAGGAAGATCCCACGTGGAAAAAGTACATAGAACAATTCAAGAATCCTCTAATTCTTTTGCTACTGGGCTCGGCGTTCGTCAGCGTCTGCATGAGGCAATTCGACGACGCAGTCAGCATCACAGTGGCGAGTATCGGCGAGCTTCGACGAATGGCTCGACTTTCCTCCTCGACGTGGAGGAAAAGATCGCTAAGCGCCATCGAAGATTGACGTTTTGATTTTTCATGCTCGCAGGCGATCATCATAGTCGTGACGGTGGCTTTCGTGCAGGAGTATCGATCGGAAAAGTCCCTAGAGGAATTGAACAAGTTGGTGCCGCCGTCCTGCCATTGGTAAGCGCCCGACCGTTTCGATGACCCTCGAGACACCGAGCCCAATCGTGATACGATCGTTTCCGGTTTAATTTGTTTTTTCTCGCAGCCTCCGGGAGGGTCGAGTGGAGTCTTTTCTGGCTCGGGAATTGGTGCCCGGTGATGTCGTCTATTTGAACATCGGCGATCGCGTGCCCGCCGACATAAGGATACACGAGGCTATCGATTTGGCGATCGACGAGAGCAGCTTCACCGGCGAGACCGAGCCGGCTCTCAAAACTACCGCGCCCCTCCTCAAGAGCAACGGACACACGTCCAAGAAAAATGTCGCGTTTATGGGCACTCTCGTCCGATGCGGCAATGGCAAAGTGAGCTTCTCTCTGTCTGGCTGATTTTGTGTGATACATTTTATTCTTTGCTGGGTTTTTTTCTTTCTTTTGTTTGGACGTGAATTATTATAGATCGTCGGGCCCGGTGGACCGGCTGAGGTTGTATGTTGCTTTCGAATCACTATTCATTGAATCGTAAAAGTGTTGTTATAGATAGAAAAAAACGTCGAGATACATAAAATTGAGTAAGAATTTTCAAAAGAAAGGAAAGAATTTTTATCTAAATTTGATGTATTTTTTAAATATTTTCTGGTAGTTGACATATTGATATATTTATTATATATTTTATATATTACGGATATAGAGAGAGAGAAAGAGAGAGAGCGGGGGCGGGGCATTTGTTTCCCAATTTTATATATATTGAAAATATATTTGAAAAAATGTAAAATGTATACAAAATTTTTAACAAACATTCTCTCTCTATCTGTAGGTGCAATCATAAATTGAATCGTACTTTTTAATTAGGACAGCACATTTGATGTTGTCATTTCTAGGCCGCGATTTACTGAATTAAAAAAGTATTTCATGCATATTTAGGAACAAAATTTAGGTTCGATAAAAATGAGTGATAATTTCCAAAATAAATAAGAGAGAATTGTTATATCTAAATCTATCTATCTATATATATATAAAAGGTAAAGTCCTGACTGACTGACTCATCATCATCCAGCCTAAACCGCTAAATGTAGAAACGTGAAATTTTCAAGGCATGTTGATTTTATCTATAGGCACCATCTAAGAAGGGATTTATTGAAATTCAACCCTTAAAAGGAGAAAAGGGGTGACAAATTTTGTATGGAAATTTTTAAAAAATCTGGTCAGATTTACTTGAAATTTGATATTCGTGCTTCTTGACACAATTAATGAAACACGTATATCAGCGTTTTTAGAAATTCAACTCCAAAGGGGAGAGAAGGGGTGGCAAAGTTTGTACGGAAAAAACAATCGGGTAAAATTTACTTGAAACTTTGTATAATTGTTCTTTGACGCAATTAATGAAGTTTCAGGGTTTTTAGAAATTCAATCCGAAAGGGAAAAAGGGGGTAGCAAAGTTTGTATGGTAAAAGAAATGGTTATTCGGTATTATGACCCCACCCTTTGAGGGGGTCGGAATGGGGGGATATGTTAAAAATAGGTCCCCCCGAACAACATGCCGAAGAGAAATCACGGCGGACACCCCCCGTAAAAAGTTATGTGAATTTGAAGTTTGTAAAAATGAACGATAAAATTTGCGATTTTTCGTTGGATAAGTTGGATTTCGTTGGATTTTTCGTTGGATAAAATTTGCGATTTTTGTTGGTGGGCGGCGGGCACCTCGGATGGGTGCGTGGAATTGTGTGATTCGTAGAACGCGTTCACCGGCACGTGGTTTAGCAATATACGTTTGAAATTGAATTCGAGTGAATTTTTATTCAAACGGCGATACGAGTTTCGTGAGCGAATACCAGCCTTTTTTGCCACAATGAGGCGAATGGATAAATTCACTGAGGTGGATTTCATCAACGAATCAATATCTGATACATCCTAAATAGAGGTAACAAGTTAAAATCATATAAAATTATCGCTACGATTCATGAAAAGTTTTTTTTCTAAAATGGGGGGGGGGGGGGAGGGGTTAACGCCACAATTTCTCTTAAGAATAGTGTTATAGGGTTTCTCCCCCACCATATTCCTAACCCTGCAACCTCCTCAAAAGGTGGGGCCACAATACCGAAAATTACGGAAACATTTCAGAAGCCCGTTTCATTAAGGAGTATCCAACACAAGTCCACGCGAGCGAAGTCCAGTAAATGGACGTGTAGTGTAAACGAACGCTGTCAAGCAAAACGATTTATTTTTATTGAATGCTAGATTCGAAGATCACTGGACTGCACAATAATTATAATATTGTCATACATATGAGTATTATATTCGTTATTACGATTTCGTAGAAAAAAGATGAAGCTTTTGTGCATCTTAACTCTCAAATAAAAACTACCAAAGTTCGATTCGACCGAGAAAAAGAAAATTAAATTTTGCCAAAAATAAAAAAAAAAACGAATGAATTGATTTTATCACAACATTGAATGAAATGTATATTGTCATATCTTAACAATAATTAATTTAGCGATTTTCACCAGATAAACTGCATTTTTTATTCTGCTTGGAGAATGATTAGAACAGAGCCCATACGAAAACAGGCCCAGTTAATAAACACGTCTAATTCTGACCTATAATTACGAATTCGTGAAAACAATTTGCAAAAAATCCAAGATTGATTCTTTCTCAAAAAATGAAAGTAATCACCCTCAAAACTTATGAATAATATTGTTTTTGCGTCTTTGAACACCTATTGTGCACAACCGTATCGTAACTAAGTTTTAACAATAGCTGTGATTTTTTCACTAAATTCTAGTGATTCGAGTTTTTATTGACAATTCATATTCCTTACTGACTTCGAATATAAATCAGTTTTTGTCCATTGACTGATCTCCGTCCATTCACTGGTCGGTTTACACAATTTATAATATATAATGTTTGATCTATTTTCCATATAAGAGAAACACCAGTACACGAATCTCTTCGTTTTCCAATGAGAAGGAGAATGGTGTAAGGCAAAGTCGATTTCATTAAAATTCATTTAGTGCAAAACCCGTTTACACCCCGACATACGTCGAAAATAAAAGAAAAAAAGCATTTTTCAAACAAAAAATTATATTATTTTTCCAATCAATAGATCCTCAATTATCGCACGGCGAAGATTCATTGAGCTTGCTGAAAAAAATTAGTCAAACTATGTTCTGTTGTAAAAGTACATTTATTTTGGGATCTGAAAAACGTGAAAATACGTAATATGTAAATACGGAAAACGTCAATGAAAACGCAAAGAAGACTATTTGCAGGGGGTTCTCGTATATTTTCCCTTCGTTTATTGAGAAATTAGTATATAATTAATATTCATTATGAAAATAAGAACATAAACAATATAACGAAATCGTACATGCAGCTTATGCTTACTGTTGCGCAGATATAATATAATATAATATAATATAATATAGCATAATAATATAATACAATATAAAATATATGGCCCTAGGTAATATATGCCACCAATTGCGCTTCAATTACGTAATAATACGTAAAATATATTGATTTAAATGAAAAAAGTAAAATTCACTTACCGCCACGAAACACCAACGGCAACTTCAGACTAGGGTAGATTACAACCCCAGACGCTCTTAAAAGTCGTTTCACTCGGCAACCAGCGAGCAGCGGTTTTACTGCCGGCATGCCCTCACAGCCATATAGTTAAACTTAATTGTGATCACGGTCTCCAGTCGATAATGTTGATCGATAGCTTAGGAGCACACTTTGAAAGTCGACTGGGGTGGGTTTCTACGCCGTACATGAGTTCTAGGGTTAAATATATATGGAGATTTCAAAAACATAGAATTCTGCAACAACCATTCTCTCTCTCTCTCTCTCTCTCTCTCTCTCTCTCTCTCTCTCTCTTGCTCTTGCTCTTGCTCTCTAGGTGCAATTACGAACAAAATCGTTGTTTCTCGTTGACACAGGGCATCGTGATAAACACGGGTGAAAAGAGCGAATTTGGCGAGGTATTCGCGATGATGCAAGCGGAAGAAGCGCCAAAAACGCCGCTGCAACGAAGCATGGACATACTCGGTGCTCAATTGTCGTTCTACTCATTCTGCATAATAGGAATAATAATGGTGCTAGGTTGGATGCAGGGTAAAGCATTGCTGGAGATGTGGACGATAGGAGTGAGTCTGGCGGTCGCGGCGATACCGGAAGGTCTACCGATCGTCGTGACGGTCACCCTCGCCCTCGGGGTCATGCGAATGGCCAAGAGACACGTCATCGTCAAGAAGCTGCCGACCGTCGAGACTCTTGGTACGGAAGTACGGCAGAAAGATTGGCATTTGATGCAACAACGAATTTGACGTTAACTTATCTTTGTTTGGACAGGATGCGTGAACGTAATTTGCTCGGACAAAACTGGCACGATAACGAAAAATGAAATGACGGCGACGATTCTCGTGACGCCGGAGGGCTACGTGGCCGACGTGACCGGCACCGGCTACAACGATCGCGGACAAATACGCATTCGGAAATGCGACAACGCCGAGCTCGCGCAAGCGGCGGTTCATCATTTGCTTGAGGTAAAAATTATCTTCGTCACTTTGAGAGCCCCCCGCCCCTTAAAGAGGTCGGAGCGTTAACTACAATCCGAGATTGAAAAACATATGATTATATATGTTATCGTCTAGACACTCTAGACTATACTGAGTGTTTACAAAGTCTTTGAATTTTTGTTACCACCAAACACCAGAGATAAAAAATAGTGTGAAGTATGTAATTTTACGTGCGGTTGGATGGGCAAGACGTTCACGCTACGGGTGATGTTATTTTTTGGTTGTTTAGCACTAAGATAAACCGTTTTTACAACGAATTAACGCAAACTTAACCTTTGTAAACATTAAGAAGAAGAAAAAAACCGATCTTGCCCATCGTAAACTATATACATATTCAATATTGAACCATTATCGTTTGAGGAAAAATTATGAATCGTGGCTGGCGAATGAAAAGCATTGCTGCCCACCACAATGTCCGCGAAGTTGCCGTATTTCGGCAACACTTAAGGAGGTACGATCATTAAGAAGAATCCAAATTTCGGTCTTGTATTCTTTTTTATGATGTTGATGAATACACTGCACTCTTTGGCAAAATTTTAGCTACATTGACCGTTGTGTTTTTTTGTAATAAAATTGCAAAGCCGGGCACTTCGAGGTAATAAAACACGTCGTCTTATAAAGACGGTTGACCGGAAGTGCGATAATCACGATTTTGCTGCTTACGTATCCAACTAAGGTCGTTGGAAAACCGACATTTGATAAATTCGACATAATAAATTTCGTAAAAAATAGAAATTTCGAACTTCACCGTGTAGTTCAAGCACTGCATTATAAAAAGGTTTCAATTTCCGATTGAAAATGATTAGAATGACGAAATAGCACCCACAGACTTGGCAACGTCGGGCGTTAATAACCTAGCTTTTCACCATAACCTAACTTTTCACATCAATGAGTCCCGAGTGCCAACTGCAAGGGATAACACCACTGTAGCGGCGGAAAATAAGGCCTAACTTTGACAATTAATTTTGGGAGTATGAAAAAAGGAATGGGATTTCTTTTAAGAGGGTTTATTTCACGTATTAAAGTATAAAAATAAATTCATTATAATTTTCATAGAAAATGGCGGCGACAGAGCCCACCTCGAAAAACGTGTTTTTTACAAATAGCTTCACGGGAGGACGGTTTTCTTGTAAAGTATATGGCCTGGAACAACAATAAAAAAAATTATAATCTATATATTATCCTTAGCTATGGGACTACGTAGGGATTTCTTTTATCAAATTTGGAAAAAAGGCGCACTGAAAGAAATAAATCGATTTTTCGCCCAAAAAATAAGGAGTAAATTGTTTATAAAAAAACAAGTTTACATTTAATCAAATAACGCTACGTACTCCCATAGAGAATGTAATTGTGAGGCTACTATCAAAATTACAAACTGATCCATCCAAACGTGTTCAAGTAATCCATCCTCCCAGTTTGAAAAAAGTGCTTCCGAGAAAAACGCGTTTAATGTTGTACCCGGCGCCTGAGGGAAGTCCGATGCGCTGCGGCAAAATCGATAATTGAACCATTTAAAAACATTCTTTCGCTACACGACCAATTGCATATTGTTTTTATGACCCCAAAGTATTTTTTAAACAAAAAAAACGATTTTTCCTAAATCCTAGAGTGGTTTTATCCATTAAGCATCGCAAACGCGACGTTGTCAGGTGTTTGTTCAAAATCCTGTTATATTATTTATGGAGTTTTACAATTGATCGCGTATCGATAACATGTTCAATTATAATTTCACCCATAGTATTAATTCCGCTAACGTAATTCAGGGGGCATTCCCTACTCCCCATCGCCGATTTCGCTCAAATTTATAGGACATGCAGGGCTTGGCTAGAAATGAAAGTACCCGAAGTGGGAACTCCAGATGGCCAAGCGTTTAGAAAATAAAAATGTTGACGCGGCTCTCGCACCGTATAAGCCATTTACGTTAGCATGTTTGCCAAGCAACGGTTGGCGTAGCGGTAAGAGCTCGGACTAGTAATTCGATGGTCGTGGGTTCGACTCGTGTGGAGACTTTTTTCTTTCTTTTTCTTAATTTTTATATTATTCATTTTCCAATTAAGCATGTAGGTGAATAATATATTTTATTTATTTATTTATACGCAAAAGGCATAGAAAAGGTAAAAAATTGGGATTTCGGACTTTTCAACAAGGGACTGTAGTTAAAGCGCATACGAAAAGACTTTGTACATGGTATTCAAAACTTTATTCGTTGATATTCGATGATTTACATGTGTCGGGATGATATTTATCGTAGAAACAGGGGAAACAATAATTATTTCTGCATCTAGCACACGTTATAAACGCCGCATTTTTACAACCACATCGTTGTTCCAACGTCTCCATAGAAAAAACATACTTGATTGACATTCATAAAGCATTCTCTCTCATCGCAAAGTTTAGAAGCGAACCACGCGTAACGTAACATGTTACCGAATATTGGCGCGGATAATTGATGATGAAGAATCGAATGTATTTTTACGCAGTCTTCTCGGGAAGTTATTCCTTTTTCTTGCTCGATGAGATAAGAGCAATTTTGTATTTTTTTAATAAACTTTTTAACCTGACGATAAAAATATACATCGCAGGGTTGCACTAGTGGAGTAGATTTAGGGGGAATTACTTTGATGCTACACGTTGGTAATTCTTCTTCATCTTGGAAGAGTTCGTCGTATAATTGCGGATTTGTTTGTCCTCTCCACGAGTCAATCAGCAACGCCAAATTTTCTACGATTATGCGCTCATTAAAAAATGACGTCCTATATGCCTTTTGCGTATAAATAAATAAATAAAATAAATTATTCACCTCTTTACTCAATTGGAAAATGAATAATATAAAAATTGAGAAAAAGATAGAAAAAGAAAACAAAACAAAAAAGTCTCCATACGGGGAGTCGAACCCAGGACCATCGAATTACTAGTCCGAGCTCTTACCGCTACGCCAACCGCTGCTTGGCAAACATACTAACGTAAATGGCTTATACGGTGCGACAGCCGCGTCAACATTCTTATTTTCTAAACGCTTGGCCATCTGGAGTTCCCACTTCGGGTACTTTCATTTCAAGCCCTGCATGTCCTATAAATTTGAGCGAAATCGGTGATGGGGAGTAGGGAATGCCTCTTTGTCAGAGCTCTTTAGGATCTAATTTTTCAGTTTTTATTAGTTATTATGCAATAAATAAAACATTTACCACAAATTTGGCGCATAAGAATTGACAATACGAATATTCAACACAAGTTAACATATATCAGAACAACTGTGGGCACCATAAATTTAGTCTCTTTGTTCACCCTGGAGAACTAGCTAGCCGTATCTCCTTAATATTAATTAGTCGTAATGATAAATAATCTCGTGACATAAATATAAATAGGTATATTGGAAATGACTCAAAATTTCATTCTGCGTTGTATAAAGCATACACTGACGGAGTTGTTTTCATAATAATCACCGATAATGTTATACTTTTTCAAGCTAATAGTATCAGAAAAGTTTTTTTTATTTACGTAATAAAAATATATAAATTGCATCATTTTGCTCTTCAATTATATATTTCATGAAAAATCAGCATCTACAAAGTAAATCTATACCTCGTATGCATTTATTTGAGGTTGATTGAAATAACCATGTATAAACCGTCATTTGAATGAACTGGACCGCTCCTACCTCCTTAAGGTATTCCTTTCGCGCAGGGCCGTATTTTGTAGGAGTCATAAGGAGGGCACTTCCGAATTATTGGTAAATTACGATGATGCTTAAGGGGGGAAATATTTTTAGGCGAGGAAAAAATGGCTGATTTTCATATTTTTATAAAAAGAAAGATTTCTTCACCATTTTTGAGACTTAGGGTTATTTCTATTGCTACTTTTGGCTGCTACGTGGCATTTAACAAAAAAATGATATTTCAAAATGACAGTGGTATGGCACGGTCTTCTAAACCGGTTGCAGCGCATGTTGTCAGACGACGTGACACGTAGCGTCGGCGGGATTAGGGCGGGATATACATTTAGACAGGAAAAAAATTAGCAATTTTGAGGGATTTTTTACACTAACAAATAAATATTCTACAACGATCAAAATCTAGGTATACTTCAATAGTATATTTAAGTATACAAAACAATTTTTTAAAATTAATTCATCATCAAAATGGCTGATCTGTGGCAGAGTGTTACAGCAAGGTCGCCGCGGGAGTTGTGAATCGGCGTGCAGTCTAGCTTCCCATAGACTTTGGTTTCCAAAAAAGTTAGGACATTTTTTCAGTTAAAATATGTATAGTTTCTCAGTGACGGTAACCATAACAAAGAAAATGCAAATTTAACAAAATGGCACGCATTTACACAAAAAAACAACATTCCACACATTTCTGTAAAATGTGGATTAAAAAAGTAGTTTTTTACTTCAATTTTTCAAAAACAATTCCCGTCAAGTAGAAGGTACCAATGTTATTGATATTTCTATCAAGTTTCAACTCAATCGGCTTAATAGTTTTTGAGTAATCCTGCATGCCAATTTCGATAATGCAGTTTTTAGAAAAACGCGTTTGATATTCACGCCCGTTCCGAATCCGAGCGGTGAGGTACAGCGTTGATGGGCTGTAATGTTTGAAGTTTTTCGAATTTTGGTTTGAAACTTTGGAAAAATATTCTACATATGAGGCATTCTTCATCAACCATGCCACTTTTTTTTTCAACCTCTCCAATTATTTTCAAAATCTGCCAGTTTGAAATACTAGTCAAAAGGAACGTCTGTGATTTTGTTTAAATTTTTTTAGGCGTCCGTTCGGGATTTTCAATTTTTCATTACGAACACTGTATCCAAAAAAATATTCATCAAACAAAAAAAACATAAGAATGAAAACATTTAATTTTTTCCGCTTTATCGAAAAAAATCAAAATAATAATTTTTCTGCATTGAGTAAATTGAAATTTGGCAAAAAAATGAGAATAACATTTTTTTAAACCTAATAACACACTTTCGATTTCGGTACAAATTTTACAGGCTGTCTATCATTGGGTAGAGAGACTGCGAAAAAAAATTCAGAATGGTACCTGCAATGGTTAGGATAAAAACAAAATAAAAACCCTGCGAAATCTCATAACCGCATATAGGCGGTTATGAGATTTCGTAGGGTTTTTATAACCGCATATATGCGGTTATGAGATTTGGCAGGGTTTTTATAGCCGCATATATGCGGTTATAAGATTTCGCAGGGTTTTAATTTTTTTCATCCTAACCACTGCAGGGGTACCATTCTGATTTTTTTTCGCAGACCCTACCCAATGACAGACATCCTGTAAAATTTGTACCGAAATCGAAAGTGTGTTATTAGGTTTAAAAAATGTTATTCTCATTTTTTTGCCAAATTTCAATTTTCTCAATGCAGAAAAATTATGATTTTAATTTTTTTCGATAAAGCGGAAAAAATAAAAAGTTTTTATTCTTATGTTTTTTTTGTTTGATGAATATTTTTTCGGATACATTATTCGTAATGAAAAATTGAAAATCCTAAACGGACGCCTGAAATTTTTTTAAAAAAATTACAGACGTTCCTTTTGACAAATATTTCAAACTGGCAGATTTTGAAAAAAATTGGATAGGTTGAAAAAAAATGGCCCAGTTGGTGAAGAATGCCTCACATATAGTTCTATCGTTTAAAGAGAAAAAAAAAGAAATCGATTTTTCGATCTTTGTAAATGGATATCTCGCCTTAATGTGAAAAAAAAACCAACGAACATTTTTCTTTTATTTACACTCATACGCAGAATATGAACCAAGATAAAGTGGGAAATGTTGGAAATCAATTAAATGGTATGCTTTGAAACAAAAAGATTTAAATTTCCGAAAAAAATGACTACATTGTGCACTAAACAAATACGTTTTTTTTTTTCTTCAATTTTCCAAAACATTTAGGGTCATGTTTTAGACAACAAGGTAAGGAAAATGTATACCAACATTCATCAGAATCGGGCAATTAGTTTTATAGCTGTACGTCACGCCAGTTTTGAGAATGCAGTTTAGAAGACCGTGCCATCCCTCCCCAATTTTTAAAGAATAATAAAAAACATTAATTCGACGTAAGAACCAAAAGTAGTAATATAAAACATACCCTAAGTCTCAAAAACGGTGAAAAAAGCGTTCTTCTTTATAAAAATGTATGAAAATCAGCAAATTTTTTCCCCGCCTGAAGATATCGCCCCCTTAATAAAAAAAAACACAATTACATACCCAACGAAAAACTGGAATAAAAATTTCGCGCAAGTTTAGCAGATTCAGACATTTTTACATTTTCTCTGAAAAGTCGCGGTTACGAAAATTCTTCTGCTAGTCACATTATTCTACGTTTTATCGTTAATATTTTCTTCAAACATTCGTTTTTATTGTCGTTACGGAATCTGTAGGGTTTTTTGCACGCGTGAGTATTTTATATCAGGCATCGAAAGTTATTTAGTGTATACATTTTTAGATGAAACATGAGGCTAGCGTTTTATCTCCATAAAGTGCTGCATAAATCAGTCGATTTTTAGAGTCGTAGTTTTTCGTTAAAAGTTCGATAACTCTGCTTGAAATTTTACCAGTATACTGGGATGTATTTTTACTTGTTTGTAGTCGAAAGTCAGTTAATTGTAAAGTGCTCGAGTCCGTGAAAGGAACACCTTAAGCCCCTAGTTGAAGGGTCGTGAAGATTATTTGCGAATAATTGACGTCTCGCACGCTCAGGTCGGATGCGTTTGCAACAATGCGGTGATACAGAACGACACGCTGCTGGGACAACCGACCGAGGGTGCGCTCGTGGCGGTCGCCATGAAAAACGGTATGTACGGAGTCGCCGAGAAATATTTGAGGCTTCAAGAATATCCGTTCTCGTCGGAACAAAAAATGATGGCTGTCAAATGTACGCCGAAGTATTCGGAGGTACGGATATCTCGCATTTTCTTCCAAATTTCTGCATGTTTAACGCAATCAATGTTGGACTATTTGTTCGTTCGTTAATTCGATCGGATGAGATCGGTTTGTTGATTGCATTCAATCGTAATCACGTTTCAATTGTAGATTCTTTTTTATTTTCCGATGCACCAAACGCAAAAAGACAGTAATCGTTGATTTAACTCGTTGAATATTCATTAAGCATTTTTCTTTATTGTTCGTTGCTTAATAATAATAATGATAGCGAATAATAATTGTGATCATTATTAATATCGCACGCTCCGAAATAAATTACAATCGAACATTGACCATTCCATTTCCTCATTTATAAGTAAAAATCATCATTTAATATGTAACAATTTGTTAATCACGAAACACATAGAAAAAATTATCGACCATTTATCAATTGCTTGTTCAACAAGCGTCAATTATTTATATTGTATTATTTATACAATAATAATAATTGATTTATCAAACTCGTTGAAAAATTATTAAGTATTGTTGTTTATTATTCGTTGCTTAATAACAATATTGGTAGTAATAATATTAATGATAGCGAATAATAATAATTGTTATGATTATTTTTAAGTGATTTTTTTCGATGGTTAAAATACACTAATCAGTTTGATTTTTTTATGTCCAACAAAAGCACTCATGAAGAGCAGAATATAAATTTTTAAACGTTTATTTTTATTATTTTTACATTTTTTTAACGGTTGAAAATGTCTTCGAAAATAAGGTGTCCTCACGGTGTACACGGAAGTGGCCGTAAATGTCATCCGAAACAAAAATTGGAAAAAGATCATTTATCAGTATAAAAGCCGTTATGTTGGTACGGAGGTTAAAAAAATCAAAACTGACAAAATGACAGAGGTTTGAAAAAAAGTCTCGAATTTCGTCTATTTTGTCGACAGTTTTTTGTTAAAAAAATGAAGATTTCAAAAAAAAGCTTCCATAGCCATATGAAGAATGGCGTGTCAAAATTTGAGACAGATAACTTGAAAACTCTTCCTTTGAGAGTGTACACCGTTTTGAAAAACGAAATTTCGAGAAAAACGCGTCCTTCTGTGCCAGGTCTCCCGCAGCTGGTTGAATCCATTTTTCTGAGAAAGTAGCAACCGGAATAATTCGTATTTCGCCCCAAAAATTGAACAGCATGTTTATAACCGTCTATACTATCGGATAATGCACCAAAAAAGTCGATTTTTCGATAATTTGACACTGTTATGATCCCTTTATATTGCACATTCCGAAATAAAAAACAATCGAAAATTGACTATTAAATTGCCTCATTTTCAAGCCAAAATCATTTTACAATTGGTGAATAGAATGGATTAAAAAAAAATTATCGACCGTTTATCGATTGCTCGTTGAGCAAGTATAAACTATTTATATTTATTGTGCGTTGATTAATGGTACGCTAATTGTGGTATCCCTCCATAATAATAACAATAAACGATTCATCAAACTCGAATAATTATTAAGTATTGTTGTTTATTGTTCGTTGTTTATTAATAATATTAGTAATAATAATACTAATAATAGCGAATAGTAATAATTGTTATTATGATTATTATTGATGATGCACACTCCGAAATAAAATAAAACAAGTGAATATCGTTGACTCCGTTTCGTCATTTTTAAGCTAATATCAATTTTCAATATGTATTAAATTGTTAATGCACGAAACGCACACAAAAAATGTCCTACCATTTACCAATTGCTCGTTGAACAAGTATAAATTGTTTTTATTCATTGTGTATTTATTAATGATACGCTATTTACAAAATCCCTCAATAGTAATAATAATAGTAATTGCCGTTACAATTTTTTTATTATTCATGCATGAATTTGAACATTTGCATTTGACAATGAATATTCACAGAATCATTTATTATTAAATGGAAATGATTTCTCGTTAAATATTTTCGAATAGATCATATTTTTTCGATGCACCAATTGCACAAATATAACGATAATAATAATAATAAACGGCAACTTCCCTGTGCCCGTTCTTAGATGCCTGAACATTTTTCGTTCGTATCTCTTTGCAGAACAGGGAGGAGATATTCTTCGCGAAAGGTGCCCTGGAGAAGATATTGCCCCAGTGCACGAAGTATTCGGCTAATGGGCAGCTGTATCCTCTGAATCAGAAGAAGGACGAGGAGTTTTTGGCCGAGGCCCACGATATTGGCCAGCAAGGCTTGAGAGGTGAATTATCGAGTCTTAGCAATTTCGATCGATAAAAAACGAAGGTAGTCAATAGCGAGAGTAACATGTTTTTTTCCGTTGGTCGCCAGTTCTCGGACTAGCAAGAGGAACGTCCCTCCAGGACTTGGTCTATGTGGGTCTCGTGGGTATTTGCGATCCGCCGAGGGAAGGAGTCCGCGAGGCGATCTCGACTCTCATCAACAGCGGTGTCAGGGTCAAAATGGTAACCGGCGACGCCAAAGACACGGCCGGTTCGATAGGTAAACACGAAAATGGTCTTATGCTCGGTGGCTGATCGAAATTGTGGAAATGTTTGGCTTTGAATAGGGAAGGTGCAAAATTGATAGAGGGCAGGTCGAAAGTACACGTGGCGCCTCTACCGTTATAAATCCAAAGCTTTTGTTGGCGATTCAGCGTTGATATATAAGCATTTATAGGAAAATGCATGTAATTAAATTTGGTTTTTCATCCATATCCGGTCAAACGTTTCGTAAAAGCGTGGAAGAACATGGCAAGCAATTGCGTATGGCTGGCCACGTCACCGATGTCGAGGAGATCATAAATATAGTGCAAACAAAGTTAACGTAACCTCAAAACTCGCGGCACAAACAAAAATACGTTTAAACACACAATGTTTCGTTATCAATTCGTATCATTTTTTATTATTGGGAAAACTATATATATGAAGCTTACAATGACAACTTTCGAATGTATTTTCCAGCTGGGTGACAATAGAAACATTGTTGATGTGTGGTGTCAATGTGTTGCAGGATTAAGCAGAAGCTGCAAGCATGTCAGTTATGTATTTTGTTACATTAAGGCGAAGTAGAAGATCTACCACGTGACATATGAGTGCGAGAGATATAGCTGAAATTTTCGAAGTGGGGCAACACGCCAATTTTGGCGCCAAAATTTTTTTTTTGGTACGAACGTCTTTCGTAGGTCACCACTAGTGAATTTGAGTCGGGGGAGACAGATTTTTTTTTTATTATTTCCATAAGTTATGGGGTTTTGAAATCGCGATATACGCGATTTCAAAAACGTGCCCGACGTCATATATACACACCTGAACGCGTGAACACAACAATGATTGTGAAAATGTGTTATTCTCCCATACCCAAACAAACCCAACCCAACCCAAACCCAAACAAACGTGCCCGACGTCATATATACACACCTGAACGCGTGAACACAACATTGATTGTGAAAATGTGAGAATGTGTTATTTCTCCGGCACTATGGCGTGTTTACATACTTGACTGATTTGGTCCCTTACAAACTCGTGAGTTTGTTTGGATTTATTGTTTTAAAAAATCACACTTTTGAAAACAATAATTTTGTTTTCAACAACCTTCAAAACTTATGGAAATAAAAAAAAATCTCAGTCTCCCCCGACTCAAATTCACTAGTGGTGACCTACGGAAGACGTTCGTACCAAAAAAAAATTTTGTCGCCAAAATTGGCGTGGTGCCCCACATCTGCATAATTACCGAAAATTTAAAACATAGGGAAATTATAACTTAGTGCGTGTGTTATTGGAAAATAACACGCACTTTCAATCCTCGATTACTTTACACCACCTACAAAAGCTTTGGATTTTGTCCACGAGAGGCACGGCAATCGGGTTGCACCTTCCCTGTAGCTCGATTTTTGGTACTGACAAAAAGAATTGAAATTTATAAATAAATAAATATTTTTTATTAATTTATATTATATATCTATATTATAAATAGTTTTTTAAAACAAGCTTGCATTTAATGTACTAAAAAGTATAAAATAATTTTTTTTACTAAGTCACTTATATATGACTATAAATAAAAGCGCGGGGCGCTCAATTTTTGTGATGTTTAATAAATTTAATCGATTCAGTTCCATTAACCGTATTTAATGTGGCACAATAGTAATTGCTAAAATTATTATCACACGTTTATAGTCAGTTTTAGGATTATTATTTAAGAAATCTAAGGTTGCTTTACAGTAAATTAAACATAGCTGATATGTTAACGGATTTATGTAAATGAAAGATTATATGTGTTAATTTTGAGCGCCCTGAGCTTTTATTTAGTCACATATAGGTGACTTGGTAAAAAAAATTATTTTCTACTTTCTAGTACATTAAATAAAAACTTGTTTTTTTTTATATACTTTTATTGGGAGTGCAAATAAGTCTCCACCGTTTGACAAAAGATGGGCCCATTAGGAGGTGATGGTTGAAATTGTCAGATTGAAAACATCATATCGTAAGGTTGGACATCTGGAAAGACCATAACTTTGAAATATTAGCGATTCTGTATCAGCATCAAATAATTTTTTTCGTGCAAAAATGTTGAGTTTTGAGCCCAATAAGTGCAATTTGCGGGAACTCTCGCGTTTATAGCACGAATGTCCCTCCAATAATGCTTCCAATTCCGCGTCTTCGTTTGGGCCTTCCGCTACGTTCTTTGTCTTCGACGTCAAACTCAAAAAATTTTGTTATAACTGCTCATAAACTGCTCATAAAATGAAAAGTTTTCGATTAATCAGAAATTCCGTACGTACTTCTCTGCGAAATGCAATTAGGAACATAACTTTTAAATGTGAAGTAAATCGAGTGAAAATTGTTGAAGTTATTTGTCACGCCATTTGGAAAAAAGCTGTTTCGAGAAGTTTCGAGAAGTCGGCCATTTTGTACATCGAAAAAAAATATATATATTTTCTAACAGCTTGATATTCATACTAAATAGATGTGTAATTAATTTTATGAGTGAACCACTTATTCATACGAAAAAAATGTGTTAAATTCGCACATGATTTTATACCCGTTACTGTGGCCTAAGGCCTTAAAGAAGCCTCACTACATGCTTCTACAAGCAATCGATTGGCCTCGGCTGCAAATTTCTTCAAACCAAAGAAGTAAAGAAGAGTTATACAGTTGTCGCAAATGACGCTTATTCGGCACAAAACTCGACATTTTCGCACGAAAAAAAATTATACGATGCTGATACAAAATCGCTAATATTTCAAGGTTATGGTTCTGCCAGATGTCCAACCTTACGATATGACGTATTACATCGGACAATTTCAACCATAACCTCCTGGTGGGGCCATCCTTTGTCAAACGGCGGAGACTTATTTGTACCCCCAATACATATAAATTACTTTCTACTTTTTAATCTTTAACTGTTTTTACTAGTTTGTATGAGTAGTTTACTAGTTTACGAGTTTGTACGTTAGGAACATGGAATGCTTATAAAAAATAACAATGACTGTAATTGGGATTGAACTTAAGGCGAAGTAGAAGATCTACCACGTGACATATGAGTGTGACAGAGATAGCTGAAATGTTTGAACAGAGATTTCTCAGAGATGAATAATATTTAGGGTAAAAGGAGATCATCAACGTCTGCGTCAGGGAATTCTCCAGAGCCTAATGCTTTGTTTTTTCATAAAAAAATTTACCATCTATGAGAAAATTGGGTTGGAAAATTTGTGAGGTTATGTTGACCTTGTACGTGCCCTTAAGACTAATTGCTGCACATAAACTTTTCACACACCAACACAGTCGGCTACGAATTCGTTTGTATGTGTTAGTGAGACTTTGTATGGATGATTACACATCGCAAATTTTACATGAAAAGTTCAAAATTTTATGGACATTTTTTTTCAAGTTGAATCATGCATTGTCCTCTTTTAGAAGCACGTTTACCAAACTTCAGAGCTTTAAGTAGTCGGGAAGTGGGTGATACATCGATTTTCCGTTTTGCATCTCTCAGAAAGTCAATTTAAGCAATCATCACAGTGTAACGGGTAAAAAAGATCTGATTTACGCGATGTTTTTCGATGATTAAAATACGCTAAACAGTCTGATTTTTATGTCAAATCAAAACACGCATGAAGAACAGAAAAAAAAAGAAATTTTGACGTTCGTATTTATTTATTTTTACCTTTTTTAATGGTTGAAAATGTTTTCGAAAAAAAGGAGTCCTCACGATGTACACGGTGGTGGCCGTGAATATCATCTGAAACAAAATTTGTAAAAAGATTGTTAATCAGTATGAAAGCCGCTATCTTGCTATGGAGCTTTTTTTAAAACAAAATTGACAAAATGGCGGTGGTTACAAAAAAAGTACCAAATTTAGCCTATTTTTTCAACAGTTTTTCGTTAAAAACCATATGAAGATTTTAAAAAAGCTTCCATAGCAAGATAAAGAATGTCGTGCAGAATGTTGTGTCAAAATTTGAGACGCTTAGCTTGAAAACTCCTCCTTTGAGAGTACACCGTTTTGAGAAACGACATTTCGGGAAAAACGCGTTTAAAGTTTCGAGTGCTGAATTTTCATGTAAATTGTCTACTTACGATCTATTGGATGATTTACTATTGGATGATGAAAGAAAAAAAATAGATTTTTTGAAAATTTTACACTGATGATTCCTCAAATAAAAGCTCGTAAAAATCCAGCAATGAGCGTCAATCGATCGCGATACTTTTTGCAGCGAGTACAATCGGGCTGGACACGATTCACATGGATCTGCTGTCAGGTGACGAGATTGAGACGATGTCCGAGTCCCAGCTCGAGCAGGCGATCGAGAACGTGAGCGTTTTCTATCGGGTCACGCCGAAGCACAAATTGTGCATCGTCAAGGCGCTCCAGAGGAACGGTCACATAGTTGGGATGACGGGCGACGGTGTGAACGACGGTGTCGCCCTCAAGAAGGCCGACATCGGCATAGCTATGGGCAAGAACGGGACCGACGTGTGCAAAGAAGCGGCCGACATGATCCTCGTCGACGA
Source organism: Ophion slaviceki (assembly GCA_944452715.1). Lineage (NCBI taxonomy): Eukaryota > Metazoa > Arthropoda > Insecta > Hymenoptera > Ichneumonidae > Ophion > Ophion slaviceki. The sequence goes on from OX101795.1 coordinate 14,988,102, forward strand.
CGACTTCAAAAGCATCATGTGAGCCTCCACTTGTACGAAATCTTTCAATATCGACATTTTTTTCACACTTTCTTCTTTTGCCCCGACAAAAACAAAAGTTCCGCGATCGAGGAAGGAAAGGGAATTTTTCACAATATTCGCAACTTCGTGAGATTTCAATTGTCCACGAGCATCGCCGCACTCGCCCTCATAGCACTCGCGACGCTTATGGGAATACCGAATCCTCTGAACGCCATGCAAATACTGTGGATCAATATCATCATGGATGGACCACCGGCCCAGAGCCTCGGGGTCGAACCCGTCGACAAGGACGTCTTGAAACAGAAGCCACGCGACACTAAAGAGCCGATGATCACGCGGAGCCTCATCACTAACGTTTTGCTCTCAGCCGTCATTATCATACTCGGAACTCTCTGGGTCTACAATCGCGAGGTATCTCGGCGATTCTTTTTATTTTTATCCCTCAGTTTTTAGGATCTCGAATGACGCGAAACGAATTTGTCAATTCACTATTTTTATTCCCTGAATTGAATAAATCAATCTGAATAAGCAATTTTCAGGTAGTTCCCTATGCATCAATAACTAATTTTACACTAGTGACCGGATTTGAATTGAATGATTTTTAAATGAATCAACAATCTGTAATTAAATTTTTTCAATGGATTTAATTGAAAGTTAAAAAAAAACAAATCGAATCGGACGCATTTTTAAAAAATGAAGAAAAAACCCAAGCAGACTTCAACTAAATTAATAAAAAGAATGAAGAAAAAAACTATTTCCAATCAAATTATTTGCTAACAATTAATTTAATTGAAAACTATACAAACCTACTCTGACACATTTTGAAGAAAAAATAAACCCACACTGACCCAGCTTAAAAGGATTAAGAAGCAAACCCAAAGTGACGCATTTAAGGGGTCTTCTCATTTTAGACGCTAAAAAGGCTATTTCCATGATTTTTTTGGATAGGTTTATATTATAGATATTGTAGATATTGGTATAAAAGTTTATATTATAGATATTGATATAAAAGTTTATATTTATATCAAAAGTTTGTATTACAGATATCGATATAAAAGTTGTTACACTTAATAAATACACTTTCAAAATACATTTAAACATTTATTTATTTATTTGAGTCACTATTTATAGACGAAAATGGTAGTTAAAAAAATGTCCTAAAAAAATGTAATTCTGCGCTGTTGATGACATCTTGTAGATGGATCATCCGAAACAAAAAATCAAACGGTTTGAGATTTAGTATGTTAATGGCTATATCGCTGATACGATTTATGATATATGCAAAAATAACAAAATCGCGGTCATTTTTCGAAAAAACAAAAATAAACGTGTTTTTATCACGGTTTTTGGCAACAAAAAAAATAGTAAATATCAAAATGTTTAAAAATCCATGATATGCGCTATAGCTATAGTTGTAAAGAATATGTGGTTAAAATTTCATAAGGATCGGTTTTGTAGTTTCGAAGTTTTTATCAACAAGCCGTCGAAAAATGTTGTTTCGAGAAAAACGCGTTTAAAGTTTGTATGGGCTACATAAATACATACATTTAAAAAAAATGTATTTCGAAAGTGTGTTTATTAAGTGTAACAACTTTTATATCAATACCTATAATATACATCTATCAAAAAACTCATGAAAATAGCCTTTATTTAGCGTCTAAAGTGAGAAGACCCCTTGAAAAAATGAAAAAACAAACCAAAAGTGACGCATTAAAAAAAGGAAACGAACCCAAACTGAATCGGTGAAAAAAAATGAAGAAACAGTTTCCAATCAAATTATGTAATTGAAAACTTTACGAACAAACCCACACAATTCTCACCACAAAAATTTCATCTGCCAATTTCCTATACTGTTTTTTGTTTGGATTAAAGTCGACAAAAAAAGTCACAAAAAATCGCAATAAAATTGTCAAGCATTGCTCGAATGATTTCAGATGACATCCGACGGGATAACTGCCCGGGACACGACTATGACGTTCACGTGTTTCGTTTTCTTCGACATGTTCAACGCCCTGAGCTGTCGTTCCCAGGTAAGCGGCAAAAACAATTTTCAAAGCGCGAAACGCCCCTAGAGAAATGATGGATTTCTCTAGTTTCTCCGAGAACCGTTCCCGCAAGTTTTGTCAAAGTCGCAATTTCGAAGTCCCAACTTCGTTCAGGCCTTATTTTAGCCCGGGAGATCGATTATCGTCTATAATCGTGTCCCGGATCAAGAGCTTTGGTCCGATCGAGTTCCCCCTGGAAAATTCGTCATCATCGTATGATTTTGCATCGATCAGGGTGTCGGCAACTCGAATGGACCGTTAAATTTAGATTGGTCCTAGTCGGTGGAACACAAAAGCTGAAAAAGTTTCATTTTTTATTTCGTTTAGTGGTCACGAATCTCCCAGACCCAACTTCGTACAGGCCTTATTTAGCCCATGAGATTCATTTTTACAAGCTTTCATTTAACTGGCTTCGTTTTTGGTCAAGTTAAATATTGTCTCTTCGAACATTATGAACAAGTTAGTAACTAATTTTGAAATTTTCTAAAAAACATACTTACCATGATAATTCGAAGTCCTTGGACTTTGGACTAAGGTAACCTAGGTTAGATATGTTCCTAACGAGGTGACCTATCACCCCCTTGAAGCTTTGCATTCACCTTCCTAACACCCTGTATGGTACCATGGAGCTGGTCTGATGATGGAGGTGGGAGGTGGGCAATGCAACTCCTTAATACCATATACTAAGACAGTCGAGTTTACGTTCATTTGTTTTGTTATTATGAGCATATTTTTGAGCATATATAAGAGTTACTTGAGCACTATTTATATTTACACTATTATAAAGTTTCTCGCGAAACCTTAATAACCTAAGACAAGGTTTTTGATTACACCGATGTCTGAATGGCATGGGGGTATGGCATGGCAAATAAGTAAACAAATTCTCATACTAAAAAGTATAAAATAAACTAAGCGTAAAAAATAATATGCAGTTTATGAAGTTAAATAGTAAAGCTACAGAAGAACCCCATCCTTGGTCACTGATCAAAGGCGCAGGCAGTGCATACGTAATGAAACTTACATAAACATAGAAGGTTTGAAAATGTTAATATTTTCTTAAAAGCTCGAGGCGTCAAACGTCATTACACTTGAAATAAAGCCTCAAGCGTCTAAGAAAATATTTTACAAAATTTAAGTTCTATGCTTATGTAAGTTTTAATAAGTATGTACTGCCCGCGCCTTTGATCAGTGACCAAGGATGGGGTTCTTCTGTAGCTTTACTATTTAACTTCACACACTAAATATTGTCTTTTTACTTTTTAGTTCAATAGTTTATAAATAAAAGCTTGCTTGAAAAAATATTTTCCACGTTTAGTTTTTGTAGAAGTAGGCTAAAGCGGAACTGCAGCGTTTCCCAATTGCCCGTTTGATTTTCCAGACGAAATCCATATTCACAATCGGCCTGCTGAGCAACAAAATGTTCCTGGTCGCGGTGACGCTCTCGGTGGTCGGTCAAATGCTGGTCATTTATTTCCCCCCGTTGCAACGAGTTTTCCAGACGGAGGCACTCACTGTTAAAGGTAACCGCCCCCAAAAGCTTCTTCAAGCAGTACGAATGAAAAGAAAAACAGCGCAAAAAACAGATTTTTTTCGAAAAGCGCAGAAAATATCATTAAACTTGAAGAAAAGTCGTGGATAAAAATGTATCGCAACTCTTCGACAGACTTGGCGTTCCTGGTGGGTCTCACGTCGAGCGTTTTCGCGATAAGCGAGGCGAAGAAGTTTCTGGAGCGGCTGTGGGAGAGGCGAAAGATCAGCGCCAGGTACTACAGTAAGTCTGAGTTGGATTTTGTATGACAGTTAAAAATGCCCGTCGCCCAAAAGCCGAACAAGACTCGCAAGGAGTAAACGAGCGTGCGAGAAAACGGAAAAAAAAATTAACGAGCACGAGAGAAAAAATTAAGCGAGGAAAGAAGGGGAGGCGAGAGAAAAAGTGAAAGAGCAAACGGGTGCGAGGTTGAGGTCTAGCGATGAGGCTCTTCCTTCGCTCTTTCACACAAACATACACACACACACTCTCTGTCTCTCTCGCTCTTTGCTATCGTGAACCGGATGTGCCCAGAGAACGAGAGAAGAGAGACAGAGAGAAAAAAATTTGCCAGAGGATCGCAAGTTTTTAGTTCTCACAATGGCTTAGCAAATAAACGAAAAAAAAAGAAAAAACAAACGGAAGAGATGAATGAGCGACACGTGACGTTTCCCACAGAGAGCAGAAAGTGCTCCGTCTCGACACCGAGAAACTCGAACTTAACGATGAAGTAAAATACGCCTGGTAAAAATTAGACTCCCGTGAGAAATGTAAAACGTCTCGTAAGGAGGAAAAGAAAGTCCCCACGAGTTTGCGACACGTGCTCCGCGAACTGTCATCCTCCGGGCCCCTCCCCCGTCCCGCAGTCTCCCCGTCCCTTCGCCCTCCCCGCCCTCCCCCGCAAGGGAACGTAACTTCCTTTTTTTCCTGCCCTCCGAGGTATTCACGAGAGACGAGGGAGTTCCGACATCGCCGGGGCCGAGCGACGATCGAGCGACGACCTGAAAAAAATCCGCTAGACAAATTCAGTCAGGCAGAGAGTAAGAGTAAGAGTGACCGAGAATATTCGGGGAATATTTTACACGCGGGACACTCCGAGTGGCGTGAGACTTGAAAATCAAAAAAGAAGAAAATCGACCGAGAACGAAATTCAAAGTGCATCAATTTGTTTCGATACGAGATTTTCGAAAAAAGAAAAAAAAAGAATTGGGTCGATCTTTTTGTACCTCGCTGTCGAGCAATTTTCGAGATATCGAAAAAACGAGCGAGAAAGAAGAGTACGCTCTATCACTTTCAGCACGAGATAGGTCTCTTTTCCACAGTTTCTCCCTACTCGATGTCTCACTTCTCAGCCTACATTTTTCCCCCGTCCACACAGTTGTTTTTTTCTTTTCATTTTCTTTTCGTTCTCTACTACGTTCATCCTCGCCGAATCGTCCACCGAGTCACAAATTTACGCTTTTCGTACGCGGTGTCTTTATTCTTCTGGGCCTGACGTTACCCATCGAGTCTGAATACGTTTGTCGTTGATCCAGCAGCAACCCAATGGAAATCGACTGTCAATTATCGTTCTCAATCAATTGTAGAAAGGCGTTTAGTTTTTTTTTCACTCGTCAAAATTCAGAAATGTGAGGTTATTCGAAAAGAAGAATTTTCAGACTTTACCATTGGTTCATTTAATTTTGTTGGGATTTTTTTCTCGCCGAAATTAGCGATTCTCTGCAGTATTTTTTTTCGACTTCCATGGGAATTGAAGAAAAGAAAACTCATGTACCGCAGCTCTTTGAGGATACGACTTTATAATGGAAAAAAATATACATACATACCTACATATAAAAAAGCATTTTTAAGAATTTTTAACAGCTACGTGTAATAATAATAATAATAGTGCAGTAATGCATAGGAAATATTTCATCTTTGTCACGCTACGGATAATATTCCTCGCGAACATTTAATTCATCAGTCGAGCGCGGTGAGCAAAAAAAAATCCGAAAAAAAAGGAAAACTAATCATCGGAACCGTGGCCGGAGGGATCGCGCGCACTTCGTGAAGTCTCCTACCCGCTCCCTTCCCCTCGTTTTTCACGTGTCTCACGCATGTAATTCGTCAGCATAGTAAAAAAAACAACACGAGTATAAAGTAATTACGAAAAAACAAATTAAGACGAAAAATTCCACGTAGAATTATATCGAAATAACACTAGCACAGGCTCGTCGTCGTACCTCCTTCTCGCACCATTACTACCAGTTTATCATTATCGTTAGTGTCGCGGGCGTGTAGAATTTTTGTTCTCTCGCGTCTCATCTTGCGATTTACCGCGTCATATGTAATGGTCGCACACGCATTCACCATTCAATAGCAATCGATGTGAAATTGTAACGAAATGGAGGAAAATAAATGGAGCGACCGAGAGCGCGTAAAGAGAGGCATACATTTATTGCCTGTGAGGATCGAGAATCGACAAAAAATAAAGAAAGAGAGAAAGAGCAAAAAGTGAACAACTCTATAGTGCAATATCGGTGGGTTTCGCTTACGTTTCTTTGTTCACGAACACATTCCGTTTGAATGAAAAGTATTGCCGGATGATTCATGTTTTATTTTCTCTATGTATTTTATTTGACCTTGTTTTTCCAACTGTCTCGAATTTTGGGAAATTGCGATCGTTCATTTTGCTTTTCTCGTATTTACGATTGACAATTCGAAATTGCACACTTACGGACGTCGAACGACTTTTGTTTGGATGATTTCAGTCGCGCAGAATTGGCAGCGATTGTTTAAGAGGGGATTCCGAAGATTTCGTTTCTCGAATCTCATATATATATATACATGTGAATGTTGTATTTACTTGAGAGACGGGAATTTTAATGACGTGACAAATTCCAACGGGAAACATCTTCGCGTCGTCCATTTCGGTTTTGAATTATCGAAAGTAAAACAAATAAGATAAATTATATGGCAGTTGTACTCTCGGAATTTGGTCATTAAAATGCTCGTATTAATAACACATATCGTATAAATTTGTTACGCTTTAATTACGCGAGAAAACATGTCAAAATGCTTTAACCCACACAAACACACACACACACACACACACATATATATATATACATATGTAAATGTATATTTATGTGTGTGTGTGTGTGTGGAAATGTCTATATTATTTTCGAATTATGTAATTTATACATGATTTGTCATTATGTAATTAAGAAATAATATCGTGAATTCCCGTAACATGTGTATGTTACAGTTAAAACCCATTTTCAGTTTAACTAGTCAAAACTAGTTTTGATTGAACCCCTTTTTCACAACTGGTTTTACCTAATGAAAACTAGAATTTATGCTTAGAAACCGGTATAAACCAAAAAACGCAAACTTTGACCTCATTTGGAAACAGTTTGTTTGATTTTATGGGAACATTTTGAAAGAATTTGTGTTTAGAAACTCAAACGAACCCAAACAATTTAAACTGATTCGTTTCCGTAAAACCTGTTTTCCCTAGCTACGACGAGTTCAAGGGATCATCACAGTGTAAACATTTTTTTAACATCGAAAAAGGTGTCTTCACGGTGTGGCCGTAAATATAATGTGAAACAAAATTTGTAAAAACATTATTAATCAGTATGAAAGCCGCTATCTTGCTATGGAAGTTTATTTTTCATTAAAATTGACAAAATGGCGGCGGTTTGAAAAAAAGTATCGAATTAAGGCAATCTTTTCGACAGTTTTTCGTAAAAAAAAGTATGAAGGTTTAAAAAAAGCCTCCGTAGGAAGATAAAGAATGGCGTGACGAATGTTGTGTCAAAATTTGAGACGGATAGCTTGAAGTTCTACCTTTGAGAGTGTACACCATTTTGAATAACGAAATTTCGAGAAAACACTTTTAAAGTTTCGGGTCCGGAATTTTCATATAAATTGTCTACTTACGATCGGCTAAATCCGGCCCATGTTTATAACCGTCTATACTATCGGAAAATGCAACAACGAAAAATCGATATTTCGAAAAATTTACATTGTGATGATCCTTCAAGCTAAACATTCAGAATGTATTCATCAGTATATTCTAGTTTTTATTAGGCAAAATAAGTTGTACCAAAGGCGTTCAGTAAGAACTAGAATTTCACTAGGGATAACGCGTTTAAGCTGAAAACGGGTTTTTAACTGTAACATGTAAGCATAAATACGAAAATGGGCGAAGTGTGATTGAGATTGTAGTCTCGGGTCACCAGTGTGCTACCACCTCGAGGATCTCACAGCATTTTAATGGCGTGAGCATAGAAAAATGATTCAAAAACACATTTCATTTGCCTATGTGGCATTTTCCATCAGTTTTATTCTCGCTCTAATTCGAACGACCAAACGGGCGCAATAGCGAACTGGGCTGCAAAAAGCGATCGAAGCGATAGTTCGAAAGTGTACAACTTCGCGCGTGTGGCACAAAAACGAAACGCCACTTCGTCAGCTCCTTTTTTTCTTTGGTCAATGGCCCTTGTGGCGGAGATGAAAATTGACGCGAATGTTTTTCGTTTATACTTCAATGTTAATATGTTTGTGTTTACGACCCACTGAGTCGAATAAAGAAAAGTGGTTGGACGTGGCTCGTGTTGCGTGTCGTATGTAGCTTGTAATTAATTCGTCGTGGAGTGCTCTTTTCAGGTACGATAAATTCGATCCGGAATTACGAAAGTGCCAAAGGTGGAGAAAATTCTCGTCGCTGATGAAGGTGGGGTCAGTGAATTCCTTCGAGAGCGCTGTACGTTTTGTACTGGTAGAGTTCCGGTCCACCGTAACCGTAGAGAAGCCTTCCTCGACCGTTCTCGTCGTAATACGGATAGCGGTATTTCGGCCTACAACAGAGTCACATGCGTTTTAGGCCGAGAATTTCAAAATCAAGTAATGCTGGACGTATTCCACGAGTTTTCTTTTCTCTTTTTTTTTCAACGTTAGAGGTTCGTCGAGTCTCGGATAATTTATGTTACCTTTCGAAGTACTGGAAATTCGGGGCTTTCGGCTCGCTTATCGTCGATTCGCTTTCGGCGATCAAACACAGGAAATAGATCGCGGCGACTGCGAGTACGTACTGAAAAAAGAAGAATGGACCATCGTTTGGTCGACCGAAGAACACGTGATTCGAAAATTGTTGGTTGAATCGTGGAATGGGAAAATTGATTGGGTAAGGTAATGTTTGATTGGAGTCGTGGATAATGGATTGATCGAAGAATTCTTTGATTGGAGGATCAATGAATTGATTGGCGATTGGCCAATGGACTGACCAAGGGTTTCATTGATTGGAGGATCAATTAGTAGTAGTAGAATTTATTTGCAGGGTATCTCTGAGGGTGTTTACACATTTACATTTCTTCTTAAAAATTATGTACATGTCTCCGTTTTTGTAACATTTTGTATACTGTTATTTCCCGTCGGCGGAAAATTCTTCGAAAACAATTGCCCGAATGACAATTTCTCGAATACAATATCCCGAATGGACAATTTTTTTCAGGGCGAACGATAAAATTACAAATAAATTAAATAACTTCAATTTTGAATAATTAATATTTGCATTAATATTGCATCATAAATCGAAGCAAATACTTCGTGGAACGCATTTTTTGCGTTGGTCAATCGTAAGATTTATTTCGCTGTATTATTTTGCATTAAAAATCTTGTATTTTTTTTCAGTCTGACTCACTGAAAAAAACTTTATAAAACGTTAAATTATCCTTTCGATTAGAAAATATTAGTACATGTTAGTTAAGTTACTAATTGAATAATAACTGAATAATTAAACTATTATAATATTGTGAAGTTATTCAATTAATTATTAAATTAGAGTTGCGTTTGCGTGGGTTTGGATTTGCTTGGGGTTTGTTTGGGAAACGTTCATTCGGGATGTTGTATTCGAGAAATTGTTAATTTTGGAAATTGTTGGTTCGGAGAATCGTTCTTTCGTGAAACTGTATTTAAGAAATTGTTTATTCGGGCAATAGTTATCGGGAAATTGTATTCGTAAAATTGTCATTTGGGCAATTGTTTTTTCGAAAAACTTTCCGCAAATCGTTATTTCCTTCTCTTCGCGCTACTTGGCTCATCAATACCTCGAATTCTTTCACATACGCGCATAGCCCTTTGGCGGGCTTATTCCTCACCAGTTTTTCTCATTTTTGCCTTAGTTCTTCCCCCTCCTTTGTATTCCAGCACTTGTTCTAGTTTCCACTACTTCCGCTCTGATTTCTGCCTTCACCGCTTTGCAGCCACAAAAGTGTTTCAAGCTCTCCTTTTCCGTACACATCCGGCAGCTATTGTCTCCGTATCCCTTGATACCTTTTTGCCCTACATTCCCGCACCCTATCGTTGCCCATATTTCCTTCGGATCCCCACTGAGCTCCTTTATTTCCCAGTATTTTTCCATTTCTGCTCCTATACTCTTTGCAGTATGTCGATTTGTCAATTCTGCACCAGTCGTTCTGAATTTCCTGTTCCATTTTGGTTTTTATTCCTCTTCAAACTTTTTTCGCTATTCCTCCCTACATTCTCGATTCTTATTGTCTGCCATACTCCTCCTTCCCTCACTTCCCACATGGCTTTGGCAAGGTCTTTGGAGGATCAATTCAATGATTGTCTATTACTGAATCGACTGGAGGAATTTGATTGACCAATTCATGGATCTAAAAGGCATTGATTAATTTTGAAAAAATGATCGATCCAAACAAACCCGAACAAAATAATTCCCAAATTGGACTAAAAAACAATGAATGCCAATTAAAAATAAATGTCTTGCCTCGACTCTGTCACTGTTGGCCAAAGTTCACTCAAATTCAATAGGGCAGCGGTTCTCAAACTTTTTTGGCGACGGAACCTTTTTGAGACACTAAATATTTTACAGAACCCTAAAATAAGCAAAACCTGGTTTTGTGTTTATTTTTTTATGAAAATAATACAAAAATAGGTACTTTACATAACGATGTATTAATTGCACTGTAAATTGATGAAATTGTTTCCATTTATTGTGAGGATTGAATTTTTTTTTTTCGGCGGAGCCCTAACTGTGGAGCACACTTTGAGTATGGCGACAATAGGGTATTTGACTATTGTACGAAAATCATCTTAAATGGTCAATTTTTTTATATTGTGCTCACAATATTGTGACGTCACATGCCAGTAAACAAGGTAAAGGACCTATATCGCCGCTGAGTTGTCGCACAGCAAGTCTCCTCTCCATTCTTATTTAAAAGTTGATGATATGGTAACTATCACTACAAATAACTATGAATGAACAGAAGCACGGAAATAAACTAGGAAATCGCTCATTACTCGTCACAGGACTCGTGATGACGATCTGTTTACTGGCATGTGATGTCACTGGAGATCCAACCAATCCTGGAGCTTTTTCGTTCACGTGACCAAACCTTCAAAATTATCTAATTCAAAAATTGATATAAACGAAAATAATGCATATTTTTTTTCGAGAAAATTGTAGAAAATGCTTTTTAAACCCTATATTCTTTTAGAATGAACTCTATTTTTCAAATAGTCGAAAACCCTATCAAAGCCAACAACAAAATACTATATGCAATTGAAGCCAATAACAAATCACTAATTTTTCAAAATCAAATTAATTCGAAATTGTATCTTTCGAATTTTAAATTCGGCAATGAAAAGCAACTCCTCCAGTGATAACCCAAACGAGCCCAAACGCAAATTCAATTGAAGCCAACGAGAAAATCTAATTGATACTAATGTAAAAAAAACAAATTGATGATCAAATATATTTTAACTTGCTCAAATTAAATGTAAAAAAGAAACGTATCTCCTTGAGATACCGATGAAATATTTTCTCTTTTATTCGCTCGAGGAAAGTCGCGTTTCAAAATTACTCACGAGAAGATTCCTGGCCATGGTTGGATCCTTCGAAGGCACAATCGCAATCCAACGAAAAGTATAAGAAAAAAAAACTGATCGAAGCGATAATCGAGAGAAAAAAGTGTTGAAAATGCGCGAAACGTAGGTGAAATTTCAGGAGCGCGAGTCGCGAAGAGAGAGCATCGATTCCTGCAGTCCAATGTGAACTAAACGCTTAGCTACGGGATTGCGCGCGAGAGACAGAGGATCGGTGAAAGTTCGTGCGACCATGGACGTCGTCATGTACCTCTTATAGTTTTTAAGCCCCCCCCCCCCCCCCCCCCGTCCACCGAGAGAGAGGACGTACACGAAAAGTAATGAAAAGTCAACGTTCTCATTTTTTATTTCCACCGTGAATTAATTTAAGGCGTAAATGTGAAGAAAAAAATACAGAAATATGAGATTTTTTTACGATTAGATTAATCGCATGATTGAAAGGCAAGTTTTATTAAATTGATTGCGGCTGATAATTTTTAAAAAATGATAAATCGTCAAAAAAATTGCACGCCTAAACATATCGCAGGGCCGGTTTCTCCTGGCTCGACACTTTTGAGCCCCATGGTCCCTTGAATCCCATGCCCATTCCTAATCTGTCGATCAGCTCCTGTCCGTATCTCCCGTTCAACGATTCGTATCGCGCTCGACGTGCTTTGCCCTCCTCCGGATCAAAGTCCCATTCCGTATGCTGCAACAATCAACGGTTCGTTGTTAATAACGAGGTCGTGCGCGCAATCACGGTAGAGTCGTTTAATCGCAAAAAAATGTATTCTCTTCAATAAAGTGAACGTTAATTATCTTAATGCAAGTGTGATTCTCTTTAAACAATTCTAAACTTTAATTTCCAAAAAATATTTATATGTGAAAAAATATTGAAAGAAAAACAAGCTTTTGTTTAATGTACTAAAAAGTAGAGAATAATTTTTTTTGCCAAGTCACATATATGTGACTATACATAAAAGATTGGGGCGCTCAACGTTTTAAATGTTTAATATAGTTGATCAATTCAGTTTCATTAATCGCATTTAATTTGGCGCATAAGTAATTAGAGGAATTATTCTCACACGCGTATACGCAGTTCCAGGATTTTTATTTAAGAAATCTAAGGTCGTTTTAGAGTAAATTAAATACAGTTGATATGTTAACGGATTTATATAAATTAAAGATTATATGTCTAAATATTAAGCGTCCCAAGTTTTTATTTATACTCACACATTTGGCAGAAAGAATTATTTTCTACTTTTTGGTACATTAAATAGAAGCTTGTTTTTTTTAAATATTTTTTACATATAAATTATTTTCCACTTCTTAGTCTTTAATTGAAATTACTAGTAGTTTACTAGTTTACGAGTTTGTACGTTATGAACATGGAATGCTTGTAAAAAAAAACAAAGACTGTAATTCGAATTGAACTTACGACTAATTGCTGCATATATAATTTTTTCACATACAAACACAGTCGGCCACGAGTCTGTTTATATGCGTTAGTGAGATTTTATATGGATGATTAGATATCGCTAATTTTACATGAAAATTTGGAAATTTTATAGAATTTTTTTTTAACTTGAATCGTGCATTGCTTTTAGATGCATGTTTGCAAAATTTCGGAGCTCTAAGTAGTTGGGAAGTGGGTGAAATATCGATTTACCGTTTTGCATCTCACAGAAAGTCACGTTAAATAAAAGCTTGTATTATAAATATGCGTACGAATCGATATTCAATAATTATTGCAGTCAAATGTAGTCAATACGATAATTCTAAATTCCTGAATTTCGTAATTCAATTTTTTTAAATCTAGTGTCATAATCTTGAGGATTGCCTCTCACCTGGTGCACCGTGGGAAGACCCGCGATATTGTTTTGCACAAGGTCGTGAATCAAAGTCAAGACTGCGTTCGACGAACATTTGCCTATTATCGTCAGCAGAAAGATTACCTGAGAATTTTTTTTTTTTAATTACATGTTCATTAATCCATGATCTTAAAAAATAAATAAACGAATAATAATAAATAAATGTATGTATGTACGACAGTAAGTTTACTTTCTATTCAAGTTTTATCTTATAAGTTTGACACGTGTATCGATGGACGATTAATAATACATTCATAAAAACAATGACAAACCAAGGTATGGTAAGATGGCCATGGGAATTAGTAGAAACTCCCCAAACTATATTTGGCGAATGGAAGCGGTGTGCAAGGGAATGGAAGTTGAAGCATGGAAAAGGGCCGCAAGATATCTACTTGCAATAATGAAGTAGGGGATGGTAGGTGGCAAAACGGTTATAGGGAGGAAAAAGAGCAATTATAAATGGTAACCCATCAAGATGGGGAAAGGAAATGAAAGAAGCAATGGAAAGCGGAGGCAACAGGCAATCTGGCAAGCCGTATGGAATGCAAATATAAAGAAGCTGGAAATAACAAATCGAAACAGGCATCAAAATTAAAATTGAACAAGAAATTCAATACAATTAGAGCAAAATCGATGCGCCAACATACAGGAACATAAACATAGGAACACAGGTATACCCATGGAAAAATAGTTCGAGGATAAGATGAATAGCGGAAAATTAAAAGAAACGTGGGCGAGAATAAGATGTGGAAATGGCGAGAAAGACGGAAAAAGGGTATGTAGACGCCGAATGTAGAATATGCAAGCAGGCAATTGAAAGTTTGAGACATATTTGTGAGTGTACGGAAGTCGAGGGAAAACTAAACCCAGAAATAGTAAATAAACAGGAGCCAAGGTTGGAAAATAGCAGTGGATTAGTAATTTACCGGAAAATAGAATCGTAACTGAAAATGCACCCGGCAAACCAACGATGCCCTTACATCGGATAATTTGAGAAACAAACAACTAGGATAGATATGAGAAAACCAATATAAAAAAAATTGATGTCGATGAGAAGGGAAAGGCATTTGTGTAAACAGTCTTGAAAAGGGTATACAAGGAATAATATACTACTACTACTCTTAATAATGAAAATAAAAAGTATTAAAGGACAATAATAATAATAAATAAATGTTGATAAAAATAATAGAATATTATTTTTTAAAACAATAAAAATAATGTGATAATACTAATAATAATAAAAACAATATAGTATAGTATAGTTCTTTATATCCAAGTGTACCCTTGTGGGTTATTACACTAAAAAAAATAATGATAACGATAATAATAATAATTATACATAATAAAATATAAAAAATATAAAAAATATAAAAAATATACATAATTACACTAAAATATTCTTCTCACCGTAATCGAAGATTTGAAATTCATGACTTCCCCTTCAGGAATTCCTTTCGTTATGAATTCAATCCGTGTTTCCGAAAAAAACAAGCGACCCAAAAAAACGTAAAAACGTCGAAGACGCGTCCGTTTCGTTCCGAGATCCAAGTGAAAGTAAAATAAAGAGCGCGAGTCTCCGCGTGCTGCATACGCGTTTTTATTCTATCCTTCCATCTTTGTTTTTTTTTGCCTCTAGTCGGGGACGCACGACGAGAGGCATTTATTGCTAGGGAAAAAAATCTCGCGGGTAATTCACGTCGACGACGTGAGTAAATAAAAAAAAGGAACATAAAAAAATAAAATAACAACAAATAGCTGTGAATTCTTTATAGACGGGCGATATAAAATAATAATAATGTTTATTTAAAATAGGCAATTAAAAAACGACGAGGAACCTCACGCGTCAGCGTTTCACGTGTCGGAGTTTTCCCCTTTGGAGTGTAAACAGAGTCGTAGAAAGATAAAGAAAAAGAGCGCAGAGAGAGGTAGTTGAAGAGGAGAGAAAGAGAGCTAATTTACAGAGCCCACACTTTGACGTAATCGATTTTGAGCATCGTCGAATCGTCCTCCCACGTCCGGGCCCAACGATCAGTGTCTTCGAAAAAGTCAAATAGAGCCTGCGGAAAGAACACACATGAAAACTTCATTTTTGGTTCGGACGTGGTCTCGGATGTTTTAAAAATGGACGACGGTTTTTCCAAGGTTCAAAAAACGTATTCGATCTCGTAATATAATAATTCAAGTACAAGAGACGAAGAAAAAAGAAAAAAAGAAACGAAGAAAGAAAGCTTGAACTTTTGTATTTTTTCTAATCCGAAACAAACCCACACAAGGGAAAATATAATAAAGATAATAATGGCTTTCGAAAAAGTTCGGGGACTTGAATTTTTAAAAAAGCTTGGGACTTTTTTGGAATACAAGTCCTAATTTTGAGTTTTTTAAAAACTTGAAGTCCTAAATTAACGTTTTCAGTTTTTTTAAAAATTTGTCCTAAATTAAAATCTTTAGCGTTTCTTTTAAATTCACGATCACGTTCTAAATTTAAATAGTTAGCCTAAAAAAATTCAAGTGCTAAATTCGAATTGTTAGCCTTTTTTAAAAGTTAGGTCCTAAATTCGAATATTTAGTCTTTTTTAGGTTCAAGTCCTAAAATCAAATTTTTAGCTTTTTTTTAAATTCGAGTCTTGAATTCAAATGGTTAGCCTTTTTTTAAATTCAAATCCTTAGTCTTTTGTTAGATTCAAGTCTTCAATTTAATTTTTTTAGCTTTTTTTAAATTCAAGTCCTACATTAAAAATGCTAACCTTTAAAAAATTCAAGTTCTGAATTCAATTTATTTAAAAATAAGAAGTCCTGGATTCTATTTTTTTAAATTCAAGTCCTAAATTCACATGTTTACCCTTTTATTTAAATTAAAATCCTAAATAACTTTTCTACCCGTTTTTTTCCAATTCTCGAACTTTTCCAAAAGTGAAATTTGCCCTTAGCCCCGATTGTTTCTCGACGTTACAACATTTTTATTTCGTTCCAAATAATTAAACGCGAGTAACTGCTTTTAGTCCGAGATCGCATTATCGTGAATTATTTACCCTGACCCGGAGGTTGCGCCATTGCTTGGCGTATCCGCCGCTCACGGCCGAGTCGGGAAATTCGTCGTGACCTCCGACGGCGAGTCCCAAGTTCAGGTAGAACTGCGGAGAGAGCGAGAAGTGAGTATCGAGAAGAGTCGGCACGACCGGAACCGGCAAGGCAATATCAACGTACAGGCCTGTCAAACGGTGATTTTGTCTCGACCGAGCCGTACTCAAGGCCGTCGACGCGTGACAAGATTTTGTCGCGGCGCCACTCGAGCTCGTAAACGTGATAATCGTTGGACCACAATTCGCCCGAGAATCGTTTCGGCAGCCAGGCGGTTTTTCCGCTCGCGCTGTCGTTTTTGCCGTCGATAGGACCGCCGTGGAGCACGTGGCCGCTGAAGTCTTTGCCATCGGGCCCGGTGAGTGCACGGTTTCCGGTGGACGCGGCGATCCTCAGCTGGGGATGGGTCGAACCGGAAGTCGACGAGGCGGAAGTTTCTTCGAGGCGTTCCAGGCTGAGGACTGCGATGCGAAAGGTTCGAGGTATAATCGAGAGGCAGATAATGGAGATAGCGATTAAGACGAAGTGGAAAAATACGCTGTTTGGCATAGGTATAGGTATAGCCAGAGTAGAGTTTTGACCATCGGAACTTTTTCTATTGCCGGTATTGTTTCGATTTCAACGAGTTATAATTTCGGAATACCGGTATTTCGATATTTTCCGATATTTATGGGAAACCTTTATTTCAGGTCGTTATGGGGTTTAGCCGTCGGGCGTGAAGTACGGGGGGAGCGCCCTATGCCTATGCACGGAGCCGATTGACTTTTACCAACTGTTAGCTTTCAAATAATCGCCGTATCAAACGTGCGTTTTCGCACTATTTTTCTACATCTATTTGTAAAAATATGCACTTTTGAACATTCGGTGATTACATTAAGGCCTTAGGCCACAGTCACGGGTATAAAATCATGTGCGAATTTAACAATTTTTGAAAAGTGATTCGCTTATAAAATTAATTACACTTCTATTTAGTATGAATATCAAGCTGTTAGAAAATATATATACAGGGTGTCCCATTTTAATCTTACACCTGAATTTTCTCGAAAAATATTGCTCGGACGAACTATTGTGTGGAACAAAACTTCTAGGGATTGAAGGGGGACGTTTGAAAAAAATTTATTTGAGGAGCCAAAATTCAAAATGGCGGCGTTACAAAGGCTGACATGTTTTTTTCAAACGGAAACATAACTTTTTTTTATTGCCAAAAAATTTGTCAGCTGAAAACTAAAAACTTTTGTTGAAAAAAAATTTTGATAAAGTTCATAGTTTTCAAGTGAGAACATCATTTTCAATTATTTCAGATGTGTGTGTGTGTGTGTGTGTGTGTGTGTGTGTGTGTGTGTGTGTGTGTGTGTGCGTGTGTGTGTGTGTGTGTGTGCGCGTGCGTGCGCGTGTGTGTGTGTGTGTGTGTGTGTGCGTGCGTGTGGAACACTGTTGAAAATTTTGTTTTTTTTTTGTTTTTTTGTTTTCAAATTTGGACCATATTTCATGAGAAAATTTTGAAGGAAAATCGATGAAAAATAGTTTTTTTTCCATTTTAATAGCGTTTGTGCCATTTTCAGGCCCAAAAACGTGTTTCTTTAAATCCTTGACGAACTTTGATCACGATGGGTAGAAAAACACACACACACACACACACACAAATCCTGGATACATCTGAAATAATTGAAAATGATGTTCTCACTTGAAAACTATGAACTTTATAAAAAAAATTTTTCAAAAAAAGTTTTTAGTTTTCAGCTGACAAATTTTTTGGCAATAAAAAAAAGTTATGTTTCCGTTTGAAAAAAACATGTCAGCCTTTGTAACGCCGCCATTTTGAATTTTGGCTCCTCAAATAATTTTTTTTCAAACGTCCCCCTTCAATCCCTAGAAGTTTTGTTCCACACAATATTTCGTCCGAGCAATATTTTTCGAGAATATTCAGGTGTAAGATTAAAATGGGACACCCTGTATATTTCTTTTTCGATGTACAAAATGGCCGACTACTCGAAACTTCTCGAAACAGCTTTTTTCCAATTGGCGTGACAAATAACTTCAACAATGTAAAAAATTATGTTCCTAATTGCATTTCGCAGGGAAGTACGTACGGAATTTCCGATTAATCGAAAACTTTTCATTTTATGAGCAATTTATGAGCAGTCATAACGAAATTTGTCACTGAAAATTCATTTCTCAAGTTCAAATACCTACAACTTTTGAATGAAACAATATTTTAAATTCCGTACGTACCGTAGACGAAAATCAGTTAAGTGTAAAATATTTGGGTTCGTGAAAGGAATACCTTAAATTCCGTACGTACTTCTCTAGGTATTCTAATGTAGATTGACGAGAATTTTTGTTTTTTGTTCTAGGTAAAAAATTGTGGATGGTAAATGTCACGCCGCGGAGCGCCTAAAAAAACGATAACAAAAGAAAATATTAGTAGTTGACCATTTTGTGCATCGAAAAAAAAAGATATATTTTCTAACAGCTTGATATTCATACTAAATAAATGTGTAATTAATTTTATGAGTGAATCACTTTTTCATACGAAAAAAAAATTGTTGAATTCGCACATGATTTTATACCCGTTACTGTGGCCTAAGGCCTTAAGGGTTTTCATTACTTTGTATACTTATTTTCTATAACTTTTTCTCGCTCAATTAACGCGAAACGATTTGGAAACGTCGTAAATCGTGGTATATCATAATGCCCAGGTTGGCAGAAGTGTCGCGAAGTTAGAGACGTATGCGCCCCGTTCGTAACCTCAATATCGGCCAAGGAGCTGTCAAAAGTGAATATCGGTCCGATCAAGAAATTCCGCTGGAAAGAAAAAGTGTGTACTAAAGCTGTTTATTAGGGTGGCCCAAATTTGAGCTATATTTTTTTCCCTTTCTCACCATCCAATGAAATGCAAGTTTTCATTTGAAAAAACGATTTTTTTTCGTTCACTTCTTATGTATGAATTTTGCGCTTTATAATTTTAAAATTAAGCTCGCCGAAGCTCTCGCTGGCCAATGAATATTTAGTGGTCGCTCAAGACTTTGGTAAGTTTGTAAAATCTGTTTGTAAAGAAAAACGATTAATTGTTTTGAAAATTTTACAAAGCGTCATATTTATGAGTGAGATGAGCAGTAAAAAAAATGGCGAGAATTGAAAATTTCGAAGCTCTTGAGCGACCACTAATTATTCATTGACCGGCTGGAGCATTCGCGAGGTTTATTTACAAAGTATTAAGCGTAAAATTCATGGGTGAAAGGTAAACGAAAAAAGTCGTTTTTTTAATGAAAATTTGAATTTTTGGGAGGCTTGAGCGACCTCTAAATATTTTTTGACCGCTCGCAGATTTCGTGACAATTTTTTTTTTTCTCTTTAAGGCCTTAGGCCACAGTAACGGGTATAAAATCATGTGCGAGTATAACAATTTTTTTTCGTATGAAAAAGTGTTTCACTTATAAAATTAATTACACATCTATTTAGTATGAATATCAAGCTGTTAGAAAATATATACATTTTTTTTTCGATGTACAAAATGGCTGACTACGAATATTTTCTTTTGTTATCTTTTTTTTAAGCGCTCCGCGGCGTGACATTTAGCATTCACAATTTTTTACCTACAACGAAAAACAAAAATTCTCGTCAATGTACGTTAGAATACGTAGAGAAGTACGTACGGAATTTAAAAAATATTGTTTTGTTCAAAAGTTGTAGGTACTTGAACTTAAGACTCATAAACTGCTCATAAAATGGAAAGTTTTCGTACTTCTCTGCGAAATGCAATTAGGAACATAACTTTTAAATTTGAAGTAAATCGAGTGAAAATCGTTGAAGTTATTTGTCACGCCAATTGGAAAAAAGCTCTTTCGAGAACACGCATTTAAAGTTTTACATATGCCTATCCGTGCCAGCGGTGGGCTTACGTTATACGCTCAAAGTCGGCGAAAAAAAATGTCTTGATATAAATCGAATAGTAACTTATTTTTATCATGATAAAGCACCGTGTTAGCGAAAAAAAATCAATTTTTTTTTAATTCGTCTGTAGCCTTACCCCCTAATATAATCAAAGAAGCAGATAGGATCGAATGAGCTACTGAGCGGACGTTTCAAGGTAATCCTATGGCCAGGCTTAAATCCACAGGATTTTCATAATTTTTTTTTTTGAGCTTCACTAAATATATTAATAATCGTCTCTGTGAAATTTCAGGGTCGGTTATTGACCTAATTACAGAGAAAAAGTTTAAAATTGCGTATTTTTGTGAAGGAATTCCAAGACGACATGCAAAAACCTAATTTCCGTTCGCTACAAAAGCGTATATAATAGTGGGAATCCGTCAGATTCTTAAAAATAATCAGATTTACATACTTAACACTTGTAGTAATCCAATGCTCTTAAAAAAAAGTTACTGACCTAATTTTATGTAATATCAAGTTTGTTTTGAACTTCAGGTATTGGGTTTATTACCACTTGCTACGATAAAGAGACGTGACAGCAAGGCATCAGCTAACTGTAGTCCTAACCTCATCTCACTCATTAGAATTTCCACACATATTTCATTTTTAACCGGCATATTTCGCCTATACAAATTTTTTACGCTTTTTACCGGTCGTCGCCCGCATACAAAGCTTTATATTTCCTGTTTCGAGAAGTTTCGAGTAGTCGACCATTGTGTACATCGAAAAAAAAATTCTAACAGCTTGATATTCATACTAAATAGATGTGAATCATTTTCATTTCACAGCATGTGAATCATGTATGAAAAAGTGATTCGCGTTTTATGAGTGAATCACTTTTTCATATGAAAAAAAAATTGTTTAAGGGGCCAGTCCACTTTGAAAATTTCACAAAATCGAAAGCAAGCAAGACTTCAAGAAATCGACGATGATGAGCAATCAGAAGGGATTTTGTACGGTGCAGGAATTGCCGATTGAGTTGAGGTAAGAGTTTTTCATAGTATAAACTTCAAACGAGTTTTTCTCGAAACAACGTTTTTAAAATCTAGCTCCATCGTATCTCTAAAACTAATAAACCGATTCTCTTAAAATTTGAACCACATATTGTAAACATGATTCGCAACAAGATGACCCTCGATGGTTTTAAAGTTTTGATTTTTACTCTTTTTTTGCGAAAAACTGCGAAAAAACGCGTTTTTTAAACTTTTTTCGTTTTCCATCTGCCATTTTTTTATTTTTCGATAAAACTTTATATCCGAGGGTCATTTTGTAGCTGGTGTCATACTGAATCTAACTTCGATTTTTTCGTTTCTTTGGTTTTCGGACTTCGATTTTTTTGTTTCAGACAAGCCGTTGCCGAGTTGTGATGGAGCTATTTTTTAGGCGTTACGTTAAACTATAGTTTTTGTACTTAAAAATGAACAAAAATGATTTAACATTTAAAAAAATGTATTTCAAGACTTTATTTATCAAGCCCAACAACTTTTATATTCATATCTTTTATAAAAACCTCAACAAAAAAAATCGCGAAAATAGCCGTTTTTGTGGCTCCAAAGTGGACTGGCCCCTTACTTCGCACATGATTTTATACCCGTTACTGTGGCCTAAGGCCTTAAAGAAGATAATTGGATGGTGAGAAAAAAGAAAAAATAGAGCTCCAATTTGGGCCACTCTATTCTGGGTCTGTAATCTCAAAGAAATCAAAAACTGTAATCATTTTCTGATATTCTAACAAAAAAAAATTATGTATGAAAAAAATCCGCGTTATTTTGTCTTTGCCTAGAAATGTATAATTTTTGAACATAGTCATCAAATTAATATTACTTAATTATTACTAATTAAGAGAGTAAGTACCAATAATATTCGTTGTTAATTATCCTGACCGAGTAGTTTAAGTTTCCCGGGCATAATTACCGAATACCGATAAGATAGGTAGCATTTGTGCCGCCTACGATGTTGCCATGATTGCACAGTCTAATATTTTGTGTACTTGATTTTCCCACAAATTCGCTATCAAAAACATTAATAATTTTATAACGGTACTGTGAATCCTCATTTTCACGGTACCAAGGGTTAGTCCGATAATTAGCCGAACCGTACCTATTTTTCAGCTCTATGGTAACATTAGAGCTGAAAAATAGGTACGGTTCGGCTAATTATCGGACTAACCCTTGATACCGTGAAAATGAGGTGAAAAAAATGTACTGAAAAATGATCGGGAGCTTTCCATAAGCGTAATGTAATTAGCCCAAGAAATACGTCGAGTTGCCGATTTTTTTTCTAAGAAACTGTACTGTGGATCGTATTCAAACTGCACAGGATGATCAGCGAGTTGTAGAAATAATAGTGTATAACTAAGTGAAACAACAGTATTTATTAAAAATCACCGTTTTTTCATTGAGATTTTAATTTATTATACATTTCTAAACGTACTCTGCTATGTTCTTAAACATATCCAACCCAACATAAAATGAATAAACAAACAAAAAATAGGACCTTTTATGCAAATAAAAAAGTAGTGACCAAGCAAAATGAAATTGATGTAGTTTTATTCAAGTCGGCGCAGTACTAACTACCAGAATGCAAACAAATAGCATAGCTTGTGGCAGGCAGGCAACAGCATGGTCGCTTCACTTGACGAGATTGAGATTATTGAAACAATTACCACAAAAAGCAGAGGATATTTGAAGTTTCATCTGTGATAGACGACCTCACCTTTTTGCAGGTACATATGACCAATTAACTTTTTTCCTCAACTAGATATTTAATTAGGTAATGCTTTTTTTGTCTTACAAGGTAACCGTTTTCGTGTCCCACTCCGATTTCGTTCAATTTTTGATATGTTCATTTTTATCGAAATCTAAGAGACACGTATTTTTTATCGGCAGAAAAACGTTTTTAAGCGGTGAAAATTACCCTTGAAGTTGGAAACCCTAAGAGTAACTTTCACAGTTTTGCATATTTCCAGTCCAGATATTAGATTAAAACCAATTGAAGGATAATGCTTATGGCGAATAACGAAAAATGCACTTCTTTTTTATTCCGAGGAAATGAATTGGTAGAAATATAAAGGAGTTGAAAGTCGCAAAATTGGTACTTGCTTTTATTGTTTTTGCGTTTCACGAAAAACCCCGTTTGAGAGGTGCCTGATGCCCCCCTCCGATTTCGTTCAAGTTGCGGTATGTTATTCTTCATCGCAATCTAGAAGGTACGTATTTTTTTTTAGAGAAAATCGTTTTCAAGCCGTGAAAATTACCCTCAAAGCCGGACATCTTCAGTATGATTTTTGCAGTTTCGAATATTTCTGATCGAGATATTTAATTGCAACAAACTGGAGGATAATGCTTTCGGCGATTAATAGAAATTTGATTTTTTCAATTAAAACACGATGAACTGTCAGAAATGTATAGGAGTTGAAGGTTGAAACACTTCTATAACATAAAAGTATTTTTTGTATTTCGAGAAAACTATTCCTATTTGGCAGAGCTAAAAAACGTAGGAAATAACTGTTTTTTCCGCAAAATCATCGTTTGAGGGGCGAGCTAGCCCCACATGATACCATTTTCGGTGTCCCCATCTGATTTTATTCCGTTTGAAAGATGTTGTTCTTCCTCGAAATTTAAATCACGCCAATTTTTTTATCTTGTGGAGAACTACTTCTATTTTTCTACTACTCTCAAATGCAATTGGTTTCGTTAAAATGTAACGAAAAGTTTTAAAGTTATACAAATGTTTCGACTTTCTATCCCTATATATTTCTATCAGTTCACCCCCTCGGAATTGATAAAAGTGCATTGTTCATTATTTGCCACAAGCATTATCCTCTAATTAGATTAAATCTAATATCTTGAATCGAAATATGCGAAACTGCAAAAGTCACTCTAAGGGTGTCCAACTTCAAGGGCAATTTTCACCCCTTGAAAGCATTTTTCCGCCGATAAAAAAAATACGTGTCTCTTAAATTTCGATGAAAAATAACATATTAAAAATTGAATGAAATTGGAGGGGGTCGCCGGAAACAGTTTCCTTGTTAGTTCTCAGGTAGTACTAAAAAAAAGCTTTGCATACTCCTGCTGTAAGCTAATAATGAAAATGTATGGAATTATTGTTATTTAAAATTTGAAATACCAAATGACGTATTTTTGGAGTCGGTACCAGCCAATGGCCAATATTGTAATATTTTTCGCAGAAAAAAGGAGGCGAAGAAAAATAAATGGAATATACCATGTACAGTCTTTTTTTAATTTGCAATTTCGTTTCTTCCGTGAAGGCAATCTCTCGCTCTTGGCCGGCACCGATTCCAAAAATAAGTCAACTGGTATTCCAAATATTTAAACAAAAATAATTTTATATATTTTCAGAATAAATTTATTGTATTATGTATACAATAAATTATTATATATGCTACATTATGAATCGGCGTTTTCAATATTTGTTGTTTAAATACAGTATACCAGGTGTGTAAGTATGAAACCGGAATTTGCCCATAGGTGGCGCTAGATGTCGATGCAGTTACCGACACATCACGTCAGCGGTGTCTTGTTATTGTATTGATATCCGACAAAGATTTCTAACTCACAATAACACGAGTTTCATTCAGTAGCATTAGTTTATTAGAGATAAACATGTCGAGTTTTGTGCCAACAAATTACGATTTGCGGACAGCACTACTTTTCTGTTTTCATCTGAAGAAAACCGCAGCCGAATCGCATCGAATGCTTGTGGAGGCGTTTGGTGAGCATGCTCTCGGTAAAACACAGTGTTTCGAGTGGTTCAAACGGTTCAAAAGTGGCGATTGTAACGTGAGGAACGAAGAACGTGGAAGACCACCGAAAAAGTTTGAAGACGCTGACCTGCAAGCCTTGTTGGACGAAGACGACGCTCAAGCACAACAAAAACTGGCGGATCAATTAAAGGTGACCCGAGAAGCCATCTCCCTTCGGTTGAAAGCCATGGGAAAGATACAAAAGGTGGGGAAATGGGTTCCACATGAACTCAACGAAAGACAGAAGGAAAACCGCAAAACATCATGCGAAATGCTGCTCGCCAGGTTCAAAAGAAAGTCATCTCTCCATCGAATTGTGACTGGCGATGAAAAGTGGATATATTTCGAGAATCCTAAGCGCAAAAAGTCATGGGTTACTCCGGGTGAACCATCAACATCGACGGCAAGACCAAACCGCTACGGACGAAAGACAATGCTGTGTGTTTGGTGGGATCAGAAGGGCGTAATCTATTACGAGCTGCTGAAACCTGGGGAAACTGTCAATACTCAACGCTACCGACAACAAATGACCGATTTGGATCGAGTTTTGCGTGAAAAACGACCAGAATACCAACAAAGACAACACAAGGTGATTTTGCTACATGACAATGCACCAGCACACAAAGCAAAACAGGTCCAGGAAACGATAGAGTCGTTCCGTTGGGAGATTCTTCAGCACGCGCCTTACTCACCGGACCTTGCCCCATCCGATTACTACTTGTTTGCATCGATGGAACACGCACTTGCTGAGCAGCGCTTTACTTCTTACGAAGATGTACCAAAATGGCTCGATGACTGGTTTGCCTCAAAAGAGCAACAGTTCTTTTGGCGCGGAATCCACAAATTGCCAGAAAGATGGGAAAAATGTATAGATAGCGACGGACAATACTTTGAATAAGTTACTTTGTATCATATCATTACAATAAACGTGTTTTTTCTGTACAAAAATTCCGGTTTCATACTTACACACCTGGTATGGTACATAATATACAGAAATTCCACATTCCTAACTAGTTTAGTTTATGAGATAAACCCCGTAATAAAAATGGTCTAAAGCTGACAACTTTGACGGCCTCCCATGTCTTTTTTTTAAGATAAGAAAGAAAAAAAATTGTACTCTACTCAATGGGCACTATAGAATACAATGACACCCCACATGCCAGGGTGAGAAATTTCGGTCTGCTTCTTTTTCATATATGGGACCCCCATGAAAAATAACTTTATTGAATTTCTAATGCAATATTTGGTTTTGGGTCAACATTCTACACAAAATATCAAAATCTCAAGTCTGCAACTCATTTAGTTTCCGAGCTAGAGGCCCGTGACATACGGACGGACGGACAAACAGACAGCAGACTGACAGCAATAAAGCTCCGTTTTGATCCTTAGGTACGGAACCCTAAAAACAAGTAAAAGTAACTTGTATGGAAATAAAAATAATTATAATAATATTTTAATGTTTTCAACTCTGATATCGAAATATCGGTATTATTCGAGTTCATCATCGGTTTTTGAATATCGGATTTTTGTTCCGATATTCCGATTTTTCGATATTATCGAAAACCTACACCGATCGGCCATGCAACGGCGACCCTTTGAATAATAATCTCTCCATCGTTTATCAATATTTTCCAATAAAAAAACTCGTTGGCGAGACTATGTATGAATTGTGTGCAAATATCCGGTCCCGTTACACAGTAGGAGAAAAGCCCAAAAACCTGGCCAAAACCCCAAAAAATAAATTTTCGAAATAGGGTCAGTTGAGTAGTCATTCAGGTAGAGGACTAGTAACTGCATTCTATTGTGGAAGGGAAAGCCCTTTAAGTGTATACCTGCGCCGCAGCGTCAGTTGGCAGTTAGTGTTCGTGAAGAGTGTACGTGTCACGCGCTGAACAGACGAAAATAACGCTGACTTCAAAAACCCATAACTTTAAAGTGACGGGTTTAATTTCAATTCTGCAACATGGATACGACTTCTGGAGGTATGTAGAACATGTTTTTACATCGGTTGAATCTAAAGTTTATGTATAAATGATTGAAATGTAGTATAGCCTTCGGCATAAATAAAATTGAATAATTTTGAAAACTTATATTTTCAACGGTCCGAAAAGTTATATATTTTGTCACATTTTGCAAAGCTCCTAGTCTCGGCCTTTAGTTTAATGTATAAGCTTTCGAAATTTACAAGAGTTACCTGCGGAAAACGTGCGTCTTGTCCGTTATGATTTTTTTCGCATCGTGCGGTAGCCGAGCGTGCACGCGGCACTATTGAGCAGCCTCTGCGCCTCTACCTGAGAATGGGTGAAGTAGCATCATAACGGACAAGACGGCTGTTATACGCTTGAAATAAATTATTTTAATATATATGTATGTGTATATATATATATATATATATAAATTTTCTGTGATTTAATTATGATATATACGTATGCATATATATATATACATATTAAAATCAACCACATAAAAATTTCTTAAATATGAATGAAATGTTATAACATTCAAATAAAATATTTGAATATATATATATATATATATAGAGGCGAATTTTGCGCCGAGATTGAAGCCGTGCCGGGAGTTGTAATAGATACAAACTCGGATAATGATTCTGACTCCGACTCCGACTCCGATTACGATTTTGATTAAGAATAAAATTTTCTATTTTTGAAACGTTCCGTATGTATTTTGGAAATAAAAATAATAATTGCGTAGAATACACTGTTCACGTTTATTTTATTATGATGATTTTTTTAAATATATTAATTTATCTATTTAGCAGGATACTCGGCCATTTTGTTTATAACAATTTGCTGTAAGCTCTTTGTTGCAAGTTATAAACAATAGATATCGGATTGGTAATCAGCGACCTTGAAAACCCGTATATACCAATTTTTGTCAACATCTGATAACTTTTTAACGTTCATGTCGGCCATATTGGATCGGCCATTTTTTTTACGATAATTTGGCTTGCGGATTCGTAATCAGCGACCTTGAAAACCCGTAAATACCAATTTTTGTCGACATCTGGCAACTTTTTAACATTCATGTCAGCCATATTGGATCGGCCATTTTGTTTACGATAATTTGGCTTTCAGATTCGTAATCAGCGACCTTGAAAACCCCTGTAAGCCAATTTTCATTCCCGTCAAAGGTCATTTGAGGTTTTGGCCAGGTTTTTGGGCTTTTCTCCTACTGTGCGTTATCACGATACTCCCGACAGAAAAAAATATCGAAGACCGATCTATTTTTTTTTGGGCTTTTCGTTGAACAAAGTAATCTTTCTTTCTCTGTCTACGTACTCGGATAAATCCAATCCCCGCGTGGCAATTTAGCGCGGATCTCGACTTTTCCGTAGATGAAAGCGAGGCTGTTCTTCGTGGTGACGAGGCCGGAGAATACCGGCGGCAGAATCAGCAATCCTCGCGCCTCTCGCTGACAATAATCCCCGATTTCACGTACTTCCGTGCAACTGCAATTGCACGTATTAATCGTTATCTATAATAATCACTGTGCATAATTGATTAACTAACTCTAATTAGCATATAACATGTATTAACTGGCTCTATTATCTCATTAACGTATATGCAAAGATACGTGAGGAGAAATAGGATGCAAATTAGTGTAGCTAAGTGGAAGGTGATGATTTTTTAGGGGAGGCGGAAGAAGGAAGGAAAACGAGGAATGGAAATATGGAAATAACAATATTGAGGAAGTAAAGAGCTACAAATAAAGGGTGCCTCAAAATGACCTCACACATTAAGTTATTAATAAAACGTATTATTTATTTGAAAAGTACGAATATTTTTATTTTAATACAAGGTACAAACATGGATGTTATGTGTGGAACACCTATGTTATACGTGTAAATATGGAGATTAGGGAGACTGGGAGGCCAAACATCGATATAGGAGCGAAAAAGAGGGCGAGTGGATATACATATTAACGGGTTATACACAGTCAGAAATTTCAAAAAATCGATTTTTTTATTGTATTTTCGGAATGTACAAATATTTGAGCGTATATTCCCTGAAAATTTTAAATCGATCCAGCGAATATTCTCGGAAATACACACATATTTGTAAGGACGCTCGGAGCGCTACAAAAAACGACTGTTGAAACTTCAAACGCGTTTTTCTCAAAACGGTGTTTTCAAAGTCGGTGAGCACGATTTCTCAAAAACGGCTCGACCGATCGGTCTGCAATTTTAACACAACCTTGTCAGATATATTCTTCAGGTATTGATCGAAGGAATAAGATTTCCGATAATTATTTCTATTTTTTTTCAACGATTTAACGAAAAAAAATTTGGTCGAAAATCGAAATTGTTTCTTACCCGAGCCACCATTTTGTAAAAAATTTAAATTTCGACTATTCCTTCGATCAATACCTGGATTCATTTATCCCCTAAAAGAATCTTTTTGGTTTTTTCATTTTAGATAATGCGGAGATACTTTGCTCACCGCCGGACACTTTTTTTTTCGGGGACCCCCAGGAGACTTCCTACAGGAGCAATGTTAATGAATAGTTTTGAAAATAAAAAATGCCAATCTAAAGCCAAAAGATGCCACTACACTGCCTAATACTTTTCGTTTTGCCCAAATGAAAACCTTTTCCAGAAAAAAATCGTGAAAAAACGACTTTTTTGGCCTTGCAACTGCGTATAACGCCTTAAACATACCAAAAGTGGACAGCGTAAGATGGCCAAGAATTAAGAATTAAGTAAAATTTCCAGGTGAAGAAATAAGGAACTGGGCAAATGAAAACCGTTCAAAGTGGGTTAGAGAAATGGAGAATGCGTTTAGAAAAGTAGGAGATAGTGAGTCGATGCTAAGAATAGGAATAGGTGGAGATTTCAGTCGACTGGAAGTTGAGCTAAAAACTGAATGTGAAAAACTGAATGATCAAAGAACGCAGGGACTGGGGCAGAATAGAAACCTCGAAATACTGTATAGAATATAAATATCGTCTGAACAATGTGTTGTATCCCAGATTCGGGAACCCCGGATGATGATTTAGAGATCGTTGCCGAATTAAGAGTTGGAACTCCGAAATTCGTTAAAGTAGGAATTTATTTACGTAACTGGGTTGGTCTTAACTTATAATGAATTTTACAAAGTGTCGGTCGAACCTCAGGACCGACCGGTTCAATTGCCAACCAAAAACTGCCTCGCTTTGGTACCGTCTTTCAATTGTTGACTCTGCACTCAGAAAAAAGATTTATTAAGGACAAAGAATTTTGTCTCCCGGCTAATAAGTTTTCTTATTCGTATGTCGGCCTACTACGATTGTATTAACAGCTAAGAACATTTTTTATTTAACTTTATGTTTAAGATTTACTAAGAATTTTTCTTAACATCTAATACGATATATAAGTTAGAAGAAATAGGTCTTTTATGTCCGACAAATAGAGTTTTTCTTAACATCTAATAGGATTCTTCATAATCCCCCAGCTGGTTTTCTTCGAGGAATTGTGTCATTTCGTCCGTCATTATTTTTTCACTTGATCGTTTTTTTCTCACTTAATATTCTTACTTACACTCAAATCATTCCTCACTGTCGAGTTTCTCACTTCCGAAACGCAACACTGACACTTGTGCCAAAAGCATTGGCATAGGAAGAAGCTACATGGTAAGCGTATGCGTGAGCTACATCTGACGAGCGGCCTGCTGTTGGGCCCGTCGCGTTGAAGGACAAAGTGCGCATGCGCGCATTAGTATCATAGTCGCGAAATAAGAGGTTTTCGTGATTGGAAAGTAGTATTTATTTGATTTGAGGAAATATTTATTCAAATTTTCTATTTTAAATATGGCTTTTAATTGATGTGAAAAATCGGCACGTAAAGAAACATATTTAGTGACGCCGAATAAATTCTGTGGTTACAATCACATAAAAACTGTCTCCATACGAGTAAACGTTTATTAATTTCTAAGAAATTATGTTCTAATGTGCCAATTTATTGAAACATAATAAATCTTTTTTGTCGCAATCTGGCCTCGATTAAACATCGTACGATGCTTCGTCAGGACGTGTGTCTACGTGACTTTATACTTTTGTCAATTTGGCGAAAGTACGTTCATTTGGAAAGAATCTGGAGGTTGGGTGCGATGAATCCCGAATTACGCTTAGCAAGCGTTGCCTCGATCGAACGATCGTCAATTTTTTATGTTGCAACGTTCATGGATACAATAAATGTAAGGGTGCAAAAATATTGGGAACAGTAAATAATGAAAGGAGAAGATAAAGCACATTGGGCTAGAATGAGGTGTGTAGCAACGTGGGGAGGGAGGGAAATAAAGGGTTTAAGGCGGGATATACATTTGTAACGATAAAAAAATCAATTTTTTTAAACGTTAGAACTATTTATGTAGAATATTTTCCCAAAGTTTCGAAGCGAAATTCGAAAAAACTTCAAACGTTACAGCCTGTTAACGCTGCGCGTCACCGCTCGTATTCGGAGCCCCTGCCGCAGGTAGAAGCGAGGGCGCAGAGGGGCAGGCAGGGATGGGCAAAAAGTAATTAAACTAACAATTACAATTACTACTGTAATTGACCATTTAATGACTTTTTAACATATTGCTTAAGTAACTAGTTAGCACAAGTACCTAGTGCAATTTAATTCAAACTCTGTGTAAACGTTGAACGCGTTTTTCTCCAAACTGCATTTTCAAAATTGGCCTGCAGGATTAGTCAAAAACTATTAAGCCGATTGAATTGAAACTTGGGAGAAATATTGATAATATTGCCAACTTCTATTTGGCGAGCATAGTTTTTGAAAAACTAGAATAAAAACCACTTTTTGAATCCAGATAGTACAGAAATTTAGCGTGAATTTTGATTTTTGTTTGTAAATGCGCATCATTCTCTTAAATTTGCATTTCCTCCATCTTAATTACTGTCGGATAGAAACTAAACGTGATCTAACTGAAAAAAAGATGATTGCTTTGGCAAGTCGCAGTTTACGGGAAGCTAGACTGTACGCCAATTCGCAACTCCCGCGGAAACCTTGCTGTAACTGCCACAGCTCCGTCATTTTGATGATAAATGAATTTAAAAAATTGTTTTGTTTACTTAAATATAAAAAAGGATGTCTCCAAATAACCTGACAACTAAATTTATTAATAAAACGTATTATTTAATTGAAAAGTACGAATATGTTAATTTTAATATAAGGTACAAACATGGTGGTTATATGTGGAACACAATATCTGGTAAATAGCATAAACGGCATGGACGTGGAAGAGATATTTTTTCAAAAAGATCGCGCAACCTGCTACACAGCGAGCAAAACAATGCAGTTATTGCAGACGAAATTTCATGGTCTTGTTATCTCGCGACGTGCATTGGCCACCAAGATTGTGTGATTTGCCGCCATTGGACTTCTTTGGGGTTTTCAGAAATGCAATTGGACGCACCATTAATGAATTTAATCCGCAATTACGCCAAAATGTTATTGAAAATTTCGTCAAAAGAGCGAACAGCGACGCAAACAGCGACGAGCCGGCTATTTATCGAATATTGTGTTCCACACATAACCTCCATGTTTGTATCTTATACAAAAATAAAAATATTCGTACTTTTCGTAATCTCGTAAGGAAAAGAAAATTTAGAGTGTATAAGGCAATGTGAGAAATTTAGGGAAATGATAAGTAGAGATATGAGGAAAAACGCCGCGTGGATGAGCTCTTAATAGAATCGAAGAAGCAGATAGGATGTAATGAGCTACTAAGTGGATGTTTTAACCCTTCAGCTGCCATCGTAGCAAATTTGCTACGTTCACTTTGACTCCGTCGGTAAAAGCGTAAGGACGCTATAGCGGACAAGCTACTTCACAGTTCCATCAATCGAAATTCAAACATAAACACATGGAGCCTAGATACCAGGAGGTTCAGCGGCAATGCAAAGGCGCTGAAAAAAGCGTCCCCGAAAATGTCCCGAAGTGATGGCGCTGGGGTGCAGCGGCACCTACATATATAGTAATATATTGGTGAACGAGGTGAAAGTGATCGTGACAGGTGACAGACCGATCGTGACATCAAACGTCGAAATATCCGCCGATTCATAATTTCCTCATGACGGTTCGGAAAAAACGCAAAAGCGAGAAAAGATCTCAAACTCAAACTCAAAATGGCGGCGATACAGCCCATCTAGAAAAACGTGTTTTTTTTACATATAGCTTCACGGGAGAACGGTTTTCTCTTAAAATATAAGACCTGAAACAAAAACCAAAAAAATGATAATTTATATATTATTAGCTATGGGACTACCTAGAAATTTGCTTTCAAATTTTGCAAAAATAGCGCACTTTGAAGGAAATAAATCGATTTTTTGCCAAAAAAAAGCAGTAAATTGTTTATAAAAAGAAGTTTACATTTAATCAAAAAACGGCTACGTACTCCCATAAAGAATATGATTGTGAAGCTGCTATCAAAATTTCAAATCGATGCATGCAGAGGTGGTCGACTAATCCGTCTTCCGAGATCGAAAAAAGTGGTTTCGAGAAAAACGCGTTTAAAGTTGTACGAGCAACTGAGCGCGCGCTCCGAGGCGCTGCGGCCAAATCGATAATTGAACCTTTAAATTAAAAAAATCGCTACAGGACCAATTGCATATTGTGTTTATGACACCAAAGTATATTTAGGCAAGAAAACGTGTTTTCAAAATCCTAGAGTGGTGTTATCCCTTAACACAAATGAGGGTTAGGGACATCATCTGTGATCTGTCTTAGATCGCACCCATGTTTAGCGTATATCTATATACATGTAGGTGCCGGAGCACCCCAGCGCCATCATTTCTTGTTCTCGTTTTGGGGACGAGTTGAAAGGCCTGGCTGAACCTCCTGGTATCTAGGCTCCATGCATAAACATATGAATTATGTTAATCTGGCAACAATGTTGTCGTGAAAATTTACGACGCTTGCCCCAGCATTCGATCTGCTGCCCGTTTTTTGTCCAAAAAGGTAAGTTAATGGACATTCTTGAAATATTTTCTGATAGAATTGTGTAAAGGAAGCTTGACTGGATGAACTAGGCTTTGAAGATTTTTGATTGAATTAGAATAACAGTTCGAACCGAGCGGGTGAAAATGTTAGTAGCAAATTTGCTACTGTCCGAATATACTACTTCCCAGGCCCTTATCGAAAAAATTATGGTTGGACATTCATATTTAACCCCTTTTCAGCTATTCTACCAGAGGAAATAATTTTGATCCATCCAGAAATAGGCGTGGCCGTTAAAGTATTATGGTAATCCTATCACCAGGCTTAAATGCATAGGATTTTCATAATTTTTTTTTAGCTTCACTAAATATATTAATAATCGTCTCTGTAAATTTTCAGGGTCGGTTGTCGAAGTAATTACAGAGAAAAAAATATTAAAATTGCGTATTTTTGTGAAGGAATTCCGTGACGACATGCAAAAACCCAATTTCCGGTCGCTACAAAAGTGTATATAATAGTGGGAATCCGTCAGATTCTTAAAGATAATCAGATTTACATACTCAACACTTGTAGTAATCCAATGCTCTTAGAAAAAGTTACGCTTATTCATCTAATTTTATGTAATATCGGGTTTGTTTTGAACTTCAGGGATTGGATTTATTACCACTTGCTACGATAAAGAAACGTGACAGCAAGGCAACAGCTAACTGTAGTCCTAACCTCATCTCACTCATTAGAATTTCCACACATATCTCATTTTTAACCGACATATTTCGCCGACGCAAATTTTTTACCAGTCGTGGCCCGAAAACAAAGCTTTTCCCGCACCTGACATTGTTTTGACACAAGCGACGGAGATAGAACCAATGTTGCCAAATATCAAACCTAGAAATACTGCACGAATCGTTGGAATAACTACTTTTTCATTTTTCTAATTAAACGTGAACATTCATTAAACAGTGTACACATGGAAAATGTTAGTTATTACAAATTATTTTTTTGCATATGTTAAAAATATAAATTGTACAAGTCTCAAGTATGATCAGTGGTATGACTAGTGTGAAGCGATAGGATTACCTTAAGCCTGTTCTATGTAAATAGGTGAGAATGTTCGAGGAAAATGACTTAAGGCCTTAGGCCACTTTAGAGGCCGAAAAAATAGGCGTTTTGGGGATTTTTTCAACTGCAAAAAAAACTACAAAATAAATCGAGATTACAAAAAGGGTGTTTATCACACATATCAGTGACTGTATACAATAATTTTTTTGAAGCGATTAATTTCAAAATGGCGTCTGTGTCTTAACAGATCAACAATATCTGACGATTTTTTAGGCAAACTTTTCACTTTCCAAAAATGTGCCTAAAAAATCGTCAGATAATTGTTAATAACAAATGAACTATGCAATGTAAAAAAAATCCTATGTACTTCCATAGACAATCTATTTTTCAAGATATATTCAACATTTCAAGGGAATCGGTTGAAAATTGTCTGAGTTATGTTTCCGGCTAACTTAAAAACTGCAGTTTTGAGATAAACGCTGCACAGCCGCCATTTTGAAATTGATTGCTTAAAAAAATGATTGTATACAGTCACTGATATGTACGATAAACATCCTTTTTTGTAATCTCGATTTATTTTGTAGTTTTTCTGAAACAAAAAGCCCCAAAAAGCCTATTTTTTCGGCCTCTAGAGTAGCCTAACCCCTTAAGTGATTAAGTGAAAAATGGTATAAAATGATAATCGATGATAGAAATGTAGTTATAGGGAGAGAGATTAATATATGAACCAAAGACAACATTATAAATAGACTTAAGGTATTCCTTTCGCGGAAGGGCGTATTTTGTGAGGGCATAAGCAGGGCCCTTCTGAATCATTGGTAGATTACAGTGGCGCTTACTAAAAAGTAAGTTACAATGAATTATTATACCCAATGATAAACAGGAATACATTTTTTTGCGAAAACTTAGTAGATTCGGCATTTTTACATTTTCGCTGAAACGTCGCGGTTACGAAAATTCATCTGCTATTCACATTTTTCCAAGTTTTATCATAAATATTTTTTTTTAACAGGCATCTACAGTTATTCAGTGTATCAATTATACTGGGATTTATTTATAGTTGATTATAGACGAAAATCATTTTAGCCTTAAATATTCGGGTTCGTGAAAGGAATATCTTAAGAATAGTGTAAGAGAGAACTATGTAACCGCTGTAAATTGATGCATTATTCTGAAGACCAAGAGGCAAGAATGGCTGAATAATATTTTAACATATATATTTATTAACAGATACATCACCATATATTTTTATTTCTTTTGCTACTTTTGCGTACGTACTTCGCGAGACTAAGGTTGCCATGGCGAATGAAATCCCGGCTGCATTCGGTTTGCACGAGGCTCGGACGGATCTGGAGATTTCCGCCCGAGCACTCGACGTTTCGCTGATCGTTTCGGTAAATCACGAACGCGTAATCCTATCGGAGCAGAGACAAAATAGAGAATCGAAGCGTGCGAGCAGTCGTTCTATCGCCGGCGATCACATTACATGACGAGTTTCACAAATAAATTATCCGTAAAAGTAAAGAATAAATAACGTTAGAATATAAGTAAAAAGTAGAATAATAATAAAAACAACATCAACAACAATAAACAATAATAATAACAATCGTAACTGACATAGGTATGGTAATCATTGTTATAATATTATCATTTTTATTATCGTTGTTGTTGTTGTTGCTAGAAAAGTAATTATAATTATTGTACAATAACAATGTTTGTTACTATTACTGTCATTGTCATTTTTGTTTTCGAAATTATTATTATTAGTATCATTGCTAGTGTTGTTTTTGTTATGGTGATGATTATGATGAAGATGCTAATAATAGTAAGGGGCCATTCATAAAACACGTGACGCAGTCGGGGGGGGGGGGGGGGGGGTCAGGCAAATCGTCAGACTTTGCCACAGAGGGGTGGGAGGGGGGGTCGAGCAAAAGTCACGAGACGCTATAAGCACATTAAATCTGGAAAAGGGTGATACTGAGACGCTAAAAATTTTCTGTACTGCCCACCCAAATTTCCGACTACGAAGAAGTGGCAACTTCTCTGATATCGATTGAGACTCACCTGAAACATCCTCGGGAACACATTGCATTCTAGGTGCATCGTGATAAAAGATTATCAAATTATTTATTATTAATGTACGCGGGGTCGTTTATATTGCATAATTCATTTGTTATTAAAAATTATCTGACGATTTTTTAGGCAAATTTTTAGAAAGTGAAAAATTTCGTCAGATAATTATTGATAACAAATGAACTATGCAATATAAAAAAAATCCTACGTACCTCCATAAACAATGTATTTTTCAAGATATATTCAACATTTCAAGTGAATCGGTTGAAAATTGTCTGAGTTATGTTACTGGCCAACTTAAAAAATGCAGTTTTGAGATAAACGCTGCACAGCCGCCATTTTGAAATTAATCGCTTCAAAAAAATTATTGTATGCAGTCACTGATATATATGATAAACACCCTTTTTTGTAATCTCAATTTATTTTGTAGTTTTTCTGAAAAAAAAATCCCCTGAAAGCCTATTTTTTCGGCCTCTAGACTGGCCTAAGGCCTTAATGGACGACCCCACGCATAAATTATACGTTTTTATATTAGGAGTACAACTTTGCAGTGACCGTTTTACTTAGAGAACCACTGCGGCCGAAGTAGTGGCCCTAGCTCAATAAAAAAGTGGCATTTTAAACTAGAGGCTCTGCCAATGTAAACAATTTTAAAAAGCCAACGGATACGTGTATGCATTATAAAGTTATAGGCACTCAAACATGGCAAGCTACGAACCGAATTCCTCAGCATTTGCGGGAGGTTATGATTACTTCTTCAACATCAAGAAATCTGCGGCTGAGGCCCACCGTTTGCTTGTAGATGCTTACGGGGAGGATTCTATTAGTGAGAAAATGTGTCGGTGGTGGTTTCAACGCTTCAAAAGTGGAGATTTTGAGGTCAAGAACAAGCATGGTGGCGGAAGGCAGAAAGTTTTTGAAGACGGGCTGACAGCTGGGCGTTGTGTACTATCAGCTGCTCAAACCATCCGAAACCATCACAGGGGAACTCTACCGACGTCAGTTGATGCGCTTGAGTAAGGCACTCAAAGAGAAACGGCCACAATTCAACGAAAGACATGGACAAGGTGATACTGCAGCATGACAATGCCCGAACCCCATGTTGCAAATGTCGTGAAAAAGTACTTGGAAAACGCTGTAATGGGAGGTTTTATCCCACGCGCCGTACTCTCCAGACATTGCCCCTTCCGACTATCACTTGTTCCGGTCAATGGCACACGATTTGGCTGACCAGCACTTCGGTACTTACGAAGAAGTCAAAAATTGGGTCGATTCCTGGATTGCCTCCAAGGACCAAGACTTTTATCGACGCGGGATTCGAATGCTACCTGAAAGATGGGCCGAGGTCGTAGCTAGTGACGGGCAGTACTTTGATTAAAAAATATGTAGCCACTTTTTTATAATAAAGCCTTAAACTTTTGAAAAAAACGGTCACTGCAAAGTTGTACTCCTTATATATTACATATATATTTACTCAAAGTAAACAATATAAATTGTTCGTTCTGAAATAGCTTATTAAAATGGTTTTAGTATTTTAATTGCTTCTTTTTGTTGAAAGAAAAACGAGAGCAGAAGGGGGGGTCGGGCTCCATGTCATGTAATTTTTAGGCGCGGCAGGGGGGGGGGGGCACCGGCACCCGTCACGAAACGTCACAGAGGACGGGAGGGGTATCGAATATTGATAAAATTTGCGTCACGTGTTTTATGAATGTCCCCTAATAATAATAAACAAATGATTTTGTAACTTCTTGCCTAAATTGTTGGTAAAAAAATCTTACCGGAGCCCCAGCAAACCTTTCGACGCGGGTCCATATCGAATCATTAAAACTGTCAAATTGTTCGTGCAACAAGAGCTGACGGGAGCAAATACTTTCGCGTCTTCTGGTTTGCGGATCGATGACCTTGGTGTCGGTCGGGGCGCAGGCCTGATTTTCCGAGTCGCCGCCTGTCGAGACCGGAGCAATCCTATCGCCGGCCGACGCGCTGAAAAATTCTGGCCAACGACAGTGATCGAATTTTCTTAGTTTGATTATAATTTATTTTATTAGTATTCGAGATGCTTGGAAATAATTGGTTTTCATTGGTCGAACATGAACTTTACCGACCGAGCTTGAGAAATCGAGCTCTGTTTTACCGATTGAGGTAACATATTGTTCTGATTTATCGACCAATCTTACTATCGCACTCTGTTTTACTGACTGAGCTGACCGGTAGCGATCTGTTTTACTGATTGAGCTCGATCTCTACTTTTACCGACCGAGGTTGGAGGATGAGGCCATGCTATATCGACCAAACTTGAAGCATCCAACACAGTCGGTAATTCTCCATTTTACCGACCGAGCACCAACGTTGTTTCGTCTTAAAAAATCTCGAAAAATATTCGCATTGACTCACAGTCCAAGAAATCATGGATGAAAAAGGAAAATATCGTATGGGCATCGAGCTGTAGACAACGATAATTATTACAAGAAAAAGAAAACGA
Source organism: Ophion slaviceki (assembly GCA_944452715.1). Lineage (NCBI taxonomy): Eukaryota > Metazoa > Arthropoda > Insecta > Hymenoptera > Ichneumonidae > Ophion > Ophion slaviceki. The sequence continues at coordinate 15,027,764 of OX101795.1, forward strand.
TCGAACCGGTCACTTGATGCTGCTGATTCAGTAGGTTGTAACCGAGGCCGTCGTTCACCACGTGTACCCAATAATGGACTACGTCGCCGAGGCGAAGCCGCGTCTTGCGATCCTCGTAAGTCCATCGACCGTTGCGATTCCGAATGACGTCCACGGATATGGAACCGCTCTCAAGGCTGTCAAATTCTTCGTTGACCTTGACGTGGAAGGCCACCAGAGTAATGCCATCCTCGTCTAGTGTCAGAGAAAAACATTTTTTTTCGAAAAAAAACTTTTGCGAAAGGATGATCGGTGCTATTTCCATTGTGGGCGTACTTGGTACCGATATTCTGATTCCTTTAGGCGACAGTGGCTCCACCGTGGCACTCGGTGGCGAGTATTGTGCACTAACGATATGCCCGAATAAGACGAAGCAGGCGGAAGCGAATAATACTTTGGACTCCATCCTACTTATCGTATTGCTCACAAATACCGATTTTTTTTAATACCGATCTTTTTACAATACCGACTTTTTCACGATACCGATCTCAGGACGATATCGATTTTTTTTCCTGATACCGATCTTTTGCAACAACGATTTTTCTCAGTACCGATCTTTCACGATACCGATCTTTTACAATACCGATTTTTTAATTACCGTTTACCGATTACCGTTTTTTATCGACACCGATCTTTTGCAATACCGATTTTTGCACGATACCGATCTTCCTTCTAAATTCAATCAACCAATGCCACGACACACTCCTAGCCAAAGAACAACACGCAATATGCTTACGCGCCCTCGACCGTCATACGCACGCGTCCTGCCAATGAGCGGGACACTTGTGGACGACGTTCGCTTTTTTCGCAACCAACCGCAATAGCCCCCGCTCTTATTTTCCAAGAAAGCGTATTACGAAGCTGCTGCGGGAGATGAGAGAAGAGGAAGACATCGCAAAACGAGATTTATTTTCGCGCCCAGAGGAGGTGCGACGAGGCGTAGCAAGGGGCGGCATATATAAGCTGAAAAAGGTTGAAAGACAGGATAGTTAGAGGATCGCGTCGAGTAAGAACGCCACATAACAACAAAATCACGTGATCGAACGTTGGTTGCATACGCCGAGAAAGGAGAATGAGAAAAAGAGGATATCGGCGATAGCAGCGAGATTGGTGGACTCGAGAAGACCGAAGGTCGTGTTCTTATACGCGCACGCAAATTGTGCAAAACTAGAATATATATATATATATATACAGGGTGGCAATTATAAGTGGTCATTTATTTTTAAGGATCTTGCATGGAAATTTTGCGACTGAGAAAAATGTATTAATTGGTGTCTCAAGCCTTTTTCGGAAAAAATATGTCGTATTTTGGTGATGAGTAGTATTCGCCAGCGAAAAATTGGGGTATACGTCTGAAAAGCGGAAACCGAATTTCTATCTGAAATTTGGCAGAGACCTCCATTTTCATACATTATGAGATCCCCTCAAAGGATTTTTGGGGATGCGCTATAGTTTTCGAGATATCGATATTTGAAAGTTATTTTTTACCGCGCTCCTGCTATATCTATAGCTGATGGGCTCAGCTGTGACTATACCTATACTTGTTATCGCGCTCTCCGCTTTGTGTGGATCTTCGTACAGTTTGGGCGGTAGAAATCCTCCCTCCAACGCTGCAGCGGCTGGCTACCAAGCATGAGAAGGTACCATGTGAAATCAACAAAAAATTTGAAGACTATAGAAAATCCAAAAAAATGAATCAAAATCACACAAAATGCCAAAAATATAAAACTGGCAAAAACGAAAAAAATCGGAAACTAGAGAAGCAAGACAAATATTAAAAAATCCCAAAAAGATTCAAGGGGATATATCCACCTAGGAGGCGGAAAAAAGGTCATTTTTGTGAATTTTTTCAAGGAAAACTATTTCAAATTTCGGATTGGGGTTTTAATTATCTAAAAGTATATACATTCAAAAATATGTTTAATTTTATTTATTTAAAAATATCAAAAATATACAAGGATATTGGAGCGTCGTAAAAAAATCTCCGTATACGGTACCCACTGGCGTTTCTTCAAAAATCATCTGAAAAAAAACCAAAAAGCTTATTAAATTAGATACTGTAATCTAGTACTTGTCATAGCCGATTTTGAAAATATCGATTTATGACAAAATGGCGGACGTTTGAACATAAATAGTGATTTTTGGGCCAAAAATTAGTTATTATTTTGCCTATATAACAAAAACTAAGTAACGGAAAAAAATCCTATGACAAGTACTAGATAATGGTGTATAGAATAACCAGAAAAAACCTCAAGGCAATCGGTTCATCGGTTTTCGAGAAATTTTGGGTACCGATATGAAAAACGTGGTTTTGAGAAAAACGCGTTTGAAAATTTGGGAATGAATAAATCATGAAATTCGTCAACTTACATGGAATCATCGATACCAGGCCCATAGTGTAGGTCTTCTACGGTCGACGGAATGTTCATAACTTCTAAATCCTCGACCTCGACCATCTAGGTGTATATCTCTCCTTAAACGTAATAAATAAACCCTAGAGATCTATTGACCTGCAAAAAATGGACTGTGGGAAAACAAAAAAATTAATTCACAATACTCTGTGTCCATCTCAATATTCGACGCACATTCGAGGTGACCCGCGTCCATACTAGTGTTCCGCGGACCCCATCATTCGCACAAAACGGAGAGCGGGGTAACCTATCGACGCTGCTTACGAAAAATAGCACGATTCAAAGTTCTTACGAAAAATAACACTTTTTTAATTTCACCTCGGAAAATAGCACGATTATGCTTTCGCCACGAAAACTAGCACGTTTCCATGTTCACCGCAAAAACCAGCATGTTTCGGCTTTCGCCGCAAAAACTAGCTTGTTTGATTTTCACTGTAAAAACGAGCGTTAAAGGAGTAAATTTAAAATCTTAAGGATCTCATTGTTCGTACAATCTCAACCAAAAAGATTTTTGGTGAGAATTTAAAGTCCTTCGGGCTCAGGTAAAAATCTGGAAAAATAAACCATTAGTATTTATTTTTAAATATGACAATTTTTTGCGTAATGACATTTCAATTTTATACTCGTTGCTTTTATTAAAATTTTGATAATAATTATCAATTTAAATCGATAATAATAATTTTTGTAAAAAAATAATAACGAAATTGTAAATTTAATGAAATATTTATTGTGATTTTCTATTAAAAAAAAATAACGTCATTGAAAATATCATTCAACAAATGTACAGTAATCTTACAGATGGTTATCGTCTAATATGTTTGAGAAATCTTGCGGATGTTCGATTGGAATGAAGCCTCTCTTTGATGTGATGTCTGTTTCAATTGGGACATTCGAACATCATCCATCCGATCGTCAAAAAAGTTGTCATTGTAATTGAGTACACTGGAATTGTTGCCGATATTTTTTTCTTCATTTTTTTGACCATGCATTTTTTATCCCAAAGTGACGAGATATTTTCCGCTTGCCATTTTATCATAAGTCCAGAAGATGAAAATTTAAACAATAAAATATGTATAATATATATTCGACCAAAAAAATAGGACATTACAAAATGGCAAACTAAAAATACTCCGTTAATTTAGAGTAAACAAAAGCTCAACGTCAAAGGAATTGGAGTAAAGAAAAGTCAAAGGAATTGGAGTAAAAAAATAGAGACAAGGCGTAAAAAAGCATGGCAGAAAAGCCGGAAACAATTGCAGTGTTACTGTAACTTGTTAATTTCCGCGGTGAATACCGAAATCTGCTTCTTTTCGTGGTGAAAGCCGAAACGTGCTAGTTTTCGCGTTAAGGGGCTATACCAGTGTGAAAAGCTTCAGCCTCTCAGCAGGCATTATTCAAGGAAGAGGAGGGTCCATTGTATGGGCCAGGTATAGCTGATTAGCAGTTTTTATGGTAAATATCATTTTATCTTGCAAAAATCGATAGTTAAATCTTTAAACTCGTTTTTCTCGAAATGAGATTTTTCAAATTTGCTGACATTGTAACTCAAAGAGCAACTATCAAAAATCGTCAAGGAAATTGACGTTTTGGCTTTGAAAAAAAACGACCATTTTATAGGCAAGAAAACAGACTTTTTTATAACCACGCCATTTTATTAGATTTTGATATTTTTCGAAAATCCTACGTCATTGTACAGGAAATACCTTCCAGTTTAATGACATTTTTTCCTTTTTCGGTTTCAGCTACTCATTCGGCCGGAATCATGTCAGCACTGGAGGAACTTGTGTTTTGGCGCCTCCGAAGGCAGCGCATAAGTCGCTTGGATCTCAATACTTTTGTATGAAAAAATTATGTAATATAGGTCAAATATATTCTTAATTTTCCAAAACATTTAATTGAGTACTTTTCATCCGAAAAATTCCCGAAAATCACCCAAATTTTCAGCGTTCACACTGGTATAGCCCCTTAAATATCGAAAGGTGCCAGTTTTCGTGGCGAAAACCGAAACTTGCTAGTTTTCGTGCCGGAAGCCAAAACATGCTAGTTTTCGCGGTGATATCAAACGCACTTGTTTTTGTAAGAATTCTGAAACATGCTACTTTTCGTAAGCAGCATCAATATATGGGTGAGCCCGTCACCTATAGGAATAGTAGAAGCGCGGCAAAAAAAATGTCCTTCAAAAATTGATATCTCGAAAACTATGGAGCGTCGTCAAAAATCCTTTTAGGGGATCTCTTAAAATATTAAAAGGAAGGTGTATGCCAAATTTCAGATCGAAATTCGGTTTCCGCTTTTCGGAAGTTTATCCCGAAACACTCCTGAAAAACCTTTTTTAGTGCATCGCCCATCCGGCAAAAAAATTATCATTACGCAGTCGAAAATAAGCGAATTTTCAAAGAAATGTGTCGAAATAATCTATTCTACATAATTAAATTTTGATGTCCGTATTATTACATCTATTAATTGTCGAAAAAAAACTTTTTAATATTTAAAAATGGCGGCAGTGAGACACTTGCTTCAGAGACGGTTGCCGCCTGAGTTGTTCCACGGCGTACAGCCTCGCCTCTCATCCATTGATCTTAAGGGGCCAGTCCACTTTGGAGCCACGAAAAAAGGCTATTTTCGCGATTTTTTTTAGGATTTTATAAAAGATATGAATATAAAAGTTGTTGGGCTTGATGAATAAAGTCTTGAAATACATTTTTTTTTAAATTTAATTCATTTTTAAGTACAAAAACTATAGTTTAACGTAACGCCTTAAAAATAGGTGAGCTAGGTAGCTCCATCACAACTCGGCAACGATTTGTCCGAAACAAAAAAATCAAAGTCCATTAGATTCAGTATGACACCAGCTACAAAATGACCCTCGGATATAGTTTTATCAAAAAATAAAAAAATGGCAGATGAAAAACGAAAAAAGTAAAAAAAACGGGTTTTTTCGCAGTTTGTCGCAAAAAAAAGAGTAAAAATCAAAATTTTAAAACCATCGAGGGTCATCTTGTTGCGAATCATGTTTACAATATGTGGTTCGAATTTCAAGAGGATCGGTTTATTAGTTTTAGAGATACGATGGAGCTAGATTTTGAAAACGTTGTTTCGAGAAAAACGAGTTTGAAGTTTATACTATGAAAAACTCTTACCTAAACTCAATCGGCAATTCCCGCACCGTACAAAATCCCTTCTGATTGCTCATCATCGTCGATTTCTTCAAATCGTGCTTGTTTTCGATTTTTTTAGATTTTTAAAGTGGACTGATTCTTTAATCATCAAAGCCAAGAAATTTTATATTTCCAGGACCTACGCGCTCTGTCTGAAACAAAAAAAATCCAAAGAAAAGTGACAATTAAAAAATGACATGGGTTCGAAGATCGTTTTATTTTGCATTGAACTTTTGCTGTAGTATTTGGTCATAAGAAAGTAGTTTGAAAAAAAAAGAATTTTCAAAGAACTCTAGGTTCACATAGGAGGTAATTATGTTGTCTGAAAGTGTGGGAAAATTCAAAGTGATCGATCATATAGTTTTTGAGTTATCTTGTACGAGGTTCAAAAGTGGTCTTCAGGAAAACGTGTTTAAAGTTTGAAGACTGAAAAATGCGACTTGATGATCCTCATCTTCAACTCTTCTTTACGTTACAAAGGGATCGCCCCCTTCATTCCATTGAAAAACAGTATTTTACAAGCGTTTCGTAAAAATGCCGGTAGATGCCATTAATATTTTATTTCCGAGGTTAAGTGCAAGATGACTTTCCGATACGAGACGACATAAATATCGTAGTCGCACATCGTGCGTTCTCAGATTGCGGCGAGTCGCGATGTCGTCGCAATGAACACACGCGACCCGTAACCTTTGATTTCTTTTTTGTCTTTTCGCATTTTTAGACTTTGCGATAAGTATCTGCGCGTTTTTTTTGGGATCATCACAGCATAAGGAGTCGAACATAGCTGATTTTTGCGATTTTTTATCGTTAATATACGCTAATCAGGCTGATTTTGTTTATGTCAAATCAAATCACTCATGAAGAACAGAAAGTAAAATTTTGAACGTTTATTTTTATTTTTTTATAATTTATTTCAACGGTTGAAAGTGTCTTCGAAAAAATGAGTACTCACTCAAAAACCTCAAGAATAATCTGAAACAAAATTTGTAAAAAGATTTTGAATCAGTATGAAAGCCGCTATCTTGCTATGGAGGTTGTTTTTTTTAATCAAAATTGACGAAATGGCGGTGGTTTGAAAAAAGTATCGAATTTAGCCTATTTTTTGGCAGTTTTTCTTTAAAAAAATTACAAAGACTTTTAAAAAAAGCTTCCATAGTAAGGTAAAGAATGGCGTGAAAAATGCTGTGTCAAAATTCGAGACGGGTAGCTTGAAAACTCTTCCTTTGAGAGTGTACACCGTTTTGAAAGACGAAATTTCGAGAAAAACGCGTTTAAAGTTTCGAGTGCGGATTTTTCCATATAAATTGTCTACTTACGATCAATCGGCAATGCCAGGTTCATGTTTATAACCGTCTATACTATCGGATAAGTAAAAAAAAATCGATTTTTCAAAAGAAATTCACTGTGACAATCCCTTAATGAACGGATGAGTGAAAATAATAATCGGGAGGTTTTTGTGCGCGGGGAGCGCCGTTGCTCGGAGGCAGCAGAAGCGCGTACTAAGATCGCGCTACATTATCAGCGCGCATCGATAATTCAACCGCGCGACACGTCTATTATCCTGTTAGAGGCACTGTTTTCCGTCGTCCTCGCACGTATGGAACCGTGCGGGGAGACCGCGTATACACCGGGTGTCCCGTTGAGATCTCAAGCAACTCGAAGCTTCGCAGCTGAGTGCGAAAAAACGAGCCGATTTTCAATATTTTTTTCCGATGAGAGTATCGAGATGGGGAGGTCGAGATTTTACACACAGTTGATGGGTAACCTTGCTAAGGAGGAGTTTTTTTTTATTGAAAAATCTTGATAAACAATGGAGGGATTATTTTGTTAAGAAAAGTTGCTGCAACGCCAAGCGGTGGTGTAGGTGGCTTCAGCGACTAGACTCGACTCGAACGAAACATTTAAAAAATTACTTTTAGTATAATAACGAAAGTTTCGTATGAACGGATACTTTTTCGAAATTTTGAAAATTATCAAAATGCCAAGCTGTGGAAAAAAGTTCGATTTTCCAGCGAAAAAAAAACTTTGATAATTTGTTTTTGACAATTTGTCAAAAACAAATATAATTATCGAAGTTTTGGAACAACTTGAAAAGAGTGTGAAAAAATCATGCGGTCGCGCGATAGAAGAAGTTATAAACTACGCTCTATCAGATTTTGAAGTGAATCCGACCAATATATTTCGAGATACGACTTGCACCCTTTCGTAAAACGAAGGTTTGAGAAAAACGGCACAAAGGGTAAACTGCAGTGCGCCGGTCTGCTGTAGCACACTGGGTAGCCCTCATCGCGTGTGCTCCTTTAGCCAGGAGTGGTCTTGGCATTTGGTTGATTAAATTTGGGAGGAAAATCGGTATAGAGACAAAAAGGGTATCGTAAAAAGATCGGTATCGTAAAGAGATCGGTATCGTAAAAAGATCGGTATCGTGAAGAGATCGGTATCGTAAAGAGATCGGTATTGTAACGAGATCGGTATTGTAACGAGATCGGTATTGTAACGAGATCGGTATCGTAAAGAGATCGGTATGGTAGAAAGATCAGTACGTAAAGAGATCGGTATCGTAGAAAGATCAGTATTTGTGAATAATATGACAAGGTGGATGGAGACAATGCATTATTCGTTTCCGCTTGCTTTGGTTTGTCAATCATGCAAATTTTTACAAAGTCGTTGTAAATTTGAGTTAAGACTTGGAGTTTTTTGACCAGGAGTACGTGTTTGCATTTGGTTGTTTAAATTTAGAAGAAAAATCGGTATCGTAAGAAGATCGGTATCGTAAAAAGATCGGTATAGTAAATAGATCGGTATGGTAAAAAGATCGGTATTGTAAAAAGATGGTATCGTAACACGATCGGTATCATAAAAAGATCGGTCTCGTAACGCGATCGGTATCCTAAAAAGATCAGTATTAGTGAATCACATTCAAAGAAGGATGGAGCCCAAAGCATTATTCGTTTCTGCCTGGTTCGTCTTGTCAACTTTGAACATTTTTACAAAAACGTAATTGCAAATGTAGGTCAAGACCCTCAGCTGCAAAAATATCCAATGAAAAATCGCATTTTGTTAGTTTAAAGCTTGCACTGACCCCTCAAAATGTTGAGTCGCCCAATTCGGCCAAGCCACCATGTATGCTTGCCCGGCAAGATTGTTGCACGCAGCATACACAGGGGGCGTCGTCGTCCTCCCCGTCATAACCGCGACATCTATTACAATTGATTCGTCTATATACATAGCCGTCCCCAGACCCTCGTCTTAACGTTCAAGAATATATATTACACTTGCACATAAGTTGCGAACGTTGTTATCCCCGAGCGAGCTTATCTTCTTCCGTCTCGGTCTCGCCGGGTCGCGACGATGTCTTCTGGAAAGAAAGGCGAAACGTGCCGAAATAACGCGTTATAGTGTTCCCATCGGAGGCGCGGGAAAAAGTCGCGAAATAAAAAGAGATGACATCTAGTATCGCGAATCGTCATTACGCTTCATCAGCAATAGAATTGTCGGTAAGAAAGATTCCTGCATGATGCCAGTCTTATTGGCCAGTAATATATACCACAATAACAAGAATAATAATGATAATAATAATAATATACACGCTCGCGAAGGATGAAACGGGCCAATGGAAAATAAGGCCCACAGAGAGTTACGCGATCACGTCGAGGTCTCGTAATCCTTCGGTATTGAGACGCCCTCACGTTTCTTCGCGGTCATTTCGGGTCGTGCGTGCTCTCCCACGGGCCAAAAGTTCGCCTTTAGTCAGAAAATAACCAATTGTACGGTAATTCTTGAATTCTCGTTTAGTGTCAAATTTTCTCGTTTAGTGTCGTCGTTTTTTCGGTGTCGCCGCCAAGGTGCGCATTGTGAGAGAACGATTGCGAATGAAACGGTGCCTCGTATAATGTTTGGTGTTAGTTTCGGACACGCGCGTGCCACCGGACGCGTTCCTCGAATGGGTGCAACGCGTTTGGGACCTTTGGATAAAAGTGTCATAGGCAAAACGCCACATTGGGGATCAAGAGCTGCGTTAATAGCGCTGGGTAGTTGAATTAACGATAATTAGGTTTCCGGTGGATATTTCGGTCGCGACTGGAACGTGCGACCACGGGATTAGGTTGATAATCATTTACTTTACTATGTGTGTGAGTTTGTATATATGTATGTAGAAAATATGACTGTGGGCAAAAGGGAGTGTTAATTATACCAAGGGGAAGAGATCTGCCACCCACGATGAAAAAATGGTGCACGCGTCATACATCACTCTCTGACCCCGGGCCATCATCATCATTATTCATCGGGCTACCTCTCTCTCTCCTTTCTCTCTCTCTGCCGCCCTTTGCGCTCGTGAACTAAACACAATTCGACATTCTCTGCATTACGTTCTAACCGGCCGGAAGTTGTGGATCTTTATTAATTTTCACTAATTTCTTATAAAATTCATGCTTATTTTTGTGGATACGCTTGGCGCAATCTCGCGCTCTTAACTTGTCCGTGACCGAAGGCAGTCGTCGGGATCTTCACGTTCTCTCATACGACATTGCAACACGCACGGTGCAGATAAGATAACGTTTTTCCGACTTGGATGCAAGGCGCAAAGTTGCGCTACTCAGTTCCATAAGTTAAATGTGAAAATACGAGTCTCGAGAAAATCGGTATGCAGCAAACGGTTGAGAGCGCCGATTTCGAGCTTCGAGTTGGAGTACCGAAGTTCAAAATAGCGGATTCAATATGGCCGCCGAAAAAGCTCAAAGTCAAGCGATTTCGTTGAAAAGCGACATCCGGGGTAACTAGAGGTTGCTGATTTCGAATTTGACATGAGAGTACTTACGTTCAAAATGGCGAATTCAATATGGCCGCTGAAAACGTTGAAACTCAAGCGATCGCACTGGTAATCGACATCCTAGGTAACTAGAGGTCGCTGATTTCGAATTTGACATCAGGGTACCCAAATTCAAGATGGCGGATTCAATATGGCCGGTGACAAAACTCAAACTAAAGCGATCTCGCTGAAAATCGACACCTTGGGTAACTAGAGGTTGCTGGTTTCGAATTTGACATCAGGGTACCCAAATTCGCGATGGCGGATTCAATATGGCCGCCGAAAAAACTGAAACTGAAGCGATCTCGGTTGAAATCGACACCCTGAGTAACCAAGAAGTTGCCGATTTCGAATTTGACATGAGAATACCTATATTCAAGATGGCGGATTCAATATGGCCGCCGAAAAAACTCAAACTGAAGCGATCTCGCTCAAATCGCCAGCCTGGGTAACGAAGAGGTCACTGACCTCTTCGGTCAGTGAGAGGCCGGTACCTAAATTTAAGATATAGCGGATTCAATATGGCCGCCGAAAAAGTTCAAACTGTCGCAATCTCGTTGAAAATGGACACGCTGGGTAACCAAAAGTCGCTGATTTCGAATTTGACATAAGAGTACCTAAATTCAAGATGGCGGCGAAAAAGTTTGAAACAAAGCGAACCCGATTTCGAATTTCGCCCAAAAACGTACAAATTCGAAATGGCGAATCAAATATGGCCGACGGAAAGTGAAAAAATCGTTCGATTTCCGGGAAAATCGGTACGTAAGACTTTCCGGGCTCGATGATTGCATGTCTCTTGCGTACTGTACGGTTTGATCGAAGACGGTGCAGGTTACCGCTGAAGCACCTTAATCACACACCGTGCGCGATATTGTTATGCAGAACCGAGAGAGGATATGAGATATGTCAGATGCAGCGAGGTGTACAGGAGAACGCGCGTATTCGAGCCGACGATGCACATACGTGTCTATACAGGGTGAAAATGATAAGGTGGCCATGTTTTTTTTTTCATCAGTCTGGCGAGGAGTTTTTGTCACTGAGAAAAATATGATATTTAATAGTTTTTCAAGTCCTCTTCGAAAACAAATATAGCGTATTTTAGTGACGAGTAGCGTGTGCCAAAAAAAATTGAGCATTCCGGATAAAAAATTCAAATTTCACTTGAAGGCGTTAGGCTACTGTGACGACTGAAAATCAGGGTTATTAAAAAAAATTACGGAATAATTAAGATGGTTGAAAAATCGTTTGGATATTCATTTGTACGTACAATAGCAAAGTTGTGTTCCAAATTTGATTAAAAATGTTAATAATTAAAGAAGTTATAAACAATCTCGTGAAGGACCTTTGGACGTGTCGGGCTTGAATTTCAAACGGTGTACTTCATTTCGGCCAACCAGTTGATCTGGAACAATGAAAAACGAGTTTTTTTTCTCAATATAGATAATACTGGCTAAGACTTGACCGAGCTTCCTTTTGTCATCGTGTTCCAATCATCAAAAAACAAAAATGAAGGAAATATGACATTATTATTGTTAATAACTCTTGGGAAAAAATGTTGAGAAGAGAAACATCGGTCAAGACCAAACTGATGTTACACTGAATAAGTGCACCAAATTTCAAATCAATCCGTCTATTGGATGTTGAGAGATCGTGTACACCGTTTTGAAAAACATCGTTTCGAGAAAAACGCGTTTAAAGTTTTATCAGCAGTTCTATCGCTGTAATCACAAGTTTACCTTCGATCTGCGATTCCCATTCATACTTGAACCTTCATCTTCAATTTGAGTTGCATAGCGAGGAACGACTGTTCGTCATTTTCACAGTAGCCTAACCTCTTAAGATCAGCAAAATGACAATAATTTAATTCCGAATACGAAACACTCGTGAAAAACTTTTTTCAGTGGAATTAAATTTCATTTAATCCACTTTGAATTGCATCTTTGATCATTTTTTCCCCCATTAAGGGATGCACGAAACAAATATTCAAGAGTGTTTCGTATGCGGAATTTAATTATCTTCATTCTGCCGTACGTAAAATGAAACTTAGGATTTTTTCGAAAATGCTCGATTTTTTTTGGCCAATATTGCTAATCACAAAAATACGCTGTATTTTTTTAGGGGTCTCGAAAAGCAGTTGAATATGATATTTTTCTCAGTCACGAAATCTTCGCGCGAGAACCTAAAAAAGACAGGGCCATTTTATACGAGGGTGGGGTGAAAAGTTTCCGGCCTGACCAAGAGATGGTGCCACTAGGTCTAGTTTTGGAGCGGCGTCCTACAGTACCATTCCTACCGAGCTTGTATGTACAGTTTCAGCCCAATCGCTACGTTAGTTTGCGTTTGAGAGCACATTGCGCGAGACACTTCCGTTGGTTTCGTAAAAATGGAAAAATTGGAAAAACGTGCTGTCATCAAATACTTCCATTTGAAAGGTTTTACACCAAAACAAATAAAAGAAGAGATGGATTCAGCACTAGGAGACTCCTCCCCATCATATTTAACTATAAATCAGTGGGTTTCTGAATTTAAAATTGGTCGTGTGAGCACCTCTGACGAGTTTCGCTCAGGACGGCCCGTTGAAGTCACAACTTCAGAGATGATTGAAAAAATCCATAAAATAGTGTTGGAAGACCGCATGTTGAAAGTGCATGAGATAGCTGAGACCTGTAGGATGTCAGCTGAACGTGTGCGAAATATTTTGCACAACCATTTGAACATGGAAAAGCTGTGTGCAAGGTGGGTGCCGCGTTTGCTAACGCTCGACCAATCGAGCGTTTGCTAACGCTCGACGCTATCGACAATTTGGCGCTGTATAGACGTAATCCAAACGAATTTTTGCGTCGATTCATAACTGTTGATGAGACATGAGTCCACCACTACACTCCTGAAAGTAAAGAACAGTCAAAACAGTGGGTTGGAAAAGGGGAACCAACCCCAAAGAAGGCAAAAACAATTTATCGGCAAACAAGGTTATGGCTACTGTTTTTTGGGATGCGAGAGTTATGAGAAATGTATCAGTGTTGATGAAGATTATGTTGAAAAATAAAGCAAAAAAAAACGTTTAAATATCGTTTTTCTTGGTCAGGCCGGAAACTTTTCACCCCACCCTCGTAGTTCTCACCCTATATACCGGATGTCCCATTTTAATCTTACACCTGATTTATCTCGAAAAATACTGCTCCGAACGTCAAAAAAAATGTTGTGGTCAAAAATTCAAAATGCCGACGTTAAGATAGTCGAATTTTTTTTTTCAAAATAGGATCACGATTTTTTTTACTAGAAAAGATGTCATGCCAGAACTAACAACGTTTGTAGGAACATTTTTTTGATAACGTTGATTATTTTTAGGTTAGAATGACATTTTTGACTATTTCAGCGCCGTCCAGGATGTAGTACGAGGAGGTAAAGTATTTGAACTCCGTAGTCTAAGTGCAAGTGTGTGGGTGGGTGTGAATAAATCATAACTCAACGAGGAACCCAGCTCGCAGGAATCATTTAGCGTAACAGAAATAAAGAAAAAACTCTCACACGTTGTGTTATGATTAATTCAATATTTCTAAGTTCAAGATCATTTGAAGGTCATACTATGTTACATGGTTGAATTCGTTCTGATGTAGGGGTAGCGTTAGTTTCGCATGACATTCAGCTAACTCAACCCCTGTACCCAGCTTACCTCAACAAACATATACAGTTTTAACAGCATTTTCAATGCTGAAACTTTGATAACCGTGAAAAAATGGAAAAAAATAAATTAATTAAAATATTATGATAGCCATGTGCGTCCTTCCAAACCATTCAAACTACGATATTGACATAATTCGTTCTTTAAAATCCAACAAAGATATTCAAGTGTTCTGGTTCTCGTAACTCACCCTGTATATGTATACAGAGTGGACCATTTAACGTGACCACTCCAAAAATGTGTCGAGGTTAATGGCCATCACTTCGAACGTTTGTTACAATAAATGTTCTGCACAAAAAATTCCATTACATTATTCGGATATTCTTATTGTCAATACCATCACGTTTTCCCATTTTTACACTTCTATTTTGGTGGAAAATAATTTCAAGATGATGATATCATAGGTCGTTGAATTCGTCTGAACATCAAAGACATCAATAGAACAAATTCGTCTGAACATCATTTTATCAGTCTGAACGTCTTGATAAAAAAACATGTTCCCACTTGAAAAACTATTGATGACCTTGAGAACGCAAAAACCATGACCTTGACAAAAATGAATTATTCACCACTGTACCAGCCCTTGGAAACCAATTGAATTACGTCCTGACATTTTTTTTCGTCACTCTAAAGGCAACAGAGATTTTGGGGTGGGTACGTCAAATAGTTCACCCTGTATGTGTATACATACAGGGTGTCTCTCTTATCTCTGCCACCCGAAATAACTCGGTAATTATCCACGTCACAAAAGATGTTCCAGACAAAAGTTGTACGCGCTGGGTCATAGTGAAGGTCATCTCCACTTTTTAAAATGGAATGGTACATTTTTTTTCAACCATCTTGTGGATCACCTCAAACTGCATAAAAAACATGAGGGGGTCGAAGTCGTTCAAGGTCATTCAAGGTCAGTATCGATGATACCAAATCTAAATATCTCTTATCACTACCAAATGGTTGGTAGTGATCCGAGATATTTAGATTTGTATTTCATTTTAATAGGTGACCTTGAATGACCTTGAACGACTTTGCCCCCCTAATGTTTTTTATGCAGCTTGAGGTGCTCCACAAGATGGTTGAAAAAAAATGTACCATTCTATTTTAAAAAGTGGAAGTGACCTATACTGTGCCTCCACCGAAATGAAAAAAAAATTGGTCGTATTTGATGGCCCCTTTCTCACCGTACAACTTTTGTCTGGAACATTTTTTTGTGACGTCGATAATTACCGAGTTATTTCGGGTGGCAGAGATAAGAGGAACACCCTGTATACCCACACACACACGCGCGCGCGCGCGCGCGCACACACACACACACACAGATATATATATATATATATAGCGCACTGTTTCGTATACGCTTTGTGCATATAATACGCGTATTACGCGCATAGAACGAGAAAGAAAATAGTTCGAAGTTGCTCCCTCTCTCTCTCTCCCTCACTCCCCGTCGCCTGCTCCGGCGGTGCATACAACTCGAATTCACACCGCACCGGTTCACAATTTCTCAGTCGCGTGCGACACGCGCTCCTGTTCGCTTCGCGTTCCCCACCGCCCCCCTTAAGGGTGTTGGAGTTCGTCCCCACCGGTCGTTTCTCAAAATTGTTTTTAGAAAAACCTCACTGAGGAAAATATTATCCAAACAAACAGAAAACAAAATTCAATTGCGATTTTTTTTTCCCAACGCAAGTAGAAAAATTCACGGTGGCAAAAGAAAAACTGTGAAATATCGTCGCCTTGTGCATAACTCGAACAGGAATCGCGATGATGACGAAATAATAATAATAATAACAACAATAATAATAAGACGGTATACGAGAATGCGCGACAAGTTCGTCGTTCGTGTAAGTTTCGTTTTATCTTTTATTCTCGTGTCGCAGAGAGAAAGGAAGAGACGTCAAGAGGGGCGAGGAGCAAAGGGGGGGAGGGAGAGAGTGGATATTTTGGCGCGATTCTCCGATCCACGTGATTTACCGCATCGCACCGAGAGAACGAAAAATCTTACTTCGCGATCATATCTACGAAAATAGAGAAATTATTCACGCAAAGAAAATAACACGATACTTCAATGAGGATGAAAAGACGACATCTTGATAAGAATAATATACTGATAAAAATAACTCACGGAAATATACAACAAAAAATCATGATAAGAATTTTTGCATTGTTAGGCACTATTCTTTTTTGCAGGTACGATTTTTTAGAATCTTTTGTTTAATAAATTGTCAAATTTATTCAATTTTTTAATGAAAACTATTACAACAATAATAACGATAACAATAATAATGCAGATAAAAAATGGAAAACGCAAATTAAAAAGAAATAGAAAATTGGGCCGTGATTCGTACAGGAAAGGTGTAAATCAATATGTTATTTATTTTCCATTGAATTTTCATTTAATAACCTTTAATTTTTCTATATATATATATATATATATATATATATATATATATATATATATATATATATATATATATATATATTTATATATATATATATATATAATAAAAGAAAAATGAAAGGTTATTAAATGAAAATTGAATTAAATAAAATAAAATTAGTATTAATATATAGTATATATAGAGACTTGCCAGGAAGACAATATAGTAATGCGCTCCATTGAGTACATCAACGAGGCGAGGGGCCCGAATGCACTCTCCGCACTCGGAAAATTCAATAGACTTGGTAATATAATTACACACACACTCAAACATTCGCGCACACGGTCCCATCGAATCGTGCAAGGGAACGAAGCGATTCGCAGCAATTCGGACAACCGTTTTGTTTCAAGTTGCCGAAAAAAAATGTCGCAGATAATTCATTCAGCCCCTAAAGATCTTCCGGTTCAATATTTGAATCAATTTTTTCAGTTTTATTTTAACGCACTTCGTGTCTCACAAATTTTCGTAAAAAAGACTCGAAATTTGATTTCGTAGAAATAATGCCAAGATTCGATTGTTTATTCCTAAAAAAATAGAATTAAAAAAAATAATGATAATGATAGAGCCTGAATAAACACCAACAAAAAAATGATAACCGTCACTCAAGATTTGAGACGAAGAGCCGAGTACGACAAGGATGTCCGCTTGGTCTATCGCTTTTTGGCTTATATATTGAGGATATGGACAGGATCTGGGAAGGAAGAAATGAGGGAGGGACCGTGATGGAAGGAAAAACGATATTGGCCTTAAAATTCGCGGATGATGATGACCTTGCTCGAAGGATAGTTGAAACAAACAAACTAACTGTAAATATAGGGTGCCTCAAAATGACCTGCCATTTCAATGTATTAATAAAACGTATTATTTATTTGAAAAGTACGAATATTCATATTTAAATACAAGGCACCAACACGGAGGTTATGTGTGGAATGCAATATCGGATAAATGACCGCCTCGTTCCTGTTTGCAAACGTTCACTCTTTTTTTACGAAATGTTCAATAATATTTTGGCATAATTGCGAACTAATTTCATTAATGGTGCGTCCCATTGCTTCCTTGCGCTCCGGAGTGGTCTGTGGATCATTGGCATACACTTTTCCTTTCAGAAAAGTCCAATGGCGTAGATTCGCACGATCTTGGTGGCCAATTCATATCGCCGCGGCGTGAGATAACACGACCATGAAACTTCGTCCGCAATAAATATGTATTAACAATGCAGCAAATAACAATTTCTATTCGTTGCTCGTTTCTGTAATTCTCCATGACTAAACCTCAACACTCCCTGATGCCAGTTGTCAAAGATTAGTACTCTATGTTCGCCACAAAAAGAAACGGCGCGCAATTTAAGGGATGAGATGCAGTCAGAGGCGTGAAAAAACGAGCATTTTCAATAATTTTTTTTCTATAGTAATTAAGTTTGTTTTACAAAAGTGGTTACACAAACTTTTAATGTTATATTTCAACTTGACTTGCACAAATTTTCAAAGAAAAATATTGATTATTTATAAAAATATCGCCATCTTTGTCGGACCCCCTTCGACATGTAGTGCTTTGCTGTGACCATCATAAAATTTTACTGGATCATCTGAAATTAAAAAACCAAATAAAAAATCATTAGTTTAATAATAAATCTAGTCCTTAATCGAAGCTTTTTTAAAAAATCAATAAAATGGCGGCTCTCGACAGATAACTTTCGATTTTTGACAAAAAAATCGCTCGTTTATTGTTTTGGAAACATAGACATTTTCAACCAAAATGAAAATCCTTCGATTATGGACTAGTTTTTAACGCTATAAAAAGCACACCAAATTTCATCAAAATCCATCGAGTGGTTTTTTAATTATAGTGGTGACCGACTTGAAAAACATAGTTTCGAGAAAAATGCGTTTAAAGTTTTTCGATGTGGATATGGTATGATATGTTCGTAAAATGTTAAGCTCGATGGATGAAGCTAAACTTTTTTTTATGTATTTTGATCCGCTGAATCCGAATATCACAATTTTTGGCCGAAAAGTCGAGCATTCGATTGTTTATAGCCAATTGTCAAAACAATTTTTCAAAAAATTAAAGTTTTTCGGGATCAATTATTATTTTTTTACATTTTGGGCAATTTTAAAACGAAAGTATTCTTTATAAAATTTTGCTAAAGTTCGTAATTTTTGAGTAATAAATTTTTGAAAATTTCTGAAAGAGTTTTCCAATTTTACACTTGATTTATGTATAGAACACTAATTAAAAAATTACTTACATCGAATCATCAATTCCTGGCCCATACAATAGGGCTTCTGCCGATCTGGAAGCTTCCAAAATATCAATTTGTTGTTGTCTTCGAAGCATTCAGCCTTCCCGGGTATTATCGTTTGCGCGTTTGTCAGCCGCTACCTGCCATGGGGGCCCGACGCCCCTTCACTAATTGTGGGATATCCCGGAAACTATTCATCGGATTGACTTGAAAATTTCAGGGAATATTTTCGAAACATCATACTTCAAGAAAATGTAAAGAAAAAAACGATTTTTTTAAAATTCTGACTGCATCTCCCCCCTTAAAATGTCAGGTCATTTTGAGACACTCTTTATCAACGAAGCAAAAATCATGATATTCCAGAACGAGGGTCGAAATAATGAAAATAAAAATGGGAGTCCAGGGAATAGGAATGGGAAATAGTCAAAGAGTATAAGTACTTACAACGAACATCCCTCAGGTGACACCCTTCGATTTTGTTGAAATTTGGATATGTTATAAAGCACCGAAAAGTAAGCGATACGTATTTTTTTTATCGAAGGAAAAGCGGTTTTAAGGGGTGAAACCACCCCTCGAAAAAGGGCATCTCTAGGGATAATATAGCCGTTTCACACACAAGGAGTCCACCGATTTTAATGGAACAAAAACGAAAATTTTTCTAATCCGAATCAATGAAAAATCCACTATAGTGACATTGCAAAAAAAAATAAGGGGTGAACCACCCCTATATTAAGGGGTGGTTTCACGCCTTAAAACCGTATTTCTGCCGATAAAAAAATACGTATCGCTTACTTTTCGGTGCTTTATAACATATCCAAATTTCAAAAAAATCGAAGGGTGTCACCTGAAGGATGTTCCTTGTTAGGGGTATGGTTCTCCAAAGGAAATTCTTTTGAAACACACTTAAAGATTATAGCTAGAAAAATAATGTTTCAAAAGTGACCAACCCAACTTGGTGCATTTTCAAAAGAGCAAGGATAAGCAGCCTAAAGAGGAGATTACAGCTGATGGGGGCAATCGCAAAAAGCGGAATGATAGGGGCCAAAGTATAGGGATGGAGGAAGAGGAAAACCTTGTGAAAGATGGCAGGGAGAGTACGTAAAGATGGCTATGAGAATCAGTCCAAACACCCCAAACTACACTTGGAAATGGAATCAATCACAATTGGGGTGTAGAGGGGTAAAAATAGAAGCCAAGAAAAGTCTTAAAGAAAAGTAAGAGGAGTTATCAATGGAAACCCGTCAAAGTGGGGAGAGGGCCTTGCTAAAGCCATCCGGCAAGTGGGAGAAGGAGGAATATGGCAGGCAATAAGAAGCGAGAATGTGGGAGGCATAGGGCAAAAAGTGGAGAGGTGTAAAAAAATCAAAATGGAACAAGAAATCCGGAATGACTGGTGCACGATTGGCAAATCGACATACTGCAAAGAGTATAGGAGCAGAAAAGGGAACGCAGAAATGGAAAAATACTTTGGAAATATTCTTACTATAGTTTTGAAAGTTTTTTGTAGGTCACTTTTTTTTGACATCCTAAATTCCAACTTTTTCTGCTCCAAAAGAACACTGTGTCCTTTGGCTATCAAATTGTATAAGAAAGTCAAGCCCCGCCAACCTCCAAAGTTTTACATTTAAAACAAAGTGTCAAAGTAACCTCGAGTGTGGGGTTTCTTTGACAAGGCATTGAAATGCAACTTATGTCAAAGGTTAAGGGTTAGTTTGACATCATTTTGATTAAAAGGATTACTATTTTATGCATTATACATGGAATTAAATGAAAAACAACAATGTTTTACCGTGAAATTGTTATCTTTATTAAAAGAATGATTTACATAAAAATATCAACTACCTAGGGTACTATTATAGGCACTTGAGGTAGTTCGGAAGAAAAACCGGAAGTCGAACTGACAATTTCAACGATTTTAATTTTTTTCTTTCGAATGTTTAAAGCCACAGTAACGGGTATAAAATCATGCGCGAATTTAACAATTTTTTTTCGTATGAAAAAATGATTCACTCATAAAATTAATTACACATCTATTTAGTGTGAATATCAAGCTATTAGAAAATATATATACTTTTTTCGATGTACAAAATGGCTGACTACTAATATTTTATTTTGTTATCTTTTTTTTAGGCACTCCACGGCGTGACATTTAGCATCCACAATCTTTTACCTAGAACAAAAAACAAAAATTCTCGTCAATCTACATTAGAATACCTAGAGAAGTACGTACGGAATTTAAATGATATTGTTTTATTCAAAAGTTATAGGTGTTTGAGCTTAAGAAATGATTTTTCAGTGAAAAATTTCGTTATAACTGCTCATAAATTGCTCATAAAATGCAAAGTTGTCGATTAATCAGAAATTCCGTACGTACTTCTCTGCGAAATGCAATTAGGAACATAACTTTTAAATTTTAAGTAAATCGAGTGAAAATTGTTAAAGTTATTTGGCACGCCAATTGGAAAAAAGTTGTTTCGAGAAGTTTGGAGTAGTCGGCCATTTTGTACATCGAAAAAAAGATATATATATATATATATATATATATATATATATATATATATATATATTCTAGCAGCTTTATATTCATACTAAATAGATGTGTAATTAATTTTATCTGTGAATCACTTTTTCATACAAAAAAAAATCGTTAAATTCGCACACGATTTTATACCCGTTCATGTGGCCTAAGGCCTTAAAATACATAGAGTTTAATCTCATAAGAAGTATTTTTATTTTGACACCCATGAGAAAGAACATTTTTGATGATTTTCATAATTACTTACAATCGACATTGGTTATTGAGCACACGGTTGATCATTATCGACTTTACTAGTGAGTTCATGTTTTAAGCAGTTGGCAACGCTACATAACCTCACTTTAGAAGAATTCAAACATCACCTCACAACGACGCGACAAATGTCAAAACATGGTACAAATACGTGTAAGTGGTCGTTTCTTTTTTACAGAAAATTGATCTGCTTTTGTTTACGCCGATAAATAATAAGAGATTGGGCAGTTTTTAAAGTTTCGTCTTCGGTAAAAGTACAGAACGAAAACAGAATAAAATTTTAACGTTTTTTAAATAAAAATGTTTACAGCCGCTTTCATATGTATATTTGTATACGCAATAATCAATTAAAAAAAGATCAACAATCAACATATTTTTATTAATTTTTTATCATTCGTTTTATTATTACTTTTATTCTGTTCATATTGTATTTAGCATGATCTGCAGCGTAGGCATGCGGCGACATTCATATCGCATTCTGCGTGAACTGCCGTCTAGGAATTTCCCCTAGCAATCACAGCTGACGGTCCGATCATCGTTTCGAGAAAGATAGATGCCGCATAACAATATTTAGTAAATTATTGTAAAAAAATTACGCGGTGGATCAGCTACAATTTTTGCAGGTGTAAATTTTATGTAAATTTATCATTTCCGGTAAATTTTTCGGTGGTTACGTTTGAGTGCGTGTATTTTAGGCCAACTTTCAACGTTCATATCTCGGAAATGGTACGGCGGAGTGGCTTAAAATGTTTTATTTCGACGTGGTTAATGACATACTATCTCTTTCTCACAAAAAAATAGGAGGTTAAACGTCAGTCGATTTTTGAATTGTTTCTTCCGAATCACCTTAATCAGTCTTATAATTCCCATTGAGATCAAAATCAACTTGAGCAACATTACAATAAACTTTAGCAACATAATAATAAATTTGAACAATAAATTTAAACACATTTAAATGCTTAGTGTCAGTTTAACCCCATTTTACGATCTACCCTGGAAATAAATACTACTACCTATAACAGTGGCTTAAAAAAAATAATTATAAAATATCGTATAAATAATCGACAAGTTATAATGACATCGATAATAATAATAAACGGCAGCGACGAAGTAAACGATAAACTATGGCAAAATAATTGAAAACAATAACTCAATTGCAAAATACTGTATAGAGAATTATGATTGCAAAAATTATTCCCAGAATACATTAAAAAAAAATCATCAGTCATAATTGTCATCAAATAGATCGTGACGCTATATTCGATAACTGTTTGTACATTATTTTCGCCCAAATATTGTTGCCCCTAGAGAGAGGTTGCATTTCGCGAATATTGAGAGTAAAAAGTGACGAGTGAAGAATGAAACGAATTTTCAGCCAGTTTTGGGAGACATGGTTGAGATAGCGAGCCAGCTGCCGGATTTGCAATTGCACCCGGATGAAATAGCGAGACGAAAGAAATCAGCGATCACTTCCGGTTACCACGACGGGGACGAGGAGGACGTGGAGCAGCAGCAGCAGCAGGAGAGAGCCAAGTGCGGTTGGCTGTGCTTCAGGCCGTCGTATCTTCAGAAATTTCGTACCGCAAAATGGGCACTATTCTGGCTATGCTGGGCCGGTGCGATGCAAGGTAATGAAATCCCATAACGTTCACATCCAATAAAGATATCTCCGCCTTTTCATCTTTCGCCTCTCGCTCGTCGTTGCTTTGCATTCTTCTCTTTTTTCACCACTATATTTTGGAAATCTTGTCTTCTGTTTACTTTTTTCAATTTTCATTGGCGACATCTTTTTAATTAATTACTTTTTCAAATTGCCGATCTTAGGAATATTGTTTTTTATTTTTTTATTCGCTTCGTTCGTGTTGGTTTATAATGATACTAATAATAGTTCACTTTGTTATTATTATTAATTAATAATAATATTGACATTGTTATTTCATACTCGTTTTATTTATTTTTCATCTTTCCATGCATTCATTATTATTCTTCTTATTTATCATCAGTAAGGAAATGATCCTAATGATTTATTGAACTGTCGCATTAGGACGTCTTATCGTGGCATGAATATTTATCTTTGCTGGATAATCGCTCGATAAGATTGACGGTATCGTCTGAATAGTCATACATATATATATATATATATATATATATACACGCACACACACACACACAAATTGGTCATTCACTATTTACATACTTGGAATCGTGAAGATATTCATTTCTTGTTCATAATTACTGGAACCCAAAATGACTCATTATACCCGAGTGATAAAAAACGATTAGATATTCAATTTCATTATATATATATATATACTATTATTATAGATATTTTAATATAATAATAATAATAATAATAATAATAATTATTATTATTATTATTATTATTCAAAAGTCACAATGTTTTTCAGTGTAAATTGAGGAATCCCGTTGCTCGGAGCACTTAAATCTAATAAAAATAACCGTGAAATTATTATTATCGTTATTAGTATAAACGATGTTGTCATTATTTTTATTATTCTTTATTATCAATTTTGCTATTTTTCTTTCTGTTATTATTATTGTGCAAAGAAATATTATTTGTTGTTTTTATTTTTGCCATTTTTTGGATTATTATTTATGTTTTTTAAAATTATTATCATTATTATGAGATATTGTACATCTCAATTTAATTAAACGAATGATTTGAATATAATATGACGATGCGTCGGAAGAAACGTGAGAACAATAATTCGCGGGGAGTGTGCACGTAAACACGTGTTATCGTAATTAAAATTTTTGACAAGCCAGCACAGGCGTCCGGGACCGGTTTCCTGGACATGACAATGTTGATTCGGATATGCACGTAGGAATACGTTCATTGTTGATTTATCCGCGATATGAGGAGAGGCGGGGAGGGACAGGGGGGAAGTGGTTCGTCCCAAAGGAGCCAGTTTTATATATATATATATATATATATATATATATATATATATATATCGATCTGTCAAACGTCGAGAAATGATGATGTATATGCACAGGAGCAACAGGAGAGAATGAGAGACAGAGAGGAGAGCGAGAGAGAGAGAGAGAGAGAGAGAGAGAGAGTGTGGGTTGGGGAGCTCATCGAAACGCAATTTCGAAGCTTTCAAGCACACCAGCTGCAAACGACGAGTGAGCGAGAAAGTTAGAGCGGAGAGAGAGAGAGAGAGAGAGAGAGAGAGAGAGAGAGAGAGAGAGAGAGAGAGAGAGAGAGAGAGAGAGTACCGTGCTCAAAGCAACCGTGCGAGCGTGGACGAATATATCCGAGTGTCGTGTACTTTGTACATGTACGAAGCAAATAAGAGAGAGAAAGAGAGAGAGAGAGAGAGAGAGAGAGAGAGAGAGAGAAAGCCGCGAGCCGATAACCGGAAATGGAATTTACCAGCAGGAGCAACGTGTAACGTATTGCTTGTGTCGATGTCAAGCCACGCAAATATACGTACACTCATGCATATACACCCTTGCCCCCCCCCTCCCCAAGTCAAATATATATACATGAAGTGAGTTTTGAGGAAATATATTGGACGAGGTTCATTTTGGAAAGTTCATTTCAGATCTCTATATTTTGTCGTTGTGAGTGACACGTGAAAAATTGCCAAAGAGAGAGAGAAACAGAAAGAGGGAGAGAAGGCTATAGAGACTGAGATTAATGAACGAGCCATACGTGAAACCGAGTGCCGAGCTTCGAGACACGAGAAAAAGAGAAAGAGGGACATATATATATATATATATATATATATATATATATAGAGGGAGAGTGAGAGAGAGAAAGAGAAAGTTGACAAATTAAACAAATTAATGAACAATGGAGCTCGATTGTGCCCCAGAGTGCGCGGGCTCAATTGCAAGCGCTGTTCTTTTTTTATTCTTCCTTTCTTACTCTCTGTACGACGAGAAGCATTAATTAGCCCGGGTAAAGAACACAATGTATGGGACAACTAGAGTCAGTCCCCTTTTTTCCTATATGTATATATGAGATATTCCACATGAATCCAGTGGACTTTTTCCCTGACCCCCACCAATCCAATTTTTTTTTCTGATTCCATTGACTTTAAAAGACACCCTGATTTTTTTAAACATTTTTCTAAACAAACCTTAGTAAAAAAAAATTCTCCGAAAAAAATGCCCTGGGTATCAAAAAATATTTTGATACCCAGAATGAATTTTTTTGTCCACTTTTAAATAACCTAAATAAATAAAGTAAAAAAAATCATGAATTTTTCGGATTTTTTAAACGTTAATCGTTCAGAAAGCACAGGAATAATCATACTTCCACTGCGGGTGATAGTTTGAAATTTTTTACATATAATCACGCATTTTTGGGAATTTTTCAGATTTTTAAATAGGGGGGTTTTTTCGGAGATTTTTGTTTACTAAGGGTTGTTTTGAAAAATTTAAAAAAAATCAGGGTGTCTTTAGAGTCAATGGAATCAGATAACAATAAATAAATCTAATCGACGGGGGTGAGGGAAAAAGTTCACCGGATTCACGTGGAATACCTCATATACAGTACCAGTAAACAGTTTTCGATCACTTTGGATCAAACAACGACAAAGCGAAAAATATATAAGATTGACGAACCACCCCAACAACTCTAGCCTGAAGGCTTCTGTACTGCGTTCAACGAGGGAACGACGCCGTTCCGAACCTAAATTCGTCCGGTAGGGTCAGATCCCGCCGAATACACCGCTCCCTTTACCCTTTCTACGTAGATTTTTGGCGCCGGACCCAATTGTTACGCTTATAGAGCATGGATGCCGGTTTTCGATAATACCGGAAAACCGGAATATCGGACGAAAAATCCGATATTGAAAGCCGATATTGGACTCGAATAATACCGATATTTTGATATCAGATTTGAACGAATTAAAATATCATTATAATTGTTATTATTTCCATTTAACGGGGTCATACACCATGTGACAGCTATTTTTTTCGGTTTTTTTGGGATTTTTTTTTTTTGGAGAACCATTAAAACATACTATCTTTCAATTTTTACCACACATTTATTAACATTTTAACAGTCGCTCAAAATTTTATCAAGCAATAATAACGAGTTGAATCGACTTTACATCTTTCGGAAGACATTCATGTGTAAAAAAAGTCGGTTGACGGCTGTCATGACTCCGGAGGTTTTGCTCATTTGAAATAAAAAAATGAAAGGGTATTTTAATTTGTAGAATTTGTAATTTCGGCTATCTCCGAAATTGGAGTAAAGTAAAAATATCAAAAATTGAATTTTTGGCACGGTATTGAAAATTGAATTTCAAGTTTCGTAATTTTTTTCGACTTTTTCAGTCTAAGGGGTTTTCTCACTTTATACGCTAAAGAAGGCTATTTTCATGAATTGTTTTGATAGGTTTATATTATAGATATTGATTTAAAGTTGTTACACTTAGAAGATGCACTTTCGAAATACATTTTATAAAAATTCTTTATTCAAGTCATTATTTATAGACGAAAATGGTAGTTAAAAATTTTTTTTTTT
The DNA here is from genome assembly GCA_944452715.1 of Ophion slaviceki. Lineage (NCBI taxonomy): Eukaryota > Metazoa > Arthropoda > Insecta > Hymenoptera > Ichneumonidae > Ophion > Ophion slaviceki. The sequence continues at coordinate 15,054,835 of OX101795.1, forward strand.
TTGAAAACTACAAAACTTTTTTAATCGATCAATATACCATCTTAAAGAACACATCTTGAAGAACTTTCAGTAATTTTTTTATTGAAAAATATTACATTGTTTAGTGGCAAATGGCCGTCAATGAAATAATGTTTTTATATACACGGTTTGCGGTGACCAACATTGCGGCGAAGTGGATCTGAAAAAAAAATGCGGATGGATTTACTCAAATATAAGTATAAACTAGTCTTTAATCGAAGGATTTTAAAAAATATTTATTTTTCACAAAATGGCGGACAGTCAAAGTTAATGGTTCGATTTTAACGAAAAAAAAACGGCCGTTTTTTGGCTATAAAACGGCCATTTTTTTTTTTCAAACAAAAAAATCGAACGACTAAAGACTACATTTTTATGTATTAAATAAGCCTGCAAAATTTCAAGAAGATCGGTTCATTAGTGTTCGAGTAATCTTGGTCACCGACTTCAGAAATGCCATTTTGAGAAAAACGCGTTTAAAGTTTCAATTTCAGTTTACACGAAGAAAATTTTTTTTTTTGTAAACTTACATAGAGTCATCTATTCCGGGCATAAAAAAAACTGCACTTCAAATTGCACTTCAAAAAAATGCAATAAAAACAAATCGATTTTTTTTTAATCGCAAGTGGGGGTAACCCCTTAAAAAAATAATATCCATAAAATGGTCAACTAATCATGTAAAATTAGCGACATCTAGCCATCCATATAAAATCTCACTAACATATACAAACAAATTCATAGCCGACTGTGTTTGTATGTGAAAAGTTTATATGCAGCAATTAGTCGTAAGTTCAATCCAAATGACAGTCTTTCTTATTTTTTACAAGCATTCCATGTTCCTAACGTACAAACTCATAAAATAGTAAACTGCTAGTAACAACCAACTAATAAAATCCATTATAGACTAAAAAGTGGAAAGTAATTTATATGTAAACAAAAAAATAAGCTTTTATTTTGTACTAAAAAGTAGAAAATAATTTTGGTCACCTAGTTACCTATATGGGACCATAAATGAAAGCTTGGGGGCGCTCAAAATTTATACATATAATCGTTACTTTACATAAATCCGTGAACATATTAACGGTATTTAATTTACTGTAAAACAACTTTAGATTTCTTAAATAAAAATCCTGAAACTGAGTATAAACGTGTGATAATAATTTCTCTAATTACTATTGTCCCAAATTAAATACGGTTAACGGAACTAAATTGATCAAATTTATTAAACATTTAAAAATTTGAGCGCCCCAAGCTTTTATTTGTAGTCACATACAGGTGACTCGGTAAAACAAAATTCTACTCTTTAGTTCCTTGAATAAAGGCTCGTTTATTAAAATATTTTTTTTTACATATAAATTGTTATAAATACTGTCGTTTCACTCAGGTATACACTATTATTTCTACAACTTCCATCTTCACTTTCAGGCGTCTAACATTTTTAATCGAGGTTTCCCGTAAGTATCCGATTCCGATTACCGGTACCGGTGTTCCGATATTACAACTTGTTGATATCGAAGTAATACCGGTAATTGAAAAAGCTCCGATGGTCCAAACTCTAGTTATGGTGCTACGGTACTTGAGCAGCAAGCCCCGCTACTCTCACTCGACCCACAGGCCGCTCGAAGCTGCGCGGCGCTGTGTCGTTCTCTCGTTGAACGCAGTAAAGACCGTCGCGGCCAAATGAAATGAGTAAAACGAGTCGAACTTTTGGACCCAATGAGAATATTACTAAGAAGGAACATCACTTAAGTGTTCGCCTTCGAATTTGTTGAAATTCATATATGTGATAAAGCATTGAAAACCATCAGACACGTATTTTTTTTCTATCGGCGGGAAAACGACTTTAAGGGGAGAAACCAACCCCTCTAAGAAAAGCGCATAGGCCCTTAACTTAATTTTTTTTCAATACTCCTATAGTGGATTTTTCATCGCTTGACATTCGAAGCATTTTGGTTTTGGTTTATTTCAGATCGGTTGACTGCTTGTGAGTATAACTCCAAACGCACCCCTCGACACTGATAAAAGTATTAAAAAATGGTTTTAACGATAAAAGAATAATTAAAAAGATAAATATAAAAAATTGAAATTAAAAATAAAAAAACTTTTATTTTTAAATAATCAAAAACTTGAAAATTATAAAAGAAGACTTGTGCTAGTCTGAACGACTGCCAATTCCTTTCAAAAACTCCTAGGAAGAAAGTACATGCACAAAAAGGAAAAACAATATGCTACAGAAAAACTCAAAAAATAATTCAAAAAAGCTTTTTTTTGCGAAAAATGAAAAAAGATTGCATAACATACGTAGATTGTGATTCGAATAGGTACACCAGGCATTAAGATTTTTCCTCTTGCGGACGTCACTTTTCGGACCCACCTGTACACATATGAAAAGACGCAGATGAGAAAATCGTAAAACTGCATCCTCGCGTTGCTATTTCCCAGAAGAATTATCATCGCGAAAGAATTCCCTCAACGAATTCATACGCACGTGTTCGCGTAATCGCGAGCTTCGCTAAATACCACTCTGTTCGTCTTTTGTGTTGCAGGAATGGTAGTGAATGGTTTCATAAACGTCGTCATAACGACGATAGAAAAGAGGTTCGGGCTGAGATCGTCGCAGACCGGGCTCATAGCTGGCGGATATGACATTGCGAGTTTTTTTCTTCTCGTACCGGTCAGCTACTTGGGCGGACGATCGAGAGCCTCGAAGCCAAGGTTCGTCGGACAAAAATGCGCGTTTCATTATTTTTTTTATATTATAATACAACGAGAATAATAATAATAATAATAATAATAATAGCAAAGTTATGATAAAAGAAATAACAGCCTTGTTATAAAAAAAAGTGTCGTATTATCATTTGAAAAAGAATTTATTCATATTGTTCATGTTTTATCGATTCTACTTGTACCTAAAATTAATTATTAATTTTGTGATAAAATGAAAATTCAAGTAAAATAAAATGTATTATTAATTCGATTCATTTTTGCTTATTTATTACAATTATTTTTGAACATTAAAAACAACAATAGTAATATTAATAATAATTAGAATAGAATAGTCATAATAAAATAAATTACAGCCGGGTTATAAAAAAATATTGAATTATTATTATTTTAACTAGTTTATAAATTTTCTTATTTTTTAATTTATTTTCATTTTATATAAAGTTGATAGGGCATGGTTCCGAAACCCCCCAACCTCCGATCGAGCTGAAATTTTGCCCAGACCTCCCCTTTAACATTTTAAGACAACCCCTAAAGCGATTTTTGGCGACGCGCAATAGTTTTCGGGTTTGGGTTTGTTTGGGTATTTTTGTTTGCGCGATAACATATATAGAGGTGTGAACGGAGACGTAGCTGATATAAATATAGTCTGCGGGCGTTGAAATAAAACTTAAGGCCTTATATACGCGATTTCGCCGATTTTCGAAGGTACTTTTCTAGACGCGGTTAAAAAAATGACGTATATATTGACAACTTTTTTTTACAGATCATTTATGCACATGGTTAAGTGTATGTAAAAAAATCCCAAATATTAACAAATGGTGGAGATATAACATAATAAAGCAATGTATTTTTTTGCGCGCGCGTTGATGGTTAAAGTTCTCGGCATCGATGTGGGTGTCTAAAAAAAATGAACATATTTATAATTGCATAATGAATGTATCTTCAGTGTGAACCAACAATATTAGAAAAAAAAAATTATTATAATAAAAAATCGAAACTTAAAATCTTTTCACTCAATTTTCTGTCGGTATTTTATTTTTTATATTTTTTTGTTTTATTGAAATTTTTGTTTCTGTGGTTCACACGACCGGTGATGATACTAAGAATATGTTGTAAAAATTTCAAAACGATCTGAACCTTCGTTCAAGAGTTAGAACTTTCACAAGGTTCAAAAAAGTGAATCGTGGAAAAACGGCTTTGAAGTTGGCGGTCGGACGCACTGCGCGGTATCTATTATTTAGGTCTAAATGCTGCAACTTTAACAATTTTTGGAATTTTTCAATTCTGTAAAGCTTAAAATATTTCCAACCGTTCAGGCTAATGGAATAAAAAATAATTAAAAAATGAAAAATTTCAAATTTTTCGCGCATATAAGGTCGTAAAAATTAAATATCTCGAAAACTATTGCGAGTCGCCGAAAATCCCTTTAGGGGTTGTCTTAAAACATTGAAAGGAAGGTTTGTGCGCAATTTCAGCTCGATCGGAGGTTGGGAGTTTTCGAAACCTTACGCAAATAATAGTAATAGTAGTAGTTTATTACGATCTTTTACGACGATCCGTCTCTTTTTTTGGCCTCACTTCACTTTCCATGGTCCCACTCTTTCCTATTATTTTATATTTCTTATTGCTAGTAGTTTTATCGCCTGTGCGGGCCGCGCTGAAATTCCCAACTTTGAATTATCAGAACGCTCAAAACTCCGAAAGAATTTTACACGAAAGACCAAAACTCCGAAAATCTGAACACCGTCAAAATAATTCGGCTATGGAAGTTTTAAAAGTTTCAAAATTTTCAATAAATTGACGAATTATTTCAAGAATTTTTATTTATTAAAAAGTGATTTTGCGTCAATTTTGAAATTTGTCTAGAAAATGTTATACGTTCTGCATCATTTACAGTCAACTGTGTAGACTTTCGCTGGCATGATCTTGACATCGAGGCCGGGTTGAAATTCCGAACTTTGAATGCTGCGACGGTTTAAAATTCCTAATTTTAATTTCCCGAAATTACAAGTTCTGTCGAAATCATGCTAGCGAAAGTCTACCCAGTTGACTGTAAATAATGTAGAACGTATAACATTGTCTAGGCACATTTCAAAATTGACGTAAAATCACTTCTTACCAAAAAAAAATTCTTGAAATAATTCGTTGATTTATTGAAAATTTTGGAACTTTTAAAATTTGCATAGCCGAATTATTTTGACGGTGTTCAGATTTTCGGAGTTTTGGTCTTTCGTCTAAAATTATTTTGGAGTTTTGAGCATTCTGATCATTCAAAGTTCGGAATGTCAACGCCTGTGCATATTCTACATTTCGCGTTTACATACTCTTTTTTCCTATCTTTCCCGACATTGACACATCTTATCCTCGCGCACGTTTTTTTTAATTCTCTGCTAATCACCTTGTCCTCGGAAAAATTTTCCATGTGTATACCTGTTTTCATCTATATCAATGTGTATATCAATTTTGCTTCAATCGTCTTGAATATCTTGTTCAATTTTAACTTTTATGCCTCTTTATGTGTTCCGTCCAGCTCTCTTACATTTCCATTCCATACGACTGGCCATATTGCCCCTCACTTACGCTTCCCATTGCTTCTTTTAATTATTTTCCCCATTTTGGTGGGTCACCATTAAAATTCCTCTCACTTCTTCCCTTATGGATTTTTTGGACATCGACCATCCCCATCTTCATTATTTCAACCAGATACCTTGCAGCCTTTTTCCGTACTTCGAAGTCCATTCCCCTGTAGCCCGCTTCCATTCGCCAAATATAGTTTGGGGTGTTTTGACCAATTCCGATGGCCATTTTAACATACCTTGCTTGGAATTTTTTCTACCTCCTTCCTCCTATCCCATCCCCCTATTTCGGGTCCATACAGCATTTCCCTTTTTACTATTACCTGAATTAGGTAGGTGAAGCAGGGTCAAAATGAAAACGCTAAGGTCATGTTCAAATAAAAAAAAACATGAATCAGCCGACTTTAACTATTCCTTTAAACTAATCAACATTTATTGATCTTTGAATTTGGAAAACAAAAAATCAGTCTTTCTGATTGTTAGCATACAATATATATTTTTACGTAAACCTTTATTTTTCCCATCTTGCCCCACATGCGGTGCAAAATGAAACAGCGCTGGGATTGTGATAAGCCAATCGTCTAAGTTCTGTGGTACTTAATCCGAATAATCTTGCTTCCATATCTTTCGAATCATTTTTTAGTTTTGCTTCATCCTCTGGTAGGAACCAAATGCTCTACTAGCTCATTTCACACTTTCCAACGTAGATAGTGGTACGTTGTAAAATATTGCGGCTCAGCGATAGCTTGTATACATCTTGCCCCATTGGACGGTTAACGAATGAACAATGAATAACGCAATAACCGTGCAAATTTCTTACAAACCGTTCTTATTACATTAATAATTAGTACTTTCTTTGTGTTTACTTAAGGTAACGGTACCAATGCTCGGAAGGTTGAGGGCGTCCCTAGATTATAGGATTCCTATCTCATTTGAGGACCCAGTAGCGGACTAAGCCCGTCGGAGGCCCGGGGCGGCATATAAATGAGGCCCCCGGTCTGGTAAAAAATGGATGTATTATTGATGATATGTAATTTTACTATACGCCCTACTTATGATATGGGTAAAAAAGTTAGAAGACGGATCAGCATTCAACACAGCACCTAGCAGGTAGAGTGCAAAGAAATAATGAAGACTATAATAAGAAAGTAACTTTTACTGTACTTATACGTTTAAAAATAAAGCTTTTGCTTTGTAACTATCTTAAATATTTTCGTGCTTTCATTTAAGACGGAATGTCACCTCATCGCGGTCGGTATGGTAGAACAATCATAGATACCCAAAAATGTCTGAGACGGCTCTTCAGATCCCGTCGAAACTTTGCCAAATGACGTCAAATAGATAGACAAACAGCTGTTTCAGAGATTTTTGGGTATCTACAATTGCTCTACCATACCGACCGCGATGAGGTGTCATTCCGTCTTAACTGAACTTCTCAATAACGTCGTTGAATTCTATTTCCCTTGAAACTTTCCTTTCAATTGATAGAATGGACAGATTGACCAGGCGTTCTTGGTTCATCGTAGATCGACGATAATTTTTTATAAATTTCTGTTTAGAAAAACTTCTCCCGCATGATGCGACCGAGACACAAATGGTGAAGAAGTATTGGATTATAAGTGATAAACAGGGCAAAGATTCACTGAAGTCCCATTTAATAATAATACAGGTTTGAAAACGACCACGATATGTTTGGCGCGCTAAGTCGATCTACTTTTCTTTACATTTTTCGCCACTACGTGGCATTGCTGTTGACGGGTACGTGTGTGACATGGACAGAATATCTTCTGTCTATCTCTCCCACTCTCCAGATCGGGGCGCATGCGCCGTCGACCCGGCCCCCGAATATGTGATGAGGATACGAATGAAAAACCAAATGAACAAATAATGCGCTTACTGAAGACTAAACTGATTGATAGACCCATTCTCTGAAAAGTCGCAGCTACGAAAACTCGTCTGCTAGTCACATTTTTCTAGGTTTAATCCTGAATGTTTTCTCTAAACATTCGGTGACCACCTGTTCTTATTGTCGCTACGAAATCTTTACAATATTTTACACGTGTGAGCAGTTTATATCTGGCATCTAGAGTTATTTAGTGTTTAAATTATTACATAGAAATGTGGCCAGCGCGTTATCTCAATAAAGGGCCGTATAAATGAGACCTTTTTTAAAGTTGCCATTTTTTGTTAAAAGTTCGGTAAATTGGCTTGCAATGTTACCAGTATACGGGGATGTATTATCACTTGATTATAGACGGAAATCAATTAATTGTTAAATATTCGAGTTCGCGAATGAAACGCCTTAAGGAGTTTCGATACCGAAATCGAAATGGTTGTAGACGATTGAAATTCATATCACCGAGAGATTAATTTAGGATGCATTAACTGTCCAAAAATGAATCCGTTTCACCACATAGTTTCGGAGATTTTGAAGGTTCAAGTTGAGTTTTGTCCGAGTATTATTAATGAACCAAGTGGAGAAATCCCTTAATTTTTGAACACGACATTCCTGACACTAATCGCAGTTTGTTCATTTTTTTCATTTAAATTGAAGCATTATTTAAACCCCTACAGCTCTATAACTAGTGTTTCCCCTGTTGTTATTCTTTAGTGGGTATGGATGTAATTTCTTTAGTACGTATGTATGTCATTTTTATTACGAAATTTCTCTGTTGTTCGGATCTAGTATTTATGTTTTGCGCCAAAGCCACCATAGAGTGAGCGGGGCCTACCATTTTTATGGCGCTGGCCATAAGTAGGTAGAGCTTTATGCTATATTGACAATTGCCATCATGACCTGGGGGACTATTACGGTTCTCCGTTTGGGTGAAAATGACAAAAGTGAGCAGCTCACCCTATTACGGTTCTCTTCGCCTAGTGAAAATGCGAGATTATTCACGTGAGTTTACTCGACACGAAATGTCATGTCAAAAATCGGAATGCGCATGCGTGAGCATCTTCCTAACGTAGCAATGACACGCCCAAAGCTAATACATAACACAAGTTACTATGAAATAGCTGATTCAGAGACAGTAGCATCTCGACGGCTAATAATTAATAAAATTCAGCAACTTAAAGTTGATATCGTAGCGAGTTAAGTAATGTCATTCGATAATGATGAATAATTTGCTGATGATTATGGTTTTGCGAAATCGGGAAAATCGAATGCTTCGTATACGACGATCACTGCGCGATGCCTTGGATCCCTTCAGTATAACGGAAAAAGAATATATTGCATAATAGTTCGATTTATTAACATAAAACAATTATTCTATCACTGTATTATAAGAACCGTTTTATGTTCTAATATGATAAAAAAATTACCAGTATTTTTTTATTTAAATGGCTGTATCGCAACCTGCCTCCTGCTAAATCTTCGTCTTTTTTCATAAAATCTAATCACATTTGTTTTTGTTTTTCGGTAACATTCTTGTTGCTAACTCAGATTCTATTTAAAATTGTTGCTCATTCGAGTGAAAAGGTTGTTTTTGTTGATGCGCACTTCTTTCGTTTTGGGCTAAGTTTGATAGGCGTGCTAGTATACCCCTTCTACGGTGTCGTGAAAATGTGAGATCACTAGTCGGAAGTTCCTAGTGATGTGACATTTTCACCCGACCGATCGATAATAGCGTGACTAAACTCACGTGAGATGAAAATGCGAACAGTGAGAAGTCTCACCCGAGAACCGTAATAGGTCCCCTGATAACAGGTAACCTACCTACTTATGTTTATATTTTGCATACGTACGGGGCCTCCCACCCCAAACTGCCCCTTACTGAATATATTTCGGCCTCGGTTGGAATTTGACTAAAAATGACTTCTCGAGATTTGGTGGCCCCCCAAGACAAGAGGCCCGGGGCGGACCGCCGCCTCCGCCCCCCCCCCCCCTTAGTCCGCCACTGTGAGGGCCGATTTTTTTTAGAAAATAACTGGAACTGACGTCAAGCTCATAACGTCTAGCTTTCAAAACACATGCAATAACTGTTGGAAAGTTAAATATGTTAATTTTTATGCATTTTAAAGTTGAATAATAGCAAATGTACCGATTTTCGGACAGCTGTTAGCGTTACGTCCCTGTGTTCGGATACTATCATGTCCCAATTTTCAGACACGTCCCTATAACTAACCATTATGAGGTCCTAGATTTCGGACATCCAGAAATTAATTATAGTTACATGGTTCAAATTGACCAGGTACTTAAGATCTCTTTTATTCATCCGTAGGTGTACGAGCAATAAGTAATGCGGAATATATTTGTGCAACAAAATAGACTTTGAATAAATATATGTGGGTAAACACTGAACATACAATTTGCTCCATCGGTGCAACCTGGACTTTACGAGGAGTCAGAAATAGAGCAATATTTGCAGTAGTCAACTGGACGACAAAAATATTCTTTCAAGCTCGAAAATATTGTATTATTTTATTGGATCATAGTGTTATTTTCACGATTTTTTGGTGACTCGACGCCGTTAAGCAATAATTTGATATATTAGTTACGAAAGTAATCCTCCGGGCACATTTCAGATATATAAGGAAAAATAACGCGTCGATGCTATATAACCTCGCGGAAGGCCGGCCACATAACCTCAAACTTTGTTTGCATCACGATTAGTTACGTTGGATTAAGTCATTTATCTATTGTATAATCTAAATGTGGGATACATGTACACCAATTGCTTTTCTCTTCTTCTTTTCACAATAATCGCGCACTAACAAGGAAAGGTTGCGGGTCGATCTCTCCGATTTCGATTAAATTTGGCATGCTTGTAGAATGGGTAAAAATAGGCGATACGTATTTTTCTATTTGTGCGGAACCCGATTTTTAAGGGTTGAAACGCACCCTCGAAAATTGAGGTGTTTTTCATCGATAACGTTTTAACGGTACAAGATATGAAAATATTTCAAATTGCAACAATGTTCATTTTTTCGTGTACTATACATTGGAGATGAGAACGATAGCGTTATCGAAGAAAAACGAAAAACACCCCTATTGTCTGCTATTGTGAAATATTCGAACTAAAGTCCGAACAGTGGGACCCGTTCGAGCATTGGTACCGTTACCTTACCTGTCTCTAATCAATATGAGCAACTCGATTGAAGGGAAACGATGGTAAAGTTTATCAAAAATTAGATCGTTTAGTCAAAAAATCGATATTGTTTTCGCACTCGAGACGCGTTCTTCCGCCACAGTGATACGTTCACACTTATTTTCCGTCCCGCCGCCTCTTCAAACTCCAACAGGAGGACTGTGCATGCACACGCTGATCAGTAGCTAGAGTTATGATTCATCTTACCCCGCGTATTCGTCTTGCCCCTACTTCCCCTACAGTCTTCTTTTGAGGCTATAAATTCTTGCACTATAAAATGATTCATTGATACTTTAGTAAAGTGAAATTTCAAAAAAAATTCTAAAAATGCCTTTTTATATATTTACTAGCTTTCCGGACGCGACTTCGCTCGCGTAGACTTGTGATGAATGCTCCCTAATGAAATGTGCTCCTGAAATGTTTCATTAAGGAACACGTAGAATTGCGTTGAAGAGTATTAATACTAAGTTTCAAGTAAATCTGAACAGATATTTCTTTTACCATACAAACTTTCCTACCCCTCTTTTTCTCCTAAGAATTGAATTTCCAAAAAGGCTGAAATTTAATTAATTGCGTCTAAGAGCAGTAATACAAAGTTTCAAGTAAATTTGACCCGATTTTTTAATTTTCCATACAAACTTTGACACCGCCATTCCGTTTAGGGGTTGAATTTCGAAAAACGCTAAAATACGTATTTTATTAATTGTGTTGAAGAGCTTCGATACTAAGTTTCAAGTAAATCTACTGACCATTTTTTTTTTAATTTTACATCCAAATTTTGCCACCCTCTTTTTCCCCTTAAGAGTTGAATTTCTAAAAACGCTGAAATTCGTATTTCGTTAATTGTGTCAAGAACCACGAATACCAAATGTCAAGTAAAACCGACCAGATTTTTTTATTTCCCATACAAACTTTGCCACCTCTTTTCTTTCCTTGAAGGTTGATTTTCGAAAAATCCCCTCTTAGTGGGTGCTTACGTCACAAAAGCAAACTACTGTCCGAATTTCGTGTAATTAGCTTCGGCGTTGATGAATCAGTCAGGACATGTTCTTTTATAGGTATACATAATTCAATTAATTTGTATCAATTATTATGATTATCATTATTGTTGCAATAATTATGTAGTGACAATAACGTGCGTTCTGTGGACTGAAAAAAGGTACATCGGCGCGGGTGTCGTGGCCCTCGGTCTCGGTAGCCTAGTCTTCGCATCGCCGCACTATCTCGCTGGCAATTACAGGGGTGGTCAGCAGTCCGAGTACGTATGTCAAAGCTTGACCAACTCGAGTCTACGATCCTCGGTGAGCAGCCGGAGCATTGACCTTACGTGACGTTTGTCTCTACCCCGTTTTATTCCAAATTTAATAATAATTATATATACATATATGTGTGTGTGTGTGTGTGTGTGTGTGTGTGTGTGTGTGTGTCGATTTCAGTCGTCCTGCGACCTTGACAGTGACCTCGAGCATGCCGAGGCTGAGCCCTATAGCGGCCTCTATCTCGGACTTTTCCTAATCGCTCAGCTCCTTCACGGCGCCGGGGCTGCGCCTTTTTTCACCCTCGGCGTTACTTACATCGACGATAATGTCTCGAAGAAAATGTCTTCCGTCTATTTGGGTGAGGAAAAAATTTGATCATCATCATTGTCATTATTTTTAGCATGATAATGATCATTATTATTGACACTGATCATCATGATCCTTAACGTCAACGAGAATAAATGTCCAACAGGTATCTATTATACAATGGCCGTCATTGGTCCCGCGTTGGGTTACGTGATCGGCGGTGAGCTCTTGAAGATTTACACGGATTTTCTCGTCATCGATGCTGGCTCGTGAGTGCATTTTTGTTTGTTTTTCTTTGATTTCGTTAAATTTTACCGCGATGTTTACAGCCCTGTTTAAATGAATTGTCAATTCTTTTTCTCAAATAAATTTAATTGATGAGTAGTAAGAAATATATAATCTTTTTGTGAATCTATGAATCATTTTTAGAATAAAGTATTTGTTACTCTATCTATTGAGTGTCCCATTTTAACCTAACACCTGATTTATCTCGAAAAATGCTGCTCCGATCAAGTATTAAGCATGAAAAAACTTTTCGCGGTCAAAGAGGGACGTTCGCCAAAAAAATTGTTTGGTCAAAAATTCAAAATGGCGACGTTAAGATGGCCGTCATGTTTTTTAAAAATGGGATCATGATTTTTCCACCAAAACATTTTTTAGACCGAAACTAACAACTTTTGTAGCAAAAGTTTTTTGCTAACGTTTATAATTTTTTGGTTAGAATACCATTTTTACTATTTTAGCGCTATCCGGAATGTACCACGAGGAGGTAAAGTCTTCAACATCCCTAGTATAAGTGTGCGCGCGTGTGTGGTTGTGAATTAGTTTGGGTTTGTTCAGCCCCCTGATACTGGCCTACTACTCCTATACGATAAACGAAAACGCGTTTTGTTCCGGCTTTTTAGTTCTTGAAATTGCCACTACCTAGCGTTGGCTGTTATGTGACAGCCTTCAGCTCTAAATACTCCGATCAGCTGAACGATACGATACTTTCGTGGCTTTCGCCTGTTATCGTTATTGCGACGTTATTTATTGTGTACGAACGAAAAATCATTAAAACGGAAAATCATTCCAAATATAACAATAGACTTTTATTCATGTAAAATATTCGAAACACCGGCGCGACATACATACATATGCATGCCTGTCACACGACTACTAGCGCCACAGTGCGGCAAGGACATTTTGCGAACAGCATTTATCTACCAGTGTCAGGGGGCTGGGTTTGTTCAATAACCCAAACAAACCCTAAAAAGGATAAGGTCTCTGCAGCTCGTCACTTCCGGTATCAAACAAACTCACACGCACTCTTGGGTTTGTTTGATAACGAAAGTGACGAGCTGCGGAGACCTAACTCTTGTTTGGATATGTTAGAGTTTATTGGCTTTCGTTTAGGTTATTTAACAAGCCCACACAAGAATTAAGTCTCTGTGGCTCGTGACTTCCGTTATCGAACACATCCAAACAAACTCACCCCCCCCCCCCCCACACACACATGCATACTTACGATTGAGATGTTGAAGACTTTATCTCCTCGTGGTACATGCTGGAAAGCGCGAAAATAGTTCAAAATGGCGTTCTAACCTTAAAATTGTGGACTTTATCAGAAAAAAAAATCCTACTAAAGTTGTTAGATTTGACCTAACACGTTTTTTAATGAAAAGAGTCGTGTGTCCATTAGAAAAAAAAAATTCCAACAAAAGTTGTCAGTTTTGGCCTAACAAATTTTTTGGTGAAAAAAACATGTTTCCATTTTTAACATGTCGGCCATCTTAACGACGCCATTTTGAATTTTGGACATTTTTTTCTTGAACTCCCTTATTGAACTAAAAAACTTTTACTATACTCCATACTTGACCCGAGCAGTATTTATCGAGATAAATCAGAGGTAAGATTAAAATGGGACACCCGGTATATAAAGGGTGTCTCAAAATGACCTGACATTTTAAATGATTAATAAAACGTATTATTTATTTGAAAAGTACGAATATTTGTATCTTAATATACGGTACAAACATGGAGGTTACGTGTAGAACACAATATCCGATAGATGCCATAAACGGCATGACTTGGAAGACATATTCTTTCAACAAGATGGCGCAACTTGCCACATTGCGGCGTGTTATCTCGCGCCGCGGCGATGTGAATTGGCCACCAAGATCGTGCGATTTGACGCCATTGGACTTTTCTCTTAGGGGTTTTCTGAAAGGAAAAGTGTATGCCAATGATTCATAGATCATTCCGGAGCTCAAGGAAGCAATAGGGTATTTTACTCTATGTAATAAAAATACTAAGAAAGTATAAATAAGGTAGTTTTCGGAATAAGCAAACGAATAATGTTGGTTTTAATTTATAAAAACACGAAATAAATGCTGTAATTCTTTTTTTTTATACTTTTTATATTTCTTCAACGAACATGCGAAACGGTAGCCGCGATAATGGATTCCGACGTGACGTCATTGACATGGTATAATATATTCTCGTTTGTCATAGTTAATTGTAAATTTTCAAATAATTATCTGTACTTCAAAAAGAACAAATAAGTTTTTTTTCGTACTATGTCTTTGGATGTCTTCTCGTAAGTTTTAACCAAGTCTTCCTGATATTTATATCAATTGGCATTTTAATCCACAACTTTCCCGGTGTTTTTCCACTAATATTCTTACACTTAGGAACAACACACCAATTAGGGATTGTAACTCACTTTTGACCAGAAAAATTTACGTATTCACAATTGGCGCATCGTCGATGTTTACTATGCAAGTGACATCACGAACCGAAGCAGTATGGCGGCTAGCGTTTTTGCGCGGCAATTTGAAATGTAAAATTGAAATGCATTTTTACGGCACTTATAGATTTCATAAAACAGAAATATAAATTCTAGTAGTTTATTACCACCAAAGGAACAAATTGAGACACCTTAAAAAAAAGTGTAATACCCTATTGGACGCTACATTAATAAAATTAGTTCGCAATTATGACAAAATGTTAATGAAAACTTCGTAAAAAAAGTGTACGGTTGCAAACAGGAACGAGGCGGCCATTTATCGAATATTGTGTTCCACACATAACCTCCATGTTTGTACCGTATATTGAGGCCTTAAGCCACAGTAACGGGTATAAAATCATGTGCGAATTTAACAATTTTTTTCGTATGAAAAAGTGATTCACTCGTAAAATTAGTTACACATTTATTTAGTATGAATATCAAGCTGTTAGAAAATATGTATTTTTTACATATATTTGACATTTAGCATCCACAATTTTTTACCTAGAACAAAAAATCTCGTCAATCTACATTAGAATACCTAGAGAAGTACGTACGGAATTTAAAAAATATTGTTTTATTCAAAAGTTGTAGGTATTTGAACTTAAGAAATGAATTTTCATTGAAATATTTCGTTATAACTGCTCATAAACGGCTCATAAAATGAAAAGTTTACGATTAATGAGAAATTCCGTACGTACTTCTCTGCGAAATGTAAATAGGATCATAACTTTTGAATCTGAAGTAAATCGAGTGGAAATTGTTGAAGTTACTTGTCACGCCAATTGGAAAAAAGCTGTTTCGAGAAGTTTCGAGTAGTCGGCCATTTTGTACATCGAAAAAAAATATATATTTTTAACAGCTTGATATTCATACTAAATAGATATGTAATTAATTTTATGAGAGAATCACTTTTTCATACGAAAAAAAATTGTTAAATTCGCACATGATTTTAAATCCGTTACTGTGGCCTAAGGCCTTAAGACGAAGTAGAAGATCTACCACGTGACATACGAGTGCGAGAGAGATGGCTGAAATATTCGAACAGCGATTTCTCAGAGATGAATAATATTTAGGGCAAAAGGAAATCATCAAGCTCTGCGTCAGGGAATTCTCCGGAGGCTAATGCTTTGTTTTTCCTAAAAAAATTAACGATCTATGAGAAAATCGGGTTGGAAAGTATGTGAAGTTAACCGGTGCGATGGTCTAGTGGTTAGCGTGCTCGCCACTAAACCAGCGGACCGGGAGGTCGCGGGTTCGAATCCTAGTCGCGTACATTTCGTCGTGAAATGTTTTTTTTCGGTATTTCGCGGCGAAATAAGACTAGTTCCACGACTGGGGGGCGAACTCGATGACTGGCTGTATTGGTATAGGTTTTCCGCAGTTTCCCTATACCCATGACAAAAATGTCATGATGAATATGATACAGAGGGGGAAGTCGGCTGCGGCCGCAAGAGGGGGTAACAAACGCGACAAGCGTGTACCTAAGGAAAAAACCAATAAAAAAAAGTATGTGAGGTTATGTTGACTTTGTACATGCCCTTAAAATGAAAATATTCGCACTTTTCGTATAAATAATACGGTTTATTAATAAATTAAAATGTGAGGTCGTTTTGAAGCACCCTATATATACACACAGGTTACAAATATTACATGGACTCCGTAGCCGGTAAACTGCACGGTCCATTGTACCAGGGGATATTCCAGGTCTGACACGGATGCCTGTGGTTTTCCCGGGTGCGATGGCACAGAGAAGCACACCCGCGTAGAGACGCGACGATGTTGCGCCCGCCCGCTCCGTTGAAACTTTATTAAATTCTGGCGTGGATTTATCGCGGTTGTTGGCCGAACGAACTGCTGTTACGGTCCTCCTCGCACGCACGAGCGCATGGCAATTTTGCATTCTGGAGAGACGAAGAGAAAGAGAGAGGGAGGGGGAAGGGGGTGAAGCAAATGCTCGAAATTGCACAAGTCGTCGCGTATACCTGTGTAGCACAGGACATTCTCATTGCGCTCTCCAAGGGGCAACAATTCACGCCGGCTGGGCAACATGCGGTAAATCGATTCCCCGCGCAGCGCTTAATGAATCCGTTGCAACCCCTGACACAGATAGATCGCGGGACGGCCCGCGAAACCCGCTAGGCCCGAGTGCTTTCGTTCGGGCGCGCTGCACGAGATGCATAAATTTTGTTCAGCGATTTAAACGCGACTGGAGCATTGTTCGATAATTAATCAAGGTGAATAATTCGTTCAGTAAATTCGATAAATAGTGGAGGATGTTTCCGGGGGCTTTTTTTATTGAAGCGAGGAGATACCTTTGGGCAAGGAAAAAATTGCTGATTTTCGTGATTTTTTATATCAAGGAAAGATTTGTTCACCATTTTTTAGTTTTACAAGGGGAGGACGCCAATCGGGACTCGCCGATTTCGCCCAAACTGCGTGGGTAGGAGGTGGGTCCCGACTTAAGGGGTGAGATGCAGTCAGAGGCGTGCAAAAACGAGCATTTTCAATCATTTTTTTTAATAGTAATTAAGTTTGTTTTACAAAAGTCGTTACACAGACTTTTTATATTATATTTCAACTTGCCTTGTACAAATTTTTAAAGAAAATATTGATTACTTATAAAAATATCGCCATCTTTGTCGGGCCCTCTTCGGTATGTAGTGCTTTGCGGTGACCATCATAAAATTTTACTGGATCATCTGAAATAAAAAAAGCAAAAAAAATCATTAGTTTAATAATAAATCTAGTCCTTAATCGAAGCTTTTTTTCAAACTTAACAAAGTAGCGGCTTCCGACAGATAACTTTCGATTTTCGACCAAAAAATCGCTCGTTTATTGTTTTAAAAAAATATCAATTTTCAACAAAAATGAAAATCCTTCGATTAAGGACTAGTTTTTAATGATATCAATAAGCACACCAAATTCTATGTTCGTAAAATTTTGGGCTCGATGGATGAAGCTAAACTTTTTTTATGTATTTTGATCCGCTGAATCCGAATATCACAATTTTTGCCGAAAAGTCGGGCATTCAATTGTTTATAGCCAATTGTTAAAACAATTTTTCAAAAAATTAAAATGTTTCGGGCTGAGTAATTTTTTTTAAAACATTTCGGCAATTTTAAAACGAAAGTACTCATTATAAAATTTTGCTTAAGTTCATAATTTTTGAGTAATACATTTTTGAAAATTTCTGAAAGAGTTGTCCAATTTTACACTTGATTTATGTAAAGAAATACTAATTAAAAAATTAATTACATCGAATCGTCAATTCCTGGCCCATACAATAGGGCTTCTGCCGATGTGGAAGCTTCCAAAATATCAATTTGTTGTTTTCTTCGAAGCATTCTGCCATGGGGACCCGAGGTCCCTTCACTAATTGTGGGATATCCCGGAAACTATTCATCGGATTGACTTGAAATTTTCAGGGAAAATTTTTGAAACATCACACTTCAAGAAAATGTAAGAAAAAACAACCGATTTTTTGAAAATTCTGACTGCATCTCACCCCTTAACGTTCCTGAAATATTTCGCCTGAGTGGGCCATAGGAAAGGGTAACACGCTCTCCAAAGATTTCCGCGTAGACCTTGAGGGATATTTTTTCAACCATTTCCAAGTCAGCAGCGTAGCGCAGTGGTCAAGCGCATTGCCTGTCACCCCGCTGGCTTGAGTTCGATTCTCGCTGCTACCGTTTTAAATTTAAAATTAAGCTTGTTTTTTTTATTTCTCGCATTGTTCAAATATTCATTGTATAAATTAAATATATTTGAGCAGTTAATTTATATTATTATGGGAAGTTTTCAATGAAAATAAGAATTCCGAAATTTCTTGCAATTATGTGCGCTGCTTTTTATTCATAATCAGAAATCTTTTTTACAGTATTTAGATATTACAGAAACATGCATATTTTTCAAGTTACAAGTCTTGAAACGAAGGTTTCTCCTCTGACTATTTGGATGCAAACCAAGCGTACTGGATCATAGGGGTGAAAACAGGAGCACTGAATTGATGCTGCACGAACGAATGTATTTTAATTGCATGCTCTCAGGTTCTAAATATGATGGAGGGGGCAAAATTCGAACATACCTGAATTATCAAGTCGATTGATTGGCTGGCTATAGGATGGGCCGACTATAGGGGGTTTGAAACAGCTACCAGAGACATGTGCTCTGAACGCACTAAAGAGAACAAAGAAAATGTGTAGGGTGAAGATGTGACGTCAACAGTACGATTCTATGGAAGAACAGATGAAATCACAAACCACGTTTTACAGGGAATACAATTCAAAAATTCATTTAACACAATTCCTTTATTCGATTTTCGGATAAAATCGATAATTATATAAATTAACTGCTCCAATATATTTAAATTCTGTAGTAGCTAGTTGAACATTGCGAGAAATAAAAAAAATACAATAATTAAAATTTTAAAAATGAACGTCAGCAACGAAAATCGAACCCAAGCCAGCGGGAGACAGGCAATGCGCTTAACCACCGCGCTACGCTGCTGACTTGGAAATGGTTGAAAAAATATCCCTCAAGCTGTACTCGAAAATCTTTGGAGAGCGTTTTACCCTTTCCTATGGGTATGTTTTATTACTATAATGTGTCTCAAAATGACCTGACATTTTAATTTACTTACCCTCGCCTGGCCCACTGGGGTCTGAGAAACCCGAACAAAACTCGTAAAATCATAAGTTTTTCGCTTTCCACAAGAGAAAATATTTTTAAACGAGTATATCTCAGAAGTTCTCAACTTTGACAATTCAGTCAATTCTCAATTAATTGGATATCGATTTTTAAAATAGCCATCGAAATACGACTATTTTAAGCGGAGTTACGATTGAAAATCTGATTGGGGTCCCACAAATCCGAGTGTGGCAAGTATGTCCCGAAAAAACAAGTGTGGCATGATAGGGTGAATAAACCGCATTATTTATCTCATTTCATTTTTTTCATTTTAATATAAGGTACAAACATGGAGGTTATGTATGGATCACAATATCCGATAGGGGCCGGCTTGAAATTCCGAACTTTAAATGATCAGAACGGTCAAAACTCCGAAAGAATTTTACCCGAAAGATCAAAACTCCGAAAGAATTTTACACGAAAGACCATAACTCCGAAAATCTGAACACCGTCATAATAATTCGGCTATAAAAGTTTTAAAAGTTTCAAAATTTTCAGTAAATCGACGAATTATTTCAAGAAATTATCGCCAATTTTGAAATTTGTCTACACAATGTTATACGGTCTACATCATTTCCCGTCAACTGTGTAGACTTTCGCTGGCATAATCTTGACGAACCTTGTAGTTTCGGAACATTAAAATTAGGAATTTCAAACCGTCGGCGGATTCAAAGTTCGGAATTTCAACCCGGCCTTCATGTCAAAATCATGCTAGCAAAAGTCTACACAGTTGGCTGTAAATGATGTAGAACGTATAACATTGTCCTAGACAAATTTCAAAATTGGCGCAAAATCACTTCTTAATAAAAAAAAATCTTGAAATAATTCGTCGATTTATTGAAAATTTTGAAACTTTTAAAACTTCCATAGCCGAAGTATTTTGACGGTGTTAAGATTTTAGGAATTTTGGTCTTTCGTGTAAAATTCTTTCGAGGAATTCGAGGTACTATTTTTTCGGAGTTTTGAGCGTTCTAAGCATTCAAAGTTCGACATTTTAAACCCGGCCCCATCAAATAAATGGCTGCCTCGTCCCTGTTTTCAAACGTTCACTCTTTTGACGAAATTTTCAATAACATTTTGCCATAATTGCGGACTAATGTCATTAATGGTGCGTCCGATTGCTTCCTTGAGCTCCGGAATGGTCTGGGGAACATTCGCATACACTTTTCCTTTCAGAAAACCCCAAAGAAAGGAGTCCAATGGCGTTAAATCGCACGATTCTGGTGGCCAATTCACATCGACGCGGCGCGAGATAACACGATCATGACACTTCGTCTGCAATAATTATGCAGTAACAATGCAGCAAATAAGAATTTATATACATCACTCGATCGTGTAATTCTCCATGACTAAACCTCAATACTTCCTGATGCCAGATTAGTACTCTATGTTCACTACAAAAAAAAATGGGCACAACTAAAAATGTCAGGTCATTTTGAGACACCCGTTACTTTTGTCCGGTACGTGGTGTTTTTAAAATTATTTACTAATCTTTCAAAATAGCGGAGGAATGGCACTGTCTTCTAAACGGGTTGCGACAGATGTTGTCAAACGGCGTGACACGTAGCATCGGCGGGATTGATCTGAAAAAAAATCAACATAGATTTTCCTTTCATTAACACTCATACGCAGATCATGAACCAAGAAAAAGTGAGAAATGTTGAAAATCAATTAAATGGTACGCTTTGAAACAAAAAGATTGAATTTTCGTAAAAAAAGGCTTCATT
This sequence comes from Ophion slaviceki, assembly GCA_944452715.1. NCBI lineage: Eukaryota > Metazoa > Arthropoda > Insecta > Hymenoptera > Ichneumonidae > Ophion > Ophion slaviceki. The sequence continues at coordinate 15,075,991 of OX101795.1, forward strand.
TTGGAATAAAGAAATGCTATCGTTGTTTTATTTTCAATAATATTTAGCGCAATATTTTACACAATAAGGTTAGAAAGATTTATACAATATTTTATCAGAATCGGCCGATTAGTTGTTTTTTAGCTATACGTCACGCCAGTTTTGAAAGTGCAGATAAGAAGAACGTGCCATAACTCCGCCATTTTTTGAAGATTAATAATAAAAAACGTATAACAGCCAAAAGTAGTAATAAAATAATCCTTAAAAAAACATGAAAATCAGCCGATTTTTTCCTCGCCTAAAGGTATCTCCCCCTTGATGGAAAAACAAATGAATTTTACAAGATGTTTTTGGGACAAGCGTATCGAGATGACGAGATCGAGATTTTACGGACAATTGATAGGTAGCCTTGCCAAGAAGTTTTTTTTAATTAAAAAATATTGATAAACAATGGAGGAATAATTATTTGAAGAAAGGGCCGCCGTTGCTGCATGACTACTCGGCGGAGATGGCTCTGGCGAGTGGGTTCATCTCTAATAAAAAAAAGTAAATGTAGTTTTAGTATGAGGATGAAAGTTTTGTAGGCTCGAATAGTTTTTTGAAATTTTGAAAATTACCAAAAAGAAAAGTTGTAGAAAAAGCAAGGGATTCTCAACCGGAAGAAAGAATTTTGATAATTTGTTATCGACAAATGGATAAACGTATGAAAAAAAATCATCCGGTCATAGGATAGAAAATGTTATAAACTATGCTCTGGCGAAATTTGAAGCGAATCGGACGAATAGATTTTGAGTAAATCGCAACGAGCCGGTTCACCGTAGCGCAGTGAGCAACCCTTCACAAAAGTCCTTGTAACTTGCCCAATTTTGGAAACTATTACAAAACCTCCATTGCAAATTTGAGTCAAGACCCTAAGCTACAGAAACATCCAATAAAAAATTGCATTTTGTTAATTTAAAACTCATGCAGACCCTTCAGCAGTGCCAAAAATATACCAGGTGTGTGTATCGGCAAAAAAAGGGCAAATCGCAGTGGGGGCGTTTCGCTGTAGGGCAGTGGGCATCCCTTCACAAAAATTCCGACAACTCGCTTAATTTTGGAATTTTTACAAAATATTTGTCGCAAATCACGGTCAAGACCCTATACATATGCAAAAAATCGTATTTTTCAATATCCAAGCTTACGCAGCCCCCTCACAGATAGAAACAAAAAACAAATTTGCCGAAAAACCCGCTATGTTTGGCGTTTTTAAATAATTCCATAAGATTCTCAGCCCCATTGTCCTTTGATTTCCAGAATTGGATTGACGCCCGACACGAATGTCTGGATCGGTGCCTGGTGGATAGGATTCCTCGCAGCGGCTGCGATATGTTTCGCCATTGCGATTCCTCTCCTGGCGTTTCCCGCGACGTTGCCCGGTGAGTGTTGCTCCGCCGAAGTCACCATTCGCTATGACGACCAAAAAAGAAAAAAAAAACAATCAAAAAATATATATATAATAAAAAGCTTTTATTTAATTTACTAAAAGTAGAAAATAATTTCTTCACCAAGTCACCTATATGTGACTATAAATAGAAGCTTGTGGCGCTTAAATTTTTAAATGTTCAATATCATTCGATCAATTCAGTTTCATTAACCGTATTTAATTTGGCACAATAGAAATTAGGGAAATTATTATCATACGTTTATACTCAATTTCGGGTTTTTTATTTTATAAATCTAAGGTTATTCTACAGTAGATCAAATACAGTTGATATGTTAACGGATTTATGTAAATTAAAGATAATATTTATAAAATTTGAGCGCCCCAAGCTTTTATTTAGTCACATATAGTTGACTTGGTCAAAAAATTATTTTCTACTTTTTAGTACATTAAATAAAAGCTTGTTTATTTAAAATATTTTTTTACACATAAATTACTTTCTCCTTTTTATCCTTTAATTGATTTTGCTAGTTACTTGTTACTAGTAGTATACTAGTTTACGAATTTGTACGTTAGGAATATGAAATGCTTGTAAAAAATAACAAAGACAATAATTGGGATTGAACTTACGACTCATGGCTGCATATAAACTTTTCACATGCAAACACAGTCGGCTACGAATTTGTTTGTATGTGTAAGTGAGATTTTATATGGATGATTAGATATTGCTAATTTTACACGAAAAGTTGAAAATTTTATGGATTTGTTTTTTTAATAGTTGAATTATGCATTGTCACCTTTTAGATACATGTTTGCAAAATTTCCGAGCTTTAAGTAGTCGGAAAGTGGGTGAAATATCGATTTTCCGTTTTGCATCTGACAGAAAGTCAAGTTAAATAAAAGGTCGTAAAAAATAATAAAATAAACACCAATAATAACATATAAAAAATAATAAAATAAACAAAATATATGAATAATAAAATAAAATAAATTAGAAAACAATAAATCAATAAGTATGTCTTCATCGTTGCGTCTCGACGTGCAGGTTCCGAAGAATTGGCGAAAGACAAAGTATCGGAGGCCCACAAGGGCTCGTCGGTCGAGGCGTGCAAGACCGGCACGACTGGGGCTGGCAACACCACGGAGGAGGCCTTCTCCATAATTCGTCAGATGCCCAAGGAGCTTGCCGAGTTGTTGAGAAATCCGGCGTTCTTCATGCTCAATCTAGCGGGCGCGAGCGAGGGTCTTTTGATCGCTGGCTTCGCGGCTTTTCTCCCGAAATTGATCGAGAATCAATTCACAGTGAGCGCGAGCTCCGCTGCCCTTCTAATGGGTGATTGTCCTTATTTCTTCCTGCTTTGTTTTTTTCTTTTTTTTTCACCAATAATGACAAACCGCTGAGAAAAAAATCGTGAAACGCAGGAGTGGTGACCGTTCCTGCAGGAGGAGGCGGCACATTCCTCGGCGGTTATCTGGTGAAACGTTGGAACCTCTCGTGCTCGGGAATCTTGAAGTTTTGCCTACTGGCGACCGCAGCCTGTATCGCGTTCACCCTCTGCTTCGCTCTGAACTGTCCTAATCTGGCGTTCGCCGGCTTGACAGTGCCCTATCAGAGTGGCCAGAGGTGAGGTGATAGCCGCTTTCTTTTCTCCAGCTGATTCTGTGAAATTTCTCCTTTATCATGGCATCGTCAGTTTGTCAATTCTGGATTCTATGTGTATTTTTTTAAATATCGTCAGAGGAGAAGCAAACCTAGAAAGCAGTTGCAACACGGCTTGCGGCTGTTCCAACGTCGAGTTCAATCCTATTTGCGGGGCGGACGGTATCACGTACTACTCGCCGTGTCATGCCGGCTGTCACAGGGCTACTGCCATCAACGATGTCAAAGTGAGCAATGATTTTCGAAAGTGACACTCTCGAGCTATTTTTCCTTTGCTGATGACGAGCAATAATTGACACAGGTGTACAGAGAGTGCAGCTGCATCCAGGCCTCGCCGCTGAACATGTCGAGCACCTCGACGGCAAGCGGGGAATCTATATCCTACGAGGCGATAAACACGACCTGCCCAAGCGACTGCGGATACCTATGGCTTTTCGCTGTTCTCGCCTTTGGCATAATGTTTACGACGTTTCTGTGCACAATGCCGGCTCTCTCGTCGACCCTCAGGGTCGTCAGGGACGAGCAGAGATCCTTCGCACTCGGTATACAATGGATCAAAGTCAGAATTTTGGGCACTATACCGGCACCGATAATATTCGGTGCACTGATAGACGACACGTGCATTCTTTGGAACTCCAGCTGCGAGGGTAGAGGTGCCTGCCTGGTCTACGATAACTTGTACATGAGTCGGTGAGTCGGTAACTTTTGGAATTTCGCGGGGACCGAAATATCCGTCCCTTTCGCTTTTACGGCGAACTCGTCACTTAGATATCAAATAATTTTTTTAGCTCATGCGGTTGTTACGTTAATAATTGTAGAGCAGTTGTTTGAATTGGTATTTTTGGGCTGCAAAGTAAGGGAGAAAACAAGTTGGGGTCGTTACAGGATATTTCTTTAAGTTATAAATTACACAAAAAGATACGTTTGTTTGGGTTTGTTCGAGTCGTTGTTTAAACTAACATTTTTAGGTTATAAAGTACGAAAAAATGTCCCGTTTGGTTTTGAGTCCATGTTCGAACTATTTATCGGTTATGAAATACACGGTTGAAAGGTACGAAAAAGCGTTTTTTGGATTCGTTTGAATCGTGGTTAAAATTCCGATTTTAGGTTATAAAGTACGGCAGAAGTGACAAAGTACGTATTTTTCACGTTTATTTTCTTTCACGAGAACAGATACATGCTGGCACTCGCGTTTATCGGCAAAGCAGCGTCCCTACTCTTCTTCTTCATGGCCTGGTGGTTCTACGTACCACCGTCCGGGAAGCGGGTAACCCCCGCTCAAGAGCCCGTACCAACTGTCGCAATGAGCGAAAATCTCGGCACTTTTCTTCCTGCCAACAGCTTGTCGGCCAATCAACAATTAAGCGGCCATCCGACCACTGTCGGCCTCTCGTAGGAAAAATTTACAACTATACGCGCCCGCGTACGAACTGTAGAATTTCGTGTTCTTTTTTTTCACGCGACTCTTGGACGTTTTTTTTGTTTGGGACGAAATCGAGAAGGAAACAACCTCGCCAGCGCCATCTCGTTTGAGAAATGTGAACTTGGCTCGAGGCCGGGACTTTGATCGACCGCGTAGAGTTCAAGGTCGATAAAGATCGATTTCCCATAGTCACGAAAATGCAACGAGTATGCGTGTAGATAAATGTGGACGATTGTAACTCTTCGATTCGTCGTTCACGCGACAAATCTACGAGGCTCGCCCGAATGTCTTCCGTTTTCCAATTTTCCACTTGGAAAACGTTACCGTTGATTATTGAATAACCAGCTGTTTTTTTATTGTCATTTTTATTTTTTTTACCAGGAATAACTTCGTTCCCCGTAGCGTTTTTATTCCCGCCGACAGGAATTCAAGATGGCGCCCATCTTGAATATATGCGAACCGACGAATGGAACGAAAGCGTTGGAAATTTAGGAATTTAAGATTAAGTTTGATTCTTGCTGCGCGAAATATTTATCTGAAGACGCAGAGTCGGAAAAAATGGTATACAGTGGCGCCATCTGTGTGCGTAAATCATTGTAAACGCGTGTGAAGTTAATAAATACGATCGTTTCTATCGTCGTTTTTAATTACCTGTGCTGGTTTTTGTCTCAATTTTTTCCGTAACAAGAAAATTCAAGATGGCGGCACCGGCAAGCTAAGTGAATGCTGAGGGGAGATCCCTTTGAACGGCCGAATATGAGCGAATTCTTAAGATTTTTTAGTGTCGAAACAATTTATTCTACGTAATGAAAATTCATTGTACATACTATTACATCTTTCGATTTTCTTACATTTTTCCTTATATATAAAAATGGCGTTCATCCAACACTTGTTTCAGAGAAGGTTGTCGCCTGAGTTGCCTCACGGCGTACAACCTAGCGTCTGGTGCATTGATGGAAAACATCAGAGCTGAAAAGTGTTAGATTTCTGAGACCCACACGCTCTATGTGAACCGAAAAATCTGAAGAAAGGTTACAATTCGACAAGTACAGGGTGCGCCAGAGAAACTTACTTATTTGAAAGGTCAATAAAAACAAAAGTACTTCAATTATTGTTTTATTTTTTTTTTTTATTTGAGAATACAATATCCCAATTTTTTTTCATGCAGTCTTGAAAATGACATCGGATAAATGGCGACCCCCATTGCGCATACACTGATGAAGTCGATTTTTGAAATTCGTATCCACTCTTTGCAGCATATCAATCGGTATGTTGGCAATGGCGTCGCGAATGTTGTTCTTGAGGTGTGCTATGGTCCGTGATCGATCGACATAAACCAGAGATTTCAAATAACCCCATAAAAAGAAATCGCATGGAGTCAAATCTGGAGAGCGTGCCGGCCATTGGAGATCGCCTCTGAGAGAGATGAGGCGGTCGGGGAAATGTTGTCGCAACAAATTCATTGAGTCTCGTGCTGTGTGTGCTGTGGCTCCATCTTGCTGAAACCACACGTTCCTAACGTTCATTTCTTCGAGTCTTGGAAGAAAAAATTCCTCGATCATGTTCCTGTAACGAGCTCCATTCACGGTAACTGCGCGTTCGTTTTCTTCAAAAAAATAAGGACCAATTATTCCCATTACCGACATCGCACACCAGACAGTAACTCGCTCACAATTAAGTGGCTTCTGGTGAAGCTCACGTGGATTTACACCACACCAATAACGCATGTTTTGCTTGTTGACGCAGCCGGAAATGTGGAAGTGAGCCTCGTCACTGAAAAAAACGACCGCGTCTTCAGGCAGGTTGTCAACCAGCATTTCACATGCATTTTGATGGGCAACAAAATCGCGTTCAGTTAATTCTTGGACAACAGCCAATTTATAGGGATGAAATTGAAGGTCTTCATGGAGAATTCGTCGAACAGTGGTGTCAGAAATTCCCATAGCAGCTGCGTGTTTGCGAGCCGAACGCCGGGGAGAACGCACAACTGACTGCCTCACTCTTTCGACATTTTCCGGAGTTCTGATGGTCCGTTGAAGTCCATTTCTGGGTTTAGCGACACTTCCACACTCCCGAAATGAGTTAACCCACGACAGAATCGAATTACGGCCAGGAACGAGTCTGTGAGGAGGAATTTCAAAGCGAGCGCGGAAGGCACGTTGCGTAGCAACAAGTGAGCGACCGTTAGAAAAGAAGCTCTCGACTGCGAAGGCCCGCTGCTCTCTAGACCAGAGCATGATGGCAACTGACTGGAGGGAGAAACAAACTTGGGAACTTCCCCCTCCAGATGCGCCCCCTCTCGCCCCTCTACCCGCCCAACTCACCGCGCGGGAATTTTTTCAAATAAGTAAGTTTCTCTGACGCACCCTGTAGAACGTGTTTGAAAAAATGTTCTATTTTTCATGAACATTTTCCTATAGTATTTGTTGATGAAAGCGTAGTTTCTTCTAATCACTTTAAGAAAACTTCAGATTCACATAGACGGTAATTATGCTATCTGAATTATATTATCTGAAATCTGATACTATATTATCTGAAAGTGTAAAAAAATCAAAATGATCGCTCATACACTTTGGGGATTATCTCGTACGAGGTTTACGAAGGAATGTTTATTTGCTTAGGAATGCTTAGGAAAAAAAATGTGTACATCTCGCTAACAGTCAATATAATTTTGTCTTGATGATATGGGGTGGCAGCGTCGTGCTTCCTTAACGAGGAGTTGTAACCGCTGAATCAATCTCGTATCAGTATAATAATTGAAAAGACCCCGGATTGGGAAAAACCATCTAACGTTAATAAATTTTGGTTTTATGGGATGTTGGGGCTAGAATTGGGAGATAGGAGGGAGAGTAAAACTATTGGAAGTACAAATAAGTCTCTGCCGTTTCACAAAAGATGACCCCACCAGAAGGTTAAGGTTGAAATCGTCAGATGTAAAACGTCATATCGTAAGGTTGGACATCTGGCAAGATCATAACCTTGAAATATTAGCGATTTTATATTAGCATCACATAATTTTTTTCTTGCGAAAATGTCGAGTTTCAAGCCGAATAAGCGTCATTTGAGGGAACTCTTGCGTTTGGTACGAATCTCCCTCCAATAATGCCTCCAATTCCGCGTCTTCGTTCGGCATTCCTCTACGTTCTTTGCCTTCGACGTCAAACTCACCGTTCTTAAACTTTTGAAACCACTCACAACTTCTCTCACTTAAAGCAGTATCACCATATGCTTCTACAAGCAATCGATGCGCCTCAGCTGCTAATTTCTTCAAATCAAAGAAGTAAAGAAGAGTTATAAAGTTGCTGCAAATGACGCTTATTCGGCTCAAAACACGACATTTTTGCACGAAAAAATTATGTGATGGTTATACAAAATCGCTAATATTTCAAGGTTATGGTCTTGCCAGATGTCAAACCTTACGATGTGACGTTTTACATCTGACAATTTCAACCATAACCTCCTGGTGGGGCCATCTTTTGTCAAACAGCGAAGACTTATTTGTACTCCCAATAGTTGTACACGTCCGGTCTTGGCTCTGCTCGTGGGAGCCCTTGCAGCAGTGTTTTGGTGTCGATGGAGAATATTATTGCGTTGTGCTCGCTGTCGTAGGGAGCCGTAATGAGGTTTCCGTTGGTCTTATCCGTGATGTTGATCCTGGAGTCCAGCAAGCGGTAGTCCAGGAAGACCCCACCCGCGGGATAGTGGCGCGGCTCGGTGGGTACCAGGAGGCTTTGAACGCGATGCTGCGGTTATTCAGCTACTGCATAATTTGTGGGCCTCTGGCGTTCGTGATGGTGTGGTCCCAACAGGTGTTGCGGGCATTAATAGCCCCTGCGATAGCATAGAATAGAAAGTGATATTGTCGCTTTGCGTCGCGTAAAGGCTGAAAATGAGCAGCGTGTTGTTAGATTTCACCTTGATTTTAATCGCCGTGTACTCAATTATTCGCTTGCACGAAGAATACGGGTGTGTAATATAAGTGCCGATCAGCAGCCGATTATATATTGCAACTGCAGTTCCACCGCCTGGCCTTCCGTGGGGCCGTTCGGTCCTGACCACCCTACTGCAAAGTTTTTTCCGAAAAACTCCGATTTTTTCCGGAAATTTTTCCGAATATTTCATCATTTTAATTACGATCACGGGAAAATCTCGGAAATTATATGAAATAAAAAATATAGATAAAAAATGAATTTTTACTTTTGTTTGCTCAAATTATACTTCCTCCGGTTATCAAGTAACGCAAACTAATAAAATGAAAATGCATGATTCATCAGTTATATATATATATATAAAATCAAATATATATGTATTCCTCAGAGGTACAGGGTCCTTCCCCTTTCACCATCCCCTCCTTTATTCTTTCCATTCACAATCCTTCCAGGGTTCCCCCCCCCCCCCAAAGTGTTGACCGCAGCCACTCTTTCCTAATGCACTACTGTATCGCATTTGCACGAGGGGTCCAGAGAAACTGCGGAAAACCTGGGCCGATACAGGCGGCTATATTTAGCTGAGTTTCAGTTGTATTACCATCAGAAACTCAGACAAACTCTGCCTCCCACTCAAAGGTTGACGCGCAATCCAGTGCACGGGCAGGCGGTCACCGCTCCAAGTATTGGCAGCCTCCAATGCTGCTTAACTTCAGTGACCGCCGAGCCCGCACACCGACCGCGCGCCCATCTCTGTCGGTTGTTCATCAGTTATATTTATTAATATAACTGATGAACAGTGAGGGGTTACAGTGGTGTTACCCCTTAAGGAAAATAATGTTTGCAAAAATTTCGGAAATTCATTATTTCTCAGAATTTTGAGAGATAAAAAATGTAATAATTTTTTTTTACGAAAATCTCATTTTTTCATCTTTAAATTTTCTCCGAATATCTCCGCAGCGGTTCACTCAGGTCATAGGAAAAAGGGAAATTTCCGGAAAAAAATAATAATAAGTTTTTTTTACAAAAATCTCATTTCTTTTCATCTTTAAATTTTCTCCGAATATCTCCGCAGCCGTTCACTCAGGTCATAGGAAAAAGAGAAATTTCCGGGAAAAAAAATGAGAAATCATGAATTTTCAGTTTAAAAAATGTGTTTTTGGGAAATAGACCAGTACTTGAATCTGTTTTAAATCATTTTTTCTCCGAAAATCTCAAATATGACTAAAATATGAGAAATTATGAAAAATTTGGAGAAAAATTTGCACTAGGGCAGGCTGTGGTTATCGAGACATATTCTATGCTTAGCGTTTAATTTGATCTCGGACATTAGCGCGACGTCGATGTTGTCTTGGTTGATACATTTTTGCAGGTCGTACCGCTTCTTGTCTCTGCATATCGAGTTGACGTTGATTGCTGCGATCTTAATGGTGTTGTTGTTGCCGTTGGGTTGTGTAGCCATTTTATTCTATGTTTAAATAGCTCATGATGTAACCGATCCTGATCGCGTTCGGCGTTATTTTCACATTGAGATCTTTGATTTCTCTTAGGATATCGTTTTTAAAACTGACAAGTAGTTCTTCGACTCTACTCGTTGAGGTGTTAGCCTGGTCATGTTTGATGGTTCTCGCCTGAGTCATCTCGGGCTGACTGTGGTGAGCGCCCTTCTGCTGCAGTGTCGACTGTGTTGCCGGAGGCTCGATTCTGCTGTTGAGGAACCAATCCCTCGTTTCTGATTGTCGCGTTGCCTCTATAAATGATATTTTTGGCTGTACAAAATTATTTATTTTATTTAGCCTCGATTCCCTGTGTTTTTGGATCTTTTTGTCCAGCTCTTTCTTTGTTTTCAGTATGGTGCTGATCATCGCGCAATCATAATAGGAAGCCGGGTGTCCTGGCCCTCTGCAGTTTACGCAGTGGAGGCTCTCGTTCTTCCCTTTCTCCAGTGTCCAATCTTTAGCGCTGTGCGGTTGCGCGCACTTGACGCATCTTGTTTTGAAATAGCAGTTTGAACTTTCGTGTCCCATTCGTTTGCACTTTGTGCATTAAAAGATGGGCTTCTTTCTCAGCCTTTCTCATCTAATTTTTTGGTTAAGCAACGATTTCATGCGTTAGCGCGGCCATGTTGCTTTCCGTCGTGGCAGTTATTATGTAATGGTACCTTTCTGGGATATTACGATTGAAGATCATTTTTCTCACTTTCGTGATACTCACGTCCTGGATATTCAGACTTGCGAGTTCCTCTGCGACTTCGTGTGCCTCGAAGCCTCCCCTCACTCGTTTGAGAACCACTGATTTCTGTTTTAGGTGCCTGGGGTTGTAGGTGTAGAATTCTACCTGCTTGTTTTTCAATAGATCGATTGCACTGTTGTAGGAGTCTATATCTAGCGTAATTAACCTTATCGATTTAGCATCAATGTTGTTTACTAGGAATTTATCCGTTGGTATATTATTAGCTTTCAGAAGCGCAATTGTCTCTTTTATTCCTATTTTATGGGCGTGTATAGGCGGCGGTCTTCATTTTTGTACTTTTTGAATATACCGCCTTTGACGATGCGCCTCTTGTGGCTCCCCTGGCGGCGGTCTCTTTCACCACGGTTTCTTCCTTCCCTTCTTGGACACGCATGGTGTCGGAGATGCAGTCGAATCTGTTGGACGCCGAGGTCCCTGCCGTCTCGGCCGTTTTTCTAAACTTGATGTAGGCATTCTGAATTTTGGCGCTGCCTCCAAATTCCCTAGGTTTTTTTCTCTTGTCCTTTGTCTGAGCCATTCGATGATTCACTGCGTCTCCTGCTTGACTTTAGATTTGGCGTCGGTATTTTGGAACGGAGGAAGCTCGTGCGGGAAATTATCCACCTCGCGTTGTAGATTCGTAAACGCCACGCTGTTCAGTAAGCTTACGCTGGCTGATCTTTGCATTCCCTCCACGAGGGGGAGTTTTGGGCCTTTGTTATCCCCGTGGACATTTCTGTCACGGGCTTGTTTTTTATATTCACTTTGAGAATCATAGAATTGTTTATAGAACTTTTGCCGGCGTCGTACGACATTTGCCTCCGAGCCTTGTGCTTCTACTGTCCGAGAAAGACTATGTGGCCTCTTGGTCTAGGGGTATGATTCCTGCTTTGGGTGCAGGAGGTCCCGGGTTCAAATCCCGGAGGGGCCCGTTTTTTTTTCTTTCTCAATCTCACGTTGCCCTCATCGTCGACGAATATTTCGCCTCGAGAGCACCATCATCGAAGTTTTTCACGCGCGGTAAAAAAAACCGAGCCCTAGCGCTCGGAGAAGTCACGAGGCGCGTACGCGCGTTCAAAGTTGGCGCCGTGGGGGGCGCGTGCGCGAGTCCCTTTAAAGACAACATGGCCGCGAGTGCGGGTAGTGTCTAGTGCGCATGCGCTTGCCGTGAGAGGCGACAGCGGAGCAAAAACACAGCTGGTACGTGCGAGCCAACGCGGGGCAAGAAGCTTATACCCTCGTAACGAGCGTGTGGAACGCGCCTCCGCTGTACTCTCCCGAGCACTGGGAGAAGAAAGCAGAGCCCAGGCTCTGCCTCGTCCGATTGCGTTTCTTCGATCCATCGAATAATCGCGCGTTGTTTTTTTTTGCTCCAAGTGATCGCGAGCTTCCCAACTCTGGGGCTCTTCTGGTGCGTGTGCGTGGGTGTCAAATGTTATTCGTGAGTTCGATCGGGCCTGTGACTCCTGCTGCGCGACCACGAGGAATTCTCCGACGCGCGCGATTATCACGGATACTCTTCGATCGTCTAATTATTTCCCCCAACCAGCCTCATCTCATCCACTGGTGAGCGCTCGTATTTTTTCTTGCCCCCCCCCCCCTTCTCTATAGTTCTATACATGCACGCATCTTCTCAAAACTGTCTAAAAAAAACATTCCCAAATTATTCATCACGGAAATGGCGTCAGGACGGTTGCTCATTTTTTTGCGATTTCTCGCACACACGCGCTCTCGCGCTCACACATTTGACGAAATGAGGCAAGAGACCCGTTAGCGAATATCCATATAAAACTGAGTTTGATCCGCGAGCTCGTGAACAAGGAATCAGTGATCGAGATATATATATATATATATATATCTCAAAATCTCCCTAAAGCTAAAACGCGACATGCCAACGAGACTTTCATCCGATCCAAATGTTTTCCAACTATTGTCCATGTCCCCTACCGTTTGTATATGCCGTTTTTGTTCATCCAAGCAGGCTCAGTGTTTATCCCGACGCGATAGTTCCCGACTCGTGCGCGGGCGCGCACGAAGCGCCAGCGGTTCTCAAACCGCCTCGGCTATCACTTTTATTTTTGTTAGACCTTTCGCTACAAATTCTCATCTCTCGGTGTATATATATATAGGAGTAAAAAATTGTTCAAAAGCGCTTGTATTGCCGTTGCGCGCCAGCGGTTCTCAACCGCTCGAAATGCGCATCACATCCGGTTAGCGCGCTCTCGTCCCGTTGGGCTCCATATTTGCCGCTTACCTATTTTCACAATAGACTCTCTGTGTGTGTGTTTGCGTGGAAAAGAAAATCGTCCCTAAGCGTTTGTGGACAGGTTATCAGGGGTCCTCAATCCGGCCGAGGGCAAACGAGTCCTTTGCACCTCCTCCTCGTCCTCTGCGCCTTCGTTGTAAATACACGATTCTTCTGTCACACGCGTATCGCGCTCGCTTCAATTTATCATATTTTATCATATTGCAAATACGAATGTGCCCGTTGTCCTCCCCCCATCCATCTTTCTCTCGGTCTGGCACAAAAATAATCGCGAAATTCTTCCTTCTCTCGAGATACACGACGCAACACCGGTGGTTCTCAATCTCAGAAGTTTTCTTCCAGCTGTAGCTTGCGCCTGATACGTATATTTGTGCATCTTATTTTCCGCTTCACCTTAACGTATTCTCCTCTCGCCGGGAAACGGATACGGGGGACTTTCCGATAAGAAATTATGCGAGAGCTCAGAGGAGAATCGTGGAGATGGGAGGCGCGCGGGCGTTTCTATCATTGGAATTCTTTTCTCTTGCGCTCGTTCGCTTTTGGCCCGTGTGGGGCGCCCGGGCGAGTGCCCGCGCATTTGTACGGCAGTGCAGCGCGCGCGTGCTCATGTATATACATATATATATATATATAGCCAAGGACAACACTTGCGTTTTCCCATTCTTTGCGTTCCGTGTGCACTTGCAAAAGTGCACATAATACGCGTTTCCTGTTCGCGTTCTTTTCGCACGTGTATCACGTCAAATGAGAAATTTGTCGACTTTTATGTTTGGCCGCTCGTGCGAACGTATATATCACGAGCTGCCGTGGCTGAATGTTTTGTTTTTAGAAGAAAACAAACCTTTTTGCCGACGTTGACACCGACTGACGATCATAATACCAATGCAAGGTGAACTACAATGATGATAATTATCATTATAAGATCGCGCCAGTTATTTGAAAATATAATATTCATAATAATAAATAACCTACGAAATAACAAAATAAAAAACACGAAAAAATAATGATGATAATATTAAGATCGGTCTAATTATTCGACAATTGTTTTGTAGTGAAAATATAATATTTATAATAATATAGCGAATGGAAGCAGGGCGAAGGGGGATGGAAATCGAAGTAGAGTAGAATCTCGATTATCCAAACCCTTCCGGACCGAGCCTAGCACGGATTATAGGTCGACAAAACAAATTGAGTTCGTATTTAAATAAACAAATTTTGATTCTATACATCGAATAATAACCAAAATCTTTATTTGTTACTTATAAAGTTTGTTTTTGTCTTTTTTACGTTGATAAATGAGTCGTGAAGTTTTTGGTTGATAATTTAAGCAGCAGATAGCAGCATGTTTGAATAAGAAAAGCAAATTTTATCTGGTAAAACTATTTTTTTAATTAGTTAGGTGGAAGAAATAAAAATTTGACATCTAGAATCCAGACTCAACATTTGTGTTGACCGGTGTTATCAAAAGTTCGGATAATGGAAATGTATAACTTGTTGGGTACATATTGCATATGGAAAAAAGGAAAAAAAGTTTTTTTTTCAAAGCGACGTTACGTGTCGCTTATGTGTTTCTAATATATAATTGAAGGACAACAGAGAACATGTACTTTCAACATAAATATTCAACATCTACTCTAAGATTTTTAAATTAAGAACTGTTCAATCTTTGGTTGCCGTATGGATGCTACGCATTTTTTGGCAGATACATCACGCACGCTTAACGGCGTCATCGCATGTGACAGCTTTTTGTTTTCGCTTCGTTTGAGAATTTTTTTTGACGCACCATTAAAACACAATATCTTTGAATTTTTACCACACATTTATTAACATTTTCACAGTCTCTCAGAATGTTATCAAACAACAATAACGAGTTGAATCCACTTTACACCGTTCGGAAGACACTCATGTGTAAAAAACAGTTGGTTGACGGCTGCCATGATTCCGGAGATTTCGCACATCGGAAAAAAAATCAAACGGCATCTTAATTTGTAGACCTGAGGCTGTCGCCGGAACTAGAGTAAAGTGAAAATATCGCAAATTGAATTTTTGGTACGGGTTAAAATTTATCATATTGAAGTTTGCATCGTTGGAACGCAATGGAAGTATCGTAGACCATTTTTCTTTATCACGACTAGCCCTTCAAAAGAACAAATTTTTTTAGGATCATAATTGGAGATCTTCAGCCTAAATATGTAAGAAAAAGTTTTGGATGATAATAAAAACGAGGAAATGAAAAAAAAATGGAACAGAATTTTCCTTGCATTCCGACGATGCAAACTTGAAACTTCGTTAAAATTTAAGTTCCAAGTTTCGCCTTTTTTTCGGTTTTTTAAGCTTAAAAAATATGGCAGATATCAGAAATATTGTGGTTCAGTTGAGAACTATAGATACCATAAACATTTGTCCGAGATCCGGTCAATAGTTTTTCAGATATCATGGAAGCCAATTCGAAAAATACAGTTTTGAGAAAAACGCGTTGAAAAGTTCACGTACGATTTACATAAAGAAAATGTTGACTCGCCATTAGTCTGCTATGCCGGGTCCATATGACACGCACTCATTTTTTGCAATTGGTGGCAAAAAAATTCTTCGATTTTCTATACCTGTCACATGGGATGACTGCCTCAAGACCTTAGGCCACTCTAGAGGCCGAAAAAATAGGCTTTTTGGGGATTTTTTTTTCCAGAAAACTACAAAATAAATCGAGATTACAAAAAAGAGTGTTTATCATACATATCAGTGACTGTATACAATAATTTTTTTGAAGCGATTAATTTCAAAATGGCGGCTGTGCAGCGTTTATCTCAAAACTGCATTTTTTAAGTTGGCCGGAAACATAACTCGGACAATTTTTATTTTCTTCATCGTCCAAAATCTTATCGTGCTAAATTTAAGCTGCAGATTTCTGATGAGGATCTTTTAAAAAAGTTTGATTTTTCTTCGTAGGCCAAATTTGCCAAAAAAAGTTCGGTTTGCGAAGCTTTCGTTGCGTTCCAACGATGCAAACTTCAATAGCATCCCTCAACGGTGTATGCCACACATATGGGCGAAAAACCTCTGCCACTTTTGTGTTATGACGCATATCTAAGCATGTAAAAAACGTGTAACTATATTGTGGTACGCATGGCGAGTGTGTCCATGTAATATTGGTATATTGTTGTGGGCGCACTGAACACTAGAATCGTGGGGTATGTAGAACACTGGTGTGGGCGCGATTCATCCGTTTTTTTACTTCGCGCCCCTGAGCCGAATATCGAATTTTGTCACTCTTGAAAAAGTGTTTCTTTTGGTCGAAATATGAATGCCACGTGATCCAAATCAGAGGCCATAGATATCGTAATGTCCCCACTATTTATAATAATATTAACAAAATACTTTAAAAAAAAATTATTGATGCTTCATAATAACAATAATAATAAATACGAAAAAGATTATGATAATAAAATACTGAAAAACAATGATAATAAAATACTAAAATGTAACAATAAAAACAACAGTAATAATAATATCGTGTTATATTAAATCCAAATATAATAATACGATCGCGTTCTATATACCGTACGTCCGCGGGCAGCCTCAATGCAAACATTCGGGAATTAAAGTCAATTAGACGATAATCACGTACTCCCTCCCCCCTCTCTCTATATATATGCATATATATTTATATAAGCGCTTTATTTTTCGTCGAAACGTAGCTGTGACCTAACCTCCCTATATCGAATTACCCTCAGCGGGGGTTAATACCGCGTGTGAGAGTAGCGACCTTTTTTTCTCTTCTTTCTTGCCTCGTCTCGCCTTCTTCGCCTTCTTCTCGTCTTTTCCCTATCGATCTACACTGTCGCTGTGTGAGTTTGTGTATTCACCTCAAAGACCCCCCGGGCGCCCCTCGATCACCCAGCCGTCCGTGTTGTACTCGGAGTCGCTCAGCTGGCCCGTGGCTCCAGATGAGGCTGATGCACCGCCCGCACGAGGGAGACGGAGCGAGAGAGAGAGAGTAGAAAGAGCGCTCGCCATCTGTTCTCTTGTCCCGGAGACTATCGCGTTCGCGAGCGATTCCTCTCGAATCGATGAACTCATAAATGATGATCATAATAGTAATAAGATTTCTTTATCGGTTTTTGATGTAATAAGAATTATTTGACATTTTATAATATACTAACCGGAGCTAACCTTGCTTCGCTCGGACAAAGCTAGCCAGCTCCTATCAAATGTGAATTAAGGTCTTAGGCCACAGCAACGGGTATAAAAACATGTGCGAATTAAACAATTTTTTTCGTATGAAAAAGTGATTCACTCGTGAAATTAATTACACATCTATTTAGTATAAATATCAAGCTGTTAGAATATATATATATATATATATATATATATATATATATATATATATATATATATATATATATATATATATATATATATATATATATATATATATATATATATATATATATGTACAAAATGGCCGACTACTAATATTTTCTTTTGTTATCTTTTTTTAGGCGCTCCGCGGCGTGACATTTAGCTCCACAATTTTTTACCTAGAACAAAAAACAAATATTCTCGTCAATCTACATTAGAATACCGAGAGAAGTACGTACGGAATTTGAAAAATATTGTTGTATTCAAAAGTTGTAGGTATTTGAACTTAAGAAATGAATTTTCAGTGAAAAATTTCGTTATAACTGCGCATAAACTGCTCATAAAATGAAAAGTTTTCGATTAATCAGAAATTTCGTACGTACTTCTCTGCGAAATGCAATTAGGAACATAACTTTTAAATGTGAAGTAAATCGACTGAAAATTGTTAAAGTTATTTGTCACGCCAATTCGAAAAAGCTGCTTCGAGAAGTTCCGAGTAATCGGCCATTTTGTACATCGAAAAAAAAATATATATTTTTTCTAACAGCTTGATATTCATACCAACTAGATGTGTAATTAATTTTATGAGTGAACCACTTTTTCGTACGAAAAAAAATTGTTAAATTCGCACATGATTTTATACCCGTTACTGTGGCCTAAGGCCTTAAAAGAATGAAAAATGATTTAGGAATGAGGAAAAAGATTATCGGACAAAATTAATTAGGAAGTCCCTTCGATGGTCCAGAACCTTCAAGGAGATTCTAGAACATTCTCGAACGTCCTGGAACATTCTAGAACATTCTCGAACAATCTAGAACATTCTGGAGCATTCTGGAACATTCTCGCACCTTCTGGAAGATTCTATAACATCCTGGAATACTCTACAACATTCTCAAACATTTTAGAACATTTTGGGAACGTTCTAGAACATTCTGGAATCATTCTGGCCAGTCTCGGTCACTTCGGCACTCGATTCCCAGCTGCTTCACCGACTTGCCATAAGAAGTCGATTGGTGCGATGCCCTATTTTGACACCCATATCTCCGAACCCAAGCCCTGCAGCTCCAAACCGAAACCTGCTTCATGAATGAGGGATGGAGGGCTACCATACCATATAACCCCCATGGGGCTGCAAGGGTGGGTTGCGGAGTTATAGCGGTATGCCTGGACAAACCACGCTTACGTTTATGATATACAGGGTGTCCCAGAACTGAATGCGGTCCCTAAAAATGGAGGTTGGGGGTGAAATTCCGAGTCGATTGATATAATGTAGGTGCGGTGCTCCCGCCAGGCACCACTGCACGCGCGAATCGCTCACCGACGTATGCCGGCTCATCGCGCTCACCTGATTGGCCCGCCTTTAAAAATTAATAATAATTCAGGACTCGATCTGACACCCACACATGCTTATATCAATCGACTCAGACTCACCCCCAACTCCCCATTCCAGGGAACGCATTCAGTTTTCGCACACTCTGTATATTGATTAGCAATGATAATTTTCTCATCCTAACTAATATTATAAATCTGAAAGTCTGTCTGTTTGTTATTCAACCACGCCAAAACGGCTTGACCGATTTCATTGAAATTCAACATGTAGATAACTTATGACGTGGATTCACATATACGATACTTTTCATTCTGAAATCTAATATTTTTCTAATGATCATATTATACTCAAATCTAATGTAATGATGGCATTGAAATTCTTATAGCGTATTAATGAAATATAATAGAAAACAGTTAATATTATTCCTATTTAATAGAATCGAAGATATGATAGTTAACATTTTTGGTTTGGACATTTTTTATTTTACATCGAATAGTAATAATCGTTTTGCGCTCTCTGCCGCGTACACATGTTTTAATTTTAGTGTTTTTGGTTCAGTTGTATTGTGTTCGCCTTTGTTAAAAGCAATCAATCAATTCACTTTACGTGTTTTCAAAACAGAAATGGTAGTAGAGAAATTTTAACGCGGGCGAAGCGGTGGGTAAAAGGTAGTAGTTTATAGTTATAATAATGATGATTATGATAATATTTTATTATAATGATATTGAGGGAAACAATAATGATGATAACAATAATGAAACGCATTGCAGGATATTCGATATTCATTTCCACTAGTGTAATTACTGTCGCTAATATACTCGAGTTTCTTTGTTTCTTTTGCGTCCCGTTACTCCCTTTCTTTTTTCTGCATCGTCCTTGACGCCTCGCTAATATTATTGTTGTCAATATTATTATCAGCAACATTATTTTTCAAGTGTTTTATTTACTTCTATTGAGTTTATTATTATTTTTAAAATAATTGATATTATTATGATGATCATTATAATTTTTTTAAGCATTTTATTATTATTGTAATATTATATTTTCACTAGACAACCATTTTTTAAATAATTAGCGTGGTATTATTATTATTATTTCTTATTATCATCAGCATGATTCTGTTTTTAGTGTATTATTTTGTAGTAGTAGTAGTAGTTTACTCCTTAGATGCCTTTTTTGAGGGTGCTCGCATAAATGCCCTTCCCTTTTCATTAAATCAATTATTTTACATTGATTTTTCCATGTTTATCCTAATTGTTAGTTTCCCAAATTATCCGATGTAATCACATAGTTGTTTTATCGGTTGCATTTTCCGTTCAATTTCTAACCCCTTGCTATTTTCCAACCATTGCTACAGTTTATGTACTATTCCTTGGTTTAGTTTTCCTTTAATTTCCGTGCACTCGCAAATATGTCTCAAATTGTCAATTGCCTGCTTGCGTATTCAACATTTGTTGTCCACATACCCTTTTTTCGCGACATTATCACATCCTATCCTCGCCCACGTTTCTTTTGAGGCCATTCCATGTGACAGCTATTCTTTTTGCCTTTTTTGGGATTTTTTTCTATGAATCATTGAAACAGACTATCTTTGAATTTTTACCACACATTTATTAACATTTTACAGTCCTTCAGAATTCTATCAAACAAAAATAATGAGTTGAATCAACTTTACACCGTTCGGAAGACACTCATGTGTAAAAAAAAAGTTGGATGACGGCTGG
>OX101795.1:15096512-15373783 GCA_944452715.1 Ophion slaviceki
TATATATATATATATATATATATATATATATATATATATATATATATATATATATCCAAAATAGCGTAATGCACGAGGCGCACTATTCTCCATAGGCATACGCGAATTTCGCGAGTTGGCACGAGGCCCGGGCGCCCCAGCACGGCCTCTACCGCCGCTCTTGCACAGCCGTATATCGCCGAATGAATTATAGGCCGGAGCACCGGGTCGCAAGCGAAGTATCATTGGCGAACGGCCGATAGACGGGACAGAAACGGAGAGCATGAAGTACCGGTAAATTTTTTTGTCCCCATATTCACGTTCGAGGAATTATTTTTTCAATCTTTCATTTCTATTTATTTTTCTATTCGAATAATAATAATAATAGCAATGATAACGATGGGAATTGTTTGCGACCATGGGATATCATAGAAGTAAACGTGTTACGAACATAACCTAGCAACGTGCCGATCATTCGAGAATGGGAATGACAATTCAGTGGGATGTGAAGAAAACGGGGCGTAGGAATTTCGAGATACTCGGGGGAGAATGGACTCATGCGGTTTTTTTGTTATTTTTTTGCGCTTTCACTATATTTATATATATATATCGTCGCGACGTTTTTTCGTCTGAATGTCGTCCTGGGTGAATGTGTCTATATACATATGTACATACATAAACATATATATAAAGTTTCGTGTCCAGACGTTGCCGTTGCTCGTGCAGGCAATTTTCGCCGCCCGTGCTTTATACTCTTTCTCGCTCTTTTTTTTTCCTTTCGTCCTCTGCACGCATATAGTCGATCGATACCGACCTTGATTTTGTTTCGTTAAAAATTAAGTTACATACGAGGCTATACGTCCGCTACACACACACACACACACACATATATATATATATATATATATATATATATATATATATATATATATATATGGGAACTTCCACGCCATTTCACCTAGCTCGTGACCCCGACCATTTTCGGTGTTCCTGATTTTTTTTTGTAAAATTGTACCCCTTGCTCGGAATAACCACACCAAATTTTAGATTTTTATCTCTTCTCTTTTAGGAGTTATACTTTTCCAAAAAATGTCGATTTCGGACATTTTGGAAACGTTTAAACGCTGATAACTCCTGAACTTATTGAGACATCAACAAATGTCACTATATAATTGTTTTTAATTTTGAAGCACACTTTCGTTGAAAAATATGAAAAAAATTATCAATTATCAATGTCAACGTTTTTATGCTTCTCAATTGAAAACTATTTTTTAAAAAGTTGATTGCCTTTTTTCAAACAATTCTCTAAAATAGAGTGACCCATTCTGTGATTTTCAAGACTAGTCTCATCGTCGGCCCATTTTTCGCTCTATTTTTTTCTTCGAATTAATCATCTTCTTTTAGAAGATTTTTATTATTTCAATGTCCAATTTTCGGATTTCCATTTCAGATAATTCAGATCAATAAATCATCCTGATTTATTTTTAATTTGTGCTGAACTTAACGAAAAAAGAAATTTTTAATTGAAATTTTTTTCCTGAAATTCTGCACAAGTTAAATATAAACCGTTTCAGGTCTGTCCAAGTCGAACTGGAAATCATAAAATCATTAATAACATTGTTAAAGATTTAAATGATAAAAATCGTCTTAGAAAAATATAATTAATTTGAAAAAAAAATAGAAGGAAAAATGGGCGTACGATGAGACTAGTCTTCAAAATCATAGAATGTCACTCTATATTAGAGAATTTTTTGAAAAAAATTTAAAAAAGCAATAATCTTAGTCAAAAATAGTTTTCACTTTAGAAGCAAAAAAATCATTGTCATTGATAATTGATAATTGTTTTCATATTTTTTTACGAAAGTATGCTCCAAAATGAAGAAAATTATATAGTGACATTTGTCGATGTGTCAATTAGTTCAAGAGCTATCAGCGTTTAAACGTTGACAAAACTTCCAAAATCGACATTTTTTTGGAAAATTATAGCTCCTGAAAGTGAAGAGATAAAAATCTAAAAATTGGTGTGGATATTCCTTTCAAGAGATAGAATTCTACACAAAAAAAATCAGGAAAAACAAAAATGGTGGGGGTCACGGGCTAGGTGAATTGGCGTGGAATTTCCCATATATACAGGGTGTCCCTCTTATCTCTGCCACCCGAAATAACTCGGTAATTATCAACGCCACAAAAAAATATTCCAGACGAAAGTTGTACGGTGTGAAGGGGGCCATCAAATACGACCAATTTTTTTTTATTTCGGTGGAGGCGCAGACGCACAGTGAAGGTCACCTCCACTTTTTTAAATGCTATGGTACATTTTTTCCACCACCTTGTGGAGTACCTCAAGTCGCATAAAAAACATTAGGGGTTAAAAGTCGTTCAAGGTCAGTATCGATGATACAAATCTAAATGTCTCGGATCACTACCAAATATTTGGTAGTGATCCGAGATATTTAGATTTGTATTTCCTTTTAATAGGTGTTCGAAATGACCTTGAACGACTTTGACCTCCTAATGTTTTTATGCGGCTTGAGGTGATCCACAAGATGGTTGAAAAAAATGTACCATTCCATTTAAAAAAAGTGGCGGTGACCTTCACTATGCGTCAGCGCCTCTACCGAAGTAAAAAAAAAATGTTCGCATTTTGTGGCGCCCTTCACACCGTACAACTTTTGTCGGGAACATTTTTTTGTGACGTCGATAATTACCGACTCATTCCGGGTGGCAGAGATAAGAGGGACACCCTGTATATATATACAGTGACTTACTTTAATATTCGGACACCATTGTCTTTCAAATTTGATTGCCCTGTACACTCACTTATAGTCGAGTTCTAATTTTCAGCAACATACGTGTTTATGCATTCTATAAACGTAATTATTTATATAGCACAAGACAGAAGGAATAATGCTTGCTTTTAGTATCGCAAAAATATTCGGACACACTTCAACTTTGTAGCGCGTTTATTCTAAAAAATTAGTTTGACCGCTCAGAAGTTTTGTTTACAAGCATAGCCGTGTTAAAGTACTCAATGCCGAGAATCATGTATCGGCTTAGTGTTTGAAAACGCGGAGTTATCGTTCGTATTATTAGCGAAAATGGGAAGGTAAATGGAAAGGCAAAATATTTCGTTCGATGTGCGCCAGCTGATCATTTTCCATAGAGAAAAGGGAAAATCATATCGGGAAGATAGAGTAGAATTTATCCCGCAAAAAGGATGTTCAAAACTTCTTTCTGTTCGCGGTAAACGTAACATTATCAGGAAAATAAGACAAGATCCTGGATTGAGTGCACCGAAGTTGACGTCACAGTTAAATGAAGAAATGGGAAAGAAAGTGCATCCTGATACAGTTCGCAGAGCATTAAAAGAAGAAGGTTACAATGGTAGAGTTGCTCGTAAGAAGCCTCTTATATACACTCAGAAAAAAGATTTATTAAGGACAAAGAATTTTGTCTCCCGGCGAATAAGTTTTCTTATTCGTATGTCGGCCTACTACGATTGTATTAACAGCTAAGAACATTTTTTATTTAACTTTATGTTTAAGATTTACTAAGAATTTTTCTTAACATCTAATACGATATATAAGTTAGAAGAAATAGGTCTTTTATGTCCGACAAATAGAGTTTTTCTTAACATCTAATAGGATTCTTCATAATCCCCCAGCTGGTTTTCTTCGAGGAATTGTGTCATTTCGTCCGTCATTATTTTTTCACTTGATCGTTTTTTTCTCACTTAATATTCTTACTTACACTCAAATCATTCCTCACTGTCGAGTTTCTCACTTCCGAAACGCAACACTGACACTTGTGCCAAAAGCATTGGCATAGGAAGAAGCTACATGGTAAGCGTATGCGTGAGCTACATCTGACGAGCGGCCTGCTGTCGGGCCCGTCGCGTTGAAAGGCAAAGTGCGCATGCGCGCATTAGTATCATAGTCGCGAAATAAGAGGTTTTCGTGATTGGAAAGTAGTATTTATTTGATTTGAGGAAATATTTATTCAAATTTTCTATTTTAAATATGGCTTTTAATTGATGCGAAAAATCGGCACGTAAAGAGACATATTTAGTGACGCCGAATAAATTCTGTAGTTACAATCACATAAAAACTGTCTCCATACGAGTAAACGTTTATTAATTTCTAAGAAATTATGTTCTAATGTGCCAATTTATTGAAACATAATAAATCTTTTTTCTGAGTGTAAGCGAGAAGAATCGGCAGAAAATAATTAGTTTCGCTAAGATATACTTAAATAAAGAAGAAAAATGATGGAACGACGTAACATTTGCCGATGAAAGAAAATTTAATATTTTTGAAAGTGATGGACGCAAAATGGTGTGACGTAAACTGAACGAAGAGTTCAAACTTAAAAATCTAAGACTAACCATGAAACACGGTGTTGGATCTGTGATGGTTTGGGGTTGTATTGCAACTGTACGAGTGCTCGATTTAGTTTTCAACGAAGGCATTTTGGACAAAAACAAATATTTGAATATTTTGAAAGACAATTTAATGCAAAGTGCAACAAAAATGAACATTCGTGATCGTTACCAATTTTACCAATGATCCCAAACATAAATCACGTATTGTTCAAGAATATCTGTTGTATAATTGTCCAAAAGTTTTGAACCCCCCCCCCCCCCTCCACAGTCACCGGACTTGAACCCAATTGAAAATCTATGGATGAGTTGGACCGTTACATACGAAAAACACCGATCAAATAAAAAAAAGAATTGCAAATACGTTTAACAGAAGAATGGGGACGGATATCTTTAGATTATTTAAAAAAAATATTTTGAATATGACAAAGCGCTTGCAACATGTTGTTAAACAAAATGGAAATCCAACGAAATATTAAAATTATTCTAATTCAATTAATTTTCATTAATAATGTGTTTAAAAATATTGTTCTCTCAGGTATCCGAATATTTTTGCGATACCAAAAGCAAGCGTTTTTTTCTTTTGTCTTATACTATATAAATAACGACGTTAATTCACTGAATAAAACGTACGTTTTCGACAATTAGAAGAAGTGTACTTCGTAAAAAAGCTTGAATTCCTTAAGGGGAGATATACACCTAGGAGCCGGAAAAAGGTCATTTTTGTGAATTTTTTCAAGGAAAACTATTTGAAATTTCGGATTGGGGTTTTAATTATCTAAAAGTATATACATTGAAAAATATGTTTAATTTCCTTTATTTAAAAATATCAAAAATATACAAGGATATTGTATGATCCTTGGAGCGTCGTAAAAAATCTGCGTATACGGTACCCACTGGCGTTTCTTAAAAAATCATCTGAAAAAAAAACCAAAAAGATTATTAAATTAGATACTGTAATCTAGTACTTGTCATAGCCGATTTTGAAAATATCGATTTATGACAAAATGGCGGCCGTTTGAACATAAATAGTGATTTTTGGGAAAAAAATTATTTATTATTTTGCCTATAAAACAAAAACTAAGTAACGGAAAAAAAAATCCTATGACAAGTACTAAATAACGGTGTATAAAATAATCCCAAAAAACCTCAAGGCAATCGGTTCATTGGTTTTCGAGAAATTTTGGGTACCGATTTGAAAAACGTTGTTTTCAGAAAAACGCGTTTGAAAATTTGGGAATGAATAAATCATGAAATTTATCAATTTACATGGAATCATCGATATCAGGCCCATAGTGTAGGTCTTCTACGGTCGCAGAATGTTCATAGCTTCTAAATCCTCGACCTCGACCATCTAGGTGTATATCTCCCCTTAACTCGACTATAAGTAAGTGTACAGAGCAATTATATTTGAAAAACAGTAGTGTCCGAATATTAAAGCGAGTCACTGTGTACACACACACACACACACACACACACACACACACACACACACACACACACATACATATAATATATGTAAATATACGTATATATGTACACGTATTTTTATGTCTATATGTGTGTGATGGTACAACGTATAAATATACGCAGCAATTACGTGTGAGAATAACGGCGCGTGAGGAGGTAAATCCCGTGATGTCAATAATGAGGAAATAAAATGAAATGAATGAAAAAAAAATGTCGCGGGATAATGACAAATACCGTATTGTCGACGATGCGCATATGCTGCAACGTTATGCGAGTTCTTGGTACGTGTTTATATATATATATATATATATAAATGCAGGGGAAAACACGGGTAGCCATTGGCGTAGCCAAGAGAGGGTACAGGTGAGCACGCCCCCTACCCCCAGAAATCCCGGTGTACACAGAAAAAATCGATCCAAAATAATTGAGTTCGAATAATTTATTCATTCTATTTGTTCCGCCCAAGCAAGCATAAAGCAATAGTTTAATAAAACTTGAACTATCCTCTTCGTCGTAATTTCGTAACTTGTATAAAAAGTAGCTATTTTATTACGGTAAGGAGCTTAGAGCGGTAGCCACAATCGTAGATTACATTTCTCCAAACATATGTTATTGTTTAGACTATACTGAGGCATTACGAATTTTTTTTTTCCACTACCATCACCACAGATGAAAAATAGTTTAATGTATGTAATTTTACGTGCGGTTAGATGAGCGTTTACGCTACGGGTGATGTATTTTTTTTTTTATTTAGCATCAAGATCAACCATTTCTAACAACGGATTGACGCAAATTAAATATTCGTAAACATTTAGGAAAGAATCCTCACATTTTGTATATTGTAAACCATATATATTCGAATTTGAACCATCAAGGTTTAATGAAAGATTACGAATCTTCGCTGGCGATTGAAGAGCATTGCTGTCAATGCTATTTCGGCAACACTTAATATTAATTGATGGTAATAATAAATAACCTCGAGACATAAATATAAATGGGCATCATTATAAATGACTCAAAATTTTATTCTGAGTAGTATAAAACATTCGTTGGCGCAGTCTTTTCATAATAATCATTGATAATGTTGAACTTCTTTGAGTTGGTAGTAAAACAAAAGTTTTTTTTATTTACGCAATAAAAATATAAAAATGCATTATTTTGCCCTTTAATTGTATATTAAATTTAAAAAATATTATCTACAGAATAAATGTATACCTCGTACGCATTTTTTGAGGTTCATTGGGAAAAAAAATCATAAACCGTCGTTTGACTCAACTGGACCGCTCCAACCTCCTTGATTAACCCTCCAAATGCACACTTCCGCCACGAACCACTGACTGCATATGGGGTCGATCCGACCCCAGACGTTTTTCAGACCTTTGTATTTCGGTAAATATGCATTTTTTTGTAGAGACGTTTTTTGTAGTCGATGATCCTTATTTTATGGCCCAACATTTATTTTTTAAGAACAACAAAAATTAAGTACCCACACATTCGTTCAAAGTGGAAGATATGTTCAAAAATACGTACTTGCACGAAAAGATCATATTTTTATTTTCAAAATATTAAAAAACGTCCTTTGAGGTTTTTAAAGCGGAAGGTTTGTAGATACGAAAAAAGACAGTGTCGACCATCTTTCCAAAAAGTATACTTATTCGGGGGTTTGAATTTGAGCATTTTCGGGATAGTGAAAAATGGAAAAAATCGACTCCCTCGGCAGATTAATTGTTGAAAACGTGTATTTTCTGCATTTGTTTAGTTCAATGACGTATTATTATTAACATTTACCGCAATGGACGCATAAGTACATTCGGTGCTCGTTGCACATAGCCCTCTTGCATAACGGACACTTGCTTTTAGTTTTATAATCGGCATTCTAAATACATAATTTACTATAGTAGCGCAAAAAAATGATCTATGAGCATTTTCTATCGTAACTCACTTAAAGGGAGGGTAGGGGTTTCAGCGTGAAAAAAAAACACTTTTTTGCGATTTTTTTCCATCTATATGGATAGAGTAAATTTATTAAATCCTTTTGTACATTGTTAAGTGTCATTTCAAGAATATTCCGTGAAATTTGTACGCAAAAATATCCACAAACAAGCCGGTGACAAAGCTTTTCCAAGAACGCCTTTGGAAAAACACAATTTGCGGTGTTCACTGTATCAGCTTGAAATTAACTGAAATCAAGTACCATTAAAATTTAGTCAAAGTATCATCAAATCCTCCCCCCAACGGTCTTTGATAATTTTTTTTTTCGTTTCTAAATTTTTGGTGGTCATGTAAAGTGAAAAGTGCAATTTTTTCACGAAAAATTCCGCCATTTTTGGGGTGGAAAACCCCTCAATGTAAAAAAAAAATCTCAAACTAACCGTTGGGGGGAAATATTTTATATGTAGAAAGTGTGTACCAAGTTTGAAATAAATCGGTTCTGTAGTTTTCAAATGGCAGTGAACATGTTCCCCCAAACATGGAACCCAAACAAACCACTTTTTCAAAGTCCCTGCACGGACTTTGAAAAAGTGGTTTCGAGAAAAACACGTTTGAAGTTTTAGCTGTAGGAGCTACATTGTTAGAGGAGCGGGACTAAATAGTCAATGACTTCGAGAGTTTTGCTCTGATTGACTTGACATTTTGGGATTATATTCTTGAAATGTTTAACTATAAGAAAAGACAACAAAAATCGATTTTTCAAACGTGCAAACCCCTACCCTCCCCTTAAATGTAGTAATAAAACACCAAAATTCACAAAAAAAGAATGTATTCACTTTCACCGCACTACTGCCCAAACGGGGTCGGTTCGACCCCAGGTCCTTTTTCGACAGCTGTGCTCAGTACACGGGCAGGGCGTAGGATGGGGGCCGCTTGTCCACCTACAGAGTCTAGCCGACCACCTAGGAGTCGGGGAACATTTGTTTTACGATACAGTCAGTTAAAAAAGAATGGGGTCAAAATGACCCAGTGTGCAGTCGAAGGGTTGAATAGATATTTAAATTTCGTAATTGAGTTAACTGTGGGCAAAATAAATACATTGGATTTGCCGGCCGGTACACAACTCGACGAATACTGGAAGATCAACATTTACTACCAAGTAATAAATAATGTCACGGTAAATCTGGAACGCCGACTTGAGAATTCACTGTTAGCTCGTGCAGTTGACGCATATGAAGAACGGCGAGGATTTTATCGATAATTATTTTTAACTCTTAATAATTGATACGGCATCCTTAGAAGCTGAAGCGACGGCCATGAAAAGCATACTTTTATTTCAAAATGATGAAATAATTGCTGGAAATTAAAGAAAGCATACTGAAAAGGAGTACTGCCCTAACTTGTATGAACTTTTCCAATCACCAATAGTACTCCCAGTGAGCTCAGTCGGCTGTGAGACAAGTTTTTCCGCTATGTACCGGATAAAAAAACGTGGCTTAGAAGAACAATGCTTCAAGAACGATGCCCCCATATGTCACTGCTGATCGTAGAAAAAGACATTGTTAAAAAAAAATTCTAACTACAAAAGTGGTGGGCCGAAATGCAGAAAAATTTGAAAACTAGTACTAAGTAATTGAGTACCTACTGAAAGTAAAGTTTGAACATTGCTAACCGGATTAATGGAAGACGAAAAAATAGTTGATTATTTTTAATATGAAAGTGTGATCGAAGTTTCGTATTTTATGTGTGTTACGTTTTTATCGATTGTTATGTAAATTTTATTTCTTTAGAAGATGATTGTGAAAGAAACCACTTTTTGCCCCCCCCCCCCCCCCCGCCAGAAAACATGCTCGCTACGCCAATGCGTTTGGCTGAACAGTTAACTGCAACGTAGAAATACTCGATGATTATTATCTGCGGTGTGTGTGTGTGTGTGTGTGCGTGTGTGTGCATTCACACACACACACACACATACATTCGAGGATTTAATAAAATATTGTTTTTCGAAAAAAATTGTCGCAGTCCAAAGTATCGATTTTCGTTGAAAGAAACGCTGTATCTTCGTTGGTAAAAAAACAATCTATGCATAGAAAACAATCCTTCGTTCAAGCACTGCTTTTTGATATGTCAAAGAAGTTTGTAAAATTAGAAGTTGATCGATGGAGTCATTTACCGTGGTCGCCGATTTTGGGAAAGTCATTTTTAGAAAAACGCACTTAAGGCGCTAGGCTACTGTGACGGCCCGAAAACAAGAGTTATTAAAGGAACATTAATTTTGAAGGAATAAGTAATATGATTGAAAAATCGTTTGCATATTTATTTGTATGTACATTGGCAAAGCAGCGTACAAAGTTTAATTAAAATATATTAATAATTAAGGCGTTACCCCCACTTGTAGCGCAAAAAAAGGCCTTTTTCATGAATTTTTTTAAAGAAAACTACAAAACTTTTTTAATCGATCAATATACCATCTTAAAGAACACATCTTGAAGAACTTTCAGTAATTTTTTTATTGAAAAATATTAAATTTTTTAGTGGCAAATGGCCGTCAATGAAATAATGTTTTTATATACACGGTTTGCGGTGACCGACATTGCGGCGAAGTGGATCATCTGAAAAAAAAATTCGGATGGATTTAGTCAAATATAAGTATAAACTAGTCTTTAATCGGAGGATTTTAAAAAATATTCATTTTTCACAAAATGGCGGACAGTCAAAGTTAATGGTTCGATTTTAACGAAGAAAAAACGGCCGTTTTTTGGCTATAAAACGGCCATTTTTTCGAAAAAAAAAATCGAACGATTAAAGACTACATTTTTATGTATTAAATAAGTCTGCAAAATTTCAAGAAGATCGGTTCATTAGTGTTCGAATAATCTTGGTCACCGACTTCAGAAATGCCATTTTGAGAAAAACGCGTTTAAAGTTTCGATTTCAGTTTACACGAAGAAAATATTTTTTTTTGTAAACTTACATAGAGTCATCTATTCCGGGCCCATACAGAAGTATGGGCCCGGATACTTATACTTCAAAAAAATGCAATAAAAAAAATCGATTTTTTCAAAATCGCAAGTGGGGTTAACCCCTTAAAGAAGGTATCAAGAATCTCGCGGAGGACCTTCGAACGTGAAGGGCTCAACGTGTACTTGATTTTGGCTATCCGGTTGATTCGAAATAAAAAAACCATTTTTTTTTTCTTAAAATAGATCATATTGGCTGAGACTTAACCGAGTTTTCTTTGTTACCGTGTTTCAATCATAAAATGACATCATTATTGTTAGTATCTAATGAAAAAAATGTTAAGAAGGAAAACGTCAAGAATAAACTACTATTACACTGAATAAGTGCACTAAATTTCAATGCGCTCCGTAGATGTCGCTAAATCGTGTACAGCGTTTTGAAAAGCATTTTTCGAGTTTAAAGTTTCATTTGTAGTTCTATCGTTGTAATCATAAGTTTACCTTCAATCTGTGATTCCTGCACCATATGTTGGACCTTCCTCTTCAATTTGAGTTACCTCAAGCGTCTATCGATTTGAAAATATCTCCACAGCAGCCGGGATCCTTAAGGGAGGGCACCACTGTAACTGTCCATTGTCGACCGTTTTCTTTGAATTTCTTTTTAAAGACAGGAATAAAATACATGGTCATAAAAACTTTTAGGTTTTATTAAGTATATATCGAAGTATGTAAAACAAATTATTTGTCAAAGAAATGGGTCCGGGTTGAAATTCCGAACTTTGAATGCTCCGACGGTTTAAAATTCCGAATTTTAATGTTCCGAAAATCAAGATGAGGCCGGGTTGAAATTCCGAATTCTGAATGATCAGAAAGATCTAAATTCCGAAAGAATACTAGCCCGAAAAATCAAAACTCCGAAATATGTTTACACGAAAGACCAAAACTCCGAAAATCTGAACACCGTCAAAATAATTCGGCTATGGAAATTTTAAAAGTTTCAAAATTTTCAATAAATCGACGAATTATTTCAAGATTTTTATTTATTAAAAAGTGATTTTACGTCATTTTTGAAATTTGTCTAGACAATGTTATACGTTCTACATCATTTACAGTCAACTGTGTAGACTTTTGCTGGCATGATCTTGCAAGGCCGCATTGGAATGCGCCCAAAATTCTTTTATTCATTTTATCCACCTCTCGATACGCCTTGCGATGAAGGGTGGTTTCCCCGTTAAAACCGTTTCTCCGCAGATAAAAAAATACGTGTGTAATACATTTCAACGCTTTATTTATTTATCGATACATATAAAAGACAAAGTCCTGACTGACTGACTCATCATCGCCCAGCC
The DNA here is from genome assembly GCA_944452715.1 of Ophion slaviceki. NCBI lineage: Eukaryota > Metazoa > Arthropoda > Insecta > Hymenoptera > Ichneumonidae > Ophion > Ophion slaviceki. Next base: position 15,108,581 of record OX101795.1, read on the forward strand.
TAAACCGCTAAAGATAGAAACGTGGAATTTGGAGGGGGTGTTGATTTTATATTGGAGGCATCGTTTAAGAAGGGATTTTTCGAAATTCAACCCCTAAGGGGGTGAAAGGGGGTGGCAAAGTTTGTATGGAAATTGACAAATTTCGTATTCGTCCTTTTGGACGCAATTAATGAAATACGTATTTCAGCGTTTGTAGAAATTCAACCCCTAAGGGGAGAAAAGGGGTGGCAAACTTCGTATGGAAAATAAAAAAGATCTGGTCAGCACATTTACTTGAGATTTATTATTAATGCTCTTCAATACAATTTATAACAGACGCATTGTAGCGTTTTCCGAAATTCAACCCCTAAACCAAAGGGGGTGGCAAAGTTTGTACGAAAAATAAATAAAAAACCGATCACATTTAATTGAAACTTTATATAACTGCTGCTAGACACAATTAATGAAATTTCAGCGTTTTCGGAAATTCAATTCTTAAGGGGAAAAGGTGGTAGCAAAGTTTGTATGATAAAATAAATATCTGGTCAGATTTACTTGAAACTTAGTGTCAATGCTCTTCAACAAAATTCTACGTGTTCCGCAATGAAACATTTCTGGAGCACATTTCGATAAGGGGTAACACCACTCTAGCGGGGGAAACGAAGGTCTAACTTTGACGATTTTTTTGGTAGCATAATAAAAGAAATGGGAATTCTTTTTAGAGGAATTGTTCAGCATATACTTAAGTATAGACACTTTTTATTATTATTTTTGTACAAAATGGGGGCGGGAGAGTGAAATATAAAATCTGGAACAAAACACAAAAAACTGTTGAATCTTTATACCATTGTCTATAGAACTACGTAGGGATTTTTCATTTAATCAAATTTAAAAAAAATAGCGCACTTCTGAAAAAAAAACGAAACGAAAAAAAAAAAACTTTGTTTCTTTGCCTATTTGGATAATTCTTGACTTTATCAATATGCATATCGCTGTCATATTGCGCTCATCGAACGTACACTAAAAAAAGAAAATTCGTTCATCCATCCAAAATTCGGTTGGTTTAACAAAATGTATGTTTAAGGCGTTATCCCCACTTGTAGCACAAAAAAAGGCCTTTTTCATGATTTTTTTAAAAGAAAACTACAAAACTTTTTTAATCGATCAATATACCATCTTAAAGAACACATCTTGAAGAACTTTCAGTAATTTTTTTATTGAAAAATATTACATTGTTTAGTGGCAAATGGCCGTCAATGAAATAATGTTTTTATATACACGGTTTGCGGTGACCAACATTGCGGCGAAGTGGATCATCTGAAAAAAAAATGCGGATGGATTTAGTCAAATATAAGTATAAACTAGTATTTAATCGAAGGATTTTAAAAAATATTCATTTTTCACAAAATGGCGGACAGTCAAAGTTAATGGTTCGATTTTAACGAAAAAAACGGCCGTTTTTTGGCTATAAAACGGCCATTTTTTTCGAAAAAAAAATCGAACGATTAAAGACTACATTTTTATGTATTAAATAAGCCTGCAAAATTTCAAGAAGATCGGTTCATTAGTGTTCGAGTAATCTTGGTCACCGACTTCAGAAATGCCATTTTGAGAAAAACGCGTTTAAAGTTTCAATTTCAGTTTACACGAAGAAAATATTTTTTTTTGTAAACTTATATAGAGTCATCTATTCCGGGCATCAAAAAAAACTGCACTTCAAATTGCACTTCAAAAAAATGCAATAAAAAAAATCGATTTTTTCAAAATCGCAAGTGGGGGTAACCCCTTAAATACGTTCAAATTGATTTTTGGTTGGCATAAAACACGTTTTGTCAATCTAACTGATAGTTATAGTGGTGTGAACTGTAGCTTATTTAGCACGTCTGAGCAACTGTTAAAACAACAAAATTTCGAGAAAACAAAATTCATTTTGCACATTCAACGAATTTCTCTTCTCGGTGTATCACTGAGAAACATGTATATCGCCGTTATCGGATGTATCATTGAAAAACACGCATATCTCCGTCATATTGCGCTTACGGGATATATCACTGAGAAATATGCATATCGCCGTCATATTGTGCTCATCGAATTTATCACTTAGAATCATGCATATTGCCGTCATAAGATGTATCACTGAGAAACATGCATATCGCCGTCATATTGCTTGCATGGCATGCCTACTACCACTGCTAACCCAGTGAATTCACCAAGAAACGTCATTGGATGATTTCCATATGACGGTAATCTGTAAATATTCATTGTGAAATTAAAATTTTCCGCCTTAAGAGTTTATCTTGTAGTCAACGGATGATGCATTTTGAAACGACAAATTTAAGTCACGATGAATCTGAAATTCATGATACTGAATGACCTCGTGGAATGTCTTCATCAACGTAAACGAAATTACGTTCATGTTAAGTACAATTCATGAGAACAATTAATGCTACCATAGTGAATACACGCCAAAATGTCTACACATGACTTCAAAAAGACGTAAAATTTTCGGATATTAAGGGGTTAGGCCTCAGTAACGGGTATAAAATCATGTGCGACATTAACAATTTTGTTTCGTATGAAAAAGTCATTCATTCATAAAATTAATTACACATCTATTTAGTATGAATATCAAGCTGTAGGAAAATATATTTATATTTTTTTTCGATGTACAAAATGGCCGACTACTAATATTTTCTTTTGTTATCTTTTTTCAGGTGAATTTTCAGTGAAACATGTCGTTACAACTGCTCATAAACTGCTCATAAAATGAAAAGTTTTCGATTAATCAGTAATTCCGCACGTACTTCTCTGCGAAATGCAATTAGGAACATAACTTTTAAATTTGAAGTAATTCGAGTGAAAATTGTTGAAGTTATTTGTCACGCCAATGGGAAAAAAGCTGTTTCGAGAAGTTTCGAGTAGTCGGCATTTTGTACATCGAAAAAATATATATATATATATTTTCTAACAGCTTGATATTTATACTAAACAGATGTGTAATTAATTTTATGAGTGAATCACTTTTTCATATGAAAAAAAATGTTAAGGGGTTAGGCCACCTTGAAGCCACGCAAAAAGGGTATTTTCACGATTTTTTTTGAGGATTTCATAAAAGATATGAATATAAAAGTTGTTCGATTGATAAATAAAGGCTTGAGATACATTTTTTTAAATTTAATTCATTTTTATTCGTTTTTAAGTACAAAAACTATAGTTTAACGTAACGCCTCAGAAAAAAGTGGGCTAGGTAGCTCCATTACAACTCGGCAACGGCTTGTCTGAAACAAAAAAATCAAAGTCCATTAGATTCAGTATGCCACCTGCTACAAAATGACCCTCGGATATAAAGTTTTATCAAAAAATAAAAAAATGGCAGCCGAAAAACGAAAAAAGTTAAAAAAAAACGCATTTTTTCGCAGTTTTTCGCACAAAAAGAGTAAAAATCAAAATTATAAATCCATCGAGGGTCATCTTGTTGCGAATCATGTTTACAATATGTGGTTCAAATTTCAAGAGAATCGGTTCATTAGCTTTAGAGATACGATGGAGCTAGATTTTGAAAACGTTGTTTCGAGAAAAACGCGTTTGAGGTTTATACTATGAAAAACTCTTACCTGGGTCATGGGTCGGCCGAGCGCGCTATACGCCCAGGTAGACGAAATGAGGTCCCGACGTTCAGGTAAAAAAAAATACTTAGAGAGCTCGGATTTTCATAAAATTTTGACACAATATTTCTGAATGTATGTACTTTCAAAAACATAAAGAAAATCGATTTTTTTAAATGTCCAAAGTCGACTGGCCCCTTAAATTCGCACGTGATTTTATACCCGTTGCTGTGGCATAACCCCTTAATTGCGGGCACCTGAGCACAGCGATATGAGTTCGCCGTGCTCTAAACGTATGCACTTGTAAACGACATATTGAGATCAAAATGTTTAGTACATTAATGACACTAAATAAGTTCATGGCTTTGCATAACGCTGTAAAATTTGCTTCATCAATTGTTTGCACGGCGTGATAATCACGTCTGTCTATCTGGGTTTCCAAATTTGTCGACAAGCAAAAAATAAACATTCGGTCTACCAAACTCTCGTTGCATTCCAACGCTCCAACCTTCAATATCATTTCATTCGTCTATTTATTCGTTCGTTAGCAACCACACAAACGCCGCTTCCGGTGCAATTACCAGGTGTGTAAGTATGAAACCGGAATTTTTGTACAGAAAAAACACGTTTATTGTAATGATATGATACAAAGTAACTTATTCAAAGTATTGTCCGTCGCTATCTATACATTTTTCCCATCTTTCTGGCAATTTGTGGATTCCGCGCCAAAAGAACTGTTGCTCTTTTGAGGCAAACCAGTCATCGAGCCATTTTCGTACATCTTCGTAAGAAGTAAAGCGCTGCTCAGCAAGTGCGTGTCCCATCGATGCAAACAAGTAGTAATCGGATGGGGCAAGGTCCAGTGAGTAAGGCGCGTGCTGAAGAATCTCCCAACGGAACGACTCTATCGTTTCCTGGACCTGTTTTGCTTTGTGCGCTGGTGCATTTTCATGCAGCAAAATCACCTTGTGTTGTCTTTGTTGGTATTCTGGTCGTTTTTCACGCAAAACTCGATCCAAATCGGTCATTTGTTGTCGGTAGCGTTGAGTATTGACAGTTTCCCCAGGTTTCAGCAGCTCGTAGTAGATTACGCCCTTCTGATCCCACCAAACACACAGCATTGTCTTTCGTCCGTAGCGGTTTGGTCTTGCCGTCGATGTTCATGGTTCACCCGGAGTAACCCATGACTTTTTGCGCTTAGAATTCTCGAAATATATCCACTTTTCATCGCCAGTCACAATTCGATGGAGAAATGACTTTCTTTTGAACCTGGCGAGCAGCATTTCGCATGATGTTTTGCGGTTTTCCTGCTGTCTTTCGTTGAGTTCACGTGGAACCCATTTCCCCACCTTTTGTATCTTTCCCGTGGCTTTCAACCGAAGGGAGATGGCTTCTCGGGTCACCTTTAACTGATCCGCCAGTTGTTGTTGTGTTTGAGCGTCGTCTTCGTCCAACAAGGCTTGCAGGTCAGCGTCTTCAAACTTTTTCGGTGGTCTTCCACGTTCTTCGTTCCTCACGTCAAAATCGCCACTTTTGAACCGTTTGAACCACTCGAAACACTGTGTTTTACCGAGAGCATGCTCACCAAACGCCTCCACAAGCATTCGATGCGATTCGGCTGCGGTTTTCTTCAGATGAAAACAGAAAAGTAGTGCTGTCCGCAAATCGTAATTTGTTGGCACAAAACTCGACATGTTTATCTCTAATAAACTAATGCTACTGAATGAAACTCGTGTTATTGTGAGTTGGAAATCTTTGTCGGATATCAATACAATAACAAGACACCGCTGACGTGATGTGTCGGTAACTGCATCGACATCTAGCGCCACCTATGGGCAAATTCCGGTTTCATACTTACACACCTGGTATACCGCCGCAACCTCGGATTAACAATCGCGCCGATTTTTCTTTTCCAGAATCCGCTCGCGGGGTGCTACGAGAATGCGGGACGCGAACGGAAATTCGCCGTAGAAAAACCCACCCAGGATTCAGGAGTCATCAGCCAGCTGTTAAAGTCGACAATCTAAAAAAAGGGGGGGCAAAAAGCGGAAAATCTGGGTAAAAGACGATCCGAACCGGAAGTGTCAACTCGCGATACTTCAATCTCGCGCTCATTTAGGGTGGATCCGAAAATCCGCTCGATCGGGGGGGAGAGGGGGGAGGAGGAGATTTTCGTCTTGGTCTCGTTTGGGGACGAGAATTCGAGCGGAGAAAATTGAAGAAAAATGGCTTCGACGAGTGGCCACAAGAGGAACGGCTCGAGCTCGAGCATGTTCAATCACAAAGGGACGATGGACTCGGTCGGTAATGTCGCGTTCTTGGGTCACAAGCGCTCGGAGAGCGCCCACCGGAGGACCGAGAGCATATCGAGTGCCTTTGGCCACAAGAGGACCGAGAGCGGCCACAAGAGAAACGGAAGTGGCGGCGGTGGCGTTGGCGGTGGCGGCGGCGGCGGTGGATTCGGTCACAGAAGGTCACGCGCCATTTACCTTTTTTTTTCTATCGGTACCAAAGATCCTTCGTTCCGAGGAACTAAAATTTTTCGTCACATTGCAGATCGGAGTCCGCGAGCAATTATCACACCGGCCACAGGAGGAACGAGAGCATGTACGCGATGACGGGCTTGTACGCCGAGAGCACTGCCACCGGTGGGAACACGGATCCTCTGCAATCGAGCGAGAGACTCACCCACGACGCCGTCATTAGGTGCCACAGTAGAAATCCGAGCTCCGGCCTCGTCGATCATAGGTACACGCGCGATTATCGCCTCACTTCCGGTCTTCACTCGTGACGCCAAAGTTTGCATCCTTGGAATGCAACGGAAATGACTTTTTTTCTTTTACTGGTCAATTTTTTTGCTGATTCACGCTTTAAGGTAGTACGAGCGCGCAATCTTGATTTCTATAGATTTTGTTCAAAATTTAACCAAACATTGTTCATATCATTACGCATGTTTGAGTGAAATTTCAGAACAGTCGACTATTTAGATTGGCAGATAATGGGTTTTAAAATTGCAACTAACTCTGCAGGCTCTGAATTGAAATTTAGACAGAATAATTTTCCGTAAAAAATATATGTCCCCTATAATAAAAAGACATGGCAACACCGCAGAACAGTATTGTTCAATATTTCGAGAAAAAATAATTATCGTGATCCTAAAGTTAAAAATTTTGTTATAAAAAAATATTTTCATTATAAATATTAATATTTTATATTGTTTATGTTATCTTCATTAATAAATAATAAGTGGTGGTTAATTCAGAACTAATTAACAACTTTGTTCGATTAAAAATTACTGCCAAATAAAAATTTGTGTTGCAGTATTATTTTAAATATGCCGCGCAAACTAACGTCATTGGATACGTGAAACGATGCGGTGTTGCCATGTGTCTTCTTATTATAGGGGACGAATATTTTTTACGGAAAATTATTCTGTCTAAATTTCAATGCAGATTCCGCAGTGCTAAAAGTTGCAATTTTAAAACCTATTATCTCCCAATCTAAATAGTCGACTGTTCTGAAATTCCACTCAAACATGCATAATGATATGAACAATGATTCAAATTTGAACAAAATCTGTAGAAGTCGAGATTGCGCGGTCGTACTACCTTAAGGAGGCTGCTCAGGGTCTTTGCGGGGCAGGCGGCAAGAGGTATGCTCAAACCAGGTGCCTATAACGGCTGACAACCGCGAATAATCAAATTTTCGTTTACGTAAAATAAATAAATATGTGGAATGCATATAATTGACTGTTTAGAAATTTTATTAATCTTTTTTGTTTATTTACATCGCGAATAAGTTATTAACCAAGTTGAAATATGGCAAACGCGCAATTTAGTTCTCAGTAACTGGTATCACTGAGCTCAGATACGAACGCCACATCGTGAGCGCGTAGCTGTCAAACATCCTATGCGAATTGCGATGGAAGGGAAAAATGCAAACCGAAGAACAGTACAATCGTCGGTTGGAGCAAGTACAACCTGGAAAGCGGCGGGGAAAAGTAGTTGAGCCGGAAATTGAATGCGCAGTCGAGGGACGACGCGTAATTGATTTGAAGGTTATGTCGAATCACATGCACTGCAGCTTCTGTAAAGAATGATTCAAAATATTTAAATACTCTTTATGAAACCGCGGTGAGAAATTTATAGCAAGGAAGCAATAGTATGTGCGGCTCAAATTTTGGCGCCTATTCAAAATGGCCGACTTGACAGCAGCGTTGCCACGTGCCGTAGGGCGCTTTATCATTTCACGCGAATCAGCTGAAATTTCCTGTTTTATATCACGAATATCTCGATAACGAGACAGACAAAACGCTGTACTCTTCGTTAAAATTATTCATAAAAATATCAAGAATTTTTTCCGCCTATTTCCATTCAACTCTTACTATTTTTATTATGTTGCGGCAGTCGTATCAGAGTTCTCATGAAGCTTTTGCCATGTCGCCCGTGTATAAGTGCCTAACTTCAATAATTAATTGCTCAACAATCACGCAGACGAAGTACTTGAAATTTTTAACGGAGTCGTAACACCTGTTCGCAAATATTCTTAATGAATATCAGCAAATTCTTACTATTTCGCGATAGCTGAGCAACCTCCTTTAGGGATCATCACAGTGTAAGGGGTCGAAAAATTGCTGATTTTCGCGATTTTTTTTCGATAGTAAAAATACGCTGGTTAGTCTGATTTTTTTATGTCAAATAAAAGCACTCGTGAAGAACAGAAAATAATTGTTTGAACGTTAATTTTTATTTTTTTTATAACATTTTTTTAACGATTGAAAATGTTTTCGAAAAAAATCAATCCTCACGGTGTACACGGTTGTGGTCGTAAATATTATCTAAAAAAAATTAGCAAGAAGATTATTATCAGTATGAAAGCCGCTATTTTGCTGTGGAGGGTTTTTTAAAATCAAAATTAGGAAAATGGCGGCGGTTTAAAAAAAAAGTATCGAATTTAGCCTGTTTTTTCGACAGTTTTTCATTAAAAACAAATTAAGATTACAAAAAAAGCTTCCATAGCAAGATGCAGAATGGCGTAAAGAATATTGTGTCAAAATTTGAGACGGATAGCTTGTAAACTCTTCCTCTGAGAGTGTACACCGTTTTAAAAAACGACATTTCGAAAAAAACGCGTCCGTCCGCGCCACGTCTCACGGAGCTGGTCGAAACCCTTTTTCTGTGAAAGGCTGTAGCAGCCGGAATAATTCGAATTTCGTCCCAAAAATTGAACAGCACGGTTATAACCGTCTATACTATCGGAAAATGCAAAAAAACCAACCGTTTTCTTCAAAATTTTACACTGTCATGATCCCTTAAAAATCACTCGAACGTTCTCACACATTCTCATTAGAGCTGACGTGACCTGACGTTACCTCAATTCGCAAAAAAAAATGATATTGAAGTTTGCAACGTTGGAACGCAACGAAAGTTTTGTAGCCGAATTTTTTTAGCGCATTTAGCCCTCTAACGACCCTCAAACGTTTTTCAGGATTCTCTTTAGAAATCTTCAGCCTAAATGTGTAAGAACATCTTTTGGATGATAGAGAAAATGAAGATAAATGAAAAAATAAAAAACGAGTTTTCGCTGCACTCCGACGATGCAAACTTCAACAGCGTCAAAAGAAGGCTTTGGGTAATGATAGGAATGAAGAAATGGAAAATGAACGGGGAAAAAAGTTGCATTCCAATTATGCAAATTTTAACGTCATCTTTATCCTCAGTAAAGTGAACATTACTTTAATGCAGAGTTTGCACGATATGTATCACGTTATATATATATATATATATATCACGAAATATATCCATTGATATTTATGCTGGATATATATAATTGATATTTATCCTAAAATACAACAAAAATGGCATGTTTTTTTTTTCAAAATAACTTTACCTTCATGCAACTATACATGGCGCTGCGCTGACTCGACTTCAAAATACCAAACTAGGACGACTTATCTATGTATTTGTCCTTGGTATTTGTTATCAGTAGGCTTAAAAAGGCTCCCAATATTTATTGTAAGTGCCGAAATTCCAAAAACTAACATTGTCTTCCATGCTGCGTTTCTTCCATCTGACTACACAATCAGTATTAGATTCGTAGTTCGATATTTGTGATTCGTTGTTGTTTCTGTTATTTCTTTTAAAAGACATAGTTAATTATCAATATTAAAGATATTAGAGCTCATAAATGTGAGAAGTTTAATAGAAACTTTTATTTCAACTGTTGATTTATTAAGTAAAAAGAGAAACGTACCTAATTATTTTGTAATTGAAAATACTTGATTTTAAAAATGTGTAAGACTGATTATCGCAAAAAAATAAGTAAATGGATAAATAATATAATAATACAAATTGGGGTTTAATTTTACGGCCATGTTTTTTTTAATTCTCAACACACTCTGAAAAAGCAGCTCTAAAAAACAGCAGAAAAATAGGGATCATTTTTATAGATATCAAAAATATTAACAAATCGGATATATATGAAAATATCGGATGTTTTCGGTATTTATAATAAATATCGAATTCTTACGAACCCTGCTTTAATGTAAAGATCACTTTGATGTAAATTTTAGTTTAATGAACATATTACTTCACTGACTTCAACGTCGTCCTTACACTCAGTAAAGTAAACGTTCAGTAAATAAACAAGCAAATCGCTCCGATTTACTTGTTTATTCGTTAATTTACTGAATTCACGGATTTATTAATTTGTTTATTTAATTCACTCGCTTGTTTTGTCTCTTTACTCGTTTAGCCAATTATTTATTCATTTCTCTATCTGCACAATTTTCTCATTTGTTTATTTCTTAATTTAATTCTTTTATGTATCTAATATTTGCTCTCTCTCTCTCTCTGCCTCTCTCTTATTCTCCCTATTTCTATCACTCGCACGTGCCAACTGTTTTACATATTCGCCGTCCATCTTAACTCACCGAAACGTGCACTTTTTCAGAGATTTTATCATCAAGTGTCACAGCCGAAATCCGAGTGCCTCCATGGTCGACAGGTATGTAAAGCACGCGTCAGCCTATAAAACAAACCGCAACGACAATCATAATAATAATAATAGTTATTATTGTAATTATTAAATATGAAATAATAATTTTCATTATTGCAATTACGAAATATGGAATAATAACAGTTGTTATTATTATCTCTATTTTTTCTATTACATATTTCGTAATAAAATAATACTAATAACTATTATCATTTTATATAAGATATTCAGTTCAACTTGTGAAATTTAAAGATAAAGACGTGTGATTGATAAATCAACGTTTTTGAAATACTTTTACAGAACGGAGAAGGAGAGAGCCCAGACACCACCGATAAATCCAGACTCCAAGGACTGCGGTATATTGAACTGCAGGCCGGTCTTCATTCAGAGATTCGCGGGTATCAAGGTCAGCGATGAACAATAAGTCCAATAACCCCAATCAATTCGATAAAAATCCTCATTTGTTTTGTAACAATCTGGTCTTTATAGGGAACTCAACTGCCACTTTCTCCCGCTAGAGGGTATATTGTATTATAACGTAAACAAAACATGACGGTTAGTGACATTCGCTTTGGTTATGCCAGTGTTTCTACGACTATTGTCGAATTTTCCTTAAATAATCCAGTTGTCGTGAAGAAATTGTGAAGAATGCATCTGTGTTGTGCAATTGGATGCAATTATTGTCCGTTATGTTGTCCATTCGTATATTTTTAGCACAGGCCTAACACTGCGAAAATGAACCGTGCGCGTTGACAGCTTCGTTTGTTCATGCTATATTTACGTGGCGCCATCTGCGCTGAGCTTTGCGCAAGGTTCCCTATTGTGTCCAAATGAACGAGAGAGAACGAATTTAATCGACTAAATCGCGGTTGGACGTTGCAAGCGCCAAAAAAGTGAGAAACAAATGAACTCATTCTGCAAGATTGGAGCTGGTCGTTACAGAGACGAAATAAATAAATAAATAAACAAATAAATGAATTTATCCTGAAAAATCGCAGCCGGGAGTTACGAAGGCCAAACAAATGAAAAAAAAAAAACATTTTATTCTGTAAAATGGTTGCTGGACACTATTGATCCTAAATAAACAAAACAAAAGAAATTTATTCTGTTAAGGGAGGATACTGTGCCGGGCCGAAATAGGTTAAATTTTTCGAATTTTTGTAGTCTGCTAGATTATTTATTTGGGATGTGGAAAAACGGTATGTTATTAAGCATACATTGAGCTTATTTCATGTAAATTTGTATTTTTTTTAATTAACGTTATAGCGGTATAGCCTCTGCATAAAAAATATGGTCGAGCGGCCGGATCGATAAATCGTAAATAGTTGGTCTCAAAAATGAAAGTAGAAAAGCTTTATAATCTACATAAATGCAGTTCTCGTTGTACGTAGCGGATTTTCGAACGAACACTACACAATATAGCGGGTGTTAAAAAAAAGTGTAATTCTGGCGATATTTTTATTATATCCGGGGACTTAAAAAATAATATATTTGAAGAAACGGCTGCGTACAATTATAATTACGGCAACTACGTACATTGTGTTTTTTTTAAATTGGAAATTGGACAATTATAGCTAGGGTTATGATTGCAGCCAGGTCGAGGAAAGTCGTTTCGAGAAAAAACGCGCTTAAAAGTTTTAGTATACGTATATCGTTGCGCTACCGGCCATATCGTCCGCAACTTGGTCAATTTTCAATATTTTAACTCGAACATTTTTTCATATATTCTTGAATATGTATACTTCGAGGAAATCCAAAAAAAAAAGCATTATTTTTTATCCGTCACAGTGGTGACCGGTCTTGAATCGCATCTGGGCGTTCGAAATCGTTAAAAGTCGAAAAAAATGCATATTGCGATTAAGGGGGGAGATACCTTTGCTTATTTTCATGATTTTTTGAAAGGAAAAATTTCTTCACCATTTTTGAGACTTAGGGTATGTTTTATTACTACATTTGGCTGTTACATGGTCATTTTTTTAAATCAAACTTAAAAAATGGTGGAGTTATGACACGGTTTTGTAACGGGGTTGCGGCCGATGTTGGAAGACGGCGTGACACGTAGCGTCGGCAGGATTGATCTGAAAAAAAAACAACGATAATTTTTCTTTGATTAACATTCATACGCAGAATATGAACCAAGAAAAAATGAGAAATGTTGAATATTGACGAAATGGTACGCCCTAAAATGAAAAGATCGAATTTTCTCGAAAAATAAGACTACAATTTGCAATTAAAAAATACTTAATTTTTTATTATGTTGAAGACCGTTTAGGGTCATGTTAAGTTAAGTTTAAGTTAAGTGTAAGTTAACTTTAGTTTAGGTTAAGTAAGTTAGTTGAGTTAGTTAAGTTAGTTAGTTAAGTTAAATTTAAGTTAGTTAACTTTGCTAGTTAAGTTTAGTTAGGTTACGTTCAGTTAACCTTGTTAGTTAAGGCCCGGTTCCACAACTCTCGGTTAACCGAGTTAACCGAAGTTTAAGGGTGACTGGACCAATCAGAACCACGCTGAGCTGGCTAAACTCCGGTTAATTTGGTTAACCGAGAGTTGTGGAACCGGGCCTAAGTTAGTTGAGTTACATGTAAGTTGGTCAACTTTGCTAGTTAAGTTTAGTTAGGTTAAGTTCAATTAACCTTGTTAGTTAAGTTAGTTAAGTGTAGTTACTTTAAGTTAAGTTTAATGGAAACAATAAGGATAAAAAGATTTATACCAAATTTCATCAGAATCAGGGGACTAGTATTTTTATCTATACGTCACGCCGGTTTTGAAAATGCATTTTAGAGGACCGTGCTATGGCATACCCCCGCCATTTTTACAGGTTGATAAAAAAATACCATATAGCAACCAAAAGTATTAATAAAACATACCCTTAGTATCAAATATAGTGAAAAACTCGTTCCCTTTATAAAAAATTATGAAAATCCGCCAATTTCTTCCTCGTCTCAATGTATCTCCCGCCTTAAAACGTTGATTGTTTGCGTGTCGACAGGTGTTCGTGTTTCTCCTATCGTTCCTAGTTACCGTGCAACAAGCCCTGAGTTCCGGTTACATTAATTCTGTGATAACGACGATCGAGAAGAGATTCGAGATACCGTCAAGCCTCTCCGGTCTCATCGCCAGCTCTTACGAGATCGGCAACGTAATTACCGTCATATTCGTGAGTTATCTCGGCAGTAGGAGGCACATTCCTGTCTGGATAGCCATAGGTACGAAGACCTCATTTTTATCGCCCCTTCCGGCCCCTCTTGGCCTCTCCTACTCTTCCCCCGTAAACGGGGCAAAAAATAACTCAACGCCCCTTAAAACGTAATGTTTTTCGGCAGGTGCGGTCATAATGGGCCTGGGCTCTATGATCTTCATGGTGCCGCATTTCACGGCCGAGCAAAATTTAACGACATCGAGCAACAATTCGAGCGCCGACAACATTTGTCGCGGCGTTTCGTTGCGCGAACAGGACATGGGACTCGGTAACAAATCTTCGTTTTTTCCCTTCTTTTTGGGCTTTGCGAGCCATCGAAATTGTGGCTGGTGCAAGAAAAAAATTTATATGTAAAAAAATATTTAAAAAAAACAAGCTTTTATTTAATGCACTAAAAATTAGAACTTAATTTCTTTTTACTAACAATAAGTTACATGTATTTTATTAGAAATAAAAGCTCGGGTTGCTCAACTTTTTAAATGTTGAATAAATTTGATCAATTCAGTTTCATTAAGGAGGTACACCAGCTTCATACAATGTTGCCATGCTAAACCATGGTAAAATTTGAAAATGGTGATAAATCAATAAAATTTGGTGAGTATATTCTTTAGTATTATATATGTCAATACAATTTTTTTCAGATTTTTTCATTGTGCCGTTATCGAATAATTGAACATTGAAGTTCACGTGTATAAGCATAGGGTTTTTATAGATATAGGTATATATTCCGGGTATAAGAATAAACGCTTGTGAATTATTTGTAAGAAAACGGCACAACCAAAAAATCTGAAAAAATTTGTATCTACATGAATAATACTAAAGAATATATTCACCAAATTTTATTGATCTATCACCATTTTGCTGAAGCTGGTGTACCTCCTTAACTGTGTTTTATTTGGCACAATTGTAATTAGAGAAAAAATTATTATCACTCATTTATACTCAGTTTCAGGATTTCGATTTAAGAAATCTAAGGTTGTTTCACAATAAATTAAGGGGCCAGTCCACTTTTGAGTCACGAAAAAAGGCTATTTTTGCGATTTTTTTGTGGATTTTATAAAAGATATGAATATAAAAGTTGTTCGGCTTGATAAATAGTCTTGAAATGCATTTTTTTTTAAATTTAATTCATTTTTATTCATTTTTAAGTACAAAAACTATAGTTTACCGTAACGCCTCAAAAATAGGTGGGCTAGGTAGCTCCATCACAACTCGGCAACGGCTTGTCTGAAACAAAAAATCAAAGTCCAAACAAAAAACAAAAGTCCAGATCAAAGTAAAAAATTAAATTCAGAATGACACTAGCTACAAAATGACCCGCGGATATGAAGTTTTATCAAAGAATAAAAAAATGGCAGATGAGAAACGAAAAAAGTAAAAAAAAACGCGTTTTTTCGCAAAAAGAAGATCAAAAATCAAAATTTTAAAACCATCGGGGGTCATCTTGTTGCGAATCATGTTTACAATATGTGGTTGAAATTTCAAGAGAATCGTTTTATTAGTTTTAGAGATGCGATGGAGCTAGATTTTGAGAACGTTGTTTCGAGAAAAACGCGTTTGAAGTTTATACTATGAAAAACTCTTACCTAAACTCAATCGGCAATTCCTGCACCGTACAAAATCCCTTCTGATTGCTCATCATCGTCAATTTCTTCAAGTCTTGCTTGCTTGCGATTTTTTGAAATTTTCAAAGTGGACTGGCCTCTTAAATACAGTTGATATGTTAACGGATTTATGTAAATTAAAGATTATATGTCTAAATTTTGAGCGCCCTAAACTTTTACTTATCGTTATATATAGGTGACTTCGTGAAAGAAATTATTTTCCACTCTTTAGTATATTAATAAAATTAATAAAAGCTTGTTTTTTAAATATTTTTTTACATATAAATTATTTTCGACTTTTTAGTCTTTAATTGATTTTACTAGTAGTTTACGAGTTTGTGCGTTAGGAACATGGAATGCTTGTAAAAAAATAACAAAGACTGTAATTGGGATTAAACTTACGACACATTGCTGCATACAAACTTTTCACATGCAAAGACAGTCGGCTACGATTTTTTTTTGTATGTGTTAGTGAGATTTTACATGGATGATTAGATATCGCTAATTTCACATGAAAAGTTCAAAATTTTATGGATATATTTTTTTTTACGTTCGATCATGCATTGTCAACTTTGAGATGCATGTTTGCATTTTGGATCTCACAGAAAGTCAAGTTAAATGAAAGCTTGTGAAAAGATAAAGCAGAATCGCTGGACTAAAGTTTCTTTTTTTTTTTGTACAGGCCGCCTCTCGTCGGGTCTGTCATCGCCACCGTTGGCGCCACACAACAATCTACGGGGTGAAAATTGCATTCAGGGATCCCCGTCAACCGCCGGGCCCGTTATGCTCTTCGTTCTAGCTCAGCTGTTGCTCGGCTGCGGTGGCTCGCCACTGTTTACTCTCGGCACTACGTACATCGACGATCACGTCAGACCGGAGAGCGCATCCTTGTACATTGGTGAGTATCGTCTATCGATCTCTATGCGCCACCAATTTTTATTAAAAAATCGTCAAAAGTGTGTGACGACGCGTTTTTTACGTTTTTCCCGCCTAATGTTGAACTTTCGACAAAAACTTCGTGATGTTCGTGATCGGATGAAAATTTCACGTTAGATAAACAGTCCAAATGGTTTGAGAAGGCGACACAAATGTTTTTCGATTGTTATGGCCGCTTTTCGAAATTGCCGAAATCCGGAAAGTACACTTGTAAAATGGCTAAAAAAGAAGCAAAGGGGTTGGTAAAATACGCGAAAATTCTGCCAAAAATTGAAAAACCATCGGAGCTTCATTAACCATACAGCATTCCGAAGGGAAAATGATAACGAAGCGAATTAGCACAGAATGGAGTTTTAAATCGGCATAGAACACAAATGACCGACGATTTAGTGAAGAAGCTTTTTTTTAGCCGAGATGCGAAAAAATGTTGGGTTTTCAAATGTTTTTTTATAACTCTATTTCGATGTATGTTTTTCTCGTAGATTCCATTGTACGGAGTCTTCCCCCTTATTATATTCCCCACCATATTCCACTTCTCATCCATTCTCATCTATTTTTATGTATTTTTACCCCCGAATACGAATTTACCGTTCTTTTTGACGAAAACCCGCAAATTTTGTTTAAAACATCGTTAAAATTGTGTAAAAGCACGTTTTTACGTTTTTTCGACGTAATTTTAAGCTTTCGATAAAACTCCAGGATATTCGTGATCGGCAGAAAATTTCACGTTAGATAGACCCTAAAAATGGTTTTAAACTCGATTTTTTTTCGATCCTTTGGGTCCGTTTTTCAAAATCACCCAATTCCAAAAATTTCAAACAGCCGTAGCATCGGTTCTATGTGGGTAACAAAGGCTCGTTCGGGGGGGGGGGGGGGGTTAAAAGGATATTAGCAGGCTTAGAGAATGGCGTTGGATTCATCCCGATATCTCGATTAGTTCTCCCGGAAAGTCCACTTGTAAAATGGCTAAAAAGGAAGTAAAGGGATTGGAAAAATTCGCGAAAATCGATGGTCCGCCTTTGAAATTCGGCCAAAAATCGAAAAACCATCGGAGCTTCACGAATCATACGACATTTCGAAGAGAAAATTATAACAAAGCAAATGAACACAGAGTGGAGTTCAAAATAGAAATAGAAAATAAATTATCGACGATTTGGTAAAGAAACTTTTTTTTTTGCCCGTCATGCGATTTTTTTTTGGTTTTTAATATTTTTTATAACTCGATTTCGATGTATTTGTACCTCCTGAATAGGAATTCACTATTTATTTCCCCCAAAACACTCAATTCCGATTAAAAATCACCGAAAGTCTAAAAACACGTTTTTTCGCGCATAGCGAGCGCAATTTTGACCTTTCGACGAAAAACTCCAAGCTGTTCGTAATCAGCGAAAAAGTTGCCATCGTAATAACCCTTGAAAGCAAGTTAAAAGAATCGACCGATCAAATCACCCGAAATAGGGTACTCGACTGTTGTACGGAAATCATCTTAAACTGTTAATTATTTTATATAAAACTCACAATATTTTTTCATCTTCGTGAATTCAGTATTTACTATATAAATCGGCAATAAAATGTAAATATTCAACCAGACCGCCAAAACGCTATGTCAGATATGTAGTCACGTGACGCCTGTGACGTCATCACATGCCAGTAAAGAAGGTAACGGACCTATATCGCCGCTGAGTTGTCGCACAGCCTTCCTCTCCATTCTTATTTGAAAGTTGATAATATGGTCACTATAACTGCAAATACCTATGAATAAACAGAAAAAGCACAGAAATACACTGAAGTAAACTAGAATATCCCTTATTACCCGTCACAGGACTCGTAATGACAATCTGTTTACTGGCATGTGACGTCACTAGAGAGATCCAACCAATATTGGAGCGTTTTCGTTCAAATGACCAAACGTTTAAAGTTATCTAATTAAAAAAAAAAAACTAAATAATCGAAAAATTGCATATGCAGAAAATGCTTTTTAAACACTATATTCTTTTAGGATGACAAGAAAATGAACCATATTCTTAATACAGTCAAATATCCTATACCCGACGGTCTCTTCGTTTCAGGATGCATGTACAGCATGGCAGCGTTCGGTCCGGTTCTCGGATTCCTCTTGGGCGCTTATCTTCTCTCCTTCCACATGGACTCCTTCTCCGCCTCGATCATAAGCATTGGTAAGAACACGCGAAAAAAGAAACATGAAAGTTTCTCATAAAAATCCTCATCCTCATAATTGTTTCTCCGTTCAGATCCCGGCGACCATCGATGGGTGGGAATGTGGTGGGGTGGCTTCCTCCTTTGTGGCCTCCTTCTCATTCTCGTCGCCATACCGTTCTTCAGTTTCCCAAAGACGCTGCAGCGCGAGAAGGAGAAGATCAAGATAATCGAGAAGATCAAACCTCAGCCGATCGTCAAGGAGAAGGACCAGAGCAGCAAAGTGGAAGCCAAGAAGCAGGAAACGGCGAAGAACGACAGCGGATACGGGAAAGACATCAAAGGTGAATGTCACATTGGGTGATTTCGACTTGGGCGCTTGCACGCTTTCATTGTCGGAATTTGTGCGCATCGCTCGTTTGTTCGAATTGGCGCTGTGCGCGCTTGCCGAAGCATTTATGACGTCTTATTCATGGAGCCTAGATACCAGGAGGTTCAGCGAGGCCTTTCAACTCGTCCCCAAAGCGAGAACAAGAAATGATGGCGCTGGGGTGCTCCGGCATCTATATGTATATAGATAGACGCTAAACATGGGTGCGATCTAAGACAGATCACAGATGATGTACCTAACCCTCATTAGTGTTAAGGGATAACACCACTCTAGGATTTTGGAAAGACGTTATCTTTCCTAAAAATACTTTGGTGTCATAAAAACAATATGCAATTGGTCCTGTAGCAATTTTTTTTATTTAAAGGTTCAATTATCGATTTGGCCGCAGCGCCTTGGAACGCGCGCTGAGTTGCTCGTACAACTTTAAACGCGTTTTTCTCGAAACCACTTTTTTCGATCTCGGAAGACGGATTACTCGACCACCTTTGCATGCATCGATTTGAAATTTTGATAGCAGCTTCACAATCATATTCTTTATGGGAGTACGTAGCCGTTTTTTGATTAAATGTAAACTTCTTTTTATAAACAATTTACTGCTTTTTTGGCAAAAAATCGATTTATTTCCTTCAAAGTGCGCTATTTTTGCAAAATTTGAAAGCAAATTTCTAGGTAGTCTCATAGCTAATATATAAATTATCATTTTTTTGGTTTTTGTTTCAGGTCTTATATTTTACGAGAAAACCGTTCTCCCGTGAAGCTATATGTAAGAAAAAACACGTTTTTCTAAATGGGCTATATCGCCGCAATTTTGAGTTTGAGTTTGAGATCTTTTCACGCTTTTGCGTTTTTTTTCCGAACCGTCATGAGGAAATTATGAATCGGCGGATATTTCGACGTTTGATGTCACGATCGGTCTGTCGTGAGGTTAGAAACTCATCCGATCACTTTCACCTCGTTGACCAATATATTACTATATATGTAGGTGCCGCTGCACCCCAGAGCCATCACTTCGGGACATTTTCGGGGACGCTTTTTTCAGCGCCTTTGCATTGCCGCTGAACCTCCTGGTATCTAGGCTCCATGGTCTTATTCGTCAAACTTATTTTCGAAAAAAACGCCACGTGGGCACAGCGAACACGATGGTTTTTCAGGTAGCAATTTCGAAATAGTTGTTCAGAAGTTGTCTAAATGGGTACTAAATAACCGCTTGGAAGTTACCTATAAGTTATCACCTGACCAACACATGACAGCTACAGTAATCCTATCGCCAAGCTTCAATCCATAGGATTTTCATTTTATAACGAGCTTCACTAAATATATTAATAATCGTCTCTGTAAAATTTCAGGGTCGTTTATCGACCTAATAACAGAGAAAAAAAATATTAAAATTGTGTATTTTTGTGAAGGAATTCCGAGACGACATACAAAAACCCAATCTCCGGTCGCTACAAAAGTGTATATAGTAGTGGGAATCCGTCAGATTCTTAAAAATAATCAGGTCTACGTACTTAACACTTGTAGTAATCCAATGCTCTCCTAAAAAAATACGCTTATTGCCCTAATTTTTATGTAATATCAAGTTTAATTTGAACTTCCGGTATTGGATTTGTTACTACTTGCTGTGATAAAGAGACGTGACAGCAAGGCAACAGCTGACTAGTTCTAACCTCATCTCACTCACTCATTTCCACACATATTTCATTTTCAACCGACATATTTCGCCGACACAAATTGTCCACGCTTATTGCCAGTCGTGGCCCGAATACAATGCTTTGTATTTCCCGCACCTGACATTGTTTTGACAGATCGACGTTGAATAGCATGGAGGTTAAATTCGCCTGGTTGAGTAAAAAGACACGGAGATAGAACCAATGTTGCCAAATATCAAATCATAACTATTTTTTCATTTTTCTAATTAAATGTGAACATTCATTAAACAGTTGACACATGGAAAATTTTAGTTATTACAAATTATTTTTTTTGCATATGTTAAAAATATAAATTGTACAAGTCTCAAGTATGATCAGTGGTAGGACTAGTGTGAAGCGATAGGATTACCTTAAGCGAGGACTACATTAGGCCGATGCACACGTCTGAGACGTCTCACACGTGTAAGGTTGGTGTGCACACCAAACCGACGCGCGTCTCAAGGGATCATCACAGTGTAACGGGTCGAAAAAAGCTGATTTTCGCGATTTTTTTTCGATGGCTAAAATACGCTAATCAGTCTGATTTTTAATGGCGACCCAAAGCACTCATGGCGAACCGAAAATAATTGTTTAAACGTTTATTTTTATTGTTTTTACATTTTTTTAACGGTTGAAAATGTCTTCGAAGAAAAGGAGTCCTCACGGTGTACACGGTTGTGGCTGTTAATATTATCTGAAACGAAATTTGTAAAAAGATTATTAATCAGGATGAAAGCCGCTATGTTGCGATAGAAGTTTTTTTTTTTAAATCAAAATTGACAAAATGGCGGCGGTTTGAAAAAAAGTATCGAATTTAGCCTATTTTTTCGTTGAAAAAAGACGAAGATTAAAAAAAAAAGTTTCCGTAGCAAGATGAAGAATGGCGTGAAGAATGTTGTGTCAAAATTTGAGTCGAACAGCTGGAAAACTCATCTTTTGAGAGCGTACACCGTTATGAAAAACGAGATTTCGAGAAAAACGCGTCTGTTCGCGCCAGGTCTTACGCAGCTGGTCGAATCCCTTTTTCCGAGAAAGGCTGTAGCAATCGGAATAGTTCGAATTTCGCCCCAAAAATAGAATAGCATGTTTATAGCCGTCTATACTATCGGATAATGCAAAGAAAAACCGATTTTTTGAAAACTTTACACTGTGATGATCCCTTAACGCGGTCCTCTAGTTTCTCGGCCGTTTTTTTACGGCTTTTTCAGTAATTTTTTACGGGCAAAGCATCGAAATAATCAATCTCATTGTTTTTGCATAATCTTTATTAACATTTAAATACGCTTTACAAATTTTTTGAAGTCAAAATATATAATAGAATAAAAGTTATAGTGGCCGACAGGAAGACATCAAGTAAAAGAGGTGCTTGACGGTGACCAATATTGCGGCTGTTCTGCTTATCTGAAATCAAAAAACCAAACGGCATTTTAATCTTCATATTTAAGACTAGCGATTGAACTAGAGTGAATTCTAAATTACAAAAATTGACTTTTTTATACACTTTTGAAAATTACATTCTATTTTTTACTCATTTTTTCTTAAGTTTTTCGCTCGTACAAAAAAAACTATCGAAGCAATCATGATAATCCTAGTTCAATCGCTGGCTTATAACATATTAAAGATGCTGTATAAATTTGAACAAGATCGGTGCAGTAGTTTCTGAAATATCGTGGTCACCGTTTCGAAAAATGGTGTTTCGAGAAAAACGCGTTTGAAAGTATACCTGCTCCGTATACCTGCTTCGTTCCAGGGCCGTAACTTGTGAACCACTTCGAATATCGAAAAATCCTTTGGCACACATTTTCTACACATGTTGTAGATGTGATTTATAAAAAAAAATCGATTTTTTCAACCCGAGTAACTAGAAGGCCGCCTTAACGTGTGTCGAGCATTTTACGCTGGTTGTCAATCGAGAGAGAACTCTGTTATTAGCGAGATAAAAATGTACGAATCGTACAGTGATTTTGAAGATTTACATTTTTTGATGGCTTTAAATCGCTTCAGAGCATTAAGGTAGAACGAGCGCGCGCTCTTGATTTCTATAGATTTCGCTCAAATTTTAACCAGACATTGTTCATGTCATTATGCATGGTTCAGTGAAATTTCAGAACAATCGACTATTTAGATTGGGAGATAATGGGTTTCAAACTTGCAACTTTTAACTCTGCAGGGTCTGCATTGACCAGAAGTCAGCTCACATAATTCGTCGTCCCATTCTATTGTGTTTATGAATTATGAAAAAAATTATGTTTCGATAGCAAACTAGTTAGGCAGAGTGAAAAAAGTTTGGATTGCCTTTACTGTTCAGTTTTGCTAAACACGTTCAGTAAAGACAGCATGATTCTCCGTAAAAAATATGTGTCCCCTATAATAAGAAGACATATGGCAAC
The DNA here is from genome assembly GCA_944452715.1 of Ophion slaviceki. NCBI lineage: Eukaryota > Metazoa > Arthropoda > Insecta > Hymenoptera > Ichneumonidae > Ophion > Ophion slaviceki. The sequence continues at coordinate 15,131,523 of OX101795.1, forward strand.
ACTGCAGAGCAGTATTGTTGAATATTTAAAAAAAATTATCGCGTTCTTATATTGTTTACATTATCTTCATTAACAAATAAAAGTGTTGGTTAATTCATAACTAATTAAAAACTTTGTTCGATTAAAAATTACTTACAAATAAAAATGTGTGTTGCAGTATTATTTTTAATATGCCGCGCAAACTTACGTCATGGGATACGCGGACCGATGCGGTGTTGTCATATGCCTTCTAATTATAGGGGACACATATTTATACGGAAAATTCTTCTGTCTAAATTTCAATGCAGACCAATCTAAATAGTTGATCGTTCTGAAATTTCACTCAAACATGCATAATGTTATGAACAATGTCTGGTTAAAATTTGAACAGAATCTATAGAAATCAAGAGCGCTGAGCGCTGTAAGCGTGTATGTTGTTGGTAATTGTCACGTTTGTTTTGCGTTCCAGACATACCGCGCGACATGTGCCGATTGGTTTGCAATCCTGTGTACGTGGTGACGTGCCTCGGTGCCTGCATGGAGCTCGTCATAGTCTCGGGATTCGTCGTCTTTTTGCCGAAATACTTGGAGACGCAGTTCAGCCTTGGGAAGAGTCAGGCGAGCATATTCACCGGTTCGATCGCGATACCGGGCGCCTGCATTGGCATCTTCTTCGGCGGTTGTTTGCTCAAACGCCTCGAGCTCAGGCCCAAAGGGGCCGTACAATTTGTCCTCGTCTCGAACATCATATGCCTCACCTGCTACGGACTTCTCTTCTTTCTCGGCTGCGACAACGTTAAAATGGCCGGCACGACGATACCTTACTTCAACAGCAGCGGCGGCAGCAGCGCCGCCGCTACCGCCAAAGGCACCGAACCCTTTCAGGTTAATCTCACTGCCGCGTGCAACTTCGGATGCGAGTGTCGCATGAACGACGTTGAACCCGTTTGCGGCAACAACGGTCTCACGTACTTCAGCCCCTGTCACGCAGGCTGCACTGCCTTCAGTTCCAAGTCCAACTTCACCAATTGCGCCTGTGAGTCGATCGTAATGGCCGCGAAAAATAAACGTTATTCCCAGATCACGTTGATGACGTTTCTATTTCAAAGGTATACACGGAAATCTGACGATGTTGCCGCCTGCCGCGCCCGAATTTGCCGAGGTCACTGTCGTCCCGGTCGCGACCGCCGGTCCCTGCATCTCACCCTGCCGTACGATCTTTCCATTTCTCATACTCTTGTTCTTCATGACGTTCATCGTCGCCGTCACCCAAATGCCACTGCTCATGATCGTTTTGCGGTAAGTTCTGCACAAACCACGGTCTTGCATACAGTTCTGGAAACATGTAGGGTGAGGAGTGACTTGGATAACGAGGCAAAGTGGTAAGTTCTCGCTTCTGCCACTTGGAGCGCTGCTACCTAGGGGTGAACTAATCAAACGCAGGTCCGAACAGCTGTACGATGAAGCCGATTTTTTTTGGAATAAACAATGTTTTTAAGAGCGATACGATTGGAAAATGATTTAGTTTTTTTTAACTACTGTTCGAATTGTATGAATGGCAATTATTATTTCAGTTCACTGCATTTATCGTATGTTTGAACTAATTGTTTTTTTCTCTTAGCAGATTGCATTCATAAACAAATTTATACGGTCGTTGTTTATGATATAACATAAACAAAGATATAAAGATATATTTATATCTTCGTTTTCTTTTTTTCTTTATTATTAATCTGTTTTTTCTCAGTAGATTGCATTTCTTGGTTGTTTGTACAACTTTTGTTTTTACTTTTGCTTTCTGTGTAATGTTAACGAGGTCATCCCATGTGACAGCTACTTCTTTCGCTTTTTTCGGAAATTTCTTTTTATGAACCATTAAAACACACTATCTTTGACTTTTTACCACAAAGTATCTATGGCAGATATCAGAAATATTCTAGTTCGGGTGAGAACTATAGATGTGCTGACTATACCATAAAAATTTGAGTGAAATCCATTCAATAGTTTTTGAGGTATCGCGAAAGCCAATTTGAAAAATACAGTTTTGAGAAGAACGCGTTTAAAAGTTCAAGTACGATTTACACAGAAAATCTTGACTCACTATTTGTCTGCTATACCGGGTCCATATAACACGCACACATTTTTTGCAATTTGTGCAAAACATTTTTGTTTGTTTGTTTATTTGGACCTGTCACACGGGATGCCCGCCGTAATGAGAACGCGAAAGAAAAGATAACACGATTCAGAAACATTGAGGAGGTTATCTATTGCTATATATCTATATCTACAGGACGCTTTGCGGAAAGTTTCTCAAAAAACAAGGGGCCCAAATGACAATTTGTCGATAACAATAGTCCGAATAAACAATTTCTCAAAAAACGTTTCCCTAAAGAACAATTCCCCAAAAACAATTTCCAAAATGAACAATCTCTCGAATGCAATATCGCGAATGGACAGTTCCCCGAATAGACAATTTCCCGAATGAACAATTCCTCAAATGAAACATTGCCCAAACAAATATTGTCGACGATTTTTTCGGGAAACCAATTTTTCTCGGTTCGAATTTTCTTTGCATTAATTTTCCTGTTATTGATTTCGGCATCAGCAGGCGCCAGAAATATACGTCCCCACACTTAGCATAACCCAGAATCAACGACGTGGACGTAGTGGGTTCTGACTCCTTTTTTAAAAGTTTTTTTGATGTTTTTTGTTTAATTTTTTTTTATTTTTAAAACTATTTATATGTTTTATATTTATATTTAACCCGAACAAGCCCAAACAAAAAAACTGTCCATGCGGGATATTGTATTTGAGATATTGCTCATTCGGCAAATTGTGAATGAGAAATTGTCCGTTCGATAAACTGTGTTCGGTCAATTGTTCATTCGGGAAATTGCATTCGGAAAATTACATTAGAGAAATTGTCATTTCGGAAATGGTTTTCAAAGAATTTTAAGCAAACGCCACAAGACCCTTACGTAACAGCGCTCCCAGTGGATAGCTGAGGAACTAAGGTTTTGCCTCACCAACGGCGACTCTCCCCACCGCTAAAAAACGACGGACTTTCCAGACCGTATGTAAGACCGTCCAAACCTAACCAAACTGAAAAGGAAGGGTAATTGAAAAACAAGTAAACGGAAAATTGATACACCAATAGAATCACGCCATCGAACGTAATTAAAAATGGACGAAAAACATTGACAGGTCCGTGTCCGAGGAGGAGAGATCTTTCGCCCTGGGAATGCAGTTCGTCATCTTCAGGCTCTTCGGCTACATACCCGCGCCGATACTCTTCGGCAATCTCATCGATTCCACGTGTTTGCTGTGGAAAAGCACGTGCGGCGAGAAAGGCGGACGCTGCTTGCTCTACGACATCGAACAATTCAGATACAGGCAGGCTCCAAACTCTAACGAATGCAAATCGAGCGATCCGCATTCCGTTTTTCAGTGGACTCGACGCTGACCGTGGAATTGTCGTTTCAGATACGTCGGACTATGCGCCGGGATCAAGATACTCGCTCTCGCTTTGTTTCTGATCGATTGGTGGCTCGTCAGGAGGCGAAAGCAAATGGACGAGATGCCGGTACAGCTGACCGTCAACGAGCTCGTTGGCTCGATCATCAGCCTCGACAAACGTTCGTGAAACGTTCATTTCCATTGCGTCCCAATCATGCTCTAATAACGTTGAATGAATTTTTTAAATATCGTAAATGTCAAACGTTGTTATAATCTTCTTTTGTTGTTCAGTGTTCGAGGAGCGACCTCACGTTAGCGAGGGCCCGGCGCTCGAGGCTGACGCGACGACTCCAAGCTCAGCCTTTCAGACGCCCTCGTCGATATCGTCGCCCACGGAAGAGCCGACGAAATCGACGCTCCTCGGAGACGTCGAATCCCTACGGAGGACTCAAGACTCCTCGGAGCTCGAGTCCAAATCCAATACTGAGATATCGGACACGAGGCAAACGGCGAGCGTCGACGGTAAGAATGAGAACGAGCTGCAGATGCACGACGTGACGATGACGACGACGAGGCCACGCAAGCGCAACGATCGATCGGATAAGGACGAAAGTTGCCCGATTTAATGATCGCAACACGGTTATAGAGTCACTAAATAAAAATATATATCAGTGTCGCTTCGACGCTGAAAAGCGTTGAGGGGGGCGAAAAAAAGAAGAAGACCGAAAACGCAAAATTTCGTCGAAGCGATCACCCTTAAGGCTATTATCAATAATTACGAAACAACTGAATATCACTGGTGGATCTTGATGAACTTTTTGTCTTTTTTTCTGTCTCTTCGTTTCTCGTCGTTTTATCTTCTGTCTTTTTCCTTTCCTCCACATCGCGAATTATTGGGGGAAAAAAACGGTGGACTTTCGATTGTAAATACGCGATGAGGAAACGAAAAAAAAAACGAGAGAGATAGAGAACGAGAAAAAAAAGAGATATTCCTGCCTTAAGAAAACATAAGACTAGAAACTTGAGAATATGAATAATATTAAGGGGTCCTAACGCGATATTCGACACTGTTGCGATCACCGCGAACGTTTTTATGCGTCTCACGATTGACATCGCGAACGAAACACTTAACGATCCACGCTATCGCTGCGGGATCCACCGAGCCACAGCTATGTCGTTTTTTCGTTTATACTTTACGCGCCTTCGTCTCATTTACTTTTCTTAATCTTCATTTTCGCGACTCGCGATCTTCGTCGTGCGGGCCTGCGCGCGTACTCGTCGACAATTTAGCAGTCAATATGTAGGATAGGTCTATCGACGTACGGAGAGCTTCGCGAGACAGAGATATAGCGCGATCGTGTATAAAGTCGTGTCGGCGTGAAAAAAGAAGAAATTTAGAAAAAAACAAAACAGAAATGCAAAATAAACAGAACGAAATATATCCGAAATAGTTGGCAGGAGGATAGCGCGATCCACAAATTCGTCGCGGCACCAAAAAGTAACCGCTGACTTGCTTTTCGTCCGGTCTCCGCAAAGGCATTGGGAAGTTACTAGTATATGAGGGAGTCTCTATAAATATATATATATATATATATATATATATATATATATATATATAGGCATGGCTGGATTATTAAGAATGTATATATTATAATTATTATGAATTATATTTAGATAGAGTATAAATTATATTATACATTGATGTTATTCTATATAATAATTATTAGTATATCGAATGATATTAATGTATAATACAATATTATATTGTTATAAAATATATTATAAAACAATATTATATGATTGTTATATATTATATATATACATATATATATATATATATATATATATATATATATATATATATATATATATATATATCCATACACTCGCACATGTATCGCTAGTAACATTGCCAGTACACTGAAAAAGTAACTAGAGTTTCACTTTTCGGAAATAACGAATTTGGGGATTCCACGCTATCCTACCTGATAGTTTACTGCTAAAGGTTTTCTTGTTTTTCTTCTTTCAATCGTCGTTTTTGCTACTACAACCTTGTCGGGCGTTGCGGAAAAAAAAGTAGGCTCGATTATGTCGAAGTAGCGCGGCAGCTTTTTTCCCCTTTCCCCGAGCAACGAGACAGACGATATTACTAATTATAACCTCGATCATCAATTGTAACCTCGGATCACATTTATTCGCGTCGACTCGATCAATTTCCTCGAGTTTCTCGTGTGCGGAGAAGAAAAAATCAATTGAGAAACGTCGAAACGTGGAGGCTTGTGAGTTGTTTTTTGTCGTAAAATATTTTTCCTCGAGAATGAGTTTCGACTGGACACTCTTGAGAAATTGATCGACGCCGACGTGGGCTAGAATGGATAGTCAATAAGAGCGAAGGGTTTCGCGATTAGTAGGGCAATATTGCGCAATGAAGGGAAAAAGAGACGAAAATAAGGGAAGGAAGAAGGAAAAGTGTGTGTGTGGGTGTCGTATAGTGTACCTGAAAGCCTCGTCTCGTATCGCGACGAAAAAAAAATGGCGTTTCGACGAGAGGACGATGAGTGAATCAAACGGGAAAAGAAAGGAAACAAAAACCACGAAAGATTATAGAAATAAATATATTATATATTGAAACATACACTCAGGAACGAGAAGATGAAAATGAGGGGTGAAAAAACGAGACAAAATTATGCAAATGTACAGAGTATATAAAGTGCAACATCGTGAAAATTGACACGAGACCGGGATGTTTTTTTCACCTTCGTGCATACCTTATTTTGCGGAATTTATTGTCACGAGAGAGAGAGGGCGATACATTTGATTGAGATGGAGGGTCTGGCGGAAGAGCCCCTCATTGCCACGATATCTTGTCGAGGAATTTTCATTTTTTTTGCGTTAGGTTTTTTCTTCGCTTTTCTTTCGCTTTCGAGTAATTGATGATCTTCCGCGGATATTATCTATTCCGAATAGTTTCGATGATAGTACGTTTCACAGTTGTGAGGAATTACGGGGCATACTTCCAATGACGAAAAAATATATATATACATAGATATATATGATTATTTTTGCCGTTTGTCACGTCCTATGCAAATCCAAAGCAGTAGGATTGTCGAAATTTGGGAATTACAACTTTTTGTCTCCAAATTCGTAACGACATTGAAATTATTATCGAACATCTTGTCGTAAAATACTACGTTTTGTTTTCCCTCGTATATTTTTCTAAAATCTTCTTTATTCAACTGATTTAGTCTTTATTTTCGAATTTTTCGAATTGTGTTTTTTCGAATATTCGAAATTCGCACTCATAATTTTTTTTCTAGAATATTTTCGAAATTCGTGGTTCAGTTGTTTTTTTTTAAGGAATGGTTTGTAATTTCGCTAATTCTTTTTTTTGTCAAATTTTTTTCTCGAATTTTCCGGACCAAAGAAATCCTGATTGATCCGAGCAAAACAATCAATTCAATTTTCACGTGACCACGTCAAACAACTCGATAAAAATAATTGGGAAGATACTTTTGGGAAATATTCTTTCAGTGCGATAGGGATGTTCGATTCATTTTTTTGTTCATTTTGAATTATGCCCGTGTCCGAGAGTTTACGTATATTTTCAGAGGATTGATGTACTTACTTGTGATATAAATACGATAAAAAGTAAAGGAATGCGATTCGATTAATTTGGAGAAAGGATAAGAGTGTCGTTGATTGCGATGCAGTAGGGAAAAGGAGAAAAAAAACGTGCTGTGAAATACGAAGAATGAGATATAGAGCAAGAGAGCAAGAGAGAGAGAGAGAGAGAGAGAACTGGAACTAAGGATACGCGATTAATCAAATTTGTTCCATTTTCTGTCAATATACATATATGTATATATGCGACATACTAAAACTATATTCAATGTCACTCGACTGCGCTCGTAATGTGTAAACGAAGAATTTATGAGAGACAAACTGGTGTTGGATATCGAGCGACATTTATCGTCGAAACCGGACACGGATTTTGTCGCGGTTTTTACGTGCAGCAAATGAGCAAAATTTCGAGCAAAAAGATTACTGGGGAGCCGACAAAAGCGAAATTTCGAGCAAAAAGATTACTCGAGAGCCGCCAAAAAAAATTGAGGTCGAAACGATTGACCAATTTTGAAAACTTCTTTGGATCCATTTGGAGACCTCCGTGAATTTTAGAATATTGCAGCTCGAGATCGTAGTAGTTTAAAAAATACATTCTTCGTGTTCGTTTATAAAAATTAATTTTTTAAAGTAGTAATCAAATGCATTTTCCGAATTTGATCAAACTTAATGAATTTTGGGAGTTGATTGAAAACAATGTATTTTGAAAAATGCGATTGAAAAAAGGTAATTTTTAAAAATTCGATTGAAAAAAAATGATTTAAAAAAAATTCGTTTGAAGAAAATTAATTTTTAACAATTCGATTGAAAAAAAGAAGTTTTTAAACTCGTTGGGTTATAAGAAATGTTCATACTCTATAAACAAAATAAGTTTTTTTTAAAACTCGGTTAAAATAATTAATTTTCATACTCGTTAAAAACTGATTTTTTAAAAAACTCGGTTGAAAAAATTATTTCTCAAAACTCGTTAGAATTAAATCTATCCTTTGAATTCATAAAAGAAAGAATCTTCAGAGTTTATTTTTAAAAATTAGTTTGTCAAACGCTTAAAAAATTAATTTTCGGTATTCGCTCGAAAAACGTGAGTTTTCAGCATTCAATTCGAAAAAAGTGATTTTTCCAATTCGTTAGAAGAATAAATTCTTCAAATTCGTTTAAAAGAAGAATTTTCAGGATTTGTTTTAAAAAAATATTTTTCAAAACTCATTTTAAAAAATTATCCTCAAAAACTCACTAAAAGAAGTGAATTTAAAAAAGCGTCCAAATTCCATTTCCAAAAATCATCAAATGCATTCTTATTAATAGCAGTGTGATCGAACTAATTTTTGAAAAACCCAAGGTTGTATTTCGAAGACTGTTGATTGTGCGATTTATTACGATTGCGTGCAATAGTTTCTGCAAATTTTGCTCACTTCCGGCTCGCCGCGTTCACGCACCTCTCACGTCACATCGACATGTTACTTAAAACGGCATACAACAAAAAATACTCCAGTATGAATCGTATATTTGCAATCTCGTTCGCGTGCGCCTATGTATGTGTGTGTGCGTTTACTTTTTATCTTTCGTTATTTCACTACGTGGCTTTTTTGGCGTTCTCGCGCGAATACGGCGGCGAGAATTTTGCTACAGGGCCAAATTCGTATCGAAGCTCAAACTCTCAGATCTCCGAGACTTATTCGATGTTGGATAATGATGATTTATGTGATCATTGCAATATACATATATATATATACATAAATTAGTTGATAATGCAAAAAAAAAGGTTTCTCTTTTTTCCCGTCTCTTATTTCTACGTAGAATTTTTTCATCCCGCCTTGTGGATTCGAACTATTAGCCTCGACTCGAGACAGTTTCGTTGTTTTTTCATCGATTTCGTTCAGAATTAAGAATTACAAAAAAAATCTCGCGGGAAGTCGGAAAAATGCAGAAAACAATTCATTTAGATTGCAATAAAATAAAAAATAAAGTTATTCGAAGTAAAAACATTCGCGGCAAAGATAATAAGCCGAAAAAAGAGTATACGAGCACAAGAAAAAGTTTTTAGAAAAAAAAAGGGTACGAAAATGCCACTTTTCGAAAATAATTCGTCAGTTCGAGATATCTTTAGAGCCAAATATCTCAACGCTGCTATTAATATTCCCCCACATATCCCTAGCTGAAAGTATCACGCGATCGAAATATCGGTCGATTCGGTGCGTCCCTACGCGTGCAAAAAAATGCGAGTAAAAACACGCAAATATGAATAATTTAGTTTTTGCTCTAAATGAAATAATTCAAAATCATAGCTGCACTGGAACTTATCGTAAAAATCCCCAAATCTCGTTTTTCAGATCAATTTCTTTTTTCCCTCAAAATAAACAACCCAAACGAAAAATTGAGAAAGCAATATTTTTTTTTATTAACGGATTATGCTCAGTCGTCACACTCGAAAACAGCTCATTTTTTGCATTTTCAAAAAGTCGTGATGCTAAATTTCTATAAAAATTAGGTATTTGAAAAAGCACCTCTCAAAAACGCCTTTTGCGGTGAACAATGCCCTTCTGAACCAGGTAATCTAATATCAAAAAAATCAAACAGATTTCGTTAGTATATTAGTTTATCCCATGATTAACCGAATGAATTTCCGTAATATGGCGCGTGCTTAAAGTGGGAGGCTTGATTTTTGCGAAAAAATGGGCATTTTTCGTTCATCGAATCGAAAGTATACATCAAAAAAAAAATTCGATCAAATACGATATTTTCACATCTAGAAAAAGTCCTGAAAATTTTAGGAAGATCGATGCAGCAGTTTTTGAGATATTTTTCTCACCGACTCTGAAAACGTAATTTCGAGAAAAAAAAGCGTTTAAAGTTTCGAGCGACGCTCTGGGCGTTCCGGCGGACGTCAACATAACAGCCTATAAATTTGTCACTTTTGATCCGATGACATTGAAATTTTCCGGAAACATTTATAAGATGATATTCTATTAAAATATATTGGTTTTGAAAAAAGTGATTTTTCGACTTTTACAACTAGGTATAACCCCTTTAATTACCCTCCGAGTAGCGCACTTTTTTTCTACTTTTCGATCCTCACCTCGGTGTTGGCCTTTGTGTGTGCGTGCGCGTAATCCAACACATTCCTGTGCTAGAGACCGAGAAAAAAACCGCGCTTGACAGTAGCGCTAACAATAATAATAATAACGGTAGTAATATTAATATTAATAGTGATAATCGTAATGGCGTAAAACAAATTTTAACGATAATGACGATTGGAGCGCAAAAAAGAGGAATGTTAAAACGATGAAATGTTATGTAAATACATACACAATTATAATTACTGATAACGTATAAGCTGCTTATAGATGTAATGTATTTTTTTTAGGGACCATAAAATATAAGCCGCATACGTATACACGCGTATTATAAATAAATACATACACACATATATATAGTGACAAATGTTCATGTAAAAAAATCGGGGTCGAGATTTTTCGGGATTTTGGGGGATTTTTTTATCACTATATATATGTAGTGGGGTATTTCGAACCCTGGGTAATTTCGAGGACGGTCCTCGAAGTTGAAAGGCTCGAAAATCGTCTGCCTCCCTTACACACAGTCATATGTCAAATAATTATCAAAGGTACGACGTATTTCGATGGCCGTTGAAACTTGGGTGATTGGAATGACGTGATAAGCAATACAAGACGGAATTTGACGATTAGAGGCGAACACTTGAAGGAAATTTATTGAAATGAATAAACGAAAAAAATAAAACGCTTGTGTTTGATTTCATTTTTTTTAGTTCGTACAAAAAACGTCTCGGTCAATTTTGTCAATTAACCCGATTGACGGGAAATTCTTCGTGAATGTATTACACGCGGTCGAGAGTGCACAATTGGATGAGTTTAAAGTTAAACCGAGCGAAAACACGAAACAAATGTATTTACAAAAAGAATAAATGTTTGCAAATGGCGCCAATTATTTCCTCGCTGTTCCTACGATTCGAAAAATCGCGGATTCTCCCGCCTGGATAGTCGTCCGACCAATGAGGACGAAGCTCCGTGACGCTAGACCGCCCGCGAGGTCTCACATACAGATCTGCAAACTTGTAGGGTGGGGGGTGACTCGGATAAGGAGTCTAAAAGAAGGTTTCCGCCTCTGCCACCTCAAGCGCTGCTACCTAGGGGTGAGCCAAGTAAACGCAGCTCCGAACCACTGTACAATGGAGCAGATTTTTCCGAATAAACAAAATTTTCAAGAGCGATATGAATGGAAAATGATTTAGTTTTTTTTACTACTGATCCTATGGTGAGAATGACAATTATTATTTCAGTAGACTGCATTTCTCGTACGTTCGAACTTCCGTTATTTTTCAATTTGGTCTTCGGCCATTGGAGAAAATGGGTTAGATTGGGGATGAACGAATTTATACGGCCTACATTTTTTCCCTTTTCTTTATAATTAATCTGTTTTTTTTTCCAGTAAATTGCATTCCTCGTTTGTGTGCAACATTCATTTTTATTTTTGTTTTTTTATAATGTTGATGATAACCTGGAAATAAATATAATGGAAGAGGAATTAAAAAAAAAATAAACGCATTACTTATGTCTAAATGCACCGTTTTTATTGTTTCGTGAGATTAGCGTTTTTGTTTTTTACAACGTATTGTTTTTGCCGTTTTTTCATTTCCGACGCAATTCTTCGTTCTGCGGAACTTTAAACACTGCACACTTTCTAGTATCGTTCTTAAGGAGGTACCTTAGGCGAGGAAAAAACTGCTGATTTTCCCGAATTTTTTCTATAAGGAACGATTTATTCACCATTTATTAATTTTTAAAAATGGCGGAGGTATACACGGTCTTTTAAATGGGTTGCGGCGGATTTTCGCAAACGGCGTGAAACGTAGCATCAGCAGGATGAATCTGAAAAGAAACCACGGCAGATTTTTTTTCCTTAACACTCATACGCAGAATATGAACCAAGAAAACGTGAGAAATGTTGAAAATGGATGAAATGATACGTTTTGAAACAAAGATTTAAATGACCGAAAAGTGACTACATTTTGCAATATATGAATGTCTTTATTTTAAATTTTCAAAAACAAGGACGTTCACGTTTATAATAACGTTCGAAATATTTATGCAAAATTTAATCAGAATCGGTCGACTAGATTTTAGCTTAACGTCACGTCAGTTCAGAAGACCGTGCCATACCCCCGCCATTTTGAAAGATACATTTTAAAAATACCATGCAACAGCCAAAACTAGTTATAAAACATACCCTAAGTTAAATAATGGTGAAGAAATCTTTCCTTTTAGACAAAAATCATGAAAACCAACAACTTTTTTCTCGCCCAAAGCCCCCACCCAGGAAACCTTTTCCAACGGTTCTGTAAGATGCGCGCTTTAGACATTTTTCAAATTCAATAGACCATTTGCTTTCTCCCAACACTACAAAGAAACGCCATAACACGATTCTGAGACTTTCGAGGTGGTTGTCTATTGCTGTATATCTATATCTGCAAGACCCCTACGCGACAGCGCCTCCCGTGGATAGATCAGGAACTGAAGTTTTTACCTCGCTAACGATGACACTTCCCACCGCTCTAAATCACCGGAGTTTCCAGCTTGTACGTACGGCCGTGACCGCGCGCGGTGAGGCGCGTGGCTAGCGTCACGGCGGAGATGCGCCGAGCGCCAGTTGTCGACGGGCTCTCCTCGCGTGCGGCCGTGCCGAATTCTCTTGTGTTCCGTAGCGCGCTCTTCCCCCTCCACGCGATCTCTCACACGTATACGCGCTTTCTGGTGGCACGAGTCTTACCCGTCTCTCTCGCTCTCTCGCCTTCTCTCTCTCTCTCTCTCTCTCTACGTTAAAAGTGTCTGTGTGCGCGCGTCGAGTCCTCAAGGATCACACCCACGCGATATATCCGCGGAAAAGAAATAAATACACAAAGCCGCGCGAGGTGGAGTGATCTCGTCTCTTTTAACGACGAACGCCCAAACGTACCTGCCGTATTCAATGTGTATGGCGATTCAGGTGAGTCAACGCGCAACACACGCAATCGCGATTACTTTAAATTTCATTTTTTCGAAACATCTGCCGACACTTCGTTTACCCGAGCACTGTACAACCTCCACCTATACTCCGTAAACTTTTCTTTCGAGTCTCCGACAATTGGTGCTCGAGCTTTGAGTGAGAAGAAAAAAGAATACGGCGAGTGCATGGCTGCGAGAAGATGTGGGAATTTTCGCCACAGTTTTTTTGGATTTTTTTTCTCGAGATTGAGCTCGAGAGAGAATCCTTGGGGCCTAGCGATTTACGAGTATTACTGTATATCGCGATCCCTTGGACTATATAGATATATGTATATGCGCGGGGTTCAGCGGACGACGAACCCAACGCCGAGGCATGAGGACGCCTCGACGCGCCGTCGAGGGGAACAAAAAATCGAAATATATATACACACACTTAAATATACATATATATATACATATATATATAGGTGCATTAGTACGTATTCGTGACGTACACAGCGCTGCTTGCTCTTTTCGCACATTTTTCCTTCTCCCTTCCTCGCTCGCTCCCTATATCTCTCTCTTTCTCTCGCTCTTAGCTCCGAGCGCGTCTCAACTCCGATCTATTCTCGTAGATTGTCAACGAGCAACGTAGTATTATTTTTTTTATCCGCTCGACTTCCGAAAAAAAAGATACGGAATAAGGAAAGAAAAGAAGAAAATGTTGCCTCTTTCGAATGTAGTGAAATTAGCGATACGCGCGAGTAATCGCAACTAGTTTTTTCTGCTTCTCACGCTCCACTTTAACTCCCGCGCACTCCTTTGTGTGGTGGAAAGAAAAACGTCATTTTCTGTTGCGACGCGAGGTGGCGCGTTTGAGGTTAAGTGCGCTCGCCGAGCGCTGGAAAGGGACCGTGGGTGTGATTTTCCGCTAGAATCACGATCTTCGGATTTTGGGGATTGAATATGGCGGAGCGAAATTTATGTGAAAGGTTAATTAAATATGGTCGAGGATGTAAATCGGATCGCGATGGGAAATCGGCAAATTCAATATGGCGGAACCGACCGTTCTCAAGGTGGATTTGTGAGGGGCTCTTCGGACTTGCCGATCTCGATTTTATCGGCAATATTTGCCGATTCAAGATAGCGGAGTCGTGGGGTCGGCCGATTTTGAGGCAGATTTGTGGCAAGGGCTTTTCGGACTTACCGATACCGATAAAATCGGCAATAATTGCGGATTCAAGATGGCGGAGTCATGGGATCCGCTGGAAAATGCGAAATCGATCGATCTCGAGGCATATTTGTGGCTTTCCCGACTTACCGATCTCGATTTTATCGGCAATATTTGCGGATTCAAGATGGCGGCTCGATCGAGATTCCCTAACGCCGGAAATCCACGGGATGTTCGTAAAGATCGGCAGACTTGGGTCCAAAAGCTTGCCGATTCCGAAATCGGTTGGAAAAAATTCCTAAACATCGATACCCAATTTTTCGCCATTGAAAAAAGCATCGAGCTTTTTTTAAATTTCGGTCGGCAGTCTTTTTCTTTTTACTTTCCAACGACGTCGAAACGCAATCCTCTTTGATGCACAATTTTCCGTTCTCTTTGTGGCAGCTAATCGTAACACTGAGTGGATCGATCGATTCAGCCCGATTGTTACGCTCTGTGCGCGCGCGAGCTCTGTAAGAAGAGAAAAAAAACACGATAAATTGTGAAAGATAGCGCGACGTCTATTTTACTCAAACAACGCGAAACTAACACATCCTCTTTTTTTTTCTTCCTTTCAACGTGTTGACATTGAAACACAATGTGCCAAACGGAAAAGCAGTGGAAGGGAGAAAAAAAACGCCAACAACGAGTACGAAGGATTACGGCGTCGTTTCCTGTTCGCTGATTGCATTAGATTGTGTAACGCGGTACGGGCGCGGACACGTGCACTTGAGAATTTGTAGTACATTTGTTATCATTTTGCCACTACGGGGGGTCCTACCCACGCACAGTGTGAGCCGCTGGAAATTTCACACTCGCAGACAAAACGTCGCCCAAAGGGCTGGTCAGAAATTGTAGAAAAAAAAAGTTTCTTCTTCAATAGGTCTGCGCGAGCAAAAGACCACTCGATTTTCAGAATTTTTTCCCGATGAGAGTATAGGGACGACGAGGTCGGAAATTTACACGCAATTGATGTATCGTCCTGCCAAGGAGTTTTTTTATTGATAATTATTGATTAACATTTGAGTCATTATTTAAATAATTTTTTTTAATGCACTTTCAAAATAATAATAAGAGTCTCGTAGAACCGGATACTCTTTTGACATTTGAACAATTAGGAAAATTCCAAACTAGAAAAAAAACGTTCGACTTTCGACCGAAAACAAAAAAGAACTTTGATAATTTCTTATTGACGGGTTATGCCTATTTGTAACAGTCAAGTAACAGCAAAACAGCTCATTTTTTGATTGTTTTTCCGAAAATCGTGATGAATTCCTACAAAAAATCGATATTTGAAAAAGTATATGAAGAACCCTGTAATGCTTTTATTTAAAAATATTAGAACGTTGAATAAGTTCTCGCTGTTTCCCAACAGATGGCGTTACCAGAACTTGGTGCCTGTATTTTAAGATGGTAACGCATCTATAAAGAAGTACTATGAGCAAGCTTCAAATTCAGTGCATGTCATTTCGCCAAAGTGTAAACAACTTTTCATTTCATAGTCTCAATCAAATTCACATGTCATATTTCGTGCCAAAAGAGAGTATTTGCGGGGAATTTAACTGCACTACTTTATTTTTTAAAAAGTCTGCAGCTGAAGCAGACGAAATTCTTGTTGAGCTCACGGCGACCATGCTCTGTCGGAAATGCAGGGATTGGTTTAGACGCTTCAAAAAGAATGATTTTAATGTGTCGAATTGGCGTCATTACTTCATGAAGACATGACGTTGAAGTTTGCATCGTTAGAATGCAATGAAAATAATTTTTGTTTTGTTTGGAAAATTTCCGTTATCAGATTAAAGCTACGAAAATCACGAAAACATTTTTTAGGATTCTTATTTAGTCATTTATAAGAAATCTGCAAAATATGATTTTGGATAGTACTGAAAATAATACATTAATAAGAATTTTCGTTGCGTTCCAACGATGCAAACTTTAGCCCGGTATTAAGACTCATGTCAGATGCTAGCTGAACTTGCAGAATCATTAGGTGTTGATCACACAACAGTTTCGAAACGATTGAAGGCATTAGAAATGATTTAAAAAATAAACCATTAATTTTCACGATAAAAACATCGAGAACTTATTCAACATCCCAATATTCCATTACAATCGATTTACTGCTGATGTCCGGGAAGCACCTCTCGAAAACGTCTTTTGCGGTGAGCAATACCCTTCTGAACCCGGTTATCTAATATTCAAAAAATCAAACGGATTTCGTTAGTATATTAGTTTATCCTATGATCAATGGAAGGAATTTCCGAAATATCAAACTAACAGAAAAATGGCGCGTGTTTAAAATGAGTTGATTTTCGCGAAAAAATGGGCATATTTCGTTCATCAAATCGAAAGTATACAACGGGATAAAAATCCTTCGATCAAATACTATATTTTAACATATACGAAAGTTCTAAAAATGTCGAAAACACCGATGCGGTAGTTCTTCACGATGTTGAAGTTTGCATCCTTGTAATGCAACGAAAAACTCTTTTATTATTCCATTTCTTCATATTCATTATTGTTCAACATCTTATCTTGCAAATTTGGACTCTAGAAATCTGATAATAAGTTCGAAAATGGTGCGGGCGATTTTCACAACACAAATTTGTCGAAAAAAATTGGGCTCCGAAATGTTCGCTGCGTTCCAACGATGCAAACTTCAATATCATAATTCTTCAGACATTTTGCTCACCGACTTTAAAAACGTATTGTACTTTAGAGAAAAGAGCGTTTAAAGTTTCGAAAGGTGCACCGAGCGTGCGGATGGGCGCCCAGGCGTCAACATAACAGCTTATAAATCTGTCAATTTTTATCCGATCACCTTGAAATGTTCAGGGAACATTTATAGCATACACGATCAAAATATATAGGTTTTGAAAAAAGTGATTTGTCAACTTTTACAGCTACTCATAACCTTAACAAATGGTTAGCCATGTGAAAAAAATCATCTGGTCATACGATAGAAAATGTTATAAACTATGCCCGGTCCGAAATTGAGTGTCCAATTTCTAGTTACACACTCGTGCAACTATACGGTATATGTGTGCGTGCGCGTCACAAAAAGTTGGCAACGCGATCCCCGTTCTTCACTCGATATTTTTTTATTATGGCTGCGTGACGAATCACGCGACGGAGATTTTTTTTAAATCATTCACGCTGCTATCGTCATCGCCAGTATTTTTATCGCTCTTATCATTATTCTTATTATTATTATAGTAAATGATTGACGATCGAGGCAAGTATGAAAGACCATTATGCAACGAATAACCGCGAGCCCTGCGTTAAGGGGCTATACCAGTGTGAAACTTAAAAAAAATCGATATTTTTTTGTGGCCTTCTTCGACAGTTCATACTTTCAAGAATATCATTATCATTTATATCATTTATATCGATATCATTCTGTCTTGTAAAAATCGATAGTTAAATCTTTAAACGCGTTTTTCTCGAAATGAGATTTTTCAATTTTGCTGACATTGTAACTCAAAGAGCAATTATCCGATTGACTTGAAATTTTAACTGAGTACTCTTGAATATATTTACTCTACAGTGACGTGGGATATTTTTTATTGGATGAAAATTGACGATTTGGCATTGAAAAAAACGACCATTTTATAGGAAAGAAAACAGACTTTTTTTCATAACTACGCCATTTTGTTGGATTTTGATATTTTTCGAAAATCCTACGTCATTGTAAAGGAAATACCTTCCAGTTTAACATTTTTTTCTTTTTTGGTTTCAGCTACTCAGTCGGCCGGAAACATGTCAGCAGTGGAGGAACTTTTTTTTTGGCGCCTCCGAAGGCGCCTCTCAATATTTTTCTATGAAAAAATGATGTAATATAGGTCAAATATAGCCAAATATATTCTTAATTTTCCGAAACATTTAATTGATTACTTTTCTTCCAAAAAATTCCCGAAAATCACCCAATTTTCCAGCGTTCACACTGGTATAGCCCCTCAACTTCGAGTGCTGGTTCGTGGTCGTACGAATCCGCCAGGTGGCGCTGCGCTCTCCCGTTCTCTTGGTCCACGCGGCCGCGGCGCGCGGACCCCTTTTTTCGCTCAGCTCGTCTAGACACTGAAAATCGACGAGCTTCGCCAACAACAAAGAATCTCTATCTGTCCGACCGTCCGTCCCCTTCCTGTAACCCCCCACTTCCCCGCCCCTGAAGGACCAAGACCCTCGTTCCGCTCGACCCTTCTTCCTTGGACCGGTTACGAGACGACTTTCTACGCCCCCTTCACTCCGCCAGCCGTTTTTTTTGCTGCCTTGCTCGTCTCTCACCGCGTTTGCCCCCCCCCCCCCCCCCCCCTCATGTGCATCAGACGATTACGATTTGGTTGGACTAGTTGACGCCGAAATGCACGGTAATGATCATATCAATAACAATAATAATGATAAATGATTATAACCGACATCAATAATAAAAATAATCATAATGATGAATTATTATAATAATCGATATTAATAATAACTAATAATAAATTATAATAAACTGTAATTATCGACAATAAAATAATTAAGTGATAAAAAACGATAACAATAAAATGGCTGATTACAATAATAAAATACATTTCTTACGATCAATCGTTCTCGATTGGATAAAAAATGGCGGGTTGAGTGGGGCTGGGTGGGGGGCATAAAAATAGTGAAAAAAGTAAATTGGTTTATCCAGAGCAAACAAAGGACAAAGACCTCGCGCGATATACAAACACCCACGGTAATTATCGCCTTTGATGGCCACAATTATTGACGGAGCAAACGGCAGAGCAGCAAAGATTCTTCCTTTTCTCGCATAGTCTCAGAGATCGCTTGTTCTTTTTTTTCCTTTCTTTTTCTTCTCGTTCCCCCAACCTTGCGCCCCCCCGCCCCCTCGATCCACCGTACTCCGGCGAATTGCGGTGTACGTGCGCGCGCGCACGTACACCGCACACGATACGTCCTGGAGAAGGGTGGCGTGCGTAACCCAAGGGCTCGCGTCGCTCGGTACGAAATGTGTGTGGTCTTTTTTTCTTCTTCTTTCGGGTGTTCGCGGGCATTGTGTTCGGAAGATCCGTATCGCGTATTGTATTGGAGCCAGACTACGCGTGGGGGGACGATGGGGGGGGGGGGGCAAGCGGAGAGCCGGACGGGGGACAAAGGTCGATAACCGATGCCACTGACCTTGCACAACGATCGCTCGCATCTGTCGGGCATCGGGGAGGCTTTTCATATATATATATATATATATATATATATATATATATATATATATATATATATATATATGCGTATCTTGTGCCTTATTCGCACACATGAGAAACCTCATCGCGCCGCCATAATTAATATTCCCGTGACCGCTTCCGGAAATCAATACCGATCATAACTCCTCGTGAAGTTCGTTTACATTTTTTTATTGGTAGTTATTGTGCTGACAACGTTTCAAGTGTGATACCCTCATTGGCGTAGCCTGGGGGCGGGAGTGAGGAGGGAGTAGGCACGTCCCCTCGAGAAATCCCGCTGCCCTCCAGAAAAAAATCGGTCTAAAATCATTAAATTCAAATGATTGATTAAGTTAATTTGTTTCGCCCAAGCGAGTATAACGAAATAATTAAATACAACTTGAACCGTATTTTTTATGGTAATTTTGTACTTGTATAAAAAGTAGCTTGTTCGTTGCGTAAAGCAAATAGAGATACAAATTTCACAATGTAGTTAACTGTGGGTAAAAGAAATACATTAGAATTGTCGGATTATACACAAGCAGAAGAATATTGCAAGATCAACAGGTACTACCGAGTGATATAATGTGATTGTGCATTTAAAATGCCGATTTGAGAATCTACCGTTAGGTCATGCAATTGACACATTTTTATAAGTTACAGGATTTTATTAAACTTGACTTGGTGCGAGATGCAAAAAGGAAGATCGTTATTTCACCCACTTCTCGACTACTTAAAGGTCTAAAATTTTGCAAATATGCTTCTAAGAGGTGACGATGCATGATTCAACTTTAAAAAAACAAAGAAAAGAGACTTTCTGTGAGATGCAAAACGGAAAATCGAAATTTCACCCACTTCCCGGTTACGTAGAGCTCTGAAATTTTGCAACTTAGAAAAAAGCGCTGCGAAAAGGTAACAGGAAAGAGACATTGCAATAATGAAGCGTTAGCAGAAATTAACAGGATGAGAAGTATTGAATAGAGCTAAACTACATGGAAAGTGCAACAATTTTTGGAAAGTGAAAAATTTGCCTAAAAAATCGTCAAATAATTGTTAATAACAAATGAACTATACAAAAAAAAATCCTACGTACTTCCATAGACAATGTATTTTTCAAGATATATTCAACATTTCAAGTGAATCGGTTGAAAATTGTCTGAGTTATGTTTCCGGCCAACTAAAAAAATGCAGTTTTGAGATAAACGCTGCACAGCCGCCATTTTGAGAGTAATCGCTTCAAAAATATTATTGTATACAGTGAGTGATATGTATGATAAACACCTTTTTTGTAATCTCGATTTATTTTGTAGTTTTTCTGGAAAAAAAATCCCCAAAAAGCCCATTTTTTCGGCCTCTAGAGTAGCCTAACCCCTTAATGTACTAAAAAGTAGAAAATAATTCTATTTATTAAACCACCTGTATGCGACTATAAATAAAAGCTTGGGGCGCTCAAAATGTAGACATATAGTCTTCAATTTACATAAATCCGTTAACATATCAACTGAATTTAATTTACTGTGAAACAACCTTAGATTTCTTAAATAAAAATCCTGAAACTGAGTATAAACGTGTGATAATAATTTCTCTAATTACTATTGTGCCAAATTAAATACGGTTAATGAAACTGAATTGATTAAGTTTATTAAATGAACATTTAAAAAGTTGAGCGGCACAAGCTTTTATTTATAGTCATATATAGGTGACTTGGTAAAAAAAATCTTTTCTTCTTTTTAGTACATTAAATAAAAGTTTGTTTAAAACGATTCTTTTTTTACATATAAATTTAAATTAAATATGAAGACCGGAGAAGATTTCATCAATAATTATTCAAAAACCTTAATAATTGATACGTCTGCCTTAGAAGCTGAAGCGATGGCCATGAAAAACAAACTTTCATTCGATAATGATGAAATAAAGGCTGGAAATTTAAGAAACCATATTAAAAAGGAGTACTCGCCCTAACTGCACTAATAGTACATCCAGTGAGCTCCGCCGGCTGTGAAAGGAGTTTTTCTGCCATGAGGCGGATAAAAACGTGGCTTGGAAGCACAATGCTGTAAGAATGATTCTTGCACATGCCACCGCTGAACATAGATGATGGAATTGTTCAAAAAAAATTCCAACAGAAAAAGTGTTGGACCGATTTGCAGAAAAAAAAGTGCGTGGCCAATACGCGGAGCAGTGCACCGACTGGCGCATCAACCAGCGAGCGGGACCAATACTTCTGATGCCTTGGTGTAGATACTTGAGCTGAAGTCTGTGCACCAGAGAATCAGAATATAGGGCCGCCTATGCCGGAACGGGTTTCCACAGTTTCCCTGTAACCTCTACCAAGAAAAAAAATCATTGATCCAATATCATTGATGTTATTGAATGAAATTTCGTTGATTCAATTGTAAAATTATTGGTATAAATAATCGGATTTATTAGTCCAAACAAAACGTTATTGACTTTAATAACATGATAAAATTGAAAGTTTTTTTTTCATTCAAAAGATATATTGGTAGCCGAGAACAATATATTATTGAAACTATCTAAAAAATTATCGCGAACAAATTATATAGTTTTGAATGCATTTTCTGCAACGAACAAAAAAAGCGTTTCAATTCACTACATGAATACTGTTGATTCGAGTACACAAGAAAAATTGAATTTCGCTTGTTTAATTCAGATAAAATTTCTATTGAGTAAATATGTTATTTTATTTTTTCACCATATCCGATATTGATTTTCAAGTACACTATTCGTTTAAATATTAATATTTTATTTTGATTGAAAGATATTAAGCAAATGTATGAATTGGTTCCAAAATTATGCGAAAATAAAATTTGTCGCTTGCGTAGTTCTCGGAGTAACCGCTAGAAGCCGCACGCGCGCTCGTTTCTCGTAAGCGTAGCGCGAACCGAAAATCTACTTAAACGCCGGAGAAACTCTAAAGAGTATCGCTTCTTGGCCCGCGGCTAAGATCAAAGTGTAGTATCTGTTTTTATCAGTTGAATATCTGATATTCTCTCCATGAATATTGCATTGGATATTTGATATTCTCTCCACTATTATCGTGGATGATCATTCTAATGCTCACTTTTTATTTAAGATTTAAATCAATTGAAAAACTTACGTCTCATGGCATATTCGTTTCGATGTAGTAAAGAAATAATTCGTTCTATTGATTATATTTTTGTACGAAATAAAAAATGTTGTAGCAACCGCTTAATTATTTCATCCATACATCTACGGATTCTATATCGAATGATTTCAATAGAATATAATTTTATTTGAAGGATAATGTAGATATTCAGAGAACAGAAGAGATTTTCAAATAAAATAATATGTTATTTGAATCAATCACATTTTCCAATATTTTATAGCCTTGTAACAATCTCATATATCGGTGGCACTCCGCGATCAGACATTTATTTGAATCAACCAATAAATTTTGTTTATTCAATTGGTTTTTTTTCTCAGTGTCGGCAAATGCGGTATAGTGTATCCAAAGACGGCTGTGGACGCAACGTAAGTTAGGTTAGGTTAGGTTAAGGAGGTGCGGGTTGCGAGTGATAGGAAGGGAGTTCAATCGGGAAGGGTTATACGTAAAAACCCGCAAGGGTATACGTTGTAACTCAGGAATTAATTGAGGCCTCAATGAACAAAATTTTAAAAATAATTGAAAGCTAAGAATTATTTAATTGAGTACCTACTGAAAGTAAAATTTAAAGACTGGTAAGTGATTTGAAGAATGATGAAAAATTAGTTGAATATTTTTTAAGCTATTGCAAGAGCTTGATACTAACGTTAACATAAACAGGTGACCAAAGCTTCATAATTTATGTGTGTTACGTTATTATCGACAATTATGTAAACTTTATTTTTTTAAAGATTATTGTGAACGAAACCACCGTTTTGTCAGGCTGTGCCCCCCTTCCCCCAAAAAATGCCGTGTACGCTAATGGACACCCTATATATAGAAAAAAAGAACAGAAAGCCGCGCGCGCGTGCGTGTGTGTGTGTGTGTGTTTGTATGGTGTGTGTGTGTGTGTGTGTGCCGTGGGAACGGTCTGAATTGTAGTCGAGCGCAAGTGCGAGACGGTCGTTCTTTCGGTCCACCCAATCGAAACCGCCGATGACGTCATTGATGCTATGACGTCGCTGTGATTCATCACGGATTATTCGCCATGTGTGAGTGTATATGGGACATTAGGGGACGGAGAAAAAACATTTTGAATTGAAAAAAAAAAATTTGCCAACTTCAGCATAAATTCAAAATAAACCGTTTCAGGCCTGTCGAAGCCGAATTGGAAATAACAAAATCATTGATAGCATTATTGGAGATTAAAACGATAAGAATCTTCGAAAAAAAAATATGATTAATTCGAAGAAAAAAAAAATAAAAGTAAAAATAGGCGCACAATGAGACTAGTCTTAAAAATCATAGAATGGGTCACTCAATTTTAGAGAATTTTTTTTTAAATAAAAAAAGGCAATCTTTAAAAAAATAGTTTTCACTTTAAAACCAAGAAAACGTTGACATTGATAATTTTTGCATATTTTTTAACGAAAGTGTGCTTCATAGTGAAACAAAGTTATGTATTGGGATTTCTCGATATCTCAATTAGTTCAGGAGTTATCAGCGTTTAAACGTTTCCAAAACTTCCGAAATCGATATTTTTTGGAAAATTATAACTCCTGAAAAAGCAGAGATAAAAATCTAAAAATTGGTGTGGATACTCCTTTCGTGGGGTACAATTTTAAAAAAAATCACGAAAATAAAAAACGGTCGGGGTCACGGGCTAGGAGGAATGGCGTGGAATATCCCATATATGCATATATATATATATATATATATATATATATATATATATATATATATATATATATATATAATTGGACGTTAAGTGATAATATTGCATTGATACGTTCGTTAACATGTACACGCGGGGCAAGAATGCGTTTTTTCCTCGACGGGACAAAAATTTGTGAAAGTTAATCTGATCGCGACGCGCGATATTTCGAATTGCAAATATTTGTCGAGACGCTGACAGTCGTGCTTAATTAACAGCGAATTGATAATACCCGCTACATTTCCTTTATCCAATGCGTATTTTATTTCTTATTTTCGCTTTATGTAACGCATTCTTGTTTGATTGGTTCACTTACTTGTCGGTTAATTATCGGGGATGATGTTGCTGTTGCATGCTAGAAGGAAAAAAAATTGCGTCTACGATCACAGACACTGTAATCTTATATTAGTAATGTATATATATGTCCTATATGTGTAAGAAAAAGTATAGTCTGCTTTAAGGTTCATCGGTAAGACACTGGAGGCTCTCCGATTGGAAAATTTTTGTCCCCCGATGGACATAGGAAAGATACGCCCCCGCGTCGATGTGTTTACACCCGAGGACATACCGGTCCGTTGGGACAATTTGTTGCGACGCAATCATCGAGATGACAATCTTCCGTCAATAATGAAATGGCGATGACAGGCGATGGCTCGATAAGCTCTCGCGAGATGATAGATCTGGCGACCGAAGAAAACAAAGAGAGGCACTCCCTTCCCTTGTAAAGAGGAGGAACTCGAAAAAGTTTCGAAACGCGAAAGAAAGTAGTCCGGCTTGTACCAGGCGTAGAAGTATGAAACCAGAATTTCCCTATAGATGGTGCTAGTCATCAGTTTAGGGACCGTGAGACCGCTTCTGCAGCGCCATCATCTCTCTCTAACAGCTGACGAAGATTTTCAACACACAACAATCGAAGTTCCCTAAACCGGTATATTTTTCTATAACCTTAAACATGTCTAGTTTTGTGCCTACGAACTACGAGTTGCGGACAACATTGGTTTTCTGTTATCATTTGAAGAAAACTGCTGCCGAATCGCATCGAATCCTTGTCGCAGCTTACGGCGAACATGCTCTTGGTAAAACACAGTGTTTCCAGTGGTTCAACAAATTCAAAAGTGGTGATTTTTACGTGAGAAACGAAGAGCGTGAAAAACCACCGAAAAAGTTCGCAGACAACGAATTGCAAGCCTTATTGGATGAAGATGATACTCAAAGTCAACAAGAACTCGCGGATCAATTGAACGTGACGCAGAAAGCCGTCTCCATTCTTTTTTATCATTTACAAACAACAGACGTGTAATTTTTACAAAAACATTCCGGTTTCATACTTCTACACTTGGTAACAGCGCCCGTGACCACGTGGATTGAAAAGAGCGAATACCATAAACGATGGTGACCCGTCTTCTCCGTGAGACCGTCGATGATCACTTTTACCGCGCGGACTCTGTCATTACCGTATCGTTAGAATTACTCGGGTCGGAGAGACGCCAGTGGTGAATTTTGACACTACCAAACAGAACACACCTCACTAACGCTTGTTTTTCGTTTGTTTTTCTAGCACTATACCAAATATTTTGGACTTCTGTGCTCTCTCGGTGTGACTGGGCTGGCTGCGACTGGCCAAGAGTGGCGCTTTCGAATTTACGCGTTTCGCCAACGACAAAGCTCGACGAATGACCTTGAAACGTCGCGCCCGCGCGCGCCGATCCATAAATACGAAAATATCATCGGCGAGTCGTGATAATTTTTGAGCCAAAACTCGCACGTTTCACGATCCGATGTATGCCTCGCTCGAGGCAGAAGAAAAATAACGAGAAGAGGTAGAGAGGAATAACGCGGGTCGAGCAGGCGCGCGGGTGTGCGCGACGCTGCGAGCGAGAGAGCGGTCTCGCTATTTTAGCCTGCACCTATCGCTGGCCCAGATTCGTCGAGACCGTCGAAGCGCGAGGATCGCGAGAGCCTCTCTGCCGGTGCGATCAAAGCCGGAAATTTCAATATCCATCGAATCGATCGAATTCACTCGTCCATTGCTCGTCCCGACCCCGCAAAGTGCTCGCTTGTGTCACGTTGCTCGCGGAAGTTTTGTCGCGAAGTTCACGCAGCGCGCGTGTTGAGTGCCATTCAAGACGGAAGCCGAAAAGCGTTCATTCGTGAGCACCGAGATATAAATAGCCGCGCGCGCGCGCACACAGTGTATTTACGATGTGACTGTCAAAACTTGCGAATATTCCGTCCGCGTTTCGTCATCTCTCGTAATTTTTTTTTTTCTATACACTTTCGTGCACGTTGTCTTCGCATGACCGAGCAGACTTTTGGCTGTTGATACTTTCGTCATTTGGCGCAGCGCACGTCGCATTTTGTATTCGACATCCGGATGACATTGAGAGAAGTCAACCGGCCGCGAAGATCACCCGAGGATAACTTCGCCGATCGTCCGATCCTCCGGAAGCCACTCCTCGGTACGAGATGTCTTTTACACGAGTGCAATATTTTCGTTCTTGCGATCTGACACTGCTTGTCATGCCTTGACGCCCCGGCAGAGCCGTCTGGTCGGTGCCCCGCGAAACTGCTCTCTTCGCTAAGTACGCCAGCGATAGCTAAAGGATTTTTCCGTTGCCCGTTGTGTTGGTTGGTTCACTGCTACGGAATAAATAGTAGTCTGTTGGGTATGCCTGTCAAGTCATACCCAAAAAGGTATCGTAGGCCGACCACCCTCGGTTGGTGACCTTTACCATAAATGCTTCTCATGGCGCCATACCTCGGCAGAGCTACCCGTGCAGAAATGTGACCGGGCATTCCCTACGTTGTGTCTGGCCCTGACCAGACTTGCCATGTCTGATTTACCTAACCGGGCCCTCCCATGGAACAAACCGGGAAGATGGCAAAATCGTTTTTTTACGGCTTACCCTCCATGTTTGGAAATTACAATCTTCTGGCCGGGTTACATTGCGAGTAGTACATCTTCACGTAAAGTTTACCCGGCCAGAATTGGCCAGGGAACATTGACATGTTCTTCAAAGTGGAGCCTGTGGTTAAGAACTAAAGAGAAGCTATTTTGCTTTTCACCTCGTCAAAGATATTTATAATTGATTGGGATGAAACTAATACACCTGTTGTAATTCTATTCATCATTAAAAACATTCATTTCATCAGTGATAATCGACGAGTATAACAATGCTTATCATAAATACCGGGATTACGATAACTAATGATTTGAGCATAAAGAATAGCCAAATTTTATAAGGCAAAAAAGTAAAGCAGGTCATTCGTGGTTTTTGAACGCCTTATCGCCATGTTGGGACGTATCAATGTTCCGGCCGGGAAGACATTAGCTGAATGTATTTCGCCAACAATCCGCCAGGTGGCTACAAGCCAAGCGCTTCGCGTAAGCAAGGTACCATCGTACGAGGATAAAAGTCCGTCCTGTGCGTTGTACCACGTACAGAAGTGCTATGCTCACAGCGTGCACATACGCTTAGGATTTTGCGATACTTGTGAAATAACCCTTTGCACTGTAGGCCTTTTTCGCTCGGATAGTAATCTGTGTACGTTTTTCTGTCTCTGCCTATCAGGAAATGCGAGCAAGCATATGTATACACTCATATACTACCTTAGCAAGTAGATAACCAACAAACAATATGTTGCCGAAATACTAAATTGAATACACTCCCGATTTTACCACCTCAAGGATTACAAAAACGCTGACACGTCATTTTTAATTTCCTCGTTTGTTCCTGGTTATTTCCCGATCTATTCCCGACAACTTTCCTGGTCATTTACCGCTTGTTCTCCGGCCTGTTCCTGATCAGTTTCCCAGAAGGGGAACGGCGGATCGGGACCTAGTCTTGGGACCCGTTACATTGCGGACCTATTCCAGGTTGGAAGGCTTGACCAGTGCCTGATATTATCTAGGGAAGGCAGATCAGGGACAGCACTTTTTCCCAACTCAAATTTCTACACGGGTATCTGGTCGGGGCATGACCAGATAGCATGGCCAAATTGCTATTTTCGCTAAGCACGCCAGCGATAGTCAAAGGATTTTTTCATCGCCCGTTGTTGTGGCCGGTTCACCGCTACGGGGTAGATACCAGTCTGTTGGGTATGCCTGTCAAGGTGGGGTAGCATAGGCAGACCTTCGGATGACGGCCTTTACAATAAATGCTTGTAATGCCCCTAGTTTAGGGTTCTTGACTAGGTACTGCACGTTAAATACACTGGACGTTATCTGTCAGTCGTACAATTTGAACATAGCGCGTGTGCCCTCGAACGAATTCGACTCGGTCGGCAAAGAAACCTGGACAATCCACTGTTTTCTGTGAAATGGCTGATTTTTCCTGGATTGATACATTATCGAATCGATAGGAGCAGTTCGGTGGAGGCGACGCCAGTGGCGAAGTCTAGCACTACCAAATATCGCGATACCGTGGATTTTTCCCGCCATCTTGGCACAGGACTTCGGGCTGTATATATTTCTCTACGCCTACCACTCAGGTAGGTAGACTCGCCTACGAGTCTACCCACATGATTCCACAACCCCACGAGTGCAATACAATTGCACAAAAATGTGCAACACCCGCCATCAAGAGAATCGATATAACTCGGATTAACTCGTGAGTTTTCTGACGTAAACTTCGTGTTTCGGTCGGGCCGTAAAGTAGGGAGGAAAGTGGCGCTGCTGTAGAGCTGAGTCGATCGAACAGCTGACGATCCTAAGCTCAATCTATCGAGGTCGGATAATTGGACAGTAACGGAGAGTCTTTCGAATGTCCATTGTGTATTGAAACATCTCTTAATTACGTCGTACTAAAGAGCAAGGGCGTACCCAGGATCAACAGATAATAGCTCAGGTAGCTAAATGTCCACTTGACGCCGATAAGTTACCATTTTCAGGTTATCGTCAAGACATTACCGTAAGATAACTATTCGACATCTTTCAAACGACATCCCGTTTAATGTTGTCGTAAAGTTATCTTTTTTATATCTTTTGGCGGTGAAAACGGATGTCTGTGAGGTATCACAAACTGTTATCCAATTGATGACTAGGTTTCAGGTATCAAAAAGTTACCTGTCTGCTGCCATCTATTGTATTTAATTGAACGTTGTCCGAACGATATCCTAAAGACTAATCACATACTTAAAATGTCGTTTCATGATATATTTCGGACATCTGTAATATGCTGTCTTTTGGCGTATTTGGAATTGGCGGGAGATAGTGAACAGGGATCCAAGTGTTGTCCGAAAGATGACACTAAACGGATGACGGTGATAAACCATTAATGTATTTTTTAATAATATTAAATTACATTTCATTGTCAATAAACTAGCTAACATTTAACAACCCTCTCTAAAACCGACATAACACTATCTTATCTATCTCTGTATCAACATGAACTTATTAATCATCTAGAATATTTAATATAGCCCAATATTACATATTTTTGGTTATTACATGGTAAACATCGTTAACAACCAAAAGTAGGTACTATTGGGCTATATTACATACCCTACACTATCAAAAAGTTGATTTTGATAAAGGAATGGTAACATATGGAACATTCCACGCCCTTTCACCTAGCCCGTGACCCCGACCATTTTCGGTTTTCATAATTTTTGTAAAATAGTACTCCATGGAAGGCATATCCACACCAATTTTTAGATTTTTATCTCTTCTCTTTCAGGAGTCATAACTTTTCCAAAAAATGTTATATAGTGACAAATGTCACAATATAATTTTTTTCATTTTGAAGCATACTGTCGTTAAAAAGGATGAAAAAAAAATGATCAATTATCAATGTCAACGTTTTTTTGCTTCTAAAGTGAAAACAATTTTTTTTTTAAGATGATTGCCTTTTTTTAGTTCTCTAGAATGGAGTGACCCCTCCTATGTTTTTGAAGGCTAGTCTCATCGTGGGCCCATTTTTCCTTCTATTTTTTCGAATTGATAATATTTTTTGAGAAGATTTTTCAAAAAACAGGACAACTAAAAATGATCGGCGTCACGGGCTAGGTGAAATGTCGTGGAATGCCCTATGTCGCCAATAAATAGATATCCATGCGATTGCACTTTTTAATACCGCTTGGATGTCGTTTTGTCACCTTTATGGATGCCTTTTGGACAACTTTTAGATGCCTGTAGCATCTTGGCTTTCTCACGCCTTTAAGAGGGATATCTTTCGGATATATCAATTTGACCGATGACCGATAAAAGTTAACCTCTGGTTGTAAATTTGTCAACCATTAAAAGTTGCCGTATTGTTAACTAATTGGATACAAATAAGTTATCCGCGAAGCGGTCATTAGTGGTACTGTTTGTAATTCAAACTGACATCTTTTTGGACAACCAAAAAGTTATCCATATCCGTTACGGGATATCTTTCGGATACCATATAGATAACATTTTGCTACCTGGGTGACTTAATTTCCCCTTCTGGGGGGGGGGGGAGACCCCCGCCCCTCGCTGGGTACGCCCTTGCTAAAAATAATTGTGATACCAACGAAAGAACCAAAGTGAGCATGTGGATTGGAAGGAGCGAATACGAAAAGCGATGGTGACTCGTTTCCGTGACACCGGTGATGGTAACTTTTACTGTGGGTGCGTTCGACTTGGGCGCTTACACGTTTATTAGCGGTGCTGTAGGACGTTAGGGTTGAACTGTGCGCGCTGCGATGAGCTAACGCTTTTCCGGAACTCAAATCGTTCGGGTTGACCCTATAAGTATCAAGATTCCGGCCGCAGCAGAAGCTTTCGTTGGTTTGAAATTATTAACGAATTGTTTCACATCAATAACAATAAAACTGATAGTTATAAAGATTATCGTCTAATCGAAAATAGTAGTGATAAAGGGATGAACTGGAAACATTTTTCCTGATTCTTGGATATCTCCCTTAAAAAAATCCCCTAACTCGCATCCAGAACTATGTTGAAGAGGTTATTTTATTAGAAATAGGGTCCCCGAAATCAACTAAACATAGTTTCCGCGAGGGTGTCGCCATTTTTGATAAATTCTCACCATGAACTGGTAACCTAACAATAAGTAGCAATTAAAAAAAAAGGAATGTCCAAAAGTCGGCTAAAAGTATACCAAACGTCCGCCCAGAGGTTACCTTCGAGTTGAACATTCGAAAAGATAACTGTCATTTGGTACCTAATTGGACGACTATTTGGAAAGTGCTACCTGGGGAATCATCGTATTCATTGTGCTCACGTGGCGTTCGTTTAAAAAATGGGCGGGCTTTTAACGCCCACGCTTTTGCTGGCCTACCTCGCTGAGAAAAGCGATTGTGATCACAAATAAGCGCGCACAGCGCCAATTCGAACGGCATGAGCGATGCTTACAAATGCTGAAACTCTGCAAGCGTCCAAGTCGAACGCACCCCATGTCAATATGATTTCTCTGATCGAAGCGACGCCAGTTGTGAATTTCGACACTACCAAATAGCACACTCACGTACGCTTGGTTTTTTTACTCTAGCATGTTTAGACCAAATATTTCGGTCCGACTGCCTAAGTAACTAGCCAAGAGTGGGGCTTGAGAATTTACACCGATAAACTTCTTTGGGTCGATCTAGCATGTTTCACGAGGGGCCGCGGGGTACGTTTCCTCGATGAAAGAACGTCGTTGTCGAGCGATCGGCCGTGGCATATGCTTTGGCAGTCGCTCTAAAAATAGCCTTCCGGTATACGAAAACTCCCACCGGGAAGCTAATAAACGTTGGCCGACGAGCAAACTGCGCGCGCCATTTTTAAAATTCCTTATGCAGGTTTCTCACTCTCTCTCTCATTTTTTCGACGTATCATCGATCGACCAAAAATAATCGTCGTCGCGATCGACGCAGCTCGAAGTTTATCTCGAATGTGCATTGTGTCTGTATGAAACGCGCGCACGAGAGAGAGAGAGAGAGACGCGTATGGCCTTGAGCGTTCGTCCGACTCGCCCCTTGTATCGGCAGCGACCCATCGATGGCATCGAAACGCGTCCTCTTCTACACTTTCGTTTTTTAGACCACATTCTAACCTCTAATATTTATCTTTCTGTGTAACTTTTTTCTCCCATTGAACAGTACGTAGAAAAATACAGAAGATGGCGCTGCCATCGACCGCATCCCATGCGGTCGCAGAAGATCGCAGTCTTCGCCCGCGGGTGGTGCCATCTCGCGCTTGTTCGGCGAACGAGACTTTTTGACTCAGCCCAACACTCGTAGATATTGCGATGAGTTTTCTCGGCTCGCTATTAGGCCGCTGTAAAATTGCAAGAGGCAAGTAACGCGTTCTATCGACGATTTTGACATTGTGGCGGTCGCTGCTGCTGATACACGTGCGCTCACCCGCGCGGAGAAACAATGGAAGCTTGTTTGCATGAGGTGTGCGACGATGTTTGCCTGGCGCTATACGAGTGACTGCGTGCGTGACTCGCTTCGTGTTATTTGGCGACGTCGTCGTCGTCGTCGTCGACGTCGGTCCTCCGAAGAGGCCTTACTCGTGTCCCAGGGTCAAGGTTGCGACGACCTGACGACCGACATGCTTGCACGACACGGATCCAACGGCTCAATTTTTTTTCTCCTCTTTCCCTTTCGTACCACTAAGAGCAGCTACAAAAAAGAATTCACATGAAAAAAAAATTGTCAATTTTTTGCATCATATCTTAGCGGCCAATTGACGGGCAATATAAGCGTATTTTTTTTCGTCCCGTTGTCATTGCAAGCGCCTGCTATGGTTGTTTGCCTCTAACTCAATTTGGTGGCGTGCGCGAACGTTCGAAGACAAAATGGCGGAACTACGCTAACAAAATGGCCAATGAAAGGAAAAATTCTCATTCTTTAATGATGTTGAAGTTTGCATCGTTGGCCTGCAACGAAAATTATTTTTCAATTACTCGAATTTATTTTGGCAAATCTCCGGCACGAAATTCCCTCGTTTACTTTTTAAGTCGCTTATTCGGAGATCTTGAATATAAATATGCAAAAAAAACGATTGTATAAAATAATCGAATTGAAGAAATAAAAATATAAAAAAGAATTTTCGTTGCTTTCCAACGATGCAAACTTCAAGCCTGTATTCTTTATGGGATATTGTCTAACGGCGAAGACAAAATTATCACTGAAATTATCATTATTTTCAAAATTAAACCATTTTCGATAGATAACAAGAAAAATATTCAGGAAATTATTATTATTTTTACTTGTTAATATTTGTTTGAAAATTCAACAACAACAATAATGCTTGTAAAAATAATCATAGCAACAATATTAATAATAATAAAAAAATAATCATAGAAACAATGTTAATAAAAATAATAATAAATAGCAACTATAAAAATAATAGTCACCGATATTTTTCAACCAACTAAATCGGTTTTTACGTGACTTACAACAAAAAGTAAATTTTGGCACGGTCTGCTGATGAGCATCGTACACGTGACAACGTGCGCATGTCGATATATATTTGTGCACCTTGGGTTCGGATGACACGTGGAGAGCGAGGGAAAATCTCGTACTACGCAACGCAGGAGCCTTTTTTTATTGGCATCGTCAAAGCGCCAGCCCCCCCCCCCCCCTCCCCGCATTATCACTCGCGGTACATGTAATAACCGCAAGCCAATCTATATTCGTCTCTATTATTATTCACTATTTTGCTCCATCATGCTGCTGTATACATAAACACGTGTGCGTGTGGGCGTCCAACAAATATGTACGAGATTATTATTTATTTTCTTTTTTTTGAACGGATCGATCGGGACGTATACGAACGTTGCAGTCGAGCATAGATTCATTTTTATTTTAAAAATTTTTTAAATGAGAATCAATTATTAACGCGCGCGATCCATGGGTTTTTTTCGCACAAATTTTTTAATTTATTGAAGTTTGCGATTCGTGGATGGAACTTTTGAATGTGACTGTACACGCGCAAATTTATCCTTAAGGCTTTATATATTTTTGGATGGTCGGAAAACAAGGCTTGTTTAGGATTTTTTTTCGAAAATACTAATAAAGCAATCAAAATGCGGTTTGGACGGTTTATTTTACATATATGTAGGTACTCAACAAAAAAAAATTATTTTCCCAAAAATACAGAATCGCGGCTGATTGGCAGGTGATAAAAGAACGCCTTTTTTGGGCCCTCCACGGGCGGAGTCGCTGGAGACGCACCTGAGCACCTTGAACAAAACATATTTTTTTTTCGTAATCTACATGAGTTTTGCTAGCGAAGTACACACGATTATTACGAAACATTGATTTTAAACAATTAGGCACTATTTGGAAAAAAAATCGCATTTTCTGCTCAAAAGCGGTCTTAATTTGTTTATAAAAACCGTAACGATTATTCGGTTTTCTCAAAATCGTGTGTACTTTGCTGTAAAATCTATAAAAGAACCTACAATTGAAATTTGAAGTCAACCGGTTCAAAATTGTAGGAGCTACGGGTCCGCCCGATTTTGAAAACATTTTGTCAAGAAACATACGTTACAAGTTTTAAAACCATTTTTTTCGGACAATATGATTCTTGGGATGTTTATACATAATTAAGGCCAATTTAAAAAAAAAACGATTTTTTTCACAGCTATAAAGGCCTTAAGGCGTTACCCCCACTTGTAGCGCAAAAAAAGGCCTTTTTCAAGAATTTTTTTAAAGAAAACTACAAAACTTTTTTAATCGTTCAATATACCATCTTAAAGAACACACCTTGAAGAACTTTCAGTAATTTTTTTATTGAAAAATATTACATTGTTTAGTGGCAAGCGGCCGTCAAAGAAATAATGTTTTTATTTACACGGTTTGCAGTGACCAACATTGCGGCGAAGTGGATCATCTGAAGAAAAAAAAATGCGGATGGATTTAGTCAAATATAAGTATAAACTAGTTTTTAATCGAAAAATTTTAAAAAATATTCATTTTTCACAAATCAGCGGACAGTCAAAGTTAATCTTTCGATTTTAACGAAAAAAACGGCCGTTTTTTGGCTATAAAACGGCTTTTTTTTTTTTTTTTTTCGAAAAAAAAATCGAACGATTAAAGACTACATTTTTATGTATTAAATAAGCCTGCAAAATTTCAAGAAGATCGGTTCATTAGTGTTCGAGTAATCTTGGTCACCGACTTCAGAAATGCCATTTTGAGAAAAACGCGTTTAAAGTTTCAATTTCAGTTTACACGAAGAAAATATTTTTTTTTGTAAACTTACATAGAGTCATCTATTCCGGGCCCATACAGAAGTATGGGCTCGGATACTTATACTTCAAAAAAATGCAATAAAAAAAATCGATTTTTTCAAAATCGCAAGTGGGGGTAACCCCTTAAGGTATTTGTTTCGCGGAGAGCTGTATTTGGTGGGGGCAAAAAGAGGGTCCTTCTCAATCCCTAGTGAATTACAGTGGCGGTAACAAAAATAAGTTAACAATGATTATCCCCAACGATAAACAAGAATAAAAAATGTCCCGCAAAGTCAGTAGATATAGACATTTTTACAAACTCTCCGAGAAGTCGCGGCTACAAAAATTCTTCGGCTAGTCACATTTTTCAAGGTTTTATCATTAATATTTTCTTCAAACATTCGGTGACGCCCTGCTTTTATTGTCGTTACGGAATCTTTAGAATTTTTTACACGCGTGAGCCGTTTATGTCAAGCATCTAAAGTTATTTAGTGTATAAATTATTAGATAGAAATGGAGCCAGCGTGCCATCTCCCTGAAGTGCCGTAAAAATAAGACAATTTTCAGAATCGTAATTTTTCGTTAAGGCGTCTTCTCACTTTAGACGCTAAAAAGGCTATTTTCATGATTTTTTTGATAGGGTTATATTATAGATATTGATACATAAGTTGTTACACTTAATGAATACACTTTCGAAATACATTTTTTTTTAAATGTATGTATTTGTGTAACCCAAACAAACTTTAATGCCTTAGGCCACTCTAGAGGCCGAAAAAATAAACTTTTTGGGGATTTTTTTTTCAGAAAAACTACAAAATAAATCGAGATTACAAAAAAAGGTGTTTATCATACATATCAGTGACTGTATACAATAATTTTTTGGAAGCGATTAATTTCAAAATGGCGGCTGTGCAGCGTTTATCTCCAAAATATTTCAATTTCCAAAAATTTGCCTAAAAAATCGTCAGATAATTGTTAATAACAAATGATTCCATAGACAATGTATTTTTCAAGATATATTCAACATTTCAAGTGAATCGGTTGAAAATTGTCTGAGTTATGTTTCCGGCCAACTAAAAAAATGCATTTGGAGAATCGCTTCAAATAATTATTGTATCCAGTCTCTGATATGTATGATAAACACCCTTTTTTGTAATCTCAATTTATTTTGTAGTTTTTCTGAAGAAAAAAATCTCCAAAAAGCCTATTTTTTCTCCTTAAACGCGTTTTTCTCGAAAGAACATTCTTCGATGGCTTGTTGATGAAATCTTTGAAACAACTGAACCGATCCTTATGAAATTTTAACCACATATTCTTTACAACTATAGTTATCGCGCATATCAAGGATTTTTAAAAATTTTGATATTTACTATTTTTTTGCCGAAGAGCGGTAAAATTTTTTTTTTTTTCGAAAAATGTCCGGCTTTTTGTTAATTTTGTTAATTTTGCATATATCAAAAATCGTATGATATGCGCTACAGCAATTAACCTACTGAATATAAAACCGTTTAATTTTTTTGTTTCGGATGATCCACCTCCGAGAACTATCAACAGCGCAGACCTACAATTTTTTAGGACATTTTTTTAACTACCATTTTAGTCTATAAATAGTGCCTTAAATAAATGATTTAAAAAAAAATGTACTTCGAAAGTGTATTTATCAAGTGAAACAACTTTTGTGTCAATATCTATAATATAAACCGATCAAAAAAATTCATGAAAATAGCCTTTTTTAGCGTCTAAAGTGAGAAGACCCCTTAAGAGTTCGGTAACTTGGCTTGGAATTTCACCAGTATACGGGGATTTACTTTTACTTCATTATAGACGAAAATCAATTAATTGTTAAATATTCGGGTTCGTGAAAGGAATACCTTAACCCTAGCCGCCGATATTATTGTCTTGTAATGAGAAACGGCAATAGGAACTCTGAGCAGATTTTTTCTCTCTTTATTTTGCGTTTGTCTGCCTCTGTTTTTTTCTCTTCTTTTTTCGTATTCTTTATTAGCCCAGTCTGTCTCTCTTCCATTTCTGTTCCGCTATCGGTATTCGAGTAAAACATTAAGTCGGACGAAAAGTTGGCACTCGAGGAGGAAGGACAAAAGCAACAACGAGATACGACGCAGTTTATCTCGGTCTCTCGCGAGAAAGACAGAGAGAGAGAGAGATCCTATACACTCGTTACGTGTACTTGGTGCGGTACTCGTATTTCGCATAATGCAATTTGCAATACAATATACGGGATAATATTCCACACGAACCAAATCGTCGACGTCTTTGTCCACGACCTTCATCCCACCGCAAATTCACCTCGACGCGCACTCAGGCTTCTTTTTCTTTCGAAACTTCTCTGGAGCTCGGTTTTTTTTAAATTCTCCTTACATTTTCAAATTTATTTGTGTTCTATTTTAATTTTCGCTTTCCAATTTTATTGCATTTTTTTAACTCGTCTTTTCACTTTATTTTTTATCCCAATTTAATTAATTTTATGTCAACGTTAATTTCATTAATTACCCCGTTCTTCTTTTTGCATCTGATTGTTGTAAATGTTTCCCCCCTCCCGCGATCGTCGATCAGCGTCGGTGCGCAAACACACGATAAATTGTAATAACAAGAGTACCGGGACGCGGCAAATGGAAGGTAAAGATCCATACCTCTTTTCTTTCCTTGATGTTTTTTTCTTCTCTCTCTCTCTCTCAGGAACTCTAAATGTGTCGTGATAATATTCGCTCGTGTATTTGCATTTGCCATTAGTATAATCCGCCTGTGTGTGTGTGTATTGCGTACCGAACGAGTTCTAGAAGCTCTGACGTCCGTTCGCTGACGTAATGTCAGTGGGCTCAGCTGGGTAATTCGTGCTTAAGGGGCTGAACAGAGAACTCACTCTTACAATTATTAATATATTATCATTTTAATGATTAAATATTGAATTGATTAATTTATTAATAAAATAGATGACTTAATCACCAAATGTAAAGAAGAAGAGAATATGAGGGGGAGGAGGGCATATGTGTACACACCCTTAAAGGGTATACCCTCGAAGTAAAGACTACTACAAGATGAATTAATCAATTTGAAAAATTAATTTTATGTCTATTTTATTAATTATATATCTTATAGAAAAATATCTATATAGATGTTTTGAAATTGATTTTTATGTATTGATTAATACAAAAGTTTAATTAATTAAGCAAATTAATTATACATTAATTATATATTTATTGATGTAATTATATATCTTATGAGAATATATCTATATATTCTTTTCATACATTATTTATGATTGATTAATTAACAAATAAAATAGTTGAAGAAATTGATAAAAAAATTTGTTATATATTAAGTGTATCTCTATTTTATTAACGATTGATCTTTAAAGAATATATCTACGTATTCTTTTTTTTTTGAGGGGGAAATACTCAAGGGGTTAGGCTACTACGACGACCCCAAAATCAGGGTTATTAAAAAAAAAATTTGACGCAATATGTAGGACGGACGAAAAATCGTTTGGACATTTATTTGTATGTACATTGACCAGGTCGTGTACCGAATTTCTTTAAAAAATATTAATAATTGAAGAAGTTTTTAAAATTTCTAGAAAACAATCTCGTGAAGGACCTTCGAACTTGAGCGGCTCAACGGCGTACTTGATTTTGGCCGCCCGATTGATTTGGCACAAAAAAACGAGTTTTTTTTTTCTGAAAATAGATAGTATGGCTAATACTTGACCGAGCTTTTTTGTTATCTTCTTTAAATCTTTAAAGAAAGAGGTTTGAACGTTTTTTTTTTTTTTTTCAATTTTTGAAGCAAAATGACATCATTATTTTTAATACCTGATGAAAAAAAGAATGTTAAGAAGGAAAACATCGGTCAAGACCAAACTACTATTACACTGAATGATGTCGAGGAATGGTGTACACCGCTTTCAAAAATATAGTTTTGAGAAAAAGGCACGTTTCAGGAGGTTGGAGCGGTCCAGTTAAGTCAAATGACGGTCTATGAATTTTGTTTTCATTAAACCGAAAAAAAAAATGCATCCCAGGTATAGATTTATACTAGAGATGCTAATTTTTCATAAAATATATAATTAAAGGGCGAAATGACACATCTTTATAATTTTATTATGTAAATAAGAAAAACTTTTGTGGTACCAACTTGAAAAAGCATAACATTATTGATGATTATTATTTTAAAAACTGTGTCAGCAAATGTTTTATACAATCCAGAGTGAAGTTTTGAGTCATTTATAATTATGCCTTTTTTTATTTGTCACGAGAATATTAAGTATTGTCGAAATATGGCAACTTCGCGGACATTGAGGTTGGCAGCAATGCTCTTCATTTGCCAGCCAACATTTATAATCTTTCATCAAACCTTGATGTTTGAATATTGAATATATTGATGGGCAAGATGGGTTTTAATCCGAATGTTTACAAGGGTTCAGTTTGCGTTAATCCGTTGTTAGAAACAGTTTATCTTGGTTCTATATAGCCAGAAAAATTACATCACCCGTACCGTGAACTACGTCTTGTCCATCTAACCGCACGTAAAATTAAATACATTAAGGGGCTATACCAGTGTGAACGCTGAAAATTTGGGTGATCTTCGGGAATTTTTTGGAAGAAAAGTACTCAATTGAATGTTTCGGAAAATTAAGAATATATTTGGCTATATTTGACCTATATTACATAATTTTTTCATTGAAAAATATTGAGATCCAAGCGACTTAGCGCTGCCTTCGGAGGCGCAAAAAAAAAGTTCCTCCACTGCTGACATGATTCCGACCGATTGAGTCGCTGAAATCGAAAAAGGAAAAAATGTCGTTAAACTGGAAGGTATTTCCTGTACAATGACGTAGGATTTTCGTCATTGCATGACGATAGGAAATGACGTTAGGAATAATATCAAAGTCTAACAAAATGGCGTAGTTATGAAAAAAAGTGTGTTTTCTTGCCTATAAAATGGTCGTTTCTTTCAATGCCAAATCGTCAATTTTCATCCAATCAAAAATATCCTACGTTATTGTAGAGTAAATATATTCAAATTTCAAGTCAATCGGATAATTGCTCTTTGAGTTACAATGTCAGCAAATTTGAAAAATCTCTCGTGAGAAAAACGCATTTAAAGGTCGATTTTGGCAAGATAAAATGATATTTACCCTAAAAACTGCTAATTACAGGACATTCTTGAAAGTATAAACTGTCGAAAAAGTCAAAAAATCGATTTTTTGAAAGTGTCACGCTGGTATAGCCGCTCAAACTATTTTATACCACTCGTGTTTGGTGGTGAAAAAAATTCCAAAAATCCGTCAATTCTCGGTATGGTCCAGACAATAACATACATTGACCCTTCGCGGTCTCACGTTCTGGCTATAACATGCTGGTCACAGGGGTCGCAATGACCCCGGTTGTTTCAAACGACTGCCGCGTTGACCGTATCGTACCGAATGGCTCACAAAAATTCAGGATATTGGTTTGAACATTTCAGAATGTGGCATTCTCGGTATTATATTTGAATCTAATTTTAAAATGGCAGAAAAAATCAGCAAGGGGCCAATGCGTAAAACGGCCATTTATACTTTCAAAAAAATCATAACTCTCGCAATTAGCAATTGTTTTCATAACATTTCAGGGTGATATTCTTCAAATATGATAGTTGTAGGAAAAAAATAGCTCCAACCGGGGAATAGTTTAAGGAAAAAAATATTTCCTCGTCCGACCCTAGTCTGTACTTACAAAAGGGTACCCTAAAGCACCGTTAGAAGGCAGGCCAGTCGCCTTGGCCGCCAACAACTTTTAGTAATTTTGGCTCGTAGTTGCGCTTGGGGTCATTTTGACCCCTGGCGACCGCGGAGGGTTAAAAAAATGAATCTTGGATTGACGCCCCAATTTCCTTAAAGTTTAACTAGCAGTTATATCGTTGCAATCATGTGTTTACCTTCAATCTGTGATTCCTGCGTCATGTGTTTAATCCTCTTCTTCCATTTGAGCTGCCTCAAGCGAGAGTTTTTAATTTTTCACAGTGGCCCAACCCCTTAACTTCAGCCTGAGAACTCGCAATATGACACCCTGAAATGTCCACTATGAAAAATGTCTGAATTTTCAATTTGGCGTAATAATAAATCGTGTTCCGATACTTTGCAGTTTCCTGGTGAGTGCATCCTCACATACATGGAGTTTCAGCTGGACAGCGCAGAGTACTGCCAGGCTCAACACAAATAGAGAGGCCCACACGCCCGTACGTCGAAAGAAAAGAGGAAGAGAAGGAAGACGAAAAAGAGGTGGTGGAGGAGACGAAGAAGAAGAAGAAGAAGGAGAACAAGCGACATCGTAATCCGGGAGACCAATCGATTCTTGATCGAGGCCGAAGATTCGACGAGGAACCGAGCACAGGAATTTGAAAGATCACGAACGCGAATTAAATGCGAGAATTGGACGACGAAAATAACAACAACAACGAATACAACGTGGAGAACGGAGATAAAAGTATCTAGTTCGTCAACCGAGAGCCAGAGACCATTCAACTAGTCATCATAATCATCATCATCATAACGCAAGACAACACAACACATAGAACAATTATATTAGGGAGAATTTTTTAATTTACCGTCGTAACAACACGTCGAGAATATCCGATAGGTTTGTACCATTTCTTTTTTCCACAATTTACTTCGTTTTTAATATAAATAAATGACTAAAGAAAAATGTCATCAATGTTGCAGATTATCTTCCAAAATAATAGTCAAAAATCGAGAGGCCGGGGAACGAGAAGCGCGCGCATATCAGCAACGTCAAACGTAACGTAATCCCTCGAATTTTTCAACAAAAATTTCGCCATCCCTCCCCAATCTCCACGATCCAAAAAGAAGGAAGGAAAAAAAACGGAAAAGCACAGAGACAAGAAACTCGCCCGGGCTATGAATGCGAGAAAATCCATCGTTCTGTCCTCCGTATAAAGAATTCTAATAATAATAATAATAATTGAGAGCCAGTCAAAGATAATTAACGTTATCGACACTCGCGAGTGGAAAAAAAGTAATACCGGGGACGAATACACATAGAAACTTAAAGAAACTTAAAAAACAACAACAACTAAACAAAGACTGACATCTCTATGGGCTAAATATCTTCGCGAACCGCTAGAAGTTCCTTGAGAGAACGACAATTCGGGGGAATAAATTTAAACCAGCCGGAGCACCGAAGCAGCAAATCGGGTCTTCGATCAGAAAACGAAGAAATCACACACGGCCAGAAAGTGGTCGAGGAAATATATAAAAGACCAAAAGCAAGAAAACGAAAAAGGACGAAGAAATTTCAACTATAGAAAAATCGAATTTTTATTCATCAATTCGTCGTTAAGAAGGAAATGAGCAACATGAGGGTCAAAGACATAAGGCCGGCTCCCGCCGAGATTGATTACAAAAACATGAAGTTCCTCATTACCGATCGGCCGAATGATCAGACCATCCATACCTTTATTCAAGTGAGTCTCATTTTATTGACATTTTTTTAACATTTAAATATTTTCATCTGTACATAATAGTTAAGCTTATTATTGGCATTGCTGTAAGACGAAGATATGGAGGGAGTAAGGAAAATAATCGTACAAGCGATACGAATAAAAATCGACCAGGAAATACAACAAGTATGGAACAAAATTTAGAATTCGACATATAGTAGAGAGTACAAAGATCGAAAACAACGTATAGAAATGGGAGAGTACTGAAGGGAAAGGGCATAGAGGGAAGAACTAAAGATATATGGGCCAGGTTAAGGAGCCAGTCCACTTTGGAGCCACGAAAAAAGGCTATTTTCGCGATTATTTTTTTAGGATTTTATAAAAGATATTAATACAAAAGTTGTTGGGCTTGATAAATAAAGTATTGAAATACATTTAAAAAAATGTTAATTCATTTTTTATTTATTTTTAAGTACAAAAACTATAGTTTAACGTAACGCCTCAAAAATAGGTGGGCTAGGTACCTCCGTCACAACTCGGCAACAGCTTGTCCGAAACAAAAAAATCAAAGTCCATTAGATTTAGTATAACACCAGCTACAAAATGACCCTCGGATATAAAGTTTCATCAAATAATAAAAAAAGGCAGATGAAAAACGAAAAAAGTTTTTAAACCGCAGTTTTTCGCAAAAAAGAGTAAAAATCACAATTTTAAAACCATCGAGGGTCATCTTGTTGCGAATCATGTTTACAATATGTGGTTCAAATTTCAGGAGAATCGGTTTATTAGTTTTAGAGATACGATGAAGCTAGATTTTGAAAACGTTTCGAGAAAAACGCGTTTGAAGTTTATACTGTGAAAAACTCTTACCTAAACTCAATCGGCAATTCCTGCACCGTATAAAATCCCTTCTGATTGCTCATCATTGTCGATTTCTTCAAGTCTCGCTTGCTTCCCATTTTTCGAAATTTCCAAAGTGGCCTGGCCCCTTAAGACGCGGAAGTGTAGGAAAAGGAGGTAGCCATACGCATATACTCTATGCCGATGTTGTAGGAAGGAAGAATAAAGTTTGGAACACATATTTGAATGTGGGGGAAAAAATGTATGAGGAAGTGGTAGATGGTTTGGAAAAGTGGCGAAGAGGCTACAAGGGGAAGGCACTGAAAGGAAAAATCAATAAATAAATGAAAAGGAAAGCGATCAAAGAATTGTGCGAGTATGTGAGAGCCTTCTAATGCATGGTAAGAAAGGAAGCGCAAAGGAGAAACAGGACGAGACATATGTAAACAAACAAAAAAATCAAGGAACGTGTACAAGGATATCAGTGTACAGAGGGGAGAACTGTGTAAAAACCTGCAAGGGTGGAAATAAAGAACTACTACTCCCGG
This sequence comes from Ophion slaviceki, assembly GCA_944452715.1. Taxonomy (NCBI): domain Eukaryota; kingdom Metazoa; phylum Arthropoda; class Insecta; order Hymenoptera; family Ichneumonidae; genus Ophion; species Ophion slaviceki. Next base: position 15,175,811 of record OX101795.1, read on the forward strand.
GAAAAAATGGACATATATGAACATAAATAATCATGTATGATTTTGTCATAAATGATCATGAACGAAATTTGTCTCTATATAATCATATATAGCCATATACATGTATATCATATATGGCTATATATTACTATATATGATTATATACAGACAAATTTTGTTCATGATCATTCATGACAAGATCATGCATGATTATTTATGTTTATATATGTCCATTTTTTCCGGGTATACAGATACAAATGTACAAATACTTTTGTTTATAATTCAAGTGTAAAATATGATTATATGAAGAAGTACAATATGTGCTGACCTATTTGTGATATTATGCTGTTAAATAAATAATGCCGCAAAAATATTTATAATTTGTATATATATATTAACAAGGATTTAGATCACCATTTGAGTACGTTTCTAATAAAACAATAAAATATTATTAGCATCACATGCTGATTTTGCTGCTTATAGACAGTATTATATGAAAAATGACACGCAGTATACATGATCCTATATGATATCAAAATAGTCTGTAGTGGTATTATATATGGAATAATATTCATGGTCATATATATTTTCGTTATTATATATGTTCAAATATGGTTGTTGCGGATCATTACGATTACATATATGATTATATATGACATCAAAATAGTTTGTACATCACATATAGGTTCATGTGCATGGTCTCATATACATTTATATATGATAATATATAGTAAATGTTGTATCATATATGTGTTCGTATATACGGCCATATGTTCATATACGAGTTCAGAGTACCAACTTTTCAACATACATGATCATATATGGGCATATATGGTCCACATCTGGAAAAAATAAATACTATACATTGTAATATATCTACATATATGATCATTCATGATCTCATGTTAAGGCATATATAATTGTATATAATGTTACATATGAGTATAAATAATTATACAGGGTGTCCCATTTTAATCTTACACCTGAGTTTTCTCGAAAAATATTGCTCGGACGAACTATTGTGTGGAACAAAACTTCTAGGGATTGAAGGGGGACGTTTGAAAAAAATTTATTTGAGGAGCCAAAATTCAAAATGGCGGCGTTACAAAGGCTGACATGTTTTTTTCAAACGGAAACATAACTTTTTTTTATTGCCAAAAAATTTGTCAGCTGAAAACTAAAAACTTTGGTTGAAAATTTTTTTTGATAAAGTTCATAGTTTTCAAGTGAGAACATCATTTTCAATTATTTTAGATGTATCCAGGATTTGTGTGTGTGTGTGTGTGTGTGTGTGTGTGTGTGTGTGTGTGTGTGTGTGTGTGTGTGTGTGTGTGCGTGCGTGTGGAACACTGTTGAAAATTTTGGTTTTTTTTTGTTTTTTTTTTTGTTTTCAAATTTGGACGATATTTCATGAGAAAATTTTGGAGGAAAATCGATGAAAAATAGTTTTTTTTTTTTTTTTTTTTTCATTTTAATAGCGTTTGTGCCATTTTCAGGCCCAAAAACGTGTTTCTTTAAATCCTTGACGAACTTTGATCACGATGGGTAGAAAAACACACACACACACACACACACACACACACACACACACACACACACACACACACACACACACACACACACACACAAATCCTGGATACATCTGAAATAATTGAAAATGATGTTCTCACTTGAAAACTATGAACTTTATCAAAAAATTTTTTCAACAAAAGTTTTTAGTTTTCAGCTGACAAATTTTTTGGCAATAAAAAAAAGTTATGTTTCCGTTTGAAAAAAACATGTCAGCCTTTGTAACGCCGCCATTTTGAATTTTGGCTCCTCGAATAAATTTTTTTCAAACGTCCCCGTTCAATCCCTAGAAGTTTTGTTCCACACAATATTTCGTCCGAGCAATATTTTTCGAGAAAATTCAGGTGTAAGATTAAAATGGGACACCCTGAATATGTTTATATATGTTCATTTTTTTCACGGGCTACTATTATCGTTTCTTTAGTATAACTATAACTTTGTTATAATTATTATTATAGATAATTTATACAAATTTTAAATAATACATACAATAATAATTATAACAAACGTAATAATGAAGATGAAAAACTACAGATGGCCAAAAGTTTGCCTTTGGGAGGAAGCTAGATACATCATGAACGGAAATCCAACAAAATGGGGAAAGAAAATGAAAATAGACATTGAACAAAAAGGAGGATGAGCGAATATCGTAAAAAATAAGAAATGGGGATACTGGAGGGGTAGCAATAAAGCGAGCTAGCAAGATGAAAATATAACCAGGAAATACAGGAAGACTGGAACTGAATAAAGAAGTCAATGTACTGCAGCGGGTACGAAGACGGGAAGGAGAGTTTAGGAATAGGCGATTATTGGGAAGACAAGGGAAATAGAAGCGCGAAACAAAGAACGTGTGTGCAAGAGTGAGGTGTGGGAACATTGGAAGGGAAGGATACAAGGGATGCGGAGATACAAACTGTCCGGGCATGTCGGACACGAGTAGAGACCCTGGCACACATATGTGAATGCGAAAAATATAAGCAATAAAAAAAAGCGGTAGATCATCTGACGGTATGGGTCAATCGCAGTGTAGGGGAAAACGTGAAAGCAAAAATAAAGCGCGCATTGAAGGGAGGGCCGGTGCAAGAACTGTGCCAGTAGATGAGGATGGCTGAGCGAGTGGAGCAAAAAATGCAAGCAAGAAAAATTAATTATACTCCGCTGTATTACAATTTTATATGGGAAAAATACGTATGGCAGGGGAGGTAATGTGTAAACGCCGAAAGGTTTTTATACAGTACCCGTGAGAAATAAACTACTACTACTAATAACAAACTAAAAAAATTATATTTATAATATTACTATTATTATGTAAAATAATAATTACAATATTATTATTATATATAACAATAATTACAATATTATTAAAATCAATAATATTATTTTCTAACGTTTATTATTTATATATATTATATATACTATTGCATTTATTTAGCCATTCTTGCCTCTCGGGCTTGATAATATTACATCAATTTACAGCGGTTACATAGTTCTCTCTTATATTACTCTTAAGTCTGCATATAATCTTGTCTTTGGTTCATATTAATCTGTTTTTCCCTATTGCTACATTTCCATTATAAGTAATCATCTCATACCCTTTTACTTTTTGTTTTGTCCAGACCGCACCCTTTCCTCTACATTCTCACGTACTCATATAGTACGGCCTTCATTTCTCCATTTCGCAACTCATTCCATCCTATCTACTTCTTTTTTTCTATAAAGAGTTCATCCACGTTCTTCCTCATATCTCTACTATTCATTTTCCTAAGTTTCTCACATTGCCTTATACGCTCTAAATTCTCTTTTACTTTCCCGCGCAGTCTGCACGACTCTTTTACAAATCCTTCATTTCTCTCCCTCCCCACGTTGCGTTATCTCATTCTGGCCCATTGTTCTTTATCTTCTCCTTTTATTCTTTTCTGTTTCCAATATTTTTGCATCCGTATATTGTTTATACGATATTCATATTCTATAGAGTATTTCGAGGCTTCTATTCTGCACCAGTCTCCCTGAATATATTCGATCATTTTGTATTTCACATCCCACGGCTGGTACGCATTTGGAAAACCGGGAAAAATCAGGGAATTTCTTTCCTCCTGAAATAATCAGGGAATTTTGGAAATTCTCTGGATTTTTCTCGGCATTTACGTTTTGCAAGAATTACGAAAAATGAAAAAGACGACAAAAAAACTGAACAGTATAAAAATAAATATTTTTGTATATTTTTAATATTTATATTAGTCCTCATTATACAGGGTGGACCATTTAACGTGACCACCCCAAATATCTCCGTTGCCTTTAGAGTGACGAAAACAAACCCAAACAAAACCCTAACCAACCCAAAATATTTTGGTGAAAAATGATTTCAAGGTCATGATATCATAGGTCGTTGGATTCGTCTGAATATCATCTACATCTTAATTTAAAAAAAAAACATGCTCCCATTTGAAAAACCATTGATGACCTTGAGAACGTAAAAACTATGACCGTGACAAAAGTGAATTTTTCACCACTGTATCAGCCCTTCGAAATCAATCAAATTACCTCTTGACTTTTTTTCGTCACTCTAACGGCAACGGAGATATTTGGGGTGGTCAGGTTAAATGGTCTACCCTGTATACTAAAAAAAGTTATGTCAGTGCCAAACATTGAAAAATAAAAAAACTGCAAACCAATTTACTGTCAAGCTCTATACATTTGCATTCGATCTGTCGCTACCCAACCACATCATTACTATTATAGATCAGTGTTTATATTTATTTTTTATTTATTGTCACCGGCATAAAAAAATTTGTTTATAATAAACAACAGGTTCTGTATTGGCTTTTAATGTATTTTTTTACTGTACAATGTTTAAATTGTTTTCCGAATTTCAATTAAAAAAAAAATTAAGTTATCCGGTTCAACATCATTATTCAATAGAAGGATCGAATTGAGAATTTCCTTTGTTTTTTCAAAGCGGTTAAAAATGTTGTTTTTTTTTTCACAAAAATGATTAATTGCTAATTCTACGTATATAATTTTTTCCGTATAGTTTGTAACGTTTACAAATACTAGGATGGTTGAAACGAGAATTAATTTGTGGTCTTTAACTTAAAATATATATATATTGTTCTATATATATATATATATATATATATATATATATATATATATATATATATATATATAACGAAAACAAAGTGTTATTTATTTGACCCTAATCGGGGTCATTTGCAAGACCTGGAATTTTGCAAAACCTTCATGGAAAACCTGAAAAAGTCAGGGAATTTTTGAGTCAATAATTAGGTCAGCATCTAGTCTACTCAAATCTCCACCTATCCTTTTTTCTCAGCACTGACTCCCCGTCTCCTACTTTTCAAAATGCGTTCTCCATTTTTCGACCTTACTTGGAAGGGTTTCTATTTGCCCGGTTCCTTATTTCTTCACTTGGCCAAATTCTTGGCCATCTTTCGCTATCCATTTTTAGGATCTTTAATATGTAGTCTCGATGTATACGTCGCTGTGTTGGGACTTACCGCCGTGATAATTTTCACGCACTTTCCCGCCTCTTTTTCCATATCACGTCTCTCGATCCACCCCCCAGGTTTCGGCACTCTTATAAATAATAATATTATTTTTCCAAGTTTTATCAATCAAATCGAGTTTTTTGCACAACTTTTTTAATAAGCTTTTTACAAAACGCTATTTTTACTCTTATATCTGCCTTAAGGGGCTATACCAGTGTGAACGCTGAAAATTTGGGTGATTTTCGGGAATTTTTTGGAAGAAAAGTACTCCATTAAATGCTTCGGAAAATTAAGAATATATTTGGCTATATTTGACCTATATTACATAATTTTTTCATAGAAAAATACTGAGTGGAGGAAAAAAAGTTCCTCCACTGCTGACATGATTCCGGCCAATTGAGTAGCTGAAACCGAAAAAGGAAAAAATGTTGAACTGGAAGGTATTTCCTGTACAATGACGTAGGATTTTCGAAAAATATAAAAATCTAACAAAAAGGCGTGGTTATGAAAAAAAAGTCTGTTTTCTTGCCTATACAATGGTCGTTTTTTTCAATGCCAAATCATCAATTTTCATCTAATCAAAAATATCCTACGTCATTGTAGAGTAAATATATTCAAGAGTACTCAGTTCAAATTTCAAGTCAATCGAATAAGTGCTCTTTGAGTTACAAGGTCAGCAAATTTGAAAAAACACATTTCGAGAAAAACGCGTTTAAAGATTTAACTATCGATTTTTGCAAGATAGAATGATTAGAGATACGGCCTTGAAATTTTTGCAGGATATTCTTGAAAGTATAAACTGTCGAAAAAGGCAAAAAAAATCGTTTTTTTTAAGTGTCACACTGGTATAGCCCCTTAACTTATTTTCCACTCTGCATACTCTTTCCCTTGTCACTATCTAACATTTTTCTCTTTTTCTTAGTTTAATCGTTTCCTCCTTCCTCCTTGCACACCTTTCTGCACACTTCCTCTATTTCCTTAAAATACTCGCATATCTCTTTTTCTATCTTCCCTCTCAACATATTTTAAATTCAGTATTTCCCATTATACGTTGATTTTCTTATTTTTTCTTCTTCCTTGGTTAAAACTTCCTTCACATTTTCTAATCCTTCTTTCTAAGTTTTGTTACAACTATATTTATGTATCATTTTTTTAAATTATTTCAATTAATTTTCAATCTCGATTCTCTCGACTTTGTCACCAATTGTTAATTATTGGGCGATCGTTTTCTCGCCTCGGTGATTACAGGAACTGAAAAAGCACAATGTGAAGGAGGTGGTGAGAGTCTGTGAACCCACGTACAAAGTTGAGGAACTCAAGGAGGAGGGAATCAATGTCTTAGATTTGGTCTTTGACGATGGAACTTTTCCACCCAACGAGGTTAGTTTGCTGGAATTGTTTCTCCACTCTCTCTCTCGTGGAACTCTCCGTTCTTCGTCACGAGGAGGCCCGCGATATATGAGCAGAAAATTGACGTCGACGAGTCGCCGAAAATTAATTGATTCGAAATTACAGGTGGTGGACGAGTGGTTCGAGCTATTGAAAAATCGATTCCGCGAGACACCCGAAGCATGCGTGGCCGTACATTGCGTCGCCGGCCTTGGAAGAGCACCCGTACTTGTTGCTCTCGCTCTCATCGAGCTCGGTCTCAAGTACGAGGACGCAGTAGCTCTCATCAGAGAGTAAGTTGAGATGAGAATGTTTCACTTAACCGATTTCGCGAATTTTTGCCCCGTCCGGGAAATAATAAAAAGGACGAGTATTACGATATCTGTGGCCTCTAATTCCGACCACGCTGTCTTTATATTTGACCCAAAATAAGACTTTTCAAGAGTGGTAAAAATCGAAATTCGACCCTTAAGGGGGTGAAACGGGAGTTTTAACATTTATATGAGACAACATATTTTTTAATAATAAGTCAGATTTGCTTGAAACTTGGTACAAATACACTCCAATACAAATAATTAAACGTCTATTTGTTTGGGTTTGTTTGGTGTATCTATGCCAACCCAAAGAAACACAGTTAAGGGGTTAAAAGTACTACTTGACTGTCTACTCGCACCGAACAGCGAGGAAAACATATAGTATTATATATAAAATCACATTTTGTAAGTTTCAAGTAAATCTGGTCAAAAGATATGTTTCCTCATACAAACGTTAACACTCCCGTTTAACCCCCTTAAGGATGTTGGGTCCAAAATTGAAAATGATAATAAAATTTAAAAAAATTGACAGGTCATTATGTAAAACATTCGAAAGGTTCCGTAAAAATTTCACGACGATTAGAAAGCTGGCTACTGAGAAATTAGAATTCATAAATTACACGCAGCCTTATGGAAACTGAAGTAACTTTGCAATTATTATTTTTTGTTGTTGTTTGTATATAAGTTTGTATATAACATATAAGAAGCATTGTGTAATTTTTTCGACACATTTATGAAGCTCGTGTTCTAGAAAATAAATAATAATGACGAAGTACGCGGTTTTCACCGCAAGAAAGAAAAATATAGCGGCAACGTTGCATAGACCAAAAGTAGCGGGAAATTCAAATACTCATTTTTGTTCACGGACGACGTCGTTTCTTGCACCATAAAGCCACCTTTGTTTTTGATATATTTTAAATTAAAAAAAAACGATAATTCATAAATATTTGCAAAGGTACTTCATTCATAATAATTGCAAAGTTACTTCAGTTTCCATAAGGCTGCGTGTAATTTGTGAATTGTAATTTCTCAGTAGCCAGCTTCCTAATCGTCGTGAAATTTTTACACAATCTGTCATATGTGTTGCATAATGACCGAACAAACTTTAAACATTTTTTTACCATTTTCAATTTTGGACACAGCATCCTTAAAGGTTACATTTTGGAAATGGCTGAAATACATGTTTAATTATTTGTATTTTAGTGTATTCATGCCAAGTTTCAAGTAAATCTGACAAAAGTATGTTGTCTCTTACAAACTTTAACACCCCCGTTTAACCCACTTAAGGGTTGAATTTTAAAAAATGCTGAAATACGTGTTTAATTATTTGTATTGTAGACTACTTACGCCAAGTTTCGAGTAAATCTGACAAAAAATATGTCTCATAAAAACTTTAAAACCCTTGTTTCCCCCCCTTAAGGGTCGAATTTCTATTTTTACCACTCTTGAAAGAAATATTATTTTGGGTCGAATATGGAGGTTGCGTGGTCAGAATTAGGGGCCACAGATATCGTAATATAGCCAAAATTCACAATAATCAATAGTTCTCGACATTCCGTTTCGGCGATTTCGAATTCGTAAACAACAAAATTTTTTTATCAACTTTTTTGGTACAAACATTTATCGCAAGTATTTCGTTCGTCTGTTGCCTTCGAACAGGAAGAGAAGAGGAGCGATAAACGCCAAGCAATTGGCCTACTTGGAAAAATATCGACCGAAGTCTCGGCTGAAGCTCAAGAACGGACAGAAGAATTCCTGCTGCGTCCAATAGATAATGATAAAAAGAAAAGAAAAAATGAAAGAGAGAGCAAACAAAGAAACGAGAAAAAAAAGAAAACACGCTAAAGCGATATAATTTTCTTATTTCGTCCTTGAAGCGAGTGAATATAATTGTGTCGGTATACGATCCCGTATATGCACACGATATTCCAATGAAGTTTGCACCGGGCCTGTAACACCGAAGCGACAGTGACGACCTTTTTCTTCTTCGTTTTCCTTTTGTTTTTTTTTCTTCGCTTCCCGGCCCCTTCGCGTGGCCTATATCAATGGAAATGCAACTATGGACCATTATTGGCTCGCGCTATTGACCACTCGACTCGCTCGCGCCCTCGTTTTTTTCCCTCGCGTATGAACCTTCATTTGACCGAATTAAATTCGTCGGTGGCGGGAAAATTTCACCTTCCCTTGGAGATGTGGTGTTTTTTTTTTCAATGCGACGAATTATTCGGATCTGGTAATTTTTTCGTCACGCCGGAAGTGAATTTCGATGGTAGCCGACGAATTTTCGCGACGGAGACGGCGGGGCTCGCGGGGATCTTGGCTAGGCAAACCCAAACGTCCGCTGTCTCTCTCTTTCTCTCCTTCTCTCTATTTCTCTCTCTCGTTCGCGAAAAAATGTCCGTTTTGACGAAGCAACGTGTGCAAAGAGCGTAAATAAACGGATACGAATATTGTTCCGAAAGTGTCGCCAACAACAGCACTGCCTTGTACGATCCCGGGGCCAAAATATCCTCTCTCGACTCTTCCTCCGTTTTTTAATCTGTTTTTCTTCACTTGGCTTCGTGTACTTCGAAAAAAATCAAGGAATCTCGTCGGAAAAAATCGCACCGGATGCGCGCTCCTTAATTTAAATAACGATAATTATTAGTTGGAAAGCGGAGTAAAAAAAAGCGAAGCGGAAGCTCCGGCGCGTCGCAGAGACTCGTCGATGCTCGAGAAGATGGAACTAAAAAAATGTTTCCCGCCCTCGTTCTATCCTCCGCGGTAATCAGTGAAATTCTTTTTTGCTCTTTCGATTCGCCACAGTGAGGAAATTTCTTACGAAACAGACCATCGTGACGCTTTCCTTTTGCGTCCCACTGGCACTTTTTTTCTCTCGCACTTCCGGTATGAGCGGACAATTTAGCGCGGTCGAAGCAAAATACCTGCGCAAGTTTTTTCATCACCCCGAGCGCCGAGACAATAAACATTCTAATGTAAAAAAACGCGTGCCGTTTACATCGTAGAATCAAACGTATAAAAAAAACGAATTAGGCCAATTGGTGCAAACATTCACAATGAGAATTGCAAAATTTTTCCGACAAAATTGTAATAACGAATTTATACGCAAGAAAACGGAAGGAATAAACAAGAATTTGAAAATAATGGGACGTAAGAAAGCGAATAGTTGCTTCGGGCGTTTAAAATTGTGCACCGACGAGCGCAACGCGCACGACCGTCCGCGCGGAAGAGAAAGAAGCAATTTTTTTTTCTTTCGTATTCGGTAAGACCGCGAGAGATTCTGCGTTGATTACTTGCATTTCCAATGGTACACCGGTCCGTGGAATCAAACACGCGGAAAAGGAGAGAAAGAAAGGATAAGAAATGTCTGCAAGGAAAAATGAAGAAAAACATCATTCGACTTGAATTTGTGCATCAATTTCGATTATCACTATATAACTATAGGGCCTGTGCACACGGTGTATTTTCTACGTGACAACGCGATACACACTTGATCCACACGCTTTTTGGATTGAAAAACGCGGTGTAAACGCGTAGAAAATACGCCGTGTGCACAGGTCCATGTATATAAAAGGACGTCGCAATAAAATTCAACTTAGCCCGCGGAGGCAAAAGTATCGAGTATGAAAAAAAAACAATTCGTGCCCAATTTGGACTCTGACTCGAGTCCTAGTAGCGTTCGATTTCTTTATCTCATTGTTTGTTATTTTTATTATTTATTATATCATTATTTGCTCGAAAAATTCCTTACGAAAAAAACAAAGGAATTTTTATTGTCTGATATTTGGATAAAATTAACGATTTCGAAAAAAGAAAAAATGATTCAATCTTCAAATTAAAATCTTCAACCGGAAGTGACAGACGCCGAATTTTCCGTGTGAATCAAAGAGGGGAAAAAGTTATCCAGCGCCCGAGACTGAGCTCAAATTCGGCACGTGTTTTTTTTCACACCTGACACTATTCGAAGGAAAGATGGTTTTTTTTTTCGTTTTGCGACAAATTCCTTATACATATTCGAGTGACGTAGCGCCGAAGATAATTAACTCCGGCAGTTTATTGTATATCACTTTTTGTCGTAGCTCAGTGGCAATTTCATAAAAAAATTTGAAAAAAAAAACAAGCCTCGTACACGCGATGCGAAAAAACGAAGAAAAAAGGAGAGAAACAGGAAGCACGATCATGTGACGTTTCTCATCCAGCTTTTTTTTCCGATTGAAATACAACCGTAAAGAAAACAAACAAAAAAAATCACAGCAACAGGAGAAGATAAAAGGGTCTCGCAAGCTTTATTTTTTTATAAAATTGTCAGTGACGCTGTGCGCCACGCTAAACTGTGTTCAAAAAACAACTAAATAAACAACAACAACAAAACGAAAGAAAGGCTTCACTCTCGAAAGAGGCAGCGGGGGAGATTTTACTTGGATCACTTTCATTCGTCTGCCGATCTTGAGTGAGTGTAATGTACTCTCGATTTTATTGTACTTCGTGTTGTAAGAAAAAAGAAAGAAAAAGAAAAAACGCAAGAGAACGCTCGTTTCGATTCGATTGACGATTAAAATTAATCGTTTCACGCACCTGAGATTCTCGAAATGGCAAACTATTTGAAACAAAATAATAAAAAAACTGCAAATATTTTTGACCGTATATACCTCAATATCATTTTTTGGAACGTCCACCGAGAGAGAGAGAGAGAGAGAGAGAGAGAGAGAGAGAGAGAGAGAGAGAGAGAGAGAGAGAGAGAGAGGAGCGAGAATCATTGAGCGAATTGGCTCTCAACCGTGTACATAAATAATTACGATCAATTTAAAAAAGAAAACGAATTTAAATAAAATATCATTTTTTCGTTCACCCGGAGGAAAATTTACGGAGGACGCGGTGATGAAGTTGACGGGAAGAAACAAGGGAATTAATTAAAATAAAACCACACGGGACACAATTGTTTTTCGGTGAGGCTCTCGAAGAACTGCAATATTTTTTATCAGAGCATGGAACCGAGAGGCGTTCGTTGATAATGAAAAAAAAGAAAACTAATAATAATACCATTGAAAATAATGTCACGATAAATTGGAAATTGATACGAAAATTTGGAACGACGCACGGTTTTAATTGTTTCAACCTTGTCCGTTCCCTCGCCGAAAAAAAAAACGCGCTCTGGCCTCGATTCGAATACGCCGGGGATGCCTGCATTTTTTTAAAACTAATTTCAATTTCAAATAAATTATTTCTGCAGTTTTTTTAGTTCGAGTGCTGATTACGGGCGTTTTTGTTATTGCATTAAAATGAACTTCAAGGTATGTCGAGTATTTCGAATTGTTAATTGTGTGGAGATTGAAATAAAATATTTCGAAAATTCGTCTTTTCGTGACGCGCTAGCTATTTTCTTGGTTTGTTATTCGATACTTCATTTAAGGGGTTATGCCTAGTTGTAAAAGTCGAGCAATCACGTTTTTTAAGGAACATATTTTGGCAGTATATCATCTTACAGATGTTCCCTGAAAATTTCAAGGTGATCTGATCAATATTGACAGATTTATAGGCTGTTGACGTCCGTCATAACTGTCGGAGCGTCGCACAGTGGATCGAAACTTGAAACGCTTTTTATTTCTCGAGAGTACGTTTTGAAAGTCGGTGAGTAAAATATCTCAAAAACTACTGCATCGATCTTTCGTTAATTCTTAGGCCTTTTCCTAGATATACAAAAACATTCGGTCGACGGATTTTTTTTCCCGATGTATACTTTCGATTTGATGAACAAAAAGCACCCTTTTTCGCAAAAATTAAGACTCACTTTGAACATGCGCAATTTAAAAAAAAATTGATATTACAGAAATTTCTTCGAATAATCACAGGATAACCTAATATACAAACAAAATCTGTTTGATTCTTTGATATTAGATGATTTGGTTCAGAAGGGCATCGTTCACCGCAAAAGACGTTTGCGCGAGATGCTTGCCGGGCATCGGCTGTGAATCGCTTAAAATTAAATATTTTTATCCAAAAAATGACAATGTTCTTGAGATTATGTTTTTTCAAAAACCTAACTTTTGTAAACATTTACCATAACGATTTTTTTTTATCTGAAAAATGGGGGATTTTACGTTATCTGTGACTCTTAATTCTGACCACGCCTTTATATTTGCCCAAAATAATACTTTTTTCAGAAGCGGCAAAAATCGAAATACGACCCTCAATAGGGTGAAACAGGGGTTTTAAAGTTTGTATTAGACAACATATTTTTGGTCAGAATTGCCTGAAACTTGGCGTAAATTCTCTAAAATGCAAATAATTGAACGCGTATTTTAGCATTTCCTAAAATGCGACCCTTAAGAGGGTTGAACGGAGGTGTTAAAGTTTAGATGAGACAACATATTTTTTGTCAGATTTACTTGAAACTTGGCCTAAAACACTAGAATGCAAATAATTAAACATTTCAGCAATTTCCAAAATGTAACCTTTAAGGGGGTTAAACGGGAGTGTTAACGTTTGTATGAGAAAACATTTTTTTACCAGATTTCCTTGAAACTCACCATTCTTATTTTACATATAACACTATTTCCTCACTGTTTGGTGCGTGTAGACATTCAAGTAGTACTTTTAACTCCTTAACTGTGTTTGTTTGGGTTCGCATAGACACCAAACAAACCGAAAAAAATTAATTATTCGTATCGGAGTGTTTATACCAAGTTTCAAGCAAATAAGGGGGTGAAACCCCTGTTTCACCCCCTTAAGGGTAAAATTTCGATTTTGACCACTGTCGAAGTCTTATTTTGGCTCAAATATGAATACTGCGTGGTCAGAATTAGAGGCTACAGATATCGCAATACCGCCCGAAAATGAACTGTTTTCGACCGTTACAACTCGATAGTCTCAAAATTCGTCGATCCCGTGAAAATAAAATGAATTGTCTTTTATTGATCGTTTTACATATAGTTTCGGTGGCTCTGATAGTTCGGTAAAAAAATTTCGACTAAATACTCAGCGAGGATAGTGAGACTGGGGAGGGGTGTCCGTTCACATGAACATGTCGTCGTATCCAGGAGGCGGCAAATGATCGGCGTCGGGATCGCGCGGCAGCCTGCGAGGTCTCGTGTCAATGTCCGGTGGACCAAAGGGATCGAAACGTGCTCCGGGTGGCACAGCACCTCTGTAACGTATCGATAAATTTGTTCGATCAAGGATCCCGAGAGCAGTGGCGCTCACGCACGACCGCGTGGACACTTACAGTGGCAGTCTCCCGGGCACTCCGAGTCCACCGGGCCGCGGTCCAAAAGGCGCCGGACTTCCATGCCGTCCGGAGAACGGATCGAATATCATGCCCCCGCCATCGCGTGAGAACGGATCCAAATCCGCGCGACCGATGTTTCGCGGATCAGCCTTTCGTGGATTCCTGCAACATTCGGCCACGTCTCTCTTACAAACGCGCGATTTTCGTCATCGAAGCTTGTTCGTTTACTGTTCCGGAGCAGTCTCCGCGTTCAATATAGCGCTCGGAGACAAAGCAACGTTAAGAGGGTGTCAGAGGAGCCACAAGCCCGCGAGATTCACTCCTTCGAATTCATTGGAGACCTGCGAAAGGATTGTAAAAGGGCGCACGAGGGATGAGAAAGCGCACGTGCGCAAAACTTTTCGTTACCAAGGTTGCCGAGGTATCCTGGGCGGAGGTTCCGCTCGTACCCTCAACGGATCTTCATCCGGCTCGCGTCTCCGCTCCGGCGACTCTAGCCTGGCGCTCGTTTGCGTCGCTGTCTCCCTGCCGGCTCCGTTGTGCAGTGGCTCGACCAGATCCTTCCTGACTTTGCTCAGAGTGCCGCGGTGGTCCGGTATCTGTTGCTCCAGCGGACCGTGAGTCGCCGCCACTGTCTTTTCGATCGGAAATTGAACGCTGGAGGCTGCGTTGTCCGCGACCCTCTGCAATGGGAATTATCGATGAGGCTGATAGTTGGAAATGTCGTGACGAATTTCGGAGACCTTTTGAAAGCTCACCAGAAAATTGAAGAGCAAATCCGCGTCGGACTTTACCGCTACCAGGATGTAGAGCTTTTCATCCTTGGCGTAGCGCAGAGTGTAGTTCGCTCGCTCGTTCCACTCGGAAGGCAAGAAATCTGAGCCTCGGTCGGTCGCTGGGTCGAAAACTTTCTAAGAACGTTCGGTTCGAATTGAAGAACATAACCTCACAAATTTTTGGAATTTGCTCGTGAATGGTTGTTTTTTGAGGAAAAAAAATAGTTTCAGGCTCCGTGGACTTGACTCGCACTCGCGACACGTACAGTTTTACAAGGTCAACATAACCTCACATACTTTCCAATCGGGTTTTTTCATATACTGAGTTTTATTTCAGAAGAAAGAAAGCATGAGACCCTTAAGAATTCTCTGACACAGAGCTTAACGATTTTCTTTGGCCCGAAATATCATTCATCTTTGAGAAATTTCTGTTCGAAAATGTTAACTATCTCGCCTCTTACATTCCGCGGTACATCTACTACGCCTTGAAATGCAACTCGCTGGAAAGAACGTAGTTCGAGTCATACTAGTGGGGAAAAAACTGCTAACTTACAGAGTCCCCGAGGCCGATACACTTGAAGCCATTTTTCACGAAGTACCAGTGAACAAAGAGAACGAGCACGTCCTCCTTTTTGTTCAAGCCACTGTCGACGATTCTGTTGAGCAGCTCAAAGCCAAAATATTCGTTCGCGTCGCTCGCCATTTTTTATTTCTCTGCAATTTCAATGACGCGCACTAAATTGACAGATGAGACTCGCGTGACACCGCGAATTTTCTCCGTACAACGGGGGAAAATAAAACTGCGGCTACGAGGTCCCGATACTTTCGACTGCGCGAGTGTCACTAACGCTCGACAGCTCGTTAATTTACGCTCGAATTTACGGTGAGTTACTTTTGGATCGTTGAATACGAGAATTTAGGGTTTTTTCGATTAGTTACATGATAATTTTGACTTTTGCGAAAACAACGGAGTGCCGGCAATGGACCGGAGCTCGCGCGATGCCAGCGCCGCTCGCGGAAGGACGCGACCCGCGCGGGAAAAAGTTGAATTCCGCGTTTGGTCCAGCGCTATAACAGAGGACGATCTAGGGAGACTAACCTCCCATGCAAAAGGCACTGAAAAAAACGTCCCTGAAAATGGCTCCAACACAAATGGCGCTGGGGTGCCACGAGCCTTATGTATAGTAAAATATTGGTCGACGAAGTGAAAGTGATCAGATGAGTTTCTAACCTCATGACAGACCGAGCCTGACAGTAACCCTTTTTTCGAAGACATTTTCAACAGTTAAAAAAATGTAAAAGAAATAGAAATAAACGTTTAAAAATTGTTTTTCTTTTCTTCATGAGTGCTTTGATTTGACATAAAAAATCAGACTGTATAGCGGATTTTAACCATCGAAAAATAAATAGCGAAAATCACCCTATTTTTCGACCCGTTACAATGTAAGGATCCCTTAATATTCACAGCATACTCTCCAAAATATCAATTATAGGTAATATGAAAGAAAACATTGTGTTAACGATTCTCTCGACGGATATAAATGTACATTTTTTAAATAATCGAATAATTGTTTAAATATAGTTTAGCATGATTTAAATTTTATATGAAAATTCTTGTAAAACGATGAGAAAGATTTTTTGTAATTATCTACGTAATTGGCGATTTAGAAATTAAATTATATCTACATACTTAAGTTTGGTCATACATAGTACTCGTTCTGTACTCTGAAAAATTACACACAATATAAAATTTAAGACAAAGTGATACGGTATTTGATTAATACGCATACAATACAGATAAAGCATAGTTTTTTAAATAAAAAACTAGTTTTAAAAATGAAAAACGTTTGTTTTTAATTTTAAAAAATATGCTTCATCTGTGTTGTATGCGTATTAATCAAATACCGTATCACTTTGTTTTAAATTTTATACTCTGACACTTAAAGATTAATGAAAGTTGGGTACATCAGCTGGGAACCGTCTTCACGGGAACTATGTTTTACATGTGGTCCGGAGCACCCCAGCGCCATCTATCGCGGTACCATTTTGGGGACGAATTGAAAGGCCGAGTGTGGTCTCCTGTATCCAGTCTCCATGGACGTATCGAAGGCAAGCTGGGAGTGAGACGTTTCGTGAAAATAAATATATATTGTCTTTTGGTACATGTAAAAGGGGGAAAGGATTAATCATCGGAGTCGAGGTCAGTGTCCTGTTTGTAAGGATCCGGCGGCAAGATCCTCGACGTCGTGCCTTCGATCTCTTCCTCGCTCTCCGGTTGCGCCTTGTCGTTCGCGTCGATGGCAAACCGTCGCCACGGGAGTCTGGAAACGTCGGAATAAATCGCGTCAATATATTGATCGTTGTTTATTACAATTCGAAGATACTCGAGCTCTGGTGGTGAAATTACGAAGCGGGTGGCGCGCGAGAGCAGCCATTTCGTGACGAGAAACCACAACCGGATGTCGCCCGCTCAACAACTTCCGGTTTAAATTAACGATATAAATGGATGCGTTATACTTGGGCGCTTACAGCGCCCACGCTTATGAGCGGTTCTGTGGCATGTTCGGGTTGAACGTTGGGCGCTTCGACGGGTTTAAGGTATTCCTTTCACGAATCCAAATATTTTACACTTAACTGATTTTCGTCTATAATGAAGTAAAAATACATCCCAGTATACTGGTAAAATTTCAAGTCTTCAATTTCAATCGTCTCATTTACACGGCACTTTATGGACATGTCACGCTGGCCACATTTCTATTTAATAATTTATACACTAAATAACTCTAGATGCCTGATATAAACTGCTCACAGGTGTAAAAAAGTCTAAAGATTCCGTAACGACAATAAAAACAGAGGGTCACCGAACGTTTAAAGAAAATATTAATGTTAAAACTTGGAAAAATATGACTAGCAGAAGAATTTTCGTAGCCGTGACGTTTCAAATAAATGTAAGAATGTCTCAATCTACTAAATTTGGGCGATTTTTTAAATTCTAGCTTATCATTGTATATAATAATCCATTGTAACTCATTTTTTTATTAAGCGCAATTGTAATTTACCGACGATTCAGAAGGCCCTGCTTATGCCCCCACAAAATACGGCCCTCCGCGAAAGGAATACCTTAAGCTTTTCGGAACTCAGATCGTTCGGGGTAGCGCTATAAGTATCAAGATGGCGGACGCAGCAGAAGCTTTTGTTGGTTGTTCAAATTATTGACGAGTTGTTTGACATAATTAACAATGAAACTGATGGTGATGAAGATTACGGTTTAATAGAAAATAGTAGTAATTAAGAGATGAAAGGGGAACATTTTTCCAAATCTCTGGATATCTCCCTTCAAAGAAAGCACCTAACTCTGATCCAGAAATATAGTGAAGAGGTTATTTTTATTCGAAATTGGGTCCCCCCAATTAATGGAAAACCGTTTGCGTGAAGCTGTTGCCGCCATTTTTTATAAATTCTCACTAAGATTTGGTAACCCAAGTAGCAATTATCAAACATTCTCCAAAAGTCGGTTTAAAGTGTACCAAATGTCAGCCCCGAGGTTACCTTCGAATTGACATTCCAAAAACATAACTGTCATGTGTTGGACACTTGATAACTCATAGGTAACTTCGAAGCGGACATTTGGTACCCATTTAGACAACTTCTGGATAACTCGTTGAAAATTGGTACCTGTGAAACCATCATGTCCGTTGTGTTTACGTGGCGTTCGTATCGAAAAATAAGCGCGCTTTTAAGGGGGGAGACTCTTTCAGGCGAGGAAAAAGTTAGCCGATTTTCATAATTTTTTTTAAAGACAAGATTTCACACCATTTTTGAGACTTAAAGTATATTTTATTACTACTTTTGGCTGCTACATGATATACATATATATATTTTTTTTTCTCAATTTTTTATAACGGCGGAGTAGTCGGTCTTCTAAACTGCATTTTCAAAACTGGCGTGACGTATGGCTAAAAGAATAATCGACCGATTCTGATGAAATTTGGTAGAAATATTTCCAACCTTGTTGTCTAAAGTATGACTCTGATTGTTTATGAAAATAAATAAAAAAAAACGTATTTTTTTATTGCCAAAGGTAGACATTTTTTTCGGAAAATTCAATCTTTCTATTTCAACGCGTACCATTCCATCGATTTTCAACATTTCTCACGTTTTCTTGGTTCATATTCTGCGTATGAGTGTTAACGACAGAAAAATCTTCGTTGGTTATTTTTCAGATTAATCCCGCCAACGCGGGATCGGCCGCAACCCGTTTAGATGACCGTGCCATACCTCCGTTATTATTAAAGGTTAACAAAAATAAAAAATACCATGTAACAGCCAAAAGTAGTATTAAAACATACGCTAAGTCTAAAAAATAGGGAAGAAATCTTTCTTTGAAAAAAAAATCATGAAAATTGGCCATTTTTTCCTCGCCTAAAGGTATCTCCCCCCTTGACGCTCACGCTTTTGCTGCCCTACCCTCACTGACACGAAACATCACTCAAGTGTCCGCCTTCCATTTTGTTGAGACTCATAAATGTAATAAAGCATAGAAAACTAGTAGACACGTATTTTTTATTTGCAGAAAAACGTTTTTAAGGGGGGAATCGACCTCCAAAGAAAAGCGTGTCACCCTTTAAATCGATTTTTTTTCAATTATTCTACAGTGGATTTTTCATTGCTTTCCATGAAAAGAATTTTGGTTGTTGCTTCATTAAGATCGGTGGACTGCTTGTGGGTGAAACTTCAAAACCACCCCTCGACATGCCTTTCTTTGAGCGGTGGTTTCCCCCCTTAAAACCGTTTTTCCGCAGATAAAAAAACTACTTGTCTATTACATTGGCAGTATTACGATATCTGTGGGCCCTCATTCTGACCACCCAGTTTTCATATTTGACCAAAAATAAAACTTTCTTCAAGAGTGGTAAAAATCGAAGTTCGACCCTTAAGGGGGTGAAACGGGGGTTTTAACGTTTATATGAGACAACATATTTTTTGGTAAGATTTGCTTGTATTTATGCCAACCCAAATGAACACAGTTAAGAGGTTTAAAGTACTACTTGGCCGTCTACACTCACCGAACAGTGAGGACAACATATAGTGTTATATATAACATAAATTTGTTTATTTTCAAGTAAATCTGGTCAAAAAATAGGTTTGCTCGAACAAACGTTAACACTTCCATTTAACCCCCTTAAAAGTTAAATTTTGGAAATTGCTGAAATACAAGTTTTATTATTTTTATTTTAGTGTATTTATGCCAAGTTTCAAGTAAATCTGACCAAAAAATATATTGTCTCATACAAACTCTAAAACTCCTGT
This sequence comes from Ophion slaviceki, assembly GCA_944452715.1. Taxonomy (NCBI): domain Eukaryota; kingdom Metazoa; phylum Arthropoda; class Insecta; order Hymenoptera; family Ichneumonidae; genus Ophion; species Ophion slaviceki. Next base: position 15,195,879 of record OX101795.1, read on the forward strand.
TTCATCTCCTTAAGGGTCGAATTTCGATTTTTACCACTTTCGAAAAGTTTTATTTTGGGTCAAATATGAAGGCTGCGTGGTCAGGATTAGGGGCCACAGGTATCGTAATATCCCCAATAGTTTTCAATGCTTTGTCACACATGACGCAATCCACGTCACTTCAGCCAGTAAAAAAAATCCACAAATAATTTTGAAAAATCGAGTTACTTTATTGAAAAATATTCACCGTGTCGAAATTAAAAAAAAAAATTTGACGTTTTTTCTCGTTGATTACCATTTTTTAACATTTTTCCATTCAAATGGCTGTATCTTTGGCAGGATTTGACGTATTTACATTCGTAAAAAACGAAAATGTGCGTCTTTTTATGGCCTTCCAGAAAAACATTAATTTAGCTTTTATTGAGCAAGTCGAACGTCCGTTTCAGGGCAAAATATGCAAAAAAAATTTTCTCAAGGAAATTCACTTGTTATTTTATTTTTTTTAAATTTCCCCGAATTGTGAATACGAAAAACGGATTATTGGTATTTTTTATATTATGGGATTCCTAAACACCGTGAAGTAACGGCTGTTTTTTTTAAATTAATATTCAATTGAAGAGTGTGGAGCACTCGCTGTATGTTTACCAGGTTTTTGACATACATATGACATTCAATTTAAAAAAATAAAAAATAAAATAGCTGTTACTTCACGGTGTTTAGGAATCCCATAATATAAAAAATACCAAAAAACCGTTTTTCGTATTCACAATTCCGGGAAATTTAAAAAAATATAATGAGTGTCTTTCCTCGCAAAAATATTTTTGCATATTTTGCCCTAAAACAGACGTTTGCCTTGATCAATAAAATCTAAATTATTTTTTTTTCTGGAAGGCCATAAAAAGACGCACATTTTCATTTTTTACAAATGTAAATACGTCAAATCCTGCCAAAGATACAGCCATTTGAATGGAAAAATGTTAAAAAATGGTAATCAATGAGAAAAAACGTCAGATTTTTTTTTTAATTTCGCCACTCGGTGATTATTTTTCAATAAAGTAACTCGGTTTTTCAAAATTATTAGTGGTTTTTTTTTACTGGCTGAAATGACATGGACCGCCTCATATATCAGTTTCAACAAAATCGACGGCGGACACTCAAGTGATGTTCCTTGTGAAAGAAGCGTTTGTATGCACAATACGCCTGCGGTAATGACGTCACGCTTGACGTCATTAATGCTTCCGTAAGCGCGCACAGCGCCAAGTCGAACGACACGAGCATTGCTCACAAATGCTGAAAGCGTGTGAGCACCCAAGTCGAACGTACCCGAATGAATAGCGACGAACCTTTTCTTCTTCTCATAGCAATCCTCGATGAATTTGTGCGTAACGATTCTCGTGTGACCTTTGAGCTGCTGGGACTTTGGGGTATTTTTGAAAGCGCACACGAGATGGCTGCACTTGTTGGTCGTCGTGTTGGGATCGGCGACGTATAGCGCGCCCATCTTCAACGCCTTCCTACGTATCTCGTCCCTCTGTGGATTCACGTAGCCGCTCAAGGCGAACGAGACGTTTTCGAAGAGTTTGTGAAATTCTTTGAGCGGTGGGCGAACCACTCGAGGCTTTTTCACGCGTGGCTTAGCGACGATAGGCTTCTGAGGTGGCAATTTGTGGCAATCCTGGCAAATGCTATCCTCGGACACGTTTTTCGCGCATTCGAGACATTTTCCTCGAGCTTTGTTCTCCGTCTCGTCATCAGAGGACGCGTCCTTGAAAACCGATCGCCTCTTGGCCGTTTTCTTGCCCATCTTGGTGGCGATCGGCTCGGAATTCTTCACCTCCTCGAGGGAAGTTCTCTTATCGGACACTGGCGCCTTAATCGCATCACCCTCGTCCTCCTTCAATTTCTCCAGTATCGGTCGCCTCGGAAGTTCCTTGGGACTTTCTTGTTTCTTTGCGAAATTGCTGTCCGCCTCCTCCTTGATTTTTTGCGAGAGCTTCTCCTTGTAGGACTGCTCCTTGGTGGGCAGCTGCTTGATGCACCTGGCCTTGAACGCGTCCAGCCCCTCGGATGAGTCTTCCTTCAGTTTGAACCTGCCGAATATGTCAGGGCCCAATTCCAGCGTCACCTCCGTCCTCAGGATGAGGAACGACAGGCCGAAGAGTTCGCGCGGATTCGCCGATTGCATGCACGTCACCTTGACGCGACTGAACTTTATCTTCAGCGTGTTGGTGTTTAGCTCCTTCTTTGTGAACAGCTGGACCTGGTCCTTGAATTTGCCGTTGGACGCCTCATCGTGCGTCATGAACTGATGATTTATCACGGGTATCCAGTTGTCGGGCTCCTCCGTCGTCGAGGCCGTTACCACTACGATGCAGGAACGGTAGTTGGCTGCAGAAAAAACACGAAGATAAAAGTGGAAATTTATCGTCGAACGCTCTACGGAGTGCAAATCGTGTGCGTTTACTTGTGGCGAAAATCCAATAGTTACCTATGTCCAATCCGGTGATGGTGGAAGCTTCCGCGAGCTGAAAGATCACAGAGGCCAGGAGCTCACCGGGCTTGGCGCACCTCCATGACGAGTTTGCTCGTTGGATGAGCAAATTCGAGGCCGGATATGACGGATGCTCGGACGTGCAGCTTATCACCCTTTCCAATTTTATTAACATTTTCTCTTAAGACGCAATTCAACGAACATAACCTACAAAGCACGCGTTACTCCAACGCCCACGCGCCGAGACTATTCGACTTTTGGAAAATGATACGGGCTGCGTCCTCGAACAACGGCAATTTCGATATCTCTTTGTCGCCAATATCAATGCGTTTACGACAAGCGAGGAAGAAAAGAGTCGATCGTAAAAATGTCACTTGTTGAGAATCGTGCGGGGCGGAAATTTGGCGCCAATACACGGCTCGAACGAACAATGAGCAAATTCATCGTCCGTCGGTAACTTACCGATCGTAAGTACACAAACTAAATGGCTCAATCCAAATTTAAAAATTTAGATTGAGCGATTTAGTTTTAATTCTTTCGAGTCAAATTCGAAAATCCTATGACCCGGATTATTCATACGTTCAAGCGTTTTGGACGAATCGCAGCACGAGACTGACCTTACCGACCGTGCTACATTCGTAAATGATTGACAATAAAGCCGCACGTTGCGTCAAGTAAAATGTTTTATTTTCATGTAATATTTCACTATATAGTCGTAATATTTTCAGAGTTACACAGATTATAATATATATACGCGTATATATATATATATATATATATATTTATATGTAGCATGTAATATGCACTGTGTCGTCTTTACGTATGCGCGCGGGAGCTCGATAGAAAAAAAAAAGAACGAAAGGACAAAATAATACGCTTTCGTCGTTTCACAGGCAACATCAACAATAAATCGTAATAATAATAAAAATATTGCAAGAAGTGGAATGAATATCCGATCATTGTGTCCAATTTTGTGTGCTGCTGTCATTTGTAAAGCAATGACATAGAGCATCGTAAAAAAAAAGAAACCAGAAAAAAGTTTACGTACATTGATCATTCAGACTAACACAGCGGCTGGCGATTTTCTTTCTCATTTCAAATTGCCTCGTTCGCGAAAAAGAGCGAATTCGAACGAATGAGACGAAACAAAACTAACCCGGTGGGTTTTCTTTGATTTCCGGAGAGGAGAGGGCGTTAACTTGAAGATCTTATCGCGACCATCGTAAAAGTCTCTACGTGATTTTTTTGTTCCTGTTTTCTTCTTTTGTGTACTTTTCTCTTTGAATCTCGATTATACGACACTGACATTAAAATTAATATTTCGGTTGCTCCTGCCGCGTCGTCTTCGCATCAAGTTTATTTTTTTTTCCATTTGTTTCGCGGCATTATCTCGCTGTCCGGCGTGGGTTGGCGTATCGGGTGGCGATACAGAGTGTTAGCCGGCTTACTACATCGGGCCCTCTATCAGACTGATCTTCATTGTACAGTAGTAGACGCTTCGCGCGAGACAGAGTAAGGCCACGAGAAACGCTCCTGCAAGCATGCAAATTGTCCTTTAGTCTGTTTCTTTTTTTCTTCCGTTTGCAGAATAGATCGACGAAAAAAGTGTCTTCACTTTTTCGCCGAAAGCAATAAAGCGATTATTTTACGGTAAGCTTTTCTCTCGGCAAAACGAGCGGATGATTGTAAAGTATTATTTATTTCATTTTTTTCACGTTTTTCTTTTGATTCTCACTGACCGACATACGCCACGTATATTCCGCCGTTCGTTCCCACGAGCGTGTACGTGCCGACCTGCGGAACGAAAATTTATCACGTTCAGTTACGCAAGCGAGAAATTCTAATCCTCCGCCCTCTCGTCCTCTCTCTCTCTCTTTTGCTTCTTCAATTGGATGAAAAATCTTCTTCGCGATAAAAACCCGATACAGCTAATCTCGACGATTACAATATTACCGTAACGACGATCCCGAGAATGAGGGCAATGATCCCAGATATTATGAACGCGATGCAGCGCCCCTTGGCGAAATCCGGCCCTACGGAAGAAACCTTGCGACAGTGCGGACATCTCGCCAGCGCGTTGTTGAGCGTGTTAAACTGAAACAATACGAGAGAAAGAGAGAGAGAAGAAAACACGAGTCACTAAACTCGAAGAGTGGGATATTTGCAAAAATGGAGATAATCGTGTTGTACGTCACGTGGTGGGCGAAGAAAATCGGAGAAAACAAAAGAAAAAGGCATGAAGAATCTAATTATTTCCTTGCTCTGGAATTTTTTCTCGAACCTCCCGTTGAGCCTTTTATGGCTGTTCGTAACTTTTCGTTGTAAACGGAAAATCTTCAAGTGTTCTTATAATTTTTCTCGCTTGTGTGTATATATATATATACACTATATATATATGTGTGTATATATATATATATATTATATACAAATATAATAAGTATAAAACGTTTCTGCATACTTTTAAATATATATATATATATATATATATATATATATATATATATATATATATATATATATATATATATTTAAAAGTATGCAGAAACGTTTTATACTTATTATATTTATTCAATGAAAATGCCGGAAGATAGGTGGTCAAAAAAGTGTTCGAAAGAAGAAGCCAGAGTGATTTTAAATGCAAACCCATCGAAATGGCGACTGGAAATGGAAGGAGTCATGGAGGAAATAGGCGTGGGAGCAATATGGCAAAGGATAAGAGACGAAGATACGGAGGGAGTTAGAATAATAATCAAAAGAGCTACACTAATAAAAACCGACCAGAAAATACAACAAAACTGGAACAAAATTGAAAATTCGATGTACTGTAGCAAGTACAAAAATCGAAAACAACGTATAGAAAGGGAAGAGTACTGGGGAGAGAAAAGCATAGAGGGAAGAACTAAAAAAACATAGGCCAGGTTATGATGCGGACGTGTAGGAAAAGGAGGTAGAAAGGGATACACAGATACTCTATGCCGATGCTGTAGGAAGGAAGAAGGAAGTTTGGAACACATACTTGAATTCGGGAAAATGAAAGAAAAAATGAATAAGGAAGTGGTATATGGTTTGCAAAAGTAGCCGAAAGAAATTAAAAGGAAAAACGAATAAAGAAATGAAAGGGAAAGCGATTGAAAATGTTTGCGAGTGTGTGAGAGCCTTCGAATGCATGGTAAGAAAGGAACCATAGAGGAGAAAAAGCACGCAAGATAAACGATCACAAAAAACGAAGGAAACGTGTGAAAGGGTATCAATGTACAGAAAGGGAAACTGTATTAAAACCTGCGAAGGTATAACATAATTATAGGTTATAATAATTTTATATATATTTGTGTATGCGTATATATATACACACTAACGGAAAAAAAATTCGTACACTTCAGATAATTGCAAAACTGTCGATCACTAAATAATTACCAAATAATGTTAGAATAATATAATTCATTTAATTCATTATTTGACAAAGATACTATATACCTCTATATAATAAATTATATTATTCTAATATAATTTTGCAATTATCTGAAGTGTCCTAACACTTTTGTCCGGTAGTGTATATACACCCTTGGCCAAAAGTATAATGCACCCTGTAATTTTTCTACCCGGACAAAAAAATCGAATATTTTGGCGAAAAAAAATCGTCAACCAATTTACCAAACGACGTTTTGATGAGGATAAAACCAGCTTTATTTTTCTTTTTATTTTTGCGGTTTTTTTGTACCCCGTACATCATTTTGAAAATGTCGGTTTTTAACGATTTTCGCACTTTGCAGAATCACGTGCTGCACTTACAAAAAATAGTAATCTCACCATTGAGTGATGAGATCTTTGAAAAGGAAACCGTTAGCTTTAGTTTCGTTGAAAAAAAAAATTGCGATTTTTTTCGCAAAGTAATTTAGCTTTTTCTTGAAAAAATGGCAGGATTCCGAAAAGCCGACATTGTGCGGCGTAACTTGAAAACTATCAGATTCAAGGAATATTAAATCTAGGGAGTAAAAAATTGTATTTGCTTATTTTGGAGACACATTTTTTAAAGATTTTTTTTCAAAAATTTCTTCGTAGCTCTAGTTTTGGTTGATAGTCAACGATTTGTCTCAGGAATTTATTGCCGTTACTTTGAAACAAAGATGTTTTAATGAAAATATCAAGAGGAGGAAAGGTACATAAACCCTTGGCCACAAGTATTAGGCACCCCTATAAAATATTGATATTTTAAAAACTACATAAAGCTATTACAATTGCTTTGAACTAAAGCTAAGATGGCATCATCAAATATAAAATTAAACAATAGAAAACCTCTTTTGGTGAATTGCAAAACATCTGGATCGTAAAAACGCTAAACATGTAAATTTTTTATATTTCGACAAAACTTTTATCGGTCTTCATTTGCTAATCTCAGAGTGGAGAAGCCCTTTTCTCCAATTTCATTAGTTGAGCGCGAGCCCTTGTTTTCGAAAATTCCGAAAAGTAGGGAGCTTTCATACGAAAAAGGTAAAACATTCAACCCTTGCACAAACAAGGGAGTTTCCAAGTCGAAATATCGAAGTTGGTGAAATGTTGGCGATATATGAGTTCGATTTGACTGACTATCAGTTTTCATTCGTTTAACTCCATATAAGCTCAGAACCCCACTTAATTCGTACGACCTACAAATTAAATTATGTATCTTTTCTTCTCTCGATATTTTCGTTAAAACATCTTTGTTTCAAAGTAACGGCAATAAATGAATGAGACAAATCATCGACTATCAACCAAAACTAGCGATACGAAGAAATATGAGAAAAAAAATCTTTAAAAAATGTAGTGACTCCAAATTAACAAAATGCAACTTTTTTACTCCTTAGACCAAATATTCCAAACCTCATAGTTTTTAAGTTACGCCGCAAGATGCCGGCTTTTCGGAAACCTGCCGCTTTTTCAAGGAAAAACTAAATTACTCTGCAAAAAAATAGGACTTTTATTTTAAACAAAACTAAAAGCTAACCGTTTCCTTTTCAAAGATCTTATCACTAAATGGTGAGATTACTGTTTTTTCTAAGTCCAGCACGCGATTCGGCAAAATGCGAAAATCGTGAAAAACCGGCATTTTCAAAATGACGTACCGGGTACAAAAAAAATCGCAAAAATGAAAATAAAAAAGCAAAATGAAGGTGGTTTTATCCGTTTCAAAACGCCGTTCGTTAAATTGGTTTACGATCTTTTTTCGCCGAGATATTCGATTTTTTGTCTGGATAGAAAAATTACAGGGTGCTTTATACTTTTGGTCAACGGTGTATATATGAGGCATTCTTCATCAACTGGGCCACTTTTTTTTTCAACCTCTCCAATTTTTTTCAAAATCTGCCAGTTTGAAATATTAGTCAAAAGGAACGTCTGTGATTTTTTTTTAGATTTTTTTAGGCGGCCGTTCAGGATTTTCAATTTTTCATTACGAATACTGTATCCGAAAAAATATTCATCAAACAAAACAAAAACATAAGAATGAAAAAATTTAATTTTTTCCGCTTTATAGAAAAAAATCAAAATCATAATTTTTCTGCATTGAGAAAATTGAAATTTGGCAAAAAATGAGAAAAACATTTTTTTAAACCTAAAAACACACTTTCGATTTCGGTACAAATTTTACAGGATATCTGTCATTGGGTAAAGTCTGCGAAAAATTTTCAGAATGGTACCTGCAATGGTTAAGATGAAAAAAAAATAAAAACCCTGCGAAATCTCATAACCGCATATATGCGGTTATGAGATTTCGCAGGGTTTTTATTTTTTTATACGAGATTTCGAAGGTTTTTTATGAGATTTCGCAGGGTTTTTATAACCGCATATATGCGGTTATGAGATTTCGCAGGGTTTTTATTTTTTTTTTCATCCTAACCATTGCAGGTACCATTCTGAAAATTTTTTCACAGTCTCTTTACCCAATGACAGACATCCTGTAAAATTTGTACCGAAATCGAAAGTGTGTTATTAGGTTTAAAAAAATGTTATTCTCATTTTTTCACCAAATTTCAATTTTTTCAATGCAGAAAAATTATGATTTTGACTTTTTTCGATAAAGCGGAAAAATAAAAAGTTTTTATTCTTATGTTTTTTTGTTGTTTGATAAATATTTTTTCGCATAGTGTTCGTGATGAAAAAAAAAATCCTGAACGGACGCCTAAAAAAATCTAAAAAAATCACAAACGTTCCTTTTGACTAATATTTCAAACTGGCAGATTTTGAAAAAAATTGGCGAGGTTGAAAAAAAAGTGGCCCAGTTGATGAAGAATGCTTGATATGTATATATGTATATATGTATATATGTATATAATATTATAATATCTACCATTATTATATTTTTACGATATGATTATAATAAATGATTTTCATCACGATCATTAATATTATTATATTATATTTGTGAATAAAAGTAAAAAATAATCTCAGCGACTCGCATGATCTCAGATCGTTTTGTTGAAATGACAAGTACTAAGATATAATGTTGTAAAATAAATAATAAGTGCGACTGTCTGTATTTCGTACGTTGGGGAGAAAAAAATGAAAAAAAAAAAAAAAAAAAAAATACGTGATTTATCAGTTCAAAGAAAGCCCGAATAAATGGCTCACTAAGAATGTGTCGTGACAATGAGCACAGCAGACTCTGCACATTCCGGGCATGGAGAGTACCGGCGGGGTGACCGGACTGGGCGCCAGGTTTATTATTCTCTTGCAATTGGGCCTGGGACAGGCGATGCGCTGGGACGAGCTCTTGCATATCAGGAGACAGTTGCACGGACATCTGACGTACTTTTTGCCCGGCGGGGCGTTTCGTATCGGCTGAAAAATCGAGCAAGAATCGTACGAGGTGTCTGTGTTGATTTTTCTTGTTCAACGATAGAGCAATGGAGCGACGTTATCGTTCGTCTAGGTGGGCATGAGCGAACTTTGACCTTACCGTCGCTTCGTTGCACTGTCCGCACTTGACGACGTGCTGATCTTTCTTGTTGGATATGTCGATCATCGCTTGGCAGACGCGGCAGGTCACCATCGGCATGCCGCTCTGATTGGCGGATTGATAAGGCGGTGGCAGTTCATCGGGCCCGATGGGCGAAACTGTGTTTACGTTGGACTGATTGCTTTCTGTTGAGAACAGAGGACATTCCGCGCGTGTAATCGATGAAGAAAAACGCGGAATAACAATAACAGGGGCGGGAGGGAGAGGTGGGAACAGCGTCGTGGAAAGCCGCGAATTACTCACCAAAAACGTCGCTGGCTTGCGAGCTGTAAGTGACATTGTCATTTTTCAAGAGCGGCTGCCGCTCGCCCTCTTTTCCGTCACCCATCCTCGGCTCTTCTTACTCCGATCGCGGCTTTTTTTTTGTCGTTTATTTACGCTGCTTTGTTTCCCGTTTCGATTATTCGGAGCGACGAAATCACATACACACACATACACACGAGTGGGAGAGAGAAAATTCGCTGACACGTAATTACTGCGGATTAGGATTCGTCGCGGAGGAAAAAAATGTGTATACGCAAGAGAGAGAGAGAGATCGTTGGAAATGTCTCCGAAGATTTTTATTGACAGTTGAAACGTCGCGAACTACGGAATTCGGCGGGCATCCTAACGAATATATTTGCACTATTTCTTGTTTCCTATTCTCGTTCGCCAACTCTCTCTCTCTCCCTCGCCGTACTTTTGCCGCACACACCGCGCGCACTTCGCTTCGGCTGTCAGACAATTTTTCTGTTCTTCCTTCCTTTCGCTCGTGTGTGACGCACACTCGCGATCTATTCGCTCAGATTGAGTGTGTATACGCGACTCGTGTTGTTCCGAGCACCCGCGGATGTTTCGCGAAGCCAAACACGGCCAGCCGGCCGTCGGTGAGGCGGCGATCACGCTGGGGAGTTGCGCCGCGCGCCGAGACGTGGCGACACTCGGCAAAGTCTCAAAATCGCTATATGGAGAGCGTATGAGCCCGCAGGCGCAGACACGGGTCGCGTTTATTTATCGGGCGGCAGTGCTCGTGATGAAAAATCTGGGAAAATATTTATCGAGTAATTGAATGTTGGCCAATTCAGGACGGAGACAAACAGAAACTCAGCTCACTTTTGGATACGTTTGTTTTATGGAAATCCACGTGCTGTATTGTGGACAATGGCTAGTTTCGCTAAAGCACAATTGTTGAAGTATGGCTGGACTGAAGGTACGACTCTAAGATGCATAGTGAAAAAATCCCAATCTGTACTCTAAAAAGTTACGATATAAACAAGTAAAACGTTCGAGTGTGCTTCACAATAAAAAAAACTCGCTATTTCACATTGCGTACTTGTAAAGCGCACACGTGCGTTTGATGAGGAAAGAGTCGAAAGATCACCGACAACATTTCGTGCTTAGAAAATGGATTTTTCCACAAGAATTTTGGCCTTTTGGAAGTTTCATTGTGAGGTTAGAAACTTGAGGAATGTGAGTCGTTTATATTGTCGATTTCATAACCTCGAAACTTTTCTAACCTCAAACCTCGATTATATTCCAGTCTCCCCTGGTGCAAATTTATCTCCAAATTTTTCATAATTTCTCATATTTTAGTCATATTTGAGATTTTCGGAGAAAAAATTATTTAAAACAGATTCAAGTACTGGTCTATTTCCCAAAAACACATTTTTTTAACTGAAAATTCATGATTTTTCATTTTTTTCCAGGAAATTTCTCTTTTTCCTATGACCTGAGTGAACAACTGCGGAGATATTCGGAGAAAAGTTAAAGATGAAAAGAAGCGAGATTTTCGTAAAAAAAACTTATTACATTTTTTATCCCTCATAATTCTAAGAAGTAATGAATTTCCGAAATTTTTGCAAACATTATTTTCCTTAAGGGGTAACACCACTGTAACAGCCTGCCACGAAGCGTTTTAGACAAATAATACTTGGGGTAATTATTAAGCATATATTGGAGTATATCGCAAAAAAAATTTATGCCAATATATTACAAAATGGCGACATTGCAGCAAATTCTTCCGAGGCATGTTGAACTTAAGGTGCTCTGCGGCGCGCAGTATAACTTGTAAAAATTCTAATCTGGACAAAATAATTTTATTTTTATTAAATGTAGATGAGTGTAGCTAGTGAACCACGTAGGGGATTTTAGAAATATTGATTTTTGAGTAATTGCCAAGTATTTGACTAAAAATGTTCAATTTTTTTTTAAGATTAATAATTTAATAAATATAACTGTTAATAAAAAATGTAAATATATAAATATAAATATAAAATAAAATAAATAAATATAACTATTAATAACTAAACTATTAATAAATATCACTGATGAACAGGTGATCATGCATTTTCATTTTGTTAGTTTGCGTTACTTGATAACCGGAGGAAGTATAATTTGAGCAAACAAAAAGTAAGAATTCATTTTTTATATATATTGTTTATATCATATAATTTCCGAGATTTTCCCGTGATCGTAATTAAAATGATAAAATATACAGAAAAAATTCGGAGAAACTCGGATGTTTGGGTAAAAATAATAGTCCGCAAAACTCCGAATACTTCATATTTGTTCCAATCCATAGAAATATTCGGAAAAATTTTCCGGAAAAAAACGGAGTTTTGCGGAAAAAACATTTGCATTAGGGTCAACCTGCCAATAAATAACGCACACTACTTTTCAATTACTTTGCGAACAGCCCCTTTAACGATTCCCCAAAACGGAAACAAACCAAAATTCCAGCTCCAAAAATCTCGCCAAACGCTCAGAAATGTTCAGATGCAAATTCTCTCAAAAGCAGTCCACCCTCGCCTAGTACAATCCCGTCGAATCTCCCGAAATCCCGAGTCCTAGTAGCGCTCTTGATTTTCGCAGCCGACATTGACCGTCCGTTTTGTCTAACAGGCAAAGGATTGGGCAAGAACGAGAACGGCATAGTGGACGCTCTGAGGCCGAAATTGAAATTCGACACAACGGGTATCGGTCACGATGCCAAGGAGTTCAAATGGTGGGAGTCGGTCTACGACAGGGCGTCCGGTAACGTGGCAATCGAGCGTAGCGCGCAAGCAGGCGGCATTTCCGTGACGACTAAAACGGAAAATTCCGTGGTGATCTCGGCGGACAGGTCGAGTCTGCGCGTATCGTCAGGCGAGCCGCGTCTCGGCTACGGCAACTTTCTGAAGACGTGCACCCTGGACAACGGAAAGGTGGTGCGCGACGGGAAGCCGGAGTGCGCGACGGAGATGCCGGAGTTCGTCGAGTTGACGGACGAGCAGCTTTTCGAGGCGTGCGGTGGTCGAACGGCCCACAAAGGAGCGCGTCACGGTCTCAAATTGAGCGGAAAATTGGCGCGCATCGCTCGGCAAGAGGCCCTCATGCTGGAAAGTGCAAACACACCCGAGGCAACCGACGAGCAATGGACCGAGGTGAAGGGCAAGCGAAAGAAGTCCAAACGCAAGAGACGTCGTAGCGTCGCGGAAATGGAGATCGCCGCAGATCCTCCAACCTCTACGGACGAGAACGCGACGACCTTGAATCCCTCGAGCCCGAAGACCGAGTCCCAGAAGTCGAGTAGAAAGAAGAAGCGCGTAGCGACGGAGAAAAGCGCTCCGCCCAATGTTCAGTCAGCCGAGGAGAGAACGATCGAGACTGTGGACGGTGCGATAATAATCCTAGACGAGAACGAAGACCCACGAGACTCGTCTAGAGTGACGAACTTCACCGAGGCCGAACACGCCAATTTTCTCATCAGGAAAAACAAGAAAAAATCTGTCGCTAGAAAAGCGAAGAAGCGGCTCGATCGTCTCTCCGAGTCTCTAATGGCCGTCAGCCTGAGCGAGGATTCCGTCGAGCTCGTACCCGAAGCCGCTGAGATATCGAAGAAATTGAAGAAACGTCGGAGGAAAAAGGATATCGGAAGACTGAAGAGCGCTGGTATCGCGAGACTCAATCTTGAGACCCGAAAGGAAATTTGATCTCGCACAAGGAGCTTGCTTTGTTGATTATTTCGAAAGAAAACGATAATTCATTTATTTTTCGTTTTTTTTTTCTCTTTTTTTACATGTACAAAGGGATGACTATTGATTTTCTTAATAAATAGCGTGTAACCTGATGGTTAATCGCGTTCGAAGTTGCACTGATAATCGTCACGATTTTTCGTCGACTGATTCACATCCGTTCATTCGTATAAAAAGAAACAAACGGGTAGCGTGTTTAATTAACATTAACCTTTTTTGGCGCTCAAATATTCGATCGATAGCACCACGTATACGTATAAATGCAGTAGGATTTATTCTCTTTCTTGAATAATCGTTAATTCGGAACGGTTTTATATGCAAATAGGATTTTGTTCATCCGTGAATTATTAAAAATTCTTCGGCAATCATTTCTCGCTGTATGGATTCAAAATATGTTCTAAGGCCTCTAGAGTTACGAGTCTCGCAAAGAGAGAGAGAGAGAGAGAGAGAGAGAGAGAGAGAGAGAGAGAGAGAGAGAGGAGAGAGAGAGAGAGAGAGAGAGAGATAGAGAGAGAGAGAATAGAAATAACGCGAAGCTAAGAAATTTCGCATAATCCTATTTATAACTTTCGATAACTCTTACATATTCGGAAAAGGTTGTATCGAATACGTTTTTTTTTCTCGCGTACGCCCGGGAAAAAAAGGGTTCGTCATTTGAATGGTGGATCGAGGCAATTAAAACAGTGGGCGGAGAAATTTGATATGGGGGCGTATTTGCGAGCACGCCTGCTTATCCAACATTCGGCAGGAACTTTTTTCGTTTCTGTGCTCTGATTTTTTTTAAATCCGTAACCTTCAGATCTTTGTGACGAGGTGCAAATCGTAAAATTGTCGAATATTTGAGGCATAGCGATTTTCCGACGAGTACTCCGAAGAAAAATTCAGAGCGAAATACTTCGTAGTCTTATTGCTCGAAATTTCGTCCATTTCTGACAAAAATTTGTCGCTCGGTCGAGTGCTCGGAGGATCATTTTCTTTCGTTCACAAGCATAAAAAGAACTCGAGAAACGGAGCTAGTAAATTGAGACCGCGCTAGTAAAATTTGTTCCTATCTAGTTTTTTTTATCATACATACGTGGAGGATGCGTTTGTTTGGGTTCACTATAACTAACAAGGAACAGCACTTAGGTGTGCGCCGTCTATTTTGTTGAAACTCACATATGAGCATTCCTCGTCACTTCAGCCAGTAGAAAAAAATCCGCAAATAATTATGAAAAATCGAGTTACTTTATTGAAAAATATTCACCGAGTATCGAAATTTTTTAAAAATTTTCCACGTTTTTTCTCGTTAATGACCATTTTTTAACATTTTTCCATTCAAATGGCTGTATCTTTGGCAGGATTTGACGTATTCACATTCGTAAAAAACGAACGTGTGCGTCTTTTTATAGCCTTCCAGAAATTAATTCATATTTTATTGAGCAAGTCGAACGTCCGTTTCAGGGCAAAATATGCAAAAATATTTTTTTTCTCAAGGAAAGACACTCGTTATTTTATTTTTTTTTAATTTCCCCGAATTGTGAATACGAAAAACGGATTTTTGGTATTTTTTATATTATGGGATTCCTAAACACCGTGAAGTAACAGCTATTTTTATTTTTTTTTATTTTTTATTAATATTCGATTGAAGAGTGTGGAGCACTCCAAGGCTCCAATACATATGAAATATATGTCATATTTATTTCAAAAACCTGGTAAACATACAGCGAGTGCTCCACACTCTTCAATCGAATATTAATAAAAAAATAAAAAAAGTAAAAGTAGCTGTTACTTCACGGTGTTTAGGAATCCCATAATATAAAAAATAACAAAAATCCGTTTTTCGTATTCACAATTCGGGGAAATTCTTAAAAATAAAATAACGAGTGTCTTTCCTTGAGAAAACAAATATTTTTGCATATTTTGCCCTGAAACGGACGTTCGACTTGCTCAATAAAATCTAAATTAATTTCTGGAAGGCTATAAAAAGACGCACACGTTCGTTTTTTACGAATGTAAATACGTCGAATCCTGCTAAAGATACAGCCATTTGAATGGAAAAATATTAAAAATGGTAATCAACGAGAAAAAACGTCAGAAATTTTGAAAAAATGTCGACACTCGGTGAATATTTTTCAAGTAACACGATTTTTCAAAATTATTTGTGGATTTTTTTTTACTGGCTGAAGTGACGTGGAATGCCTCATATGTGATAAAGCATTAATTGAATCGATTAAGCACGTATTTTTTTCCACGATAGCATTTTTTTTTAATTAAGGGGTGACGCGCCTTCCCTTGAGGGGTCGTTTTTTCCCTTAAAAACGTGTCTAATACTTTCAATGCTTCATCACATATATGAGTTTCAACAAAATCGAAGGCGGACACTTAAGTGATGTTCCATGTAAGAGACTCAAAAACGAGACGGAGCAAAGGAATTATCCCGACGGTCCACACAATCGCGTACAAAAATACGATCGCGACGCGTGCGTAAAGACAAAGATAATTATTTACAAATTACACGCGCGCGACGCCAGATCGAAAGGAACACCAAACACGTCGTATTCTCGTTTCTTGTCACTTTCGCCTGCAATGCAATTTTTTGCCGGCAAGCATTCCCCTTTCGCAAAGTGGAAAAATGCGAAAAAAATATATATGCATTTGTATGCGTGTGTATATATATACATACGTTGGAAGCGCACGGTACTACATCGACGAGGCTAAGCAAGATCGCGACGTAAAAATTCGAGCTTGAATCTTAGAAACTTATAGTTAAAAAAAGCTTTTTTTTCGTTTTGAACGGAATTTTGATATTTTATCGGACTTTTTACACACCCGTCTCGCACGACTTTTTCGTGCGTTTCTTTTCCTCTTTCTCTGAACGATCGATCACGACAGAATATGCAAAGTGAGGGGGCAAAAAGAAAGCACGAGCTGCCACAAGAGCGGTTATTATTACAAGTAGAAAATGGAATTGCCATTGAAATTATTAGCAGTGGGAGAAAAGTTTGCCCAGTTAAAGAAAAACAATATAAGTAAGGCGGGATGCAGAGATTCCTCTAATTGACTGTGTTACTTCTTACGACGACCAGACTGGAAAAATATACTTCGAATCCTCCTTCAGGATAATTTTTTTCGATCAAACCGCACTCTTTTTCACGTTTAAAAAATTTGGGCACGCAGTCACACAAACCCGAGCACACGAGTGTCTAAAAAGTGACGGGGCATTACTTGCGTGGGTGGGGATAAAATCGATTCGAGGAAAAAGTCCGAGGATGCGCCAAGATCCGGAAGCTTTAGTCATTTCGCGTTCAGAAGAATGGAAAAACGAGATTCTCAGGGATTGAAGAGGGATTGGTTCGCTCAGACACACTTGTTGTTAGTTCTTCTCTTTACGAGATAATATCCGACGTTGCGTCCGTTTCGATTCAAG
This sequence comes from Ophion slaviceki, assembly GCA_944452715.1. Taxonomy (NCBI): domain Eukaryota; kingdom Metazoa; phylum Arthropoda; class Insecta; order Hymenoptera; family Ichneumonidae; genus Ophion; species Ophion slaviceki. The sequence continues at coordinate 15,212,741 of OX101795.1, forward strand.
TTCGTGGATGATTTTTTCGTATCACCGGGAGCCGCAGCGGTGAGATTCGGGCACGCAGTTGCGTTCGAGTCCATGAGCGTGTTCCATATCGAGTGCATTGTCGCGGCGCTCACCTTGTGGGTCGTTATCGCGCTTTGTATAACGCAGGAATCTATTTTTCGAGGCGCGTAACTGAAGCCCGGATGATTGCTCGGCCGCAATTTCGCGTTTCTCGCGCACACACCCGTGATGTAAACGTCCTCAAGGTGGAGGAGAGGCGTCGACAAGGCTGCCGCGTACAGTCTCTTTGCCACGTCCAGACTCATGACGTATCCGGTGCCCGACAAGTAATTCGGATACGTTCTCTCCGAGAACATGTAGCGCGGTGTGTACCTGAAAAAATCCGTTTACAAAGTTAAACAAATAAAGAAAACGATGGTACGAGATTTTTTATTTTATTTCGGACACTTTTTGTTCGTAAATCTTCGTAAATAAATTCTTCAGATCTTTGAAATCTTGAATGATAAGTTAGTCAATCTTAATAAATAAATCTATTTTCATAATTGAATAATATGAGAGGGACAATATGCAAAAATGGCTATGGGATTCAGTCCAAACACACCAAACTATATTTGGAGAATGGAATGGAAATGGAATAAAAAAAGGTATCCTAAGGTGTGGCGTAAGGCGGGAAACCAGCTTAGATGACTCAACAAATTGTTTTTTTTAATTCCATAAATTGTTGGTAAAACTAATCGCTGATTAACCGATAAAATTTTTTGTTTCTGGTAATTTTTTTCGAACGCATTTTTCGCGAAATGTTTTGTTTTCTTCAATTTTTGTACAGTCTAGCTCAAAAAGTTTCTAGCCTATATTTTTATAAAGTGATAGTTTCTTTATATAATTACGGTCTATATGAACCAAAATTTGGGTAATATCATTGTTTGAAGTATATATTTTATAGCAAAAAAGGTTACAAAATCATAGCAAAAATTATACCTTTTTTTTAATCCCTGCAGAAAAACTGATTTTCAGTTTTTGGTTAGAGTTAGGTTCATATAGAAGGAAAACATGTTCTTGAAGTAATCTTCAAACCGTATTGATTTCCGATGAAAGTAAATAAAACGAGAACTATAAATAAATAGAGCTTAAGAGGAGGTTAAGTACAGTTTGAAGGAAGGATAAAAATGCTATTGGAAATAAGGTCGAAGGCAGGATAACATGCTATTGAAAATAGGTTAAAATGAGGTTAAAGGAAGGATAAATATGCTACAGGAAATGAGGTTGAAATGAAGTTATAGGCAGGGTTAATATTCTATTGGAAATAAGGTTGAAATGAGGTTAAGGTCAGGATAATTGAGCAATAGGGAATGGGGTTAAAATGAGGTGGAAGGCAGGGTTAATATTCTATTGGGAATGAGGTTCAAATGAAGTTAAAGGTACGGTTGATATTCTATTAAAAATAAGGTTAAAATGAGGTTGAAGTCAGGATAAATGAGCAATAGGAAATGAGGTTAGAAGCAGGTCTAAAATGGCACTGGAAATAAGGTTCAAATGGGCATGAATATTGTACTGGATATGGGGTTGAAATATGGTTGAAAACGAGGTGACAATTTTACTAGGAATGAGATTAATATCATGTCAATATTGTACCGAGTATCTCGGTACAATATTGACTCTCCTCATAAAATGAGGAATAAACATTCTACTGTCTCTTCCAGAGTGTACACAAACAGCAAAGTCTGATGGCGACTTGCGATGGGCGGCAGGTTATACGTTTCACATTTTCTGAGACAATGCTTCGAAAAAATCAAAATATTTGTTTGAAAATAAGTCCAAAATATTCTTAAAGTTTGAATACATTCGATTCATTCATTGTCTGTAAAAAAAAATTACGAAAATCACTAAACGACGTACTCCTGAACTGGTGTCCCGCCTTAAAGAAGAAGTAAGAGGAATTATCAAAGGGAACCCATTAAAGTGGGGTGAGGGCCTTGCCGAAGGCATGTGGGAAGTGGGAGGAGGAACATGGCAGGCAATAAGAAGCGAGAATGTGGGAGGAATAGAGGAAAAAGTTGAAAGGTATCAAAATCAAAATGGAATGGGAAATCTCGAACGATTGCTGCAGGATTGACAAATCGAAATACTGCAAAGGAAAAATTCTGAGAAATGAAGGAGTTCAATGGGGAAACGAAGGAATTATGGGCAAGGATAAGATGCGGGAAAGTAGGAGTAAAGGTAATAAGGGATACAGCTACAATAGCTGCTGGATGTGTAGGGAAGAGGAGGAGAGGTTAGAACACATTTGTGGCTGCGAAGCGGTGAAGGCAGAAATCAGAGCGGACGTAGTGGAAAAACTAGAGAAAGTGCGGGAATACAAACGGGCAAGACTAAGACAAAAATTAGAGGAACTGGTAAGAAATAAGGCCGCGAAAGAGTTATGCGAAAACGGGAAAACATTTATTATACCCTGGAAATAAAGACTAATACTAACTACTATTTATAAATTAATAAGTTTTGACAAATTGATATTTTTCGTTATATTAATAAATAAATATATTTGAATAATAGGTGTAAGAGGCGAGAGCGAGTGGAAAGACTGCAAGAAGGTTATGTAAAAATGGCCATGAGCCTTAATAGAAACCCGCTAAGCTATATATAGCGGATGGAAACGGAATGTAGGGGTATAATGGCGGAAATATGGAAGAGAGCGGCAAACTATTTAATAGAAATAATGAAGATGGGGGAAGAACGGTAGTCGAAGAAATGCCTCAGAGAGGAGGCGAGAGGAGTATTAAATGGAAACGCAACAAAGAGAGGAAGTCAAAGAGGCAATGGAGGAAATAAGAGAGATAAACATATGGAGAACCATAGCAAACGATGATGTAAGGGAAATGAAGAGAATAGTAGAAAGGGGGACAAAAACAAAAGTGGAACAAGAATCCCAACAGGATTGGAACAAAATCGAAAAATCGACATACTGCGCACAGTGCAAAAGCAGGAAGTGTACCATAGGGGCAAAACAAAAGAAACTTTCGCGAGACTGCGATGTGGGAATGTGGGGAAGGAAGGAAATAAGGGATATAGTGAAAACGAATGTAGGGTTTGTGAAAAGGAAGTGGAAAATTTGGTGCATATATGTACGTGCGAGAAAGCCAAGGAAAAAATCGAAAAAGAAATAGTAGAAGATCTGGAGTGGTGGATAGGGGATAAAGGAGACCAAATCGATAGAAAAATGCGGACGGTGCTAAAAAAGGAGCCTGTAACTGAACTATGTAAGTACATATGGTGGCACAAATTTGGGCTCTATTTTTGTTCCTTTTTCTCACCGTCCAATTATCTTTTCCAGAGAAAAAAAAATTGTTGCGAAAGCTGCGAGCGGTCAAAAAATATTTAGAGGTCGCTCAAGCCTCCCAAAAATTCAAATTTCCATTCAAAAATTGATTTTTTTCGTCCACTTCTCACCCATGAATTTTACAGTTTATAATTTTTTAATTCACCTCGCGAAAGCTCTAGCCGGCCAGAGAATTTTCAGTGGTCTATCAAGAGCTTCGAAATTTCCAGTTTTCGTCAATTTTTTTCACTCTTCTCACCCATAAATATTTAACGCTTTATAAAATTTTCAAAACAATCCTTTTTTCTTTAGAGACAGATTTTTAAAATTTACCTCTTACTTCTAACCCAAAAATTATAATCTTTGTTCTCATAAAATAATTCTTTAAAGCTCTTGTCCGTAAACAAAATTATAGGTCGTTTTATTCGTAAAACTGAAATGGCAGCTGTTTTCCGCGCATCGTAATGCGTCCCACAGTTGGTCACGTTAGTCAAACTGCCGACCAATCGTACCTGTACTCTGTGACGAGCGACGCCGTAATACAATAATACATAATAACGAATATCGTCTAATTGGTGTTTGTTACAAATTATTATAATAAATTATTCAGAAAATGTAACGCTTCGCCGTTAATGTTGTTTTTATGCTACAAGAAATTATAGTGCATACGAGATTTATTTTTTGGCGGAAATTGTAAATTTCGAAAACCTTGAGCGACCACTAAATATTCATTGGCCGGCTAGAGCTTTCGCGAGGTTAATTTAAAAATGATAGAGCGTAACATTCATGGGTGAGAAGTGGACGAAAAAAAAATCGATTTTTGAATGAAAATTGAAATTTATGGTAGGCTTGAGCGACCACTAAATATTTTTTTGACCGCTCGCAGCTTCGGAGATAATTTTTTTTCCTTAGAGAAGATAATGGGATGGTGAGAAAAAAGAAAAATATTGAGCTCAAATTTTTGCCACCCTAATGTACATAAAGCACTTCGAGAATCTAATTAGGAAAATAAGAAAAGAGGAAGCGAATGCGAAACGAAACGAAATGCAAAACAATAGGATATAAGTTAGAAACAAGACAATTTTGTAAGGGCAAACGGATATGTAGGGGGGTCTTCTATGTGTAAACACCCTGAAGGGGCATACCGGATGTAATAAATACTACTACTACATTTCAATAATATTGATGAATCAATAAATTAACAAGTGTTAATAAAGTAATAAAATAAATGAATGTTAATAAATCCTCCGGCAGTTTTATGATATCGGTGGCCCCTAATTCGGACCACGCAGCCTTCATATTTTACCCAAACCAAGACTTTTTTCAAGAGTGGTAAAAATCGAAATTCGATTGTTAAGGGAGTGAAAGGGGGTTTTTAAAGTTTATATGAGACAACATATTTTTTAGTCAGATTTGCTTGAAATTTGGTATAAATACACTCCAATAAAAATAATAAAACATATATTTATTTGGGTTTGTTTGGTGTCTTTATGCAAACCCAAACGGTGCGTGTAGACAGTCAAGTAGTACTTTTAACCCCTTAAAAGTTACTTTAAGTTAGGGGTTAAAAGTACTACTTTTAAAAGTCAAGTAGTACTTTTTACCCCTTAATTAAGGGGCTCAAAGTACAACGTTAAAAGTACTACTTCATTGTACTTTTAACCCCTTAATTAAGGGGTTAAAAGTACAACGTTAAACCCTTAATTATGGGGTTTATATTAATTTAACCCCTTAACCCCTTTTAAGGGGTTAAAAGTACTACTTGACTGTCTAAACGCACCGAACAGCGAGGAAAACATATAGTGTTATATATAAAACAAATCTGGTAAGTTTCGAGTAAATCTGGTGTTAATAAGATGGTAAAGGTTAAATTTTGAAAATTGCTGAAATACATGATTATTTGTATTTTAGTGCATTTACGCCAAGTTTCAGGTAAATCTGACCAAAAAATATATTGTCTTATACAAACTTTGAAATCCCTGTTTCGCCCCCTCAAGGGTAGAATTTCGATTTTTACCACTCTTGAAAAGTCTTATTTTGGGTCAAATATGAAGGCTGCGTGGTCGGAATTAGGGGCCACAGATATCGTAATATCCCCAATCCTCCAAATCGTCGAAATCTTAAATAACAAATTAATGAATAAAAATAATAATTAATATTAAAAAGTGGCTCAGGTCTTCTTTCTCAAATCTTCGAAAATAAATTCCATCGAAGCTGGAAGACGACCGAAAATCGCATACCATTTGTTTTTCGGGTCGGATATAGGCCGAGCGTTGCATATGAGGCAACCGACCAAGGTGCCCGCGACTTTCGGCCTCGCTCGCAAGCTCTTCAGCAGCGTCGCCACGTTAACGAACATGTCGTCGTCGGTTTTCATCAGATATGTAGCTTTTGGGCAATTCGTCGTTACCCACTTGAGCATCATGACCGATTTCAACGTGAGATTGTTGTACGTATCGTAAAATGTCTCCTGTATTACGTCATTGTATTGGAGGCTCTCGTCAAGTATGGAATTCTGAAAGTCGAGCAAGTGAGAGACTTTTTATGGGGCAATAAAAGTTGATGGACGTTAATCGTGCAATTAAATCGAACTCATAAACAATCAACCGATGCAACATCAAACAAGGTGACGTTGATAAAGTGATCGAATTTCGCAGGCCGATAACACGTTCTTAAAGGGTCTGCTCCAGCTTGAAATTGTAAAAATATGATTTTTTACTGCACCGTTTTATAGCCTATACTCTTAACTCTGGTTTGCGACGAAGATTTTCTAAAACTGTTCGTAAAAAACGATTAACGTCGTTTTTTTTCAGAGTGGCATTTTCGTAATTTTCAAAATTTCAACAAAGTATCAAATCATAGGAAACTTTTATTATTACACAAAAAGTGATTTTTGTATTTCTCATTTGCGCTGAGCCTTATTGCCGGAAGTACCTGCACCTATTGGCCATGCAGCATCAGCGGTTCTTTCTTCAAACAATCGCCGTTCAAATATCGCCGTCGTTTATCAATATTTCTCGATAAAAAAGTACACTCCTCCTTCGCAAGACTCCAATAGCAATAGTGTGTAAAATCTCGACCTCATCGTCCCGATACTCTCGTCAAAAGATAACATTGAAAACCGACCTGTTTATCCAGCGCCTATGCTAGGCCCCGTTGACTTTACTAAACTTTAGTTTCAACGTACGTTGAGGGTTTCGTTGTCACTTTGTCCAAGGAGAAAAGCCACTCTGACCGCGTCCTTGTAAACGGGATTGCTTGCGTTCGCCCACGTGTTTCTGATAGCCATTCGCGCATCGTGGTTGGTCACGGCGGAGCAAACAATTATCAGAAGATACGGTACGGGTGTGCACGTGTTGCCTGGACTCAGAATCGTCGTGCTGTTCTCCGGATGGATGTAATCGTTCAAATTTCTCGATGTATTGAAAGCCCAACCGGGCAATTGAGCTGCAAATTGTTTTTCTTTCCATTACTCGCTCTCTTTAAAAATATTCCTTGCTAGATGAGGAAAAAACGTTTTTTTTTATTGTCCCCTTTCATTCGCGTGTTCCTCGCTTATTTTGTGCATCCCCTTTTTGGTAAGCGTCACTGTAGATTGCGTACCTACGGATGCTAGAACGTGCGAACCCCCCAAAGCTCCTGCTGTCGACAATGCCTCACCTATGCCAAGTAGAGGACTCTGTGCCGAGTGATAAGCCGGTACGTAGAGAAGTCCCAGGGCGGCGAGGACGACGCAGCCCAACGCCAAACGCCTCATGAACGACATTCGTCCCTTCGCGCTGCCCTTGACATTTATACCGCTGGCCGATGGCAATTCCAGCGGAAGTAAGTATAGTTCCTCCATCTGCTTTGGCAAACAAAAAACAAAAACCAGCCAGCTTTTCAATGAGCCGAATAGATTAGGGCAAGGTGAGGATTACGCTGAGGTTGAGGGGATGTTAAGTAGAGCTTAGAAAGGGGTTAAATAGAGCTCAAATAGCCTTCAGAATCGATTACATAAAGCTTGAACCGAGGTAAAATAGACCTTAATAAGAGTTTAAACAGAGCTTAGAAAGATAATAAATAGAGGTTAAGAACAGATTAAGTAGAGTTTGAAAAAAGGGTTAAAATACTGTTGGAAATAAGGTCAAAGGCAGGATAACATGCTATGGAAATGAGGGTAAAATGAGGTTAAAGGAAGGATAAATACGATGCAGGAAATGAGGTTGAAATGAAGTTGAAGGTAGGGTTAATATTCTATTGGAAATAAGGTTAAAATGAGGTTAAGGTCAGGATAAATGAGCAATAGGAAATGAGGTTGAAATGAGGTTGAAGGCAGTATTAATATTCAATTGGGAATGCGATTGAAATTAAGTTAAAGGTGGGGTTAATATTCTATTAGAAATAAGGTTAAAATAAGGTTGAGGTCAGGATAAGCGGGCAATAGGAAATGAGGTTATAGGTAGGGTAAATATTCTATTGGGAATGAAGTTAAAATGAAGTTAAAAGCAGGCCTAGAATGACACTGGAAATAAGGTCAAAGTGGGCATGAATATTGTACTGGATATGGGGTTAACATAAGGTTGGAAACGAGATGACAATTTCACTAGGAATGAGGTTAATATAATGTCAATATTGTGCCGAGCATCAAGTAATAATAAGGTTCAAGTCGGAGTAAACATTGTACTAGAAATAAGATTAAATCGAGGCTGGAAATAGGCTGAAAATGAGGTTAAAAAGAAGGCGAAAGTTGGATCGAATGAAAGTTGAAATATAAACGCACCTGAGCGGGTTTTTCAAATTATTGAATATTGCAATGGAACGACAGCTTCTGTATTCCATGATTTTTCATTATCTCAAATTTTGAATGCGCCAATAGCGGTTATCCATCAACTTCACAGTCTCTGTGCGAACTGAGAAAAAATTCTTTCCAGAAACTTTTTGCTCAAGAGCCGACGAAAAGTTTCCGCATTGTCGTAGCGTGAGGCAGGGAGATAAAATAAAGTAATTATAAGCCGATAACTGTGTGGAGTTTATTTTTTCACAGTGAGATAAATCCAGTGGCGGACTAAGCCCGTCGGAGGCCCGGGGCGGCATATAATAAAAGAGGCCCCCGGTCTGCTAAAAAATGGATGTATTATTGATGATATGTAATTTCACTATACGCCCTACTTATGATATGGGTAAAAAAGTTAGAACACGGATCAGCATTTAACACAGCACCTAGCACGTAGAGTGCAAATAAATAATGACGACTATAATAAGAAAGTAACTTTTACTGTACTTATATGTTTAAAAACAAAGCTTTTGCTTTGTAACTATTTTACATGTTTTCGTGCTTTCATTTAACTGAACTTCTCAATAACGTCGTTGAAATCTATTTCCCTTGAAACTTTCCTTTCAATTGATAGAATGGACAGATTTACTAGGCGTTCTTGGTTCATCATAGCTCTACGAATTTTTTTTAATAAATTTCAGTTTAGATAAACTTCTCTCGCATAATGCGACCGAGACACAAATGATCAAGAAGTATTGGATTATAAGTGATAAACAGGGCAAAGATTCACTGAAGTCCCATCTAATAATAATAACGGTTTGATACAGGTTTGGAAACGACCACGATATGTTAGGCGCGCTAAGTCGATCTACTTTTCTTTTCATTTTTCGCCACTACTTGGCATTGCTGTTGACGGGTACATGTGTGACATGGATAGAATATCTTCTGTCTGTCTCTCCCACTCTCCAGATCGAGGCACATGCGCCGTCGACCTTGCCCCCGAATATTTGATGAGGATACGAATAAAAAACCAAATGAACAAATAATACTCTTACTAAAGACTAAACTGATAGATAGACCCATTCTCTGAAAAGTCGCAGCTACGAAAACTCGTCTGCTAGTCACATATTTCTAGGATTAATCCTGAATATTTTCTCTAAACATTCTGTGACCGGCTGTTTTTATTGTCACTACGAAATCTTTATAATATTTTACACGTGTGAGCAGTTTATATCTGGCATCTACAGTTATTTGGTGTTTAAATTATTACATAGAAATGTGGCCAGCGCGTTATCTCCATAAAGCGCCGTATAAATGAGACCTTTTTTAGAGTTATCATTTTTCGTTAAAAGTTCGGTAAATTGGCCTGCAATTTTACACGTATACGGGGATGTAGTTTTACTTGATTATAGACGAAAATCAATTAATTGTTAAATATTCGAGTTCGTGAAAGAAATGCCTTAAGACCATGAGATGACACGGACCGCGCTTATCGTTCAGATGACAACACGGAAATTATAAGTAGGATAAGATCACAGAAGACCGTGGGTAGGCGATATCCTCCGATAGGAGCGACGCATGTGGCGGCGAGCGGAATAAAAAGTGGATCTTGTAACGATGCCTCACGGCATCATTGAAATGTGGCTTCGTTTCCAGACCGGTATGTAAGACCGTGGGTCAGGAAAGTCCCGCAGCGGCTAACAGTGTTGACAACTTAGTGGATTTTTTACGTAAACTGGTGGTTTAGACATCCCTTTTAGTGGATAAAATTTGTTTTTAGTGGCTGGTGGTTTTTGTTAGTGGTGAGCAAGATATTCAACCACTAACGTGTAAAAAAATTTATGATACATTATATTTTGCTATGACAAGGCCCTTTGACACAAAATGTGTCAACTTTTATGGTGTAGGCAACACTACGATCTTGTAAATATCTACCAGCGCCATGGGGATTCCCTGAATAATGTTTTGGCTGTATATAGATTTGAATGAATATAGACCACAGGGTATAGTAATTGAATCGAGTTCAATTTGCTTGAAAAAGTATGTTTTGGAATACTTCATAATCTTGTTATGTAAGTGCATCAGATGTAGTTGCTTGCTTACTAGACCGTAAGCGGTAACACCAAGCGGTATTAGAGGTTTCCTGGTGGATCGCAGAACCGCTGATGGTGGGTATAACAAAACAAGTTGGCAACAGCGGCGGCTACTATATTTGTTTTGGCTTCTAACAAGGTACAAGTTATAATGTAATTTTACGACAGTAAGGTTCAGATTGGTTGATTTCCCCTGTTGTTATTCTTTAGTACGTATGGATGTAGTTTCTTTAGTACGTATATATGTCATTTTTATTACGAAATTTTTCAATTGTTCGGAACCAGTATTTATGTTTCGCGCCAAAGCCACCATAAAGTGAGCGGGGCCCACCGCGCACCATTTTTATGGCGCTGGCTATAAGTAGGTAGAGCTTTATGCTATATTGACAATTTCTATCATGACCTGGGGGGCTATTACGGTTCTCCGTTCGAGTGAAAATGACAAAAGTGAGCAGATCACGCTATTACGGTTCTCTTCACCTAATGAAAATGCGAGATTATTCACGTAAGTTTACTCGACACGAAATGTCATGTCGAAAATCGAAATGCGCATGCGTGAGCGTCTTCCTAACCCAGCGACGACACGTCCAAAGCTAACACATAACACAAGTTACTATGGAATAGCTGATTCAGAGACACCGAAGGTAGCATCTCGACACCGAATAATTAATAAAATTCAGCAACTTAAAGTTAATATCGTAGCGAGTTAAGTAATGCCATCCGATAATGATGAATAATTTTTTGATGATTGTGGTTTTGCGAGATCGGCAAAATCGAATGCTTCGTATACGACGATCACTGTGCGATGCCTTGGATCCCTTTAGTTTAACGGAACAAAAATATATTGCATAATAGTTCGATTTATTAACATAAAACAATAATTCTATCACTGTTTATAAAAACCGTTTTATGTTCTGATATGATGCAAAAATTACCAGTATTTTTTTTTTGAATGGCTGTGTCGCAATCTGCCTCGTGCTAAATCTTCGTCTTTTTTCGTGAAATCTAATAACATTTGTTTTTGTTTTTCGGTAACATTCATGTTGCAAACTCAGATTCTATTTAAACTTGTTGCTTATTCGAGTGAAGAGATTGTTTTTGCCGATGCGCACGTCTTTCGTTTTGGGCTGGGTTTGATAGGCGTGCTAGTATACCCCTTCTACGGTGTCGTGAAAATGTGGGATCACTAGCCGGAAGTTCCTAGTGATCTGACATTTTCACCCAACCGATCCGTAATAGAGTGACTAAACTCACGTGGGATGAAAATGCGAGAAGTGAGAAGTCTCACCCGAGAACCGTAATAGGCCCCCTGATAACAGGTGAATTAGTACCTACCTACCTATGTTTATAATTTGCATACGTACGGGGCCTCCAACTCCAAACTGCCCCTTACTGAATATATTTCGGCTTTGGTTGGAATTTTACAAAAAAAATGACTTCTCGCTGATCTGGAGGCCCCCCAGGACCAGAGGCCCGGGGCGGACCGCCCCCTCCGCCCCCCCCCCTTAGTCCGCCACTGGATAAATCACATCGGTGTTGTTTGAAATATTTTTCAAATGAGACCAAAAAAAAGCCAGACGATTAATTTTCGTTATCTCTGCTCGAAGGATTACGTATTTGTTGGAGGAATAAAAACTCGTTTGTTGGCGAGCGATTGAATTCGCGAATTTGCAATTCTCCGGCTGCGCTGACTTACCGTTCGAGCGTGAATGTCGGGTCACGTGGGCCTCGCCGTCTCTCCATTGACTGAAGCGATTGCGTCTTCGCGGATCGCCGCTCGAAGAATTTATCCCCTCAGCCCCGCCAACGTTTGCGCTCACTCGCAAAGCGACTCGTGCCTGGCCATTGTAGAGTTTTTTTTTCGTTTACCGTCGATTCGAACAATTGTGCCGAACGACAAATGTCAGTTGCGGCGTCATTGCGAGACACGTCAAACACACTTAACGATGTTGACAAGACGAGAGCCGAGTCGGTACTGAGCGCCGTCGCGCGGCCGCAGGGCGAAACAGTCCGCCGCCCCTTCCCCCGGGACGGCGAACGTCGGTTTCTCTCTGGCCACTTTTCATTTTTTTCTTTAGGAATTTTTAACGTTGTTGCGCATGAAATCTAGGATTTTTTCTCTCCCGGTTCGAGTTGGCAATACGCACAAGAGTCAGACATAACCTCGCGACCTACGACGAACATAACCTCCACCCAGAACGAGACACTCGAATGACGAAACTACAAAGTCCCGTAGTTAGTTTACAGTACGATACGTGAGAAGAACCGCGGGTTCAGTGCTTTAAACGCAAAGCCAAGATGATCAAAGCCATTTTAGTCTTCAACAATCATGGAAAGCCACGATTGTCCAAATTTTACGAATACTTCGTGAGTACGCTTTCCAATGTTTGTTTTTTTCTTTATTCTTTAATATATATATATATATTTCTTTCTTTCTTATATATATATATATATATATATATATATATATATATATATATATATATATATACACACACACACATAGATAGAGACAATTTCCGAAATTTTGTAACTGGAAGTCGCAACAAAAATAATTTTTTTGTCTTTCGAACTCTAATCCTTGGAATTTTCGTTTTAATCGAATTTTCAGAAAGCTCGAACATATGTAATACAGTTTTTGCGATTTTGCAACCGGAAGTCGTAGAAACGAAAATTTTTTTCTCTACAGTCTACATCTTTGTAATTTTGTATTTAAAGAGAATTTCGAAAAACTCAGTTTTCTCAAACACACTCACACAACACGGGTGTGCGTGTATGTGTATACAGAAACTTTCCGCGATGTTGCAACCGGCAGTCGTCACAAAAACGAAGAACTCTTTCGTTTCTCAAGCTCTAACCCTTCAATTTTTTGTTTCAATCGAATTTTCCCAAACCTGTTTTCTCGAATATGTACAAGACACTTCCTCGATTTTGCAACCGGAAGTCGTCACAAAATATATTTTTTCCCTTTGAACTCCTTTCACTTCAAGTTTCAGTCAAATTTCCAAAAAGCAGCACATTTTCGAAACCCCGTCTCACAAAAACCTCGTGCAAAAATCAGAGCTTTTTTTCTCAAAACCCAAAAACTTTGCGGTGTTGAAAAATTGCTGAACAGTTCTCATTAGAGTTTTTCAATAATGAAAAGAGAATCATAGAGAAGGTAAACGAAAGTAAGAGTACGAGAATGGCGAGACATTGATGGGCGTTGTGTGTTTTAAGAACGAGGACATGCAGCAGCAAATAATCAAGGAGACGTTCCAACTGGTGTCCAAGCGAGACGACAACGTGTGCAACTTTTTGGAAGGCGGTAGTCTGATCGGCGGCTCGGATTACAAATTGATATATCGTCATTACGCGACCCTCTACTTCGTCTTCTGCGTGGACAGTTCCGAGTCGGAGTTGGGCATTCTCGACCTTATTCAAGTGTTCGTGGAGACGCTGGACAAATGCTTCGAGAACGTGTGCGAATTGGATTTGATATTCCACGTGGACAAGGTGCATTACATACTGAATGAGTTGGTGATGGGCGGCATGGTGCTGGAGACGAACATGACGGAGATACTGACGAGGATCGAAGAGCAAAACAAATTGGAGAAGCAAGAGGTGAGTTTTGCTGACTTTACGTTTCTCTTCCTATATCGCTGTCTCTCTATCGCGTCGTTCTTTCCTGATTTGCGAATGAGCCCGCGCCTCTTCCCTGCACAAAACCCTTTCCTCCTCTTCCCTCCGCGTCCAATCTTCTCGACGTTTCTTCGATACTTTCCTCTCCGCCTACTAACGACCGAGAGCAAAATGATGAAAAAAAAAACTCGCCAAATTTATGGTGACGGCGCTGATGTGTGCTAACGTGCTACGTTTTAGGGGATTTACAAAACGAGACGAACTTGTTCGCCGAGAACCTGCTCGTACGTTCTCCTGGGGCCCCCGCTCTAAAAACTAAATCGACAATAATCCAGGCCGTAGATTGTCAAATATACGAGCAACCTGAAAACAAATCTCATATCGCTATACACGCATTTTAGTCTGTGATCAAAGAGGAACGAAAAAAAAAAAATACAAAGAGAGCACCAAAGACAGAGACGCAATCAAAATAAAATTTATATAATGGCAACGAAATAGTGAACGACGGAGTCATAGATGTAAGATAAATACCGGATTCGTCACTAGAAATTGGACACGCGAAATTTTTTATGACTATTCATTCAGACGGAAGAAGTCACCACTAAAATTAACATCTCTCATTAAGATCTGCATTTTTGTCGACTCAGTTTTTCTTAAACCAGATGCGTCAAATTCATTTCAAGGTCAACAGACGCTTGTTTTTTTAACAAAAAAATTAGTTATAGTGACCTTGAGATGACCTTGATAAAGGAGAAATAAATAAAGCGGGGTTCAGGCCGTAGATAATTTGTATTGAATTTGTTAAACCCGAAGAAACCAATTGAACGCGTAACTTTTTTTGACTGTCTAATTTCTAGTGACTCACCCTGTGTGTATATATAAGTATAACTAAAAAGAGGCTTTTTAATATTTTCGCTCTATAGCTATCTAACTAATGTGTTTGTCGATCTACAATCGTGACAAGCTAGTGCCTTATCTCTCATCTGTATACGTGAAAAATCTCCGCTGAGAATATATAATAAAAGAAGTCACGCAAGTGTATGTGCCGTTCGTAACAATTAATATCCGCAGCATAATGTCGACGTAGAATAGTTCGCCTGTACACGTTCGATCGCAAAAGAAGCGTAGCTTATTCTTCCTTTTTAATTCATAACAATATTTATTCCGTTAATGAATTGACTTTTTTTAAGCGTTCTCAGAGCTTAATCAAATTTGTTTTTTTTCCCCGGTGTTTCTAGACTTGGTAATAATGCTAAATACAACAAAGATTGGTTTATTTTTTAAATTAATGCCGTAGTTTACTTCTGACTTGTGTGACTAAGTACGCGCTGGAAACTTCGAGCGGCCATTTTGAATGCGCTGTGGCGTTTCTCAAGGCGCGCGTATCTTCGATGCTGCACACTCCACTCGACTGCTCGTCTATTCTTTTCTTCTCGTCGTCTTTTCTTTCCCTTCGTCTACTCTTTTCTTTTCGTCTAGTCTTTTCTTACCCCCCGCCCCCCATTCCATTGTTAACCCGACGCTTCGCTACTTTCGGTTCCGCGAAGAATCTCTCGCGCCTATACGCGAGAGAAGGTGAAAAGGAAGCAAAGAAAGGAATCACTTGTTCTTGTGTTTGGTGTGTCTCGTGTGTGCAGGCGGGAATCACGGCGGCGACCGCGCGCGCCGTATCCGCAGTGAAGAACATGAATATACCGCAGCAGATAAAGGACATGAAGCTGCCGGACTTGCCACAGGCGATAAAAGATCTCAAATTCTGACCGGCCGTTACATCGTTGGATCCGAGCTGACTGATTGGCCCGTCGCCGTCGATCGACACTTCGACGCGCAGCGACAGATACGACGACGTGACGTCGTCGCGGGCGACGAGCTACGCTTCACGCAATACCTCGTCTACTTTTTCATCCTCGTCCTACGATCCAATTCGAACCAGTGAAAACGAACCGATGCTCAACGTGCCGACTACCTGCGTCGCGTCGAGCAACAAGCCGCGACAAATGAATTATCAGAGCTGATTAGGCCACGAGGCACTCTCGTGTGTTACATTACCGATTGTTTCGATATGTTCGATACGCGTCCGATACATTCGATACGGGTTCGATATATCCGATTGTTTCGATACATTCGATATATGCTCGATTACTACGATATATTCGATCCACGTTCGATAGTTTCGATAGCGCGCGATCGATTCTCTCGATACATTCGATACACGCTCGATTGTAACGATATATTCGATCGTTTCGATACAATCGATGCGCGTTCGATTATTTCGATCATTTCGATACAATCGTTGCGCCTTCGATTATTTCGATATATTCGATTATTTCGATATATTCGATTATTTCGATACAATCGTTGTGCCTTCGATTTCTTCGATATATTCGATCATTTCGATACAATCGTTGCGCCTTCGATTTCTTCGATATATTCGATTCGTTCTTTAAACGTGTCAACACGAGACATTGCACAGTGTTACCTGCGACGGAGTTTACGTAATTGCACGAGGCGACGCAAGCGACATTGTCGACAGTGCGGGCCGCAATGGGGGTGGGAGGGATTGGGCAAAAATTGCGAGTATGTCCATCATAATTATATATCGTCAGGAATCGTAAGATCCGCGACAAAAACAAAACATTTTTACTCCGTGTCGAGCTGTCATCCGGGGAGAATATATTTCACCGCGGAGTCGTGCGTGAGGTCGGCTACTTCAGATGAGAAAGAAAAGACAATATGAAGAAGTTGCCGGGACCAAAACAACGAGATGCCAAATTAAATGCGTTCGATCGAGAAATCCGCTGTCGCGATATTTCATTGTTCCGTAATCTACGATGCAAATTATTGCACGAAACGTCATTTCGTTTGACTCGAATGATTCACCGCGAATTTAAAGACTACTGCTATTGAGAATTAATATTATTCTGTATTATATATTATACGTACGTCGATATATATGTATATACTGCGGCGGAAAATGTGGGTATCATCTACGAGTTTCGTTTTTTCCCCTCTTTATCACCCTTTTCACTCACTTGATCTTAAACTTGGCCAGTTTTTTGGCGTATTTTCTAGAAAAAAGTTCGATCCAAAAAAAAAGTAAATCTAGGCTAAAAAAAGATTTTAGATATTTGTTTTCACGTTTAGCATTGCACAAAACGCGAGAATTGTGTCCATACGTTCCGCCGGCAGCGCATTGATATAAGTATCTCTTTTTCAAATTTACACTCGTATAATCGACAAGATTATGGTCGGGAGCAAAAACGAAGCGCGAAGATAAATAAAAGCAACGTGTAATATTAGAAAAATGGTCCTGATCATCTCACTCGAGGAAATGTAAAAAACAAATACAATAAAATTACGAAGCGACGAGCGATACGTTTGCTTTCTCTAGGAGGTGAGGTGCTGCGGATTTGCTTATTTTTTTCATCAGCGATCTAAAGTGAAATCGGAGCCCCAGCTTGTTCGACCTTTAAATGTTTATTAATTTAGTAATACGTTTGAAAGAGAGAAAAATAATAAGCACGAGTGAGCTTTTTTTCCTCGGCTAATGTTACTTCTTCGCGTTCGAAAGTTCGTTTCTCAGGGAGGTCCATATGTAGCCGCTCCCTGACTCAGTAAGCGGTGGCGGATAAGGCGTGTTCTTGAGCTTGTAGTAGTCGGACGGTGCGTGCATCACGAATTCCATGCATTCGAGTTTCCTTGGGAGATCCTCCTCGGGACCGATTATGTAAGTCTCGGGGCTGAAACCCTCGTAGGGCGGTGGGCTATGAGAGAGGGAGAGAAATAGAGGCGTTGATTTCGTGCTCCAGAACAGAAATTCCCTAAAAGCGGCGTGCAATATCGGAGAGGGAGTGAGAGAATTTTCCGATAGGTCAAAAATGCGCGTTGGATAACATTTTTTTACTCAATAATTATACTATTCTTTAGATAATAACCAAATAATAAATAATGGGTGCAATTATAAATAATAATATAAAAATAAATTACTCAATTATTATTTCGTTATTTAGGGAATAATTAATTTAATAATAGCCACAACTATTACTTGATAAATAATAGTTGCAACTATTATGCAATTGTTCGTATGATTTAATAAATTATTATGCGGTACATGATTTGTAGCTCGTGATTAATAAATAAAAGTTACAACTATTATTAAACGAACGATATTACTTAATGAACTATTTTTTCATAAATTAGTAGTATACTATAGTTCCGCTTATCCTTTGCCACATTGCTCCCATTCCTACCTCCACCATGGCTCCCTACATTTCCAGTCCCCATTTTGATGGGTTTGCATTCAACATTGGCTACTTCTTTCAAACACCTTTGCGGCCACCTATCTTCTGGCTCAATGAATTATTATTTTTTAACTATTATTAAATGCATATTGTTCAACATATGAACAATTCTACTCACCGGATAATTGTAACAATTAATAAATCACCAATGGTTACGACTGTCATTCGATTAAAATTAACTGCCTCAGTAAATTATCACTTGATAAAGCAAGTATTGATAAAATACCGTATAAAATCGGATCTGTTCGATAAACAATGGTTGCAACTATTATTTTAAAGAGGCATGTCCACAACTATCAACAAGTACTACAAAAAAACAATTCGCCTATCACCTAATGAAAATGAATGATAATTTAACAAACTAAAAAAAGAAAATCGTGCTTGCCTGGCGGTGGTGGGTAAAAGCCAAGTGACCGCTGCGCTCTTCTCGCAGTACTGGTCCGTCAGTAGGCCTCTTATCTGAGCGTAATAAATGCCGCCCTCCGTGTCCTCCATGGAAACTATATCACCGATCTGGAAGTACGAGCCCTTGTAGAAGACGAAGTTACTCGTGACCGGAGTAGCCACAGCGGAGGGAGCTTTCATCGGCTGAAAAGTACACGCATCGCCGTTCGGGTCAATTGCACCGTTGTGAGGCTTGTCAACATCTTACCTGCTTTTTGAATATGTGACGACGTCCCTTGCCCTTCGGCACAGCTTTGGGCGCGACGTTGTTGTTCGGCCTCGGCTTGCAGTAGCGTGTTATTCTCGTGCTCTTGCGCGACGGCTTGCCGTTAGCCGGTCCGTTTGTGCTTGCCTCGTCGTTCTCGCTCTTGACGATCGTCGTGCTGGACTCGCTAGCGCCGCGCTCTGCCTCTAAACAGGCGTTGCAGAGACTGCCGGCTTCTGTCGCGTGCCACAGCGGCGTTTCCCTCGTCTCGCATCTCACGCACTTTGGCTTCTCGCCGAGAGGCATGACGAAACTTTTGCACTCGAGGCCGATTTATCGATCGCGCCGCGGTCGATCAGCAAGTCGCGGCACGAGCCAATCTCTCGACGGTGACGTGACTATATCGGGATGATGCGACGGCTGACCGCTCGAGGAGGTACACGCTCTGTTCGGAGCACGGGAGATCGACATAACCTCAAAGCTTTCGCGAATTTGCCGATTAGGAAGACCGAATTGGGAATAAAATCGGTCTGAGGTCTTTTTGCAGTGTTAGTGTGAATTTTTTGGCAGATCTCTGGGACTAACCTCAATTTTGGTGAGGTTATGGGTACCGGTGGAGAGACTTTGAATCGTAGATCGGAAACGACACTCAATTGTGGAATGTTGAAAATATTTAGTGGAAAAAAAGCACTCTGTGGATTGGAAAATAAAAGTTGTGGTTGCCTCGGTTTACTTTCTTTATTTTTGTGAATTGCGCTTGGAAGTTTTGACAGGTAACAATATTGACGCCGTCGCAATCGAAGCGCACCCGGTGCCTATAATCGACACTACGAAATTCGACAATTCCTCCGACATTTTTGCAACCATTTTGCTCAGTATCGAAATTGTTTATCTCCGGATAAAGAGAAAACTAGCTACGTTACCGACCGATGGTAAGTCGAGGAGTTTTGCACGCATTTCTACCGCGGCTGGTAAATGCCATCGTAAACTTTATCATCGGATGGTTATCTTTCATCCAAACAAGCCTTTCCACTCGTACTGTGTCGAGAACTGCGTTCTTTCCAACTGTCAGTAACTACGATTGCTGTTTTCGCCGTCGGATATGCATCTCCCCCCACGGAGCCTGGATACAGGAGACCACACTCGGCCTTTTGACTCGTCTCCAAAAACGGTATCGATTTAGGATGGCGCTGGGGTGCTCCAGAGCCCTAAATACAGATATACGCAAAACATGGGTCCAATGCAAGACAGATCGCAGTTGATGCACCTAACTTTCATTCATCTTTAAGACGGAATGACACCTCATCGCGGTCGGTATGGTAGAACAATTATAGATACCCAAAAATCTCTGAAACGGCTCTTCAGATCCCGTCGAAACTTTGCCAAACGACGTCAAATAGATAGACGAACAGCTGTCTGCCCCTCAAATTTTCTGAATTTGAGAAAAAAAACGTAGATCGGCTTATCATAAGCCAATCTAGTTTTTTTTTCTCAAATTTTCTGAATTTGCGAAGAAAAAAAACGTAGATTGGCTTATCATAAGCCAATCTACGTTTTTCTATAACTTTTTCTCGCTCAATTAACACGAAACGAATTGGCAACGTCGTAAATCGTGGTATATGATAATGCCCAGGTTGGCAGAAGTGTTGCGAAGTTAGAGACATATGCAGCCCGTTCGTAACCTTAATATCGGCCTTAATAAGGAGCTGTCAAAAATGAATATCGGTCCGAGTGGAAAGAATTCCGCTGGAAAGAAAAGGTGTGTACTAAAGCTGTTTATAACTTCGAAGAAATAAAAAAACGTTAATAAATTTCCGATATTCTAAAAAAAAATGTATGAAAAAATCGCGTTATTTTGTCTTTGCCTAGAAATGTCTAGAAATGTATAATTTCTGAACATAGTTATCAAATTAATATTAAGTAATTATTACTAATTAAGAGAATAAGTACCAATAATATTCGTTGTTAATTATCTTGACTAAGTAGTTTGGGGTTCCCGGCCATAATTACCGAATGCCGATAAGATAGGTAGCATTAGTGCCGTCTACGGAGTTGCCATGATTGCACAGTCTAATATTTAGTGTGCTGGATTTTCGGACAAATTCCCTATCAAAATCATTAATAATTTTATACGGTACTGTGAATCCTCATTTTCACGGTACAAAAGGTTAGTCCGATAATTAGTCGAACCGTACCTATTTTTTCAGCTCCGTGGTAAGCAAGGAGAGTATAGGGCACGGTCTTACATACAGGTCTTGCAACGGAGCTAAATTTTCGTGGTGGGGGTAGGCACGCTTATCGGCTTCACTTTTCGATTCACTAGGCGCCGCTACGCGTCGCTACTAGCAAAGGGTGGTAGTTTCCCCCTTAGCTCTTACCGGCGAATGAGCCCAAGGTGTTTACGTATGTTTTTGTTTGGGTTTGTCGAAATAACCTTTATTTGCGACCATATACCACGATGTTCTACGCGATTTGTCGTCATACATTTTTTGATCGTGTTTTTACGCATAAAGGTGATTTTTTTTGGTAGTGTTTTGGAAAAAAATGCGAAATGTTTAAGGGTTGCGCGGTTCGTAATTGTAAAACGGGGTACAAAAGTTTTAAGCAGAAATGCTCCGTGATTCGAGTATCCAGAAACGTCGAACGATACAAAAAATGGCTCGATGCTATTCCGGGACTGAAAGAGTCTCAATACGTGTGCGAAAAACATTTCGAAGAACGATGTATTGTGAGACATTGGAGAAAAAAGGATGTAAATGGTCGTAATATGTGCTGGTATGAATTAATGTATTCAAAAAGTTTTCAGTTTTTTTTAGATGAAAGTATTCATCTTTTTTTTAATCAACACATTTGTTTTATTGGTTTCGTATATTATGCAGTTTATACGACAGTACGGTGAATTAAGTTAGGGCAAACGGCGCATCCGTTGCGTTCAGGAGAGAAAAGGACAGAAAAGCTATTTCTCTCTTCGTCGCACCGCTATTTCCCCTTGCCGTCACGCACCAGGCGGCAGAAATCGAAATAAAAAACAGAACCGCTAAGGGTGCCTACCCCCGCTATCGCCGTTGTCAGACCTGTATGTAAGACCGTGGTATAAGGAAGAAGTCCGATCTCCGTATTCCGGCGCGTCCGTAAAAGTGGCCCCAATAAAGGTTCCGCATAAGCGGCGTTGCGGAAGTTACTAACTATGTGCTATATATATACATGTATGTTTTGCGCATGCGTTGTTATCAGCTGTCTGTGTTGTTATTAGATGTCACATAAGCTGAAAATTCGAATTTTATCAACCTTAAGGCGTTACCCCCACTTGTAGCGCAAAAAAGGCCTTTTTCATGAATTTTTTTAAAGAAAACTACAAAAATTTTTTAATCGATCAATATACCATCTTAAAGAACACATCTTGAAGAACTTTCTGTAATTTTTTTATTGAAAAATATTACATTGTTTAGTGGCAAATGGCCGTCAATGAAATAATGTTTTTATATACACGGTTTGCGGTGACCAACATTGCGGCGAAGTGGATCATTTGAAAAAAAAAATGCGGATGGATTTAGTCAAATATAAGTATAAACTAGTCTTTAATCGAAGGATTTTAAAAAATATTCATTTTTCACAAAATGGCGGACAGTCATAGTTAATGGTTCGATTTTAACGAAAAAAAATCGAACGATTAAAGACTACATTTTTATGTATTAAATAAGCCTGCAAAATTTCAAGAAGATCGGTTCATTAGTGTTCGAGTAATCTTGGTCACCGACTTCAGAAATGCCATTTTGAGAAAAACGCGTTTAAAGTTTCAATTTCAGTTTACACGAAGAAAATATTTTTTTTTTGTAAACTTACATAGGGTCATCTATTCCGGGCCCATTCAGAAGTATGGGCTCGGATACTTATACTTCGAAAAAATGCAATAAAAAATCGATTTTTTCAAAATCGCAAGTGGGGGTAACCCTTTAATTCATTTTATAAATAAATTTCATCTAGCTCTAGCTGTAGTAGTGCCTTAAGCTGTTTCTACATTTAAGTCGTAGTGCAATTACCCACCTAATTACGAACAAAAAAAACACCTAAAAAATGCCATAACAATTTATATCCGACGTAAATATAAATTCCATTCAAATGTGGTTAGGTGGCCGAGATTATAGTGTGTAAATTACGTAGAAAATGTCAGCCACTGGGACATGCGAGTGTAAATTGCAACCTCACGTACCACTGCGTTAAGTGTAGTGCTTCACACGAAACCCGAAGATCCACTTTAAATAACTCATAAGATAAACAGCTCTTCCGCTGCTCAAATTGCAATAACCTAGATTACCCAGTGAACTATAAGTGATGCCTATACTACAAGTTCATATACAAATGCTCATAAAGTGAGAGACATTAGACAACGACAAGTCATCGAAAGAATTGAAGCGATACACACGAAAGTCACATCGGAAATAACCTTTGCACACCGCTATCATGAGCCATCATTTTACATTTTATATTTATTGAAATAAAATCAGGATTCAAAGCTGCTGATAACAACAGCCCAAAGTCTACAATCTAACTACTACTAACATGCGTTTGTTTGTTAACTTTAATTTTACGCACAACATCAAAAAACTGTATGGCACCGCCCAAGTTACTGCTTTCGATTCTCGCCTCGTAAAGTTGTATTATAACTGAAATTATTTCTTTTAAATTAAAATTATTTGTTATCCCTTTTATCGGTAAATTAGTTTGATTATTGATTACATTTGTTATAAGAATTATAATAACGCAAATAAAAATAGGAATAATTTCTAAAAGCAATTAACGGTAATGTGTTTATTGATGGTTGATGGTTTTCTGTAACTATCCAAAAATGTATTATAAAAATTATTTACAAAGTCATAATACATTTTTCGCGATTAAACAAAAATTTAAGAACTTTGTAAAAATTGTCATAACAATTATTACATTAAACTAATTGGACGAAATCATACATAAAATATTGCACTTCTGAAATAAAAATTTCGACAATCAACCCTTGTAATTGCAAAAATATATTTTTCAATGTAATCATTAATTTGTTTGTCTTTAACAAAATTATTTTAACAAAAATAAATCATCGTGCGATAAAATGATTTATGGCGGAACACTTTAAAACCAGCAGGAAAAAATAAAATGAAAACATTTTAAGGAGATTCAAAGAATGTCCACGATATGTATTTTTTTGACAAGCGTCAGCAATTAGCCGCCATAGCAGACAGATTCCCCCTGTGCACTGGCTGTAATACTATATTTTTGATTCATTAAGGACACGAACGACGCCTACAGGCCACATTTAGGACCACGTTCTGGGGTCGAATTTATGGACGTTTCTTCCCGGGAAAAAAAGTTCCTATCTGAATATATCTGAATGTATCTGAATCATATCTGTAGAATCAGATATGATCAGACAAGAAAAATGGCCAGGTCTGATCATGTAATGTCATGACAGATCATGTATGCTTATATCTGAGCATGTATGATCATATCAGAGCCATTTTTATAATTTCGAGAGCAGACCCGTCCATATTGCAGCAGGTCTGACCAGATCCAATCCGTAGACAAGATCTGATCTTGTTGGACCAGATCTGATTTTTTGGGCCAGATCTGATCATGTCGGACATATCTAATCTTATTAGACCAAATCTGATCTTGTCAGACAGATTTGATCCTACCGGACCAGATCTGAATATATAAGAATAAAATACCGTGGATCCCAGTAGACCTGGACATCTATGAACAATAGACCTGCCCATATGATAGAATCATAGTTTATCTGAACTATCAGACCAGGTATGACTCCGACTATATCAGAGCAAATCTTACCCTGTTGAAACAAAGCAAACCTTATTAGAGCAGTCCTGAAGATATTAAAATGTTCACATATATAGAGCGTCATCACTCGACGTGTTAATAATTAACAATATTACAGTAACTCACATGATCCCATATAATACAGTCAGGTGAGATGCCGTATCTGATGGGATATCGTTTCATATATTTAGACGTTTTCATGTGTGAACAACTGAACTGCATATACGATAAGGTATGGGTGTATAAGACTTCGTATATTTTCCAGGTTTGGTATCGTATCTGATGGAATAGAATTTTATATGAACGTACCTGCTTATATATCACATCATATATGTTCAGATATGGTTTCGCGCTGCCAACTCGCCTTGGTACTTGACCAGATAAAAACATATATGAGATCTATATAGCAGAGTCTGGTACCGTATTTGATCGGATATGATCTTATACGAACAGATACGTTCAGATATCACATAATGTATGTTCAGATACGAATTTACGGTACCAACTCTCCTTGGTACTTAGTCAGATATAAACAGATATGAGTTCATATATGGTCAGGCCAGATACCGTATTTGATCAGATATGATCTTATATATGCATATATGATGTGGAATATGATCAGACCTAATCATATATGATACTGTAAAATGTCAGATATGAATATATCTGATACATATATGACAATATCTGAGACATATATGAACATATCCACTCAGACATGAAATTTTTTTCCCGGGTTATACCGTCTCACCATACGAAAATTGGATTCCTTGTGTAAGACCGTGCTTGTAATGCATAGGAGAAGTGCGGTGTGTCATCCTCCCCCCACCTGCCCACTGCCGGCATGTAAGGCCGTACACAAAACCACGGTCTTACACACAGGTCTGACAACAGCGGTAGTGGGGGTAGGCACCCTTAGCCGCTCTGTTTTTATTCCGATTTCTGCCGCTTGGTGCGTGACGGCAAGGGGAAGTGGTGTACAACGAAGAGAGAAACAGGTCTTCTGTCTTTTTCCCTCCTGACCGCAGCCCATGCACCGTTTGCCCTATCTTAATTTACCGTACTGTCGTGTAAACTGCGTAACATACGAAACCAATAAAAAAATAATGTGTGGATTAAAAAAAAGGTGACTACTTTTATCTAAAAAAAACTGAAAACTTTTTGAATACTGTATTTATAACAGCACATATCTGTTCATTTTGCACTGTATTTTATTTTGGGTGCTTATTGATGTAAGTAAGTAGCAGTATAGAGATAGTGTTCCGCTGAGGGTACACTTTTTTACTTTTGATTTTACGAATTTATATCAATATTTAAATGATTACGTCATTCGCCTAAATTTTAATTCCAGCTCAGGCATTTTAAAGCTAATTCGTCATGGTAACGCAGTTATTGAACAAACTGTTTTTTAACATAATGATCTTTTAATTGTCGCAATAAATAACTTTTTGGTCTAGACATTCTGTGTTTTCCAGGGTACCATCAAAGTGGTAAGTGTCTATTACCGTTCTTTTTCTCACAATTTATTAGGATAAGGGGCAAATATGCGAATTATCATTTTTTAGATGACGTAATTTGCGACCATTTACATGCTTTTTTCTCCAATGTCTCACAAAACATCGTTCTTCGAAATGTTTTTCACACACGTACTGAGACTCTTTCAGTCCCGGAATAGCATCGAGCCATTTTTTGTATCGTTCGACGTTTCTGGACACTCGAAACACGGAGAATTTTTGCTTAAAACTTTTGTACCCCGTTTTATAATTGCGAACCGCGCAACCCTTAAACATTTCGCATTTTTTCCGAAAACACTATCAAAAAAATTCACCTTCATGCGTAAAAACACGATCAAAAAATGTATGACGGCAAATCGTGTAGAACATCGTGGTATATGTTCGCAAATAAAGGTTATTTCGACAATCGCGCCACAAAAACAGACGTAAACACCTTGACCCTATTCAGCGGAAAGAGGTAAGGGGGGAAACACTTCCCCTCGCTAGTGGCGACGCGAGGCAGCGCCTAGTGAATCGAAAAGTGGTGACGATAAGCGTGCCTACCCCTACCACGAAAATTTGGCTTCGTTGCAGGCCTTTTCAGTCACACTTTATCGATAGTTCGCATCTTTCCAACAGTCGGTAACTGTAATAGCTGTTTTACCGTCGGATGGTTAGCTCTTCGGCGGAGAAGTCAATACCGCGAGAAAGGCGTGCCGAGCATTTTTCCCTTTTTATTTGCACGGTTTCGTGCCATCGGATATCGCGCGCCATCGGATCACCCGTACGAGGAAGCAGCGCGAGACGCGACCGTGTCATTCGCCAAGTTTCTCAAACAATTGATCTGTTGATCGAGCGCACGTGCATGTGTAGGCGGGCGGAAAAAAGGACACTTCCCGATACTGACGCACTCGTTGACACACAACGCGATAATTGTTGCGAGTTGCGGGGGACAGTAGTAGGAAGAAAGGTGGTGCGCGGAGGCTTTTTCTTTTGCTGCACAGCGGTAAGAACGTGTATACGTGCGCACGTAAGTGCGCCTGTATTATCGATCGGGACCGGAGAATAGACACGCGTCAAAAAACTATGACAGTTCGCGACGAGTCGTGAATCTCGACTTCGTTCGGCCGGTTCTGACGCTCTGCGATCTCTGCTCCTTTTCTGCGAACAAAAATCCTTTTTTCGGCAAACAAAAATAACAACCTCTTTAAACGAACAAAACAAAATATAAAATGTTCAGCTCGAGGGAGAAGATCGAGAGAAGAATCTTTTCATAGCGTACAACGTTGATTTTTCCGAAACCTATAAACCGTTTCGGCAATTGTACGAACTATAATTACAATCATCGTATAGTGATATAGAATATGTCCCTTTCCTAGCGGTGAGTAAAAACCATTTTTATGATTAATGTATTTTACGTTTTTTTGCCTGGTTTTTGGCTTATGATTTACGAAATAGTATTTCATTTTTGTCTATGTCGTGAATGTCATACATAAAATTTCGTATTGTTCTGCCTTTTACATTTACGTATTTTTTGCGAAATTAATCGTCGCGAGTGTTGTGTGGGTTCGAAAAATCGAATGTCTTGCATTCGGTGTCGTGTTATTTTCTTATAATTATAATATATGTTTATTCGGTTTTATTTAATATATATATACATATATATTTAATAAAACAAAAATAAAATAAATAATGTAATATATATAAAAGAGTCGATATATAAACGTATAAAAAATAGATCCTAACTCGTATTTGTTAAATAACAGTTAAAAATCTGTTGTTTATAAATTTGTTTCTCAATAAAAAACATGAATTTAAAAAAAAACTATTTTATCTATTCATTTATTATTATATAATTCTATTTATAAGAAATTATCTCATAATTTTCATAAAAACGATTTTCTAATATTCCTAAAAAACTATTTTATGAATCTTATCAAATTCTTTTCTAAATAATAGCTATTAGAATAAACTGCTTTATGTATATTGAATCGAATTGAATTAAATAAGATAAGTGCATTCCTTTGCTAATTTCAATCAACTAAGTCCAACAACAAATCATCAACAATTCTTCAACAACAAATAAAAATTTGGCTTCCACTTATTAATAAGCCGACATCATTTAACAAACAAAGCAACAAACAAAAATTCATTCAATGAAAAATAGTTGCAACTATTAGTCGACCAATATATCTACGTAATTATAACTCAATAAACAATTAGAAAATGGATCGATCATAATAGCTTGACGAATGAATTTAAATATAGTTATCATGGCAATTTGTGCGATCAGGAGGGTAAATACGGTAATTGAAGAAATTACGAAAAAAAGATGGAGAACCTTAATTAGATCGGTAATTAAGGGGTTAAGTTACTGTGAAAATTACGAACCCTCGTTCATCGTTTGAGGCAACTCACTTTGAAGAGGAAGGCCCAACATGTGGTATAGGAATCGCAGACTTAAGGTAAACTTATGATTACAACGATAGAATTGCTAGTCAAACTTTAAACGCGTGTTTTTGAAACTATGTGAACACGATTTCTCGACATCTAATGAACGGATTCACTCGAAATTTAGTAGACTTATTCACTGTAATAGTAGTTTAGTCTTGACCGACGTTTTTTTCTTAACGTTTTTTTCATTACTTATTAGCAATAATTATGCTATTTTCCTCTAAAAATTGATTTTTTTAATGAATAAAACACGATAGCAACAAAAATTTTTGTCAAGTCGTAGTCAATATTATTTATTTTAAGAATTTTTTTTGTTTTGTTTCAGATCAACCGCTTGGCCAAAATCAAGTACACTGTTGAGCCACTCACCTTCAAAGGTCGTTTACGAGATTGCTTATAACTTCTTTTGTTAATTATATTTTTTTGATTAAATTTTGTACACAACTATTAATGTACATATAAATAAATGTCCAAACGATTTTTCAATCATCTTACGTATTCCTTTAAAATTACTTTTTATTAAATAACCCTGTTTTTCGGGTCGTCACAGTAGCCTAACCCCTTAATGCCTGCTCTTTGAAGTGTCATTGCGGAGATTTTTTATTTCTCGTCGGCGTAAATTAGAAATTGCCTTTACTCGTAATTTTAATTTTTTTTACTTACTATGTTGTAGTAATTATAACTTTATTGCAATGTTAATTTTTTTAAATTCTACTGTTAATGTGATTATTATTGTTGTTGGTGTTGTTGTTATAATTATCATTATATCGTAATATTTTATTTTTGTTATTTTACTGTCATTGTAATTGTTATTATTATTCCTATCATTATTATTTTTATTGTCGTTGTTGTTATGGCTGTCACTGTTGTCTTATTTTTGTCGTTGTTATTACTGGGGTTATTATTGTTATTATCATTATTTGTATTGTTGTTATAATTTTATTAATAATTATATTTGCAATATAATCATTTTTATTATACTCTGATCCCCTAAAAAAAATTGTTTATTAGAAGATAATACGTAAATATCTTCCCGATGTGAGACGTGATAATTGTTTGTTCTTTTTTTTTGTTATTCCCTCATTGGGTATTTACTACGCCGGTGCATGTATATATTCTTATCTGATGGACTCATCGCTATATATATATTTGGGGCATTCCACGCGAAATTGTTGACTTTTAGACCCGACCCCTTTTCGATTTGGCTGAAATTTAAATATGTTATTGTTTCCTTCTAAAATCGCTCGTGTGATATTTTTCAATTTTTTTACATAATCGGAAATATGTACCGACCTTTAGAAAAAATCTATTTTTACAAATGCTCATAACCTTCTGAACAATTGACCAAATAAGATCTTTTGTTTCAATTTTTATCGTTTTGAAATGAACTTTATGAAAAAAAATTCTCAGTCATCTGTGATATAATTTTTTTCGTTTTTTTGAAAAAAAAAACAGGAATTTTGCCGTTCAATAACTTTTGTTTTTTTTTTCGTAAAAAAATATGCTAAATTTAGCGTTTTCTGCCGCAGGAGTCATCGTAGTGAGATTTTTCTTTCTATTGGTTTTCCAAAGTGAATTTTTTTTTCGAAATCTTACTTTCCCCTATGATTTTATTCATAAATTACAATTCAAAATAATAAAAAATGAAGAAAAAAAACATCGTATTTGGTCAATTTTTTAGAAAGTTATGAGCATTAAAAAAAACGTCGATTTTTTTCAAAAGTTTACCACATATTTCCGTTTATGTAAAAAAAATTGATAAAAATCACACGAGCGTTTTGAGAAGGAAACAATAACATATTTAAATTTCAGCTAAATTAAGAGGGGTCGGGTCTAAAAGTGGTTGATCTGGCGTGGAATGCCCCGTGTATATATAAATATATAGTGGCGTATGAACAGTTCACGAGGACAATATATTGTAAAGAGGAGCGACCAGGGACTGTCGCCCGATGATCGATATAACATTCGCGAGTTACACGTCAGTTCAAGCATTTTTCCTGCGGGCGTATATTATTTATGCACGGCGTTCACGTGTTCCGCGCTTACGCTTATACTCCGCGGATGTGTATCGGTATGTGTTTACGTGTCATTGCTAATGTCTACCTCGCCCGTCGTGTGCTTTACTCCATCGCGTCTATTTTTACGCGTCGACGCTGCTTTTTTTTTATCACCTGCACGCGTATGGAAATCGTCGCGGAATTCCGCGTGCCCGAAGGGGACTAAAGTTCGGCGAAAAAATGTACGAATTCTCGGAAGGACGAGGGCTTCGAAAAAGATGTTGGGAATTAGTGATAAACAAATCATCGGACTTCGAGGAGGGAGATACTTCGAGGCGAGGAAAAAAGTGCTGATTTTCATTATCTTTTTTTAAAGGGAACCTTTCTTTACCATTTTTGAGACTATTTTGAGACTATTTTTTATTACTACTTTTGGCTGTAACATAGTATTTTTTTTATTAATCTTTAAAAATGGCGGAAGCATGGCACGGTCTTCTGAACGGGGTGCGGCGGATGTTGTCCGATTAATCGAAAAAAAAACGAACAAAGATTTTTTTTAAATTAACACTCGAACGCAGAATATGAACCAAGAAAAAGTGAGAAATATTGAAAATCGATGAAATGGTATGCTTTGAAACGAAAAGATTGAATTATCTGAAAAAAGGCTACATTTTGCACTGAATTTTTTAAAAAATATTTAGCGTCATATTTTAGATAATAAAGTTAGATTTCTGCCAAATTTCACTGATGAAATTTGGTATAAATTGTTTTTGAAAATTAAAAACAAAATCAAAACTGTCAAAATTAAAATTAAAAGAAATTCAAAAAGTTCTAAATTAAAATATAAGAAAATTTATTACTTTGAAAACAAAAATCCAAACAAAATACAATTTTTTTAAATTCTAAAATCGGTCGATTAGTTTTTTAACTATATGTCAGGGCAGTTGAAAATGCAGTTTAGAAGACAGTGCCATACCTCCACCATTTTCAGACATTGCAAGAAAAAATACCACGTAACAGCCAAAAGTAGTAGTCAAACATACACTAAGTCTTAAAAATGGTGAAGAAATGTTTCCTTTTTGAAAAAAATCATGAGAATCAGGAAAACTTTTCCTCGCCTGAATGTATGTCTCCATTAATGCAATATTCTAGTCCAGAGGCCCAAGTTTCAAGCTTGGTAAAATATATATATCTATTTTTTTACCATGCATTTTTTACATTTTTCATATTTTAGGAACTTACAAAAAAAAATTGTATAAGTTATTGTGGGCCTCTAAATATGTCCATGAAAAGAAGGCTTGTGGCTGTTGACATGATTGCAAAGCTCCCATTCATCTGAAACGCGGAAATGAAACCAATTTTCTTGATATATAAGAACGTCATTATAGCAGGTACCAAAAAGAACAAAAAAAACTAATGGCAACGGTCTGAAAAAAGTTAATTTTTTGCCCTCATCAAAGTAAATTTTGTTTAATTGTGATAATTATAAATTTGCAACGCCTGAGGTACAGATGATAGAGGGATATATACCGAAAGTCCATAACAAATTCAAAGTCAATCGGTTGAATAAAACTCGAGATTTTATGTCAAACAGGTTGAAAAAAGTACTTTCTAAAAAAACGCGTTTAAGGGACTATACCAGTGTGAACGCTGAAAATTTGAGTGATTTTCGGGATTTATTTGGGAGAAAAGTGCTCAATTAAATGTTTTGGAAAATTAAGAATATATTTGACTATATTTGACCTATAATACGCAATTTTTTCATAGAAAAATATTGAGATCCAAGCGACTTATGCGCTGCCTTCGGAGGCGCCAAAAAAAGTTCCTCCACTCCTGACATGATTCCGGCCGATTGGGTAGCTGAAACCGAAAAAGGAAATAATATCGTTAAACTGGAAGGTATTTCCTGTACAATGACGTCGGATTTTCGAAAAATATCAAAATCTAACAAAATGGCGTAGTTATGAAAAAAATGTATGTTTTCTTGCCTATACAATGGTGGTTTTTTTCAATGTCAAATCGTCAATTTTCATCCAATCAAAAATATCCTACGTCATTGTAGAGTAAATATATTCAAGAGTACTCAGTTCAAATTTCAAGTCAATCGGATAAATGTTCTTTGAGTTACAATGGCAGCAAATTTGAAAAATCTCACTTCGAGAAAAACGCGTTTAAAGATTTAACTATCGATTTTTGCAAAATAAAATGATAGAGTTACGGCCTTGAAATGTTTACAGGATATTCTTGAAAGTATAAACTGTTGCAAAAGGCAGAAAATCGTTTTTTTTTAAGTGTCACACTGGTATAGCCCTTCAAAGTTTTGAGTATAATTTCAGACAAGCGTAATTATATTGGCATAATGGCGTGTTATACTTACGTTATAATCAGCCATTCCCGCCTCACAAAGTGTGCCTTCCTCGACTTCGAAATGATGATTTTCCGAAGCTCATTCTTCCCTGCTCACAATTCTAGCT
Organism: Ophion slaviceki; assembly: GCA_944452715.1. Classification (NCBI taxonomy): domain Eukaryota; kingdom Metazoa; phylum Arthropoda; class Insecta; order Hymenoptera; family Ichneumonidae; genus Ophion; species Ophion slaviceki. The sequence goes on from OX101795.1 coordinate 15,245,718, forward strand.
TCCTTAGAAGCTTGTGATATTTGTAGCTCCGATCGCCCGTTTCTATTGTGGTCTTGTTTGTTGCCGTAAATATTGAGAATTTCGAAATTTCCTTTTGAGAACATATTCTCAAGAGTTTACAAACTCTAAGAAAATGCCAAAAAAATCGTTTTTACCCAAATTTCTAGGATACAATACTGCCTTAATGGGAAATACAATATACGTTGTTTAAATAAAGTGGAAAATCAGGGCGAGTGAAAAATGGAGTGGAATATTTTTCGGGAGGATTTTTCTCTGAGGAAAAAAAAATTTATTTTAATTTTCGGTTGGGAAAAAGCCGTGCGTGGAAGGTTTTTAAATAAACTGATATTATTGATTTTTTTTTGTATAAATAATTTATGAGAAGCATTACCCCTGGGTTGTTAAAAAATTCATGGTATAATTCCTCCTTTTTCCAAATTGCACGACGTCGAAATAATTGGCCGATTGTCATTAATTATTTGCTAGGCATATTACGAGACTATAGCGAGTGCTCTCTATAGCCCTTAACCGTTGAAAGTCGATGAGTGCCTTTGTATAACCGTCCGGTATCGTGACGAAAATTGTAGACGCGAAAAATCTTGTACGTGTCTATTATTTAGAATTATTCTGGACTTGTACGTAATTGTTCTTCGGTTCGAATGCAATTTCGATGACAAGTTAAATTATTCACAAAATACGTTAATTGTCTATATTCATATGAAGAGATTATGCCTAGTTGCAAAAGTCGAAAAAGCACTTTTTCGCAACCATTATATTTTTACAGTACGTTTTATTAATGTTTTTTGAAAAATTCAAGGTGATCGGATCAAAATTGACAAATTTATGAGCGCTTATATTGACTGTTTGAAACTTCAGATGCTTTTTTTTTCTCAAAATAACGTTTTCAAAGTCGGTGAGCAAAATATCTAAAAAATAGCAAAATATATGAAAAAAACTATCTTTCTAAAATGTGTAGGGTTTTTTCTAGATGTAATATTTGATATAATATTTGATCGAAGGATTTTTTTTCCGATGTATACTTTCGATTTGATGAACGAAAATTGCCCATTTTTTTATCGAGTACCTAATTTTTGTAGAAATTTATCATCACGATAAAAAAAAACGCGAAAGCGAGCTTTTTCAACTATTACAACTATAGGCATAACCCGTTGATTCGCAATTGCGTTACTTATAAATGGATATAATTTTTGACCACTTAACGTAATTATGATTCATAAATGAATCAATTGTTTTAGACTCTCGCCAAAGATATGATTTCTGGTTTATTGTGACGTTTAAAAAATTATTTTTCCCATCGTCCTATAGAACTGCGAAAAAACTAAGGTCGACAACGATGGATAATGTCCAGCCATTGCAAAGTCTCGTGATCCACAAGAGCGACGTGAACAGCGTAGACTTCGCTGGCGATTGCATTCTCGTCACTGGCTCGGGGTGAGTTCGGCAAAATTGCCAAGAACTATGTTCGCGCTGTGAAATGTGTGAAAAGTCGCAGCACTTGAGTTAACGAGTTCGCTAACGGAGCGCGTGTTTGAAATTAAAGCGATAAGCGAGTGAGGGTGTGGGAATGGCACAAGGGCCTAGGCTACGTCGAGGTCTCGTATTCGCCCTTGATGGGTCACAAATACGGGGTGACCTGCGTCAAGGTGAGCCCGCAATCGACCATGCTCGCCAGTTCGAGCATCGACGGCACCACTCAGCTGTGGAACCTTCGGGTGAGCAAAAAAACGACAGAAAGGCTCATAATACCCTCTGGCAATTTTTTCGTACCGCGATGGAGTTCGTTTTCTGCTCGGAATAAAAAGACAATAGTGCAAAAAAGAAATCATAAAGATAACTGAAAAAAATGAAAACACTAGAAATTCGTGAATTGTCGTATTATTATTTGAATTTAGACCGGTTCGAAAATTCACACTATGGTGCAAGTGAGCGGCGAGGCCGTGAGGGTTTGCAGATTTTCGCCGGACTCGACGTTCCTCGTGACCGCCGGCGACAACGGGCAGGTTTGCCTCTGGGACTTGGTACGTCGAACGCTCTCGAGGCGAGTCCCACGACGACGAACATAATTCTATCAAAATTCCTCACACCGGAGTAGCAATTTTTAAAATCTCTTAAACTAATGGGCCAATGAAAAAGCAACTGTTATGTCTTTCTCTCTCTCTCTCTCTCTCTGTCGATCAGATCCTTTCAGAAGCACGAGGGAGCGATACAGAGCGTGTGTTTTTCGCCGGATTCTTCGTGGCTCATAACGACCTGCACCTTCGGCGTATTGAATCTTTTCTCGATGAGTGAAATGACGGACTCGTGTCTTACGGACAGTCAGCTCGTGACCGCTTTCGCAAGCGTCGATGATGCCCACGATATGGGCGTAGTTGGCTGCGACTTCTCTATGTATCAGCGACAAATCACTAGTGCGTATATTCAAACAAACCCTAGAATCTTTCAAAAACACTAGAAGCCCAAAAAAACCTAGAATCACTAAGCAACGTTAGAGCTCCAACGCTATCGTAGAACGCTAGGATCGCTGAAAGTCCCCAGGATCGCTAGAAATCCCTAGAATATCCGAAAACCCCAGAAACCCCTGGAATCTCCGAAAACCCCAGAAACCCCTGGAATCTCCGAAAACCCCAGAAACCCCTGGAATCTCCGAAAAACCTAGAAATTCGAAAAAGTCACTGAAAACCCTAGGAAGCCCCAAAAACCCTAGAGACCCACAAAATCCCTAGAAACCCAAAAATCCCTAGAAATTCCAAAAAATCCTTAGAATTTCCAAAATCCTTAGAACACAAAAACCCTAGAATCACTTGAAAAAACCAGAACGCCAACGCCATCGTAGAATGCTACGATCGTTAAGTCCTCAGGATCGCTAAAAACCCGTAGAATCTCCAAAATCCATAGAAATTCTCAAAAATCCGCAAAAACTCCAAAAACCCTAGAAATTAAAAAAATCCGCAGAATTTCCAAAATTCTAGAAATGCCCAAAAATCCCTAGATTCCCAGAAAATCCTAGAAAAACCCCCCACAAATCCCTAGATTTTCCAAAAACCCCAGCAGTTCCCGAAATTCCTAAAATCCGAAAACCCTAGAAATTCCCCAAAATCACTGGAAGCCCGGAAAATTCTTAAAAACCCCAAAATCCCTAGAAACTCAAGAAATCCCTTGAATATTGAGAAACCCTAGACCCCTTAAAAATCCCTAGAATGCAAAACCCTAGAATCACTTGAAAAAAAACCAGAGCGCCAACAATATCTTAGATCGCTAAAAATACCTACAATCTCCAAAAACCCTAGAATCCCCCAACAATTTTCAGAATAAAGACCCAACCTCCAAAAACCCTAGAATCTAAGAAAAACCTACAACCTCCCAGAAATCCCTAGAAATAAACATCCTAAATCTGAAAACCGTACAACCTCAAAAAAGCCCTAGAACCCCCAAAGAATCCTAGAATTTCCAGAAAAAACGTTATAGCTTCTCGTTTTCGCATCGGCGCGTACACAGGCAACGATCGACCGTTTTCGAAGCATTACCAGCTGGTGACTTGTGGCAATGATCACATCCTCAAACTATGGGACGTAAGTGTCGTACAGGACAAGTGCGAAGGGCAGCCGACAACGGCGAGCATAACGCTCGCAAGAACGCTGGAGAGGCACAGCAATGCGCTCACGTGCGTGAGATTCAGTCCGAGCGGTCTCTACATAGCGAGCAGCAGTCTCGACAAAACTACGGTCGTATGGGAGAGCGTACGTCTCACTCGAATATACCGTGTAGAACGAGCGAAAAAGATCATTTCATTTTTTCTCGTTTTCTCTTTTTACACCCTAGTAGACATTTTTTCTCGCATTTTTCTAAAAAACTCCCATTTTCCCCAAAAATTTTCCGATTTTTTCAGTGAATTGAGACTTTTCGGAGAAATCGGGAGAAAAAATATTTCCACATTACTCCGAAATTTTCCAAATTTCTCCGAATTTCTCTAAATTTTCCCCCATTGTTCTTAAAAACTCCTATTTTCTCCCAAAACTTTTCCGATTTTTTCAGTGAATTGAGACTTTTCGGAGAAATTCGGAAAAAAAATATTTCCACATTACTCCAAAATTTCCTACATTTCTCTGCATTTTTCTTAACTTTCCCTATTTTTTTCCGAATTCCTTTCATTTTTTTTTTGAAAATTCGAAAATCCTTTTTACCATTAGTCCTCATCATTTTTCCTACATAAATATAAATCAGTGCAAGAATACTTGTGCAAACCAAAGAATATACTTTGCTTTGCACAAGGATTATCTTTCGGATTACCGTACCATGCATGCTTCCTATCTACATGAAAAGACGATTGCATTTTTTCTGAATATTTAATCTTCCACTTTTTTACATTTTGAAAAAAGAACAAAAATAATTACTTGTTATTGTGCATGACAAATAAAATTAAAAAATAAAAAGAAGACCAAGTAGAAGAGTAAAAATCACGATTGAATGACAAAAAGAAATATAAAGAAAATGTAATGATTTTAACTCTCACGACGTGAATAAAATGAGAAAATCCGAATAATGCGGAAAAGAGGAATATTGGGGAAAATCGGCATATTGTAAGATTAATATTTCTAATTTTTTTCCCGCTTTTCTCCAAATTGGGAGGAAACGGAGAAAATATGACACATTCGGAAAACAAAAATGAATTTTTTTTCGAAAAACTCGATTTCTAAATTTTCCCCATTTCTCCGAAAGTCTCCCAAGGCAATGTTTTCATTAATCTCAGTAAGATCCATGTGAGTATCCTAATATCTTCTGCATTTTTGAATTTCCTACTATACTTCAAACTTGAAAATACTTTTTGGGTCAATGCCCTTCTAAAAAAATCAAGGGATTGTCATTCACAATTTGATCGAAAGTAACGAAAAAATGGGATTTTTTCCCGCCAAACTCATTTTCTGAGTTTTTATCACTCCTCCAAAATTCTCCCAAGGCATTGAACAAGGCTAGGACATAATGGGAAATTCTCGTAAATAAAATGAGAAAATCGGAATAATGCGGAAAAAGAGGAATATTGGGGAAAATCGGCATATTTTAAGATAAATATTTCTCATTTTCTCCGAATTGGGGGGAAAACGTAGAAAATATGAGAAATTCGGAAAAAAATGTCTACCAGGGCAATAATAAATAATAATAACAATTTGTTGTATATTTCGTAGCATACCGGAAGGATGGTCGCTGTATTGGTTGGCCACAAGAGATACGTGGCCTGTTGTGCTTGGTCCCGAGACGGAAATCTCCTCGCAACGGGTTCGAACGACAAGTCCGTGATCGTGTGGGATCTCACGGGAAACTTTAGCATCGACTCGGAGTTCGTCAAGCACTGCAGTCCAAAGTTACACTGGACCGAGCAACGAAAAGAGGTACATACGAGAGAAGAAAAAAGAAATGAGAATGAGAAAAAACGGTGAGAGAGAGAGACAACGATAAGCACATGCGGTTTTTGGCTGGTTGCAGAATACTTTGCAGGAGCAGGACTTTGTCCAAGATGCGGAAAATTGCGCGAGAAACGAGGTGACGTTGCTTCAGACTCTGGACGAACACGCCGGGGCCGTCAACAGCTGCGCTATCTACGGGAATCACATGATCGCTTCGGCGTCAAGGTGTGTACGGTGAAGTAAATCTTTGATAAATGACGCTTTTTGGGAATTGGAAAAGAAATGTTTCAACTTCTCGATCGAACGATCGCGAGCAGCGACAAATTCGTAAGAATTTGGTACGCGGACGAGGAGAGCGACCAGGAGGACGAGAATACGCGCGAGCAGGAATTGACGTTTCACGAAAAGTCGTACAGTCCCCTCGACGCTCACAAGTACAGCGTGAATTACGTCGAGTTCAGCCCGTGCGGAACGATGCTCGCATCGTGCTCCCTCGACGGTAGCACCATCATCTGGGACACCGAAGTATGCATCCCCCCACCCCTTTATTCGCGATTTTCACGTCCTAGAGGTGGCGCTGCGATATTTCAATATGGCCGATCAAATTATAGCCTCAAACGTAAACAATTACTAAGTTCTTGATTTCCTGTGAGTTGGCTATTGGATTTACCTCCATGGTAGATTGTAAAATCTTACTGCAGTGAATAATATATTTTCCGCTCTTTTTTTAGCTCTGTTACTTCGGGTTTTAGCTTATTTAAGGTTATCAGAGTCACTCGCAAGTTTCGAGAAGAAGTAATTCTATTTTTCAGCCTATACTTTTTACAAGGGGAGTCTAAAATTATATGTATACATTGTATATAACATAAATACCTTTGAATATTGCTCGATTTATTATTTATAAAGACACACACATGGAATGAAAAAATTGTATAAAAAAAAATGTAATATACCACGTTTTTAAAACGGCCCAAAAAGTATAACATAATTTCCCCTAACCCCATGCAAATTTATAACGCCATACAGATTCCTAACCCCATACAGATCGTCCTGAAAATTTGTGATTGTGAATTTTTGATAGCTAGGACAATACTTCTAAGATTTAAAACGAAAAACGTGGGGCGTATGCAATAAATAATTAATGCAAGAATAGTTCACCTAACAAGGAACATCCCTCAAGTGACACCCTTTGACTTTGTTGAAATTTGGATATGTTATAAAGCACCGAAAAGTAAGCGATACGTATTATTTTTTATCGGCGGAAAAACGGTTTTAAGGGGTGAAACCACCCCTCGAAAAAAGGCATCTCTAGGGGTAATATAGCAGTTCCACACACAAGGAATCCACGAAAATTCTTCTAATCCGAAGCAATGAAAAATCCACTATAGTGACATTGCAAAAAAAAATTAAGGGGTGAACCACCCCTATATTAAGGGGTGGTTTTACCCCTTAAAATCGTTTTTCCGCCGATAAAAAAATACGTATCGCTTACTTTTCGGTGCTTCATAACATATCAAAATTTCAACAAAATCGAAGGGTGTCACCTGAGCGATGTTCCTTGTGAGTCACTAACAATTTTATTGCACTGCAAATGATATGAACTGTTGTGCGAGTTTTCTCGACGACAGCTGCACGATACATTCCTTACTATTCTATTGCATGCGCCCCGCGTTATTCGTTTTAAATCTTACAAGTATTTTCATATTTATTCAAAATTCACAATCACACATTTTCAGGACAATCTGTATGGGGTTAGAAATCTGTATGGGGCCAGGAGAAATAATTTTATATTTTTTAGTCCGTTTTAAAAACGTGGTATATTGAAACTAAAAAAAAAATTAATAATTTTATTTTTCCTCTTTCACTAAACTATATTTCATTTCTTCATTTTTTTTCACCATTTTTCCCCTCTTTTTCTCTATCTCTTACACACTTAATTCTTCAATCTGAAATATGTTGCAAGCTGTTAAATATTTTATATCTTATTTAAATACAAACAATATATTTTTGTATATTATATTATTAATATAATTATACATATATTTTCAACGTTTATATTTATCTTGTCTGTCTGTTTGTTTGTTCGTCATCCAGTTCTAAGCCATGTTTAAATATTCAAGTCTCTAGCTCACCCGGAAGTTAGTTTAGAATCGATTGCAAAATGTGTACCGAACAGACAAACGAGCAAATAGACATACACGAAAGCGAGTTAATATTGCACTGTCATCCAGTTCTGAGCTATGTCTAAAGTTCCAAGTCTCTAGCTTATCCGGAAGTTAGTTTAAAATCGATTGCAAAATGTGTACCGAACAGACAAACAAACAAACAGGCAGACAAGAAAACGAGTTAATAAAAACGTGGTAAAAATCTTGTGGAGTAACGACAAACGCGCGATCATGGCCTAAAGAGAGTCATTTGAAGAGCCAACAACCACCTTTTTTAAAAGCCTTTATCTTTAGATCGCTTATGGAACGACAATGCACTTCTGTTATCCGTCTTGCACCCTTGAACACAGCAGAATCTCGAGCAGTTTTTGTTTTTCAAATCTCGTTCATTTTTATCGATGTATTTTCACAAAGTTTACTATACTAGTAGAGCTTCTGCCTTGGGCCGCGAGCGGCGCAAAGACTTTAGGGGATCGCGAATCTCTCTCCGATTTAAAAAACCGAACCCAAACAAACCCAACGGTTTTTTGTATCCTCAGACGGGCACTCAAGCGAAGGCGTCGTTCGTGAACTCGGGCTCGGCGATCCGGGTCTGTAGATGGTCGCCGGACGGCAAGAAGATCGCTACCGCCGGGGACGACGAGAAAACGACGCTCTGGGACATCGAGACGATGCAAGAATTGCGGTGAGCCTCGTCCAACCACTCGAATATGCATACTAGCGAGAAAAAAAACTCGGACTGTTTTACCGACGGCTGGTTCAACACTGTCTTATCGACGGAGCGAAAGCCGATAAAATCGTGAGAAATTGTCCGCAGGGTGTTCGAGGGTCACGCGGACGCTATAACGTCGATAGCCTTCACGCCCGACTCCCGTTACGTCGTGACGGCCTGCAGCGAGGGCGCCTGGAGGATGTTCGACACCACGGACTCCGCCGGTAACGACGGGTCGAGCGCGATCGTCATATGCGACGACGCCCACGATCTGGGCGTGCAAGGCTGCGATTTCAGTCCCGCGTCGTCGGGTCCCTATGCGATGCCCGGTACGTTGCCAACCCCACCCGTCGGTAAAGCAGATTTGCACTCCCCTCATTTGCCTTACCGACCGAGTTCGATTTTTCCCCGATAAAAATTCTAACCAAAATTGAAAAAAAAAACCATTTAATAATTAAAAAATAGTTTTTTATTGCGAAAAATAAGCAAAGAATTTTTTTATATTCGCAATCGCGTCAGGTATAAGACAATCGTCCTTCGACGAGAACACTCTCTACTACTTGTTGGCGACCTGTGGCAACGATTCGCTCGTTAAACTCTGGCAGTTGAGCGTCTCCAAGGGCGACGAGGTTGACGACGTTGAAAAAAATTCAGACGACGCCGACGTTGAGCAGCAAGGCGATCAGGAGGAATCCGAGAATCCCGAAGTATCGGGAAACACATTTACCACCCCGTCGTCGGCGAATAACGGTGCTCTCTACAAGGAAAAACGATCGCTCACCGGACACGGTGGTAATGTAATGAACGTGAGATTTTCACCGGTACACGGCGAAATTTTGGGTAGCGTGGCGACCGATCGCACTGCGAGAATTTGGAGCGTCGTAAGTTATAATAATAATACCAGCAATATTAATAATAATGATCAACGTCATTATGATGATATATCATGGAGGATGAATGAGGAAGAATGACGAGTAAATGACACGAGACGCTTGGACGGATAAACGACAAGATACGGAGGATGGACGGGTTCCGCGGGGGTGAGGTTATACTTACGCTTTCCCACTCCTCGGAAGCAGGGCAGAGGAGGTTTTTAGTCGGCACGCCATGAGAAGAGTTCGATACACGGGGAAGAACGTGTGTCTCTCCTATGGTGTCTAACGCATTCACCCCATCGTTAAAAAAAATAAACATCATCAAAAAATTAATAATGCTAACAATACTGGCTGAAAGACGAAGCCAGAGCGATATCAAATGCAAACCCATCCAAATCGGGGGTGGAAATGAAGGGAACCATGGAGGAGTAAGGAGTTGGCGCAATATGGTAAATGATAAGAGACAAAGACAGGGAGGGAGTAAAAAATAATCGAAAAAGCTATACGAATAAAATGCGACCAGGAAATAAAGACTGGAACAAAATTGAGAATTCGACGTATTGTAGGGAGTACAACAATCGAAAACAACGTATAGAAATGGGAGCGTACACAAATTACGCAACGCAAAATTTCCCCATTTTTACCCCCCCCCCCCCCGCATCAGGGTTGTAACGCCTGGCCGCCCCCCCTTTATTCCGTTACGTAACGCGTGCTTTGACGTCAATAATTGCGATTTTTTTCATAGACATAACTAATTATTAAAGGATCGGGCTTATACTCATTTTTTAAAGTATATATTCATCTAGTTTTTTACGAATTTTTATGAAAAAATATTTAACATAAACCGAGACATATACCTTGATTTGATAACGAAAACAAAAATTCTCTTTATTGTTCCATCGATATATTTGTAAAAGGTTATTTGTAAATAAAAAGTTAACGATTTATTGATATGTATACAAATGTAGCTATCGTTATGCGTAATCGTTTTTTTAATTCTGGTTTCTTTTTACAAAATGTGTCGGCATTTTGTTTGGGCATGTTTTTTTCATTTTCAAGGCCCTTTTTTGTATTCAAACAGTCTTTAAAATAGTAATTATCGAAATTTCAAAAATCGGCTACGTACAACCTTAGTCAACCTTAATTGAAAATCGGTTGATAAGTTTTTGAGTATTCGCTCGGACAAGGTCGAACAAAGTAGTTTCAAGAAAAACGCGTTTAAAGTTTTCGTTCCGTTTTTATTGATATAAAGTTATGTTTTTTCTCGAATATTGATACTTACATTACAGTATCTAGTCGTGGGCAATATGACGGTTCTTCATCTTCATTATATTTCACAAAACAATAAGAGCCTGCACTTTATCTATTGTGAACGATGCCCCCCTGTAAGGACTGAGGGCACTAACCGGTCGCGTTACCTGTTCTCACTCAAGTGACTAATTCCGTCAATTTTCGGAGTTTTTAATAAAAATGTTGTCAACATATTTTCGAATATATGTACTGCCAAGAATTATAAAAAACAACAATTTTTTTTTCTTCGAATTTTACTTGGGGAACGTGGGAAAGTTACTGTGCAAGTTCTTGCAGTGACTTCCCCCCTTAACTAACATGTCGGATGGAAAGCTGTCAACTTTCCGCGGTAAAATTGCACGCGAGTTTTAAACTCAAAATTGACCCCCCCCCCCCCCTCCCACGTACGTAGACCGTAACGCTTGGTCGCCGCCCTCCACCCCCCTCCAATTGCGTTACGTAATTTGCGTACGCCCCCAATGGAAGAGTATTGGGAAGAGAAGGGCATAGAGGGAAGAAAATAGGCCAGGTTGAGATGCGGAAGTTGAGGAAAGGAGGCAAAAAGAGATACGTTATGCCGGTATTGTTCGATATGAGGAAAACGAGATAAAAAGAGATACTCTATACCGGTATTGTAGGAAAGAAGAAGAAAGTTTGGAACACATACTCGAATGCGGGAAAATAATAGAAGAAAATGAATAAGGAAGTGATATATGGTTTGGAAAAGTGGCGATGAGGCTACAAGGGGCACTAGAAGAAAAAATTAATAAACAAATGAAAGGGAAACCGATCAAAGAATTGCGCGAAAAATCTTAGAGCCTTCGAATGCATGGTCAGAAAGGAAGTATAAAGGAGAAAAAGAACAAAAGATAAATGTTAATGAAAAACAGTGAAGGAAACGTATAATAGAGTACGGCCTTCAGATGGGAAAAAATGAAGCAGTTTTGAGGGATTTTTTAAACTAAGAAATAATTATTCTCCATTTATCAAACTGCAGGTATACTTTAATAGTATACTTAAGTATACAAAACAATGTTTAAAAATTAATTTATCATCAAAATGTCGGAGCTGCGCCAGAGTGTTACAGTAAGGTTGCCGCGGGGATTGCGAATCGGCGTGCAGTCTAGCTTCCCGTAGACTTTGGTTTACAAAAAAATTCAAACATTTTTTTCATTTAAAACATGTATAGTTTCTATTTGACAGTAATAAAAATGAAGAAAATGCAAATTTAAGAGAAGGGCACGCATTTACAAAACAAATCAACATTTCACGCAGATTTTCTCTAAAATTTCGGTTCAAATAGCAGTTTCTTTTTTAATTTTTCAAAGAAAATTCTCGTCAAGTAGAAGGCAGCAATATTATCAATATTTCTACCACATTTCAACTCAATCGGCTCAAAAGTTTTTGAGTAATCCTGATAGGCAATTTAAAAAATTCAGTTTAAGAAAAAAACCGTTCGAAGTTTACATAGAATTTGAATTAAATTTCAGTAGACACTTGTGGTAACTAATTACTTAAGTCATCTTTTACAAAGTAAGTAGATAATCAATTATAGTAGTAATGGTAATTGTTAGTTGTTAATTTAAATGGTTTTGGTTCATCTCTGCCTGCCCCTCTGCGTTCTCGTTTCTACCTGCGGCGCGCGCTTCGAATCCGGGCGGTGAGGCACATCGTTGACGGACTGTAACGTTTGAAGTTATTCGAATTTCGCTTTGATACTTTGAGAAAATATTTTACGCCTTAATGTACAGAGGGAGCAACTGTGTAAAAAAACCCCAAGAGCTTGGAACTAAAGAACTATACTAACAATACTAATACTAATAATAACGAGTAAACATAATAATAATAATAATAATAATCACCAGATTGCCTTAAAGAGGATGCGAGAGGAGTATTAAATGGAAACTCAACAAAATGGGGACAGGAGGTCAAAGAGGCAATGGAGGAAATAGGAGAGGGAAATATATGGAGAGCCATAGCAAACGACGATGTGAGGGAAATTAAGAGAATAGTAGAAAGGGAGACGAAAACAAAAGTGGACCAAGAATCCCAACAGGATTGGAACAAAATCGAAACATCGACATATTGCGCACAGTACAAAAGCAGGAAGTATACCATTGAAACAGAGAAGTACTGGGAGGATGTAAATACAATGGGCGAAACAAAAGAAACTTGGGCGAGACTGAGATGTGGGAATGCGGGGAAGAAAGGAAATAACGGATATAGTGACAGTAAATGCAGGGATTGTAAAGAGGAAGTGGAAAATTCAGTGCATATACGTACATGCGAGAAAGCCAAGGAAAAAAATCAAAAAGAAATAGTAGAAGATCTGGAAAAATGGATAGCGGATAAAGAAGGAGAGAAAATCGATAGAAAAATACAGACGGTGCTCAAAGAGGAGCCTGGAGATGAACTGTGTATATAGGGTCAAAGTGGGAACAGTGGGAACAGTGGGAACAGTGGGTACACTGAACCTTTTCTGTTTCTCAGAAGTGGACATGTATATACGTGCGTCTTTTTCACATTAGAACCGCCCTTGGATGCCAATAGGTTTGAACCTGTCTGTGAGTCGCTCCTGCGCAATTCGGTTCTGAGAGGTGATTTTATATTATTTTTGGTGTCAAAAGTTGAAAAACCAACTGAGTTTGTATGTTTTTTGCTTCTTTACCTATCGCAGTTATGTTCGAAGTCATTGTTGTCCCGTAATATACAGCTCCATTGCGGTATTTGAGCATTGTGTTTGTTAACCTAACAAAAATAGAATCATGCCAGTACCCGCTTTAGAAAAAAAGAGAAGGTCGGTAAACAGTGGCTCAATTTTTCGAAGTACACGGTAGTAAGTCATAATATGAATATTTTCGCGTTGTGATTTAGATAGGTACTGGTACTACCTCATTAGGTAGGTACTCATTGTTAATTAATATTCAATAAATGAATGTGATTGATCTCATAATATGCTGTCTTTTTTTAAATTAATGTTTCAATAGTTTACTGAGCAATACTCCCCATTGTATAGAAAAAAGCACTCCATTGCATACAAGGGTACAGTGGATCAAGGTAATTATCTTCGAATTTTGCTTGATTTTGAAATTTTGTTTGACTGTGAAATTAGACATGTTTCACTGTGTACACCCCCAAGTGAACAGTGTATCAAATCCCATCTTTTTAAAATGGTTATTATCTCAATATCTATTGGGTTCAGTGTCTTTTAATAAAATGAAGCCATTGAAAACACCTCACGTTTAGTCAAGGATTCATTGTAATTGTGTGAACGGTTAGGCAGCTATGACCTCTGAAAAAATGAGCCACTGATCCCACTCTGACCCTACATAAGACACTTGGAGAATCTGGTTGGAAAAATAGTAATTCTCCCAATCAGTTCCCAATTTTCGCTAACGAGGTATGTAGAGAAGACCCCCGTCTACTATGTGTAAACACCCTGAAAGCGTGTACCTGAAATAATAAGTATCACTTCTACTACTACTAATCACCAGAATATTAGTAATGATAATAATGGTTATTAATACGGTTTGAATACTAATAATAATAAATTATTATCATCTTTTTTTCGTTGAAAGCTGGAGAGGAATTAAAAAGAATATTTAAAAGATCCTCGGAACCCTTTGTATTGATGGATTTGTATTTCCAGCATTCCGGAGTCTGTCTCTACGTGCTGGAGAACCATGAGAGCCTCGTGACCGCTTGCGCATTCTCTAGGGACACCTCCCTCTTTGTGACGGGTTCGTATCAATTTTCTAACCAACTTATGCGGACGAGAAAAACATTGCATTTCTTTTTCTTCGAATTAATTTTCTCTTTATCGATCATTTTTGCAGTTTTCAATCAATGATTTCCTGTTTCATTCGTTGAAGCTTTTTCAATCGATCGTTTTTTTTTGTTAATTATTTTTGCATTTTCGGATTAATTTTCTTTTGTTGATAATTTTTTTTAATTTTTTTTTCAATGAATCGTCTTTTATTAATATATTTTTTTCAGTGATCTTTTTATTGATCATTTAATGAATTGTTTCGTTATAAATATTTTTTTTCATTAATATTCCTTTACTGATTATTTGTTCGTTTTCTTTTCTCTTCAATCGATCGATTTTATTAATTTCGATTTTTTCCATTAATTTCTTTTATTGATCTATTTTATTGTGATTTTTTTTCTTCATAAATAATTTTTCTCGTGAATATTCTTCTACCGATGATTTTCATCCTTTTTTTCAATTGATCAGTTTTCATTAATAATTTGTTTCCCTTTTTTATCGTAGATTTTCATTTATTGATGTTTTTATTCATCTTTTTGTTTTTCTCACAACGATAAGAAAAAAGAAAACAAAAAACAAATGCGAATTCGTCCTAAAGCAATTAAACAATTCATGTACTTTTACGTACATGTACGTGTGTGTACACATATATAAATATACATGTGTGTGTGTGTGTGTGTATGTATATACGTATATGTATGTCGCCGTCGATACGACAATAAGGTGCGTTGGACAAGACGGTCCTCGTGTGGCGGATACCTCAACAATTGGTCTCCCAGAGTACTCTGATCGATCGTTTGCGTCACAACAGGAAAAAGGTATCGGACTGGAAAGCCGACGATATTGCCAAATGGATGAACGAAATTGGCCTAGCTGGGCTTGCCCAATCCGTCGTGGGAACTTACATAAACGGGCGACATTTGCTCTCGTTGTCGGAAGATCAGCTCGTTACGCGACTCGGCATCGAGGACGATGAAAATGTACGTATTTTCAATACTAATAATAATAATAATAATGTCCGCATTATAATAATAATGCGTCCTGAATACCAAAAGGGTTACCAGTTTTATCAAATTTCATTTAGTTGTGCATATATATATATATATATATATATATATATATATATATATATATATATATATATATATATATATGCATGTATGTATGTATATATATGTGTGTGTATATATATATATATATATATATATATATATATATGTGTGTGTGTGTGTGTGTGTATGTATATATATATGTGTGTGTATATGTATATATATATGTATGGGGCATTCCACGCCAAATCGGACACCATTTAGCTTTTGCATCTTCAGTTTTCTGCATAATTTTTCGGCTTTTAGTAGTAGTAGTAGTAGTTTATTCCTCTTGTACAGCTTTTTGCTTTTTTACATCCTCCCGACTCTCGCCTTATCTTCTAATTCTTATATCTAAATCACAATTCTTAAACTTAAACTTAACCTAAACCTAAAGGCTACGCGATATATTAACTCTGCTACGTTCTTCTCCTTTCCCTTATTCCTCGCACATCACCTCCTCACTGTCCCCTTCCTCCCCTTCTCGGTGCTCCTCGGCTTTTGCCTTTTTTAATTTTGCGAATGCCCTTAGGTATTCGCAGAGTACCGTTCTCGGTTTTCCCCTGAGCGTATCCTTTGTCCATTGCTCCAACTCCTCGCCCACTCTCCCTCCCCTCCAATCATCCACCCCCCCCACCCAGACTTCCTTCATCCCGTTTCTCGCTGTTTCACACTTCCAGATATGTTCCAGACCTTCCTCCTCCTCCAAGCAAATTTCACAGGTCCAGTTACCGAACCCTCTTTTTCCAACTTTCCCCACATTTCCGCATCTCAGTCTTGCCCACTGCTCCTTCACTTCTCCCCCCGTTTCTTTATCATTCCAATACTCTGCTCGCTCGCACCCCACCTTTATCTCCTTGTACCATGGGCAGAAGGAGGAACAATCCGCTTTAACCCAGTCTCCCTGCATGTCCTGTTCCCTTTTCCTTTCTGTCCCCTCCTTTAGCCATTTCCCTATCCTTTCCCAGCTTCCTGCGCTTGACCATATCCCGTCTATCACCCTTCCATCTCCCACCTCCCCCATCGCCTTCTTCAGCTCCTTCCCCCACCTTGATGGGTGCCCATTCAGGACATTCCTTATTTCCTCTCTGAGGCAAATCTTTGGCCACCTCCCGTCTTTCATTTTCAAAATTTGGATCAAATAATCTCCCGCCCTTCTCCGTGCCTCCACTTCCACGCTCCTCCTGCCTGCTTCCAACTTCCAGAGATAGCTGGGCGTATTTTTTGCCACTCCCAGCGCCATTTTTACCAATTTTCCCTGCAGTTTCTCTATCTCTTCCCTTCTCTTCCATCCCCAAATCTCGACTCCGTATAGCGCTCCCGCTTTGACCAGTGAATCAAACAGCTGTATCCGTTCCTTCAAGCCATTTACCTTTGCCCTTTTCATTACCCCCCATACCGCATTCGCCGCTTTTTGCGCTCCTGCCACCAACTTTCTTATATGTACCCCTCCCGTGTTTCGCGTCGAAAACCAATACCCGAGATATTTAAATTCGCTGACCACTTCAATCTTTTCCCCCCTGTAACTCCATTGCTCCCCTTTTTTCCTCCCGCCACCATTCCTAAACACCATGATTTTTGTCTTTTTCGCATTTACCTCCATCTTTGCTCCCTCCACAAATTTCTCCAGTCGCCCTATCATTTTCCTTAAACTTTCCGCTTCCTCCGCGAGTATCGCAATGTCGTCCGCATATTTCAGCGCGTAGAACTTTACCCCACCCATAACCGTTCCTCCCACTCCTTCACTTTCCCACACGTTGTCCACGTCATCCAGCGCAATGTTAAATAGAGTCGGGCTGAGCGGGCAGCCCTGTCTCACCCCCTTTCCCGTTTCGAAGCTCTTCGTCACCCCATTCTCCGTGATCACCTGATTCCGTGTCCTCCTGTAGATTCCTCTCAGCATTCTTAGCATTTTCCCCCCCACCCCCTTTTTTTGTACTTTCTCGAACAGCATGTCCCGGTTGATCATATCGAATGCCGCCCTGAAGTCTACAAACGCTACATATAGCTTTCCTCCTTTGATTCTCAACCTATGGTTTATCAGAGAATTCAGTACGAATACATGATCTCTGGTGCCTCTTCCCGCTCGAAACCCCGCCTGGCTTTCCCTGAGTATCTCCCGTCTTTCGACCCACCCATTCAACCGCTTAGTCATGATACTCGCTAATAGTTTGTATCCAACGTCGAGTAACGATACCCCTCTGTAATTGCTCGCTACCTCCTCATCCCCCGCCTTGTGGATTGGGTATATTCTCGCCAAGTCCCATCCCTCCGGTATCTTCCCCTCGTTCCATATCCTGTTCAGTATATCTCTCAGCCCCTCTTCCCCCTTTCCCCAGATTCCCTTAATGAATTCCGCCGTTATTCCGTCCTCGCCTGCTGCTTTCTTGTTTTTCAGTGCCTTTATCGCCTTTCTCAATTCTAACCTACCTATATCCTCCTCCAGTTTCGCGTCCCCTTCTTCCTCCCCCACTCCTACCCTCACCTGCTCGGCTTGCCTGTCCGCGTTTCCCTCACCCCCTTTCCCCCCCAGAAGTTTTTCAAAATGTGTGACCCACTGATCTTTGGTGACACCTCCCCCCGCCCTTTTTCTTCTAATTCGAAATTTCCCGACCGCAGCCCACCACTGCTCCATGTTTTTACTTTCTCTCACGTTTTTCCACCTCTCCTCGAACCATTCCCTTTTTTTCCTGAGGCAGAGTTCCTTCATCTTTTTCCTTTCCTTCGCTAGTTCGCCTTTTTCCGTTTCGCTTGTGTCACCCGTCCTCTTCCCCCTTTCCTTGCTGATAAGCAGTTTCCTGAGTGCTTCCCATAGCCGCGATTTTTGTTCCTTGCACTCCTTATCATACCAGCTCCTTTCCGTCCCGCCCCTTCCTACCGTCTTTACCATTCCTGCGTTCCCCGCCGCAGTCCAAATGGCCTTTTTCAGAGTTCCCCAGCCCCCCCCCTTGCCTTCGTCTATTTGCCATACTTTCTCCAGTTCTTTTCCAAACTCTTCTGCCCCCTCCACCTTCCATGCCAACCTCGTCTCCTTTGCCGCGTCTCTTCCTCGCCCTTCCCCCCTCCTCCTTCTCCTCTCCCCGCCCGCGAGTTCAAATACCACTGGTAAGTGATCCGACTCCGTCCTCGGCCTCACCTCTATTTTTCTGACGATCCCCTCCTCCTCATCTTCTAGCCTGATAATTAGGTCCAGGACTGAGCATGCCCCTCCTCCTCCCACGTACGTTATTCTCCCCTCTTCGTCCCCTTTCGTTCTCCCGTTTAGTACTACCAACCCTTGGCTTTCACAGAAGCCGAGGAGCTTCCTTCCCTCTGCATTTACTACCTTATCCTGCGAGCGCCTTAATCCTTCCTCCCCCCCTTCCCTCTCGCCGTCAGTGATTCCTTGTTCCTCCCCTATTCTTGCGTTGAGATCGCCCGCAATTACGACCGCCGCCCCTTTTTTCGCCGCTTCCTCCACACACTGTCGTAGCGCCTCTTCCGCTCTCTTAAAGCCTCCGTTTATGTACGCTCCTATTATCCACAATTCCTTGCCGATACTTTCCCTCTTCATTTTGACGATCATTCCATGCTTCCACTCCACCACTCTACATTTTTCACATAAATTCTTTTTAATGCCTATTAAATGCCCGCCTGCCGCTCTTCCCCTTGATTTGTCGCGCACCGCCGCTTTCGCCCACCACTTGAACGCCTTGTCCAAACGTTGCGTGATCCTCTTCTCGTTTTTACTTTCCACCCATGTTTCTTGCGCCAATACGATGTCCCATTGCCCGATAAAGTCGCGCGCTTCCCACAGTTTCCCTGCCCCTGCCACGTTCCATGTTACCACTTTTGTCGTTTCGCTCGCCTCTGTTGTGTTATCGCCCCCGCTCGTTTCGAAATGGCACCCTCTCCATTTTCCCTTCCCTCTCTACCCAGTACCACCAGATCCCGTTTACGCACATTTTCAAGTATCCTAGACTTGCTATTTTCCCCTCTCGCCTCTTCGAGTTCACTTCCCTTCTTAAATATTCCGTTACTTCGACCTCTCGGGCGGTGAGGTCATCCCCTATCCCCACTCCTGTACCCCTCAGCCCCCCTCTCCTTCTCATAATACTGATTTTATTCTCAATTGAGGCCAGCGTTACAACTGTGCCTGCCCCCGTACGCATGACCCTCACAATCTTTGGCGAGATTCCCGTTTTCTCCCTTATTATTTGGCCTATTTCCCGCGCCATTCTCCCCACGTTCCTACCCGTATTAATCCCCTTTACAATAATGTTGCGCTTTCTTTTCGCTCTCTCTCGCGCTTCCCAGTGCCACTCGTTCTCTCCTATTGCCTCTGGTGTTCGCTGCCTTCTGTTAATGGGTCGTCGCGCCCTCTGGCGCGTCCATCCTTCCCCCTCCGTCTCGCTGCTTGAGCGGCTCGGCTCCCTCCTACTCGGCGGGCCCGTCTCGCGCGAAGGCGAACGCGACCGCATCGCTGCTCCACTCCTCGCTGCCCCTCCGTCTCCGGGTCTGAGTGCTTCGTCTCCTTGTTGGTGACGCGCCTGCCCGTGGCCCGTATCCCGATTGACGGCGGGTTGGTGCGGCCCCCAAACCATCGATGCGCCTCTGTTGTCATTCCTGGCTTTCCCCTTCTTACCTCGTTTCCACTTCCCGTTTTTTTCCGCCATGTGTTTTTCGGCTATCACTTCGCGTTCCCCTGCATCCCCGCTCTCGTTGTTGTTCATGTCCGCTTCGGTACCTGCTTTCTGTCGCAGAGCTATCAGCTCCCCCATCAGCTGCTCCTTTTCCTCGTCCCACAGCGCCTTGTCCTTATATCGTAGGAATCGCCATTCCTCTGCCTCCGCCAACAGTCCCTTTATTATTTCTCCCATCCTCTCGCACCTACACGGTAGCGGAGAGATTTCTTTCCGGATGTTTCCTGTCATGATTTCCCAACATTCTTTCCATCTTTCCTCCGATTTCTTCATCTCCCTCATAATCGTCGATACAACCGTATCATGTCCTCTGAGATCCGCGTCCCCTTGCTCTCTCGTCTTCGACATTTCTTGCCCGCTTTCCTTCGACCACCGCGCTTCCCCCTCACTCTCCTCTGCCTCCACCTCGCCCGGATCGTCCTCGTCCTCGCTACACTTCACACCCGTCCCCTCCTCTTCGATGTTCTCCTCCTCCCTTCTGGCTGACATCTCACAGTAGCGCTTCCTCAACGCTGGGGGTGCTGGTGGTGTCGGTGGCGAGTGCAGCACCTTCGCTCTCACTGCTGCCACCCCACCGTCGAAGAACTCCCTAACGTCTCTGTTTCCCTCTTCTTTCTTCTTTGCGGTGGGACGCCCGCGCCTCTTCTTCACTGCTCCTTGGATACCCGACCCTGCCGTACCGACCTCCTTGTCATCCGGGTTCCCAAACTCGTCACCTAGCTGTTGCTGCTCGTCCCGGCGCTGCTGTTCCTCTCCGTTTCCGCCTGCGCACTCCTCTTCCATCTCTTTCCACATAACCTCACTTTTTTTCGACGCCACTAAATCTCCTCTTTTCCCTATTGCACCTCTTTTTTCCTCCTTTCCTATTATCTCCTCACGAAAACTACCACCTCACTACCTCATTCTCACCACTGGTTTCGTTTTCCTCACTACTTTCACCCACAATTTGCTCGAATATAACCGCCGGTTGTCACAACGCGTCTAGAACCTGCTCTGTCCCAACCGGAAATATCTCGGCTTTTAGTATCTATTTAGAAAGGCCTCCATGTCAATTTTAGCTTTTTTGTCCAGCCTCTTCCGAGATATGAATTTAAGAAACAAACGGTACTTGTTTTTTGAATGCCCATAACTTTGCGAAAAATGATCCGATGAAGGTGTTTTTTTTTAATTTTCGTTTTTAGACGCACTTTTAGAAAAAAATGGTACAAAATCATAAAAACCGTATTTCCATAAGATTTTCGAGTTCTAAATATTAAATGTTGATTTTTGAAAAACACGTAGCGATCGATTTTCTTCAAATTTTTCCTAAAAATACTGTCACTCATTATGCAACTTTTAAGCCCGGGATGGTAGTGGGGTAACGTTAAGATTCATGTGTTTTCAAATTTTTTATTTTTTATTTTTTTAGTAATCCGCACCAAAAGTACATAATAATTTTTTCAGACCTATGGGCAATGGATCTTGTCATCTATGAAGTTGAATAGATATGTCTTAATAATTTAATAGACAATGACCCCTTCATTTTAGTTAAATATATAACAACATAAGTTTTTTGTATTAATTCTTATTCAATTTTATATTGAGTCAATATCTCATGTGTATGAAGAGTAGAGGTACCTACAGACCAGTATTATCTAAAGAACAAAACTTATTTTAAAAGAATTTAGGTAATATATGTGTTCAAAAGTCGGCGCTTTTTGAACTGATGTTTAACTTTTAACTACGGTCGGTAATAAAAACTTCATTAACATAGCCTAGTATCTCCCTTGTATACGGCTCCATTTCAGAACAAGAAATTAGTGTTGTTTTCAATCACGTATTGACAGTGTGTCCTGTGAATAACCTCTACTAATTTGCGTTAAAGAAAAATTTGTGTAATATCACGGTATATTTTTAGAAGCACAACTTACTGTGAACTTTTGTGCCATGTCAAATTTTGGGATATATAATTTGTGCTGTAATCTTTTGCAAATAGAAAGTCATAGAGTTAAGAAAAGTCTTCGACGAGCTTCTGTTACTCAACAAAATGTATATAATTTGAGTAAGGATGATTTTCTCTGCACATCGTTTAGAAAAGCATTGGACTTTTGCTTGAAATCAATCTGTAAACTAATCAATAATCATTACGTGTTAGATAATCCTCGAGAATAGCTTTGATGTAAAGTATTTTGATTTCAGATATTTTTAACATATATGAGTGAAACAAGAAAATTTTAAAATTCGAAAAAACAAGGATCCCAACGTTATCCCATTAACGTGCCAGGCTCAAAATTTGCATAATGAGTGACTGTATTTTTAGGAAAAATTTGAAGAAAATCGAACGCTACGTGTTTTTCAAAAATCAACATTTAATATTTAGAACTTGAAAATCTTATGGAAATACGGTTTTGATGATTTTGTACCATTTTTTTCTAAAATTGCGTCTAAAAACAAAAATTAAAAAAAAAAACATCCCAATCGGATCATTTTTCGCAAAGTTATGGGCATTCAAAAAAAAGGACCGTTTTTTTTAAATCGGAAAATCGGAGATGCAAAAGCTAAATGGAGTCCGATTTGGGGTGGAATGCCCCACATATATACATATATATATACACACACAGGGTGTCCTGATATAAATGGATAATCCTGGAACTACCGATAGGTCATCATGTCCTACTACACTACTCCAAAAAATTAAAGGAACAGAAAATTTCTTCAATTTTTTAAGTGCTTTTTGAAGCGCTGTATCTGTGTGAAAAATGGTCGTATCGAGACGAAAAAAATCATTTTGAAGCTCTAAATTTCTAGTTACAACATCTTTTGGCAAAACATTTTTATGAGCTACGGTTATCGCGCAATCATAAGACATAGCGGGAGAAAAAATCCAAATTTTTTGTTTCTTCTCAAGGGTCCACGGGCTCGCCAATTATTTTTCAGTCCAATCGATGTATAGGCCAGTTAGCTTGTTTATTCAGCTCAATTTCGTTTTCGTAGATTTTTTGCTACGTCAATTTTTGCTAAGATATCTGACTTTGAATGAAAAAAGATCCTATTTTCTTTGATTATCGATATCTCAGCAACCAATTATCGCACATGGTATTAAAGGGCAGCTTCAAAAACTTGAATAAATTTCCTACAAGTGCCTTTCGTTGATTTCTGAGAAATTTATTTGTTTCACCCTTAACATTAATTTGAAAAAAGTTAAAAAAAATTGTTTATGGTTTTTCAGTAAATCTACCACTACGTTATAAATATTGATGAAGATACTGATGTTGCCGGGTCTTTTTTCAATTTGCTGTACTCCCAATAGCCCTGTAAATTTTCAAATTGATCCATTAAACCATTTTTCCGGACCGAACGATCAAAGTTTTACAAAACAATTTAAGGAACAAGTGTATGTTCCTTAAATTACACGATGTTCCTAAACATCGTGTAATCATCATCAAAATGAAAAGACCAATTTTCTTCAACTTTTTTACAACCTTGCACTAACTGCTTGTTAAATTTGACGAACATTTTTTTTAAATTTAAATAAAAAATTTAATTTTTTTTAGTTTGTAAAACATTTCAGGAAACTATACTGACTTATTTCACTCATCTTTAAAGTCATCGATTAAAAGTTGATACCCCCAAGTTGTATTCACTAGTCGATCTGAGAACTTGTATGCGATTAATTCCCAATATTTTCTGCGAAGGTTTTACAAAAAAGTTTACGAAAAAAAGGTTTTGTCAAAACTGATCATTTTTTAAGAAAAAAAAAAAATAACTGTTTATTCAAAACGAATTTTTTTTTGTAATTTTTTTATGTTTTGGTTAAAAAACCAATCAAAAGTTTCTGTAAGCTTTAACTTTCTTTCAATTTTTTATCATGCCTAGTTTAAAAAAAAAACTGTTTTTTGTATCCCTAATAATCTTCGCAGAAAATATCGAAAATTAAAGTTGTTATGGGCTTAAGTCAACATGTTATCACCGAGCTGAAATTTTTTCTGGACCTTTATTAACCTCTTTGCTGATCATCCTGTGCAGTTTGACTACGTTCCACGGTACCGTTTTTTAGAAACAAAATCGGCAACTCGACGTATTTCAGGGGTTAATTACGTTACGTTTATGGAAAACTCCCGATCATTTTTCAATACATTATTAATATCTGGGAAGTGAATGTTACCACGGAGCTGAAAAAATAGGTACGATTCAACTCATTATCGGACTAACCCTCGGTACCGTGAAATGACGATTCACAGTACCGTTAAAAGTTTATTAATGTTTATGATAGGGAATTTGTGCGAAAATCAAGCACACGAAATATTAGACTGTGCAATCATGGCAACGTCATAGACGGCACAAATACTTCCTATCTTATCGGTATTTGGTAATTATGCCCGGGAACCTCAAACTACTCGGTCAGAATAATTTACAACGAATATTATTGGTACTTATTCTCTTGATTAGTAATAATTACTTAATATTAATTTGATAACTATGCTCATAAATTATACATTTCTAGACATTTCTAGGCAAAGACATCAGGACCCTTTTCCATCATCCGTAAATTACAGTGAAGCTTAATTAAAAATAAGTTACAATCAATTATTATATCCAATGATAAAATGGAATAACAAAGTTCGCGCAAATTTAGAGGAGATCTAGACATTTTTACACTTTCTCTGAAACGTCGCGGCTACGAAAGTTCTTCTGCCAGTCACATTTTTCCAAGTTTTATCATTAATATTCTATTTAAGCATTCGGTGACCCGCTGTTTTTATTGTCGTTACGCCATCTTTAGATTTTTTACACGTGTGAGCCGTTTATATCCGACATTTAGAATGATTTAGTGTATAAATTATTAGACAGCAATGTGGCCAACGTGTCATCTCCATAAAGCACCGTATAAATGAGACGATTTTTAGATTCATCATTTTTCGTTAAAAGTTCGGTAACTTGGCTTGAAATTTGACCAGTATACTGGGATTTAATTTTATTTCGTTACAGACGAAAATCAGTTAATTGTTAAATATTCGGGTTCAATATTATAATTTTGTCTGTACAGATGACTGAAACGTTTAAGAAGCAGCTCTACTGGCTCAAACGGGAGAACATGAGTCGTACAGAGAGCATGGACAATATCGAAGTACCTCACGAATTTTTGTGCCCGATAACACACGAAGTGATGAGAGAACCCGTGAAATGTTCAGGTTGGTATAAAAAAACCATATATATATATATATATATATATATATATTCCGTTTTTTCAACATTCATATTAAAAATATCTTTCCACTATCATTATTTACACACATGATTGGTTTTAATTATAATAGTTTGCTGAATTATTATCGGTACTTGCAATATTCAATATCCCGTGCGCCGTTCCTCGCAATACTTTACTTTTGTTTTCCGTTTTCGGCATGGAAACAGGATAATAAATAGAGAAAAATAACGAGGAAAAACTTTTCAGACGGTTTCATATACGAGAAAGCTGCGATCAACGAGTGGTTCCTCTGCGGCAAGTACACGAGCCCGATGACGAACGAGCCGCTCCACGATAATACTTTTACCCCAGCCGTAGCCCTTAGAAACGCCATATGTGCCCTTATACACGGCGAGAGGCCCGATTCTTAAAGAACCCACCCTCGCTTTTAATGTCGTCAGAGATGGGGAGGAAGAGAGAGAAAGATCGAGAGACGGAGAGAAAGAGAGAATTTGCTAAAACCATATACATAGTATATATTAAGTGATTATCACAGTGTAACGGCTCGAAAAATAGCTGAATTTCGTGATTTTTTTTTCTCGTTATTTAAAATACTCTAATCAGTCTGATTTTTTATGTTAAATCAAAGCACTTATGAAGAACAGAAAATTAATGTTTAAACGTCTCATTTTATTTTTATATTTTTTTTAACGGTTGAAAATGTCTTCGAAAAAAATGAGTCCTCACGGTGTACGGTTGTGGTCCTAAATATTATCGAAAGCAAAATTTGTATTGGGAGTGCAAATAAATCTCCACCGTTTGACAAAAGATGGCCCCACCAGGAGGTTATGGTTGAAATTGTCAGATGTAGAACGTCTTATCGTAAGGTTGGACGTCTGACAAGACCATAACCTAGAAATATTAGCGATTTTGTATCAGCCTCCTCTCATATATCGATTTCTTTGTGCTACTTGGAGCCAAGACACGTAAAAAAACTGACGGTTGCGTTCGTTGAATCTTTGTCATCAATAAGGCACCTTGAATTGGAAAGCTCACCGCAGAAATAAACAATAAATTCAGAATAAAAGTCGCGAAAACCCGAAGCATTATTCGGAGAGCGAGACTTCTCATGACGTAATAGCAGCCATCTTGCTCGAGTCGTGGCAACGCCGGATACCCGCGCAAATTCGATTCGTCTATCGGATATTTTCAAAGCGAATTGAAAATATGATTGTGCGAAACCGTATATTTTTTAATGGATTATAACGGGCCTTTCGTCGATATATTTGCTTAAAGTTCTTTTATGTATAGTCAAGGCATCTCAATTTTTCTGGCGACATGTATACAACGCATCTATATATAAATTCAGTATGGAAGAACCGTCATAGAAAATGAACGTTCCTTTTTATATCTGCAAATAGTGTGAAAATTGGGAAAGGGAAAAATAACATAACAATCGATGAAATATGTTTTGACTTTGGACAGATTGGACATTGGACATTGAGGTTAACGTCAACGCGACGTTCTTTATTTGCAATCGCAATATCATCGTTTCATTTTCTAATTCTTGTCCGACAGAATCTACCTTTGTCTCTAAACTGGACTTCAGGTACAATCCCGTTACTCTCTTGATAAACTTCTACAGTATTTTCATTCTCTATGTTTACCGGCTACAAAAAAATAATAAGCCGGGCGCGAGGGACCGATGACAGCCATCGAAAATGCGACGATGCTAAACGTCGACGATATGGCGCACTGCTGAAGTCGAGTAGTTGATTATTACGTTTATTTCCATATTATAAAAATAATAGGTAGTTCGAAATTCAATACTTAAAAAATATTTCTCGAAAAATAGGACATATGTGTAAAACGTGGCGGTATTACGGCTCAAAATAGACTAAGTTTACTAGCGTAGTCATCACCGTACCTCCTTAAGTGACAGAAATTGTGAGTGGTTTCAAAAGTTTAATAACTGTGAGTTTGACGTCGAAGACAAAGGACGTAGCGGAAGGCCGAAAGGAAGACACGGAATTGGATGCATTATTGGAGGGAGGGAGATTCGTGCCAAATGCAAGAGTTCCCTCAAATGACACGTATTTGGCTCAAAACTCGACATTTTCGCAAAATTATGTGATGCTGATACAAAATCGCTAATATTTCAAGGTTATGGTCTTGCCAGATGTCCAACCTTACGATATGGCGTTTTACATCCGACAATTTCAACCATAACCTCCTGGTGGGGCCATCTTTTGTCAAACGGCGCAGACTTATTGGTACTCCCAATAAAAAGATTATTAATCCGCATGAAAGCCGCTATCTTGCTATGGAGGTTTTTTAAAAATCGAAATTGACAAAACGGCGGCGGTTTGAAAATAGCCTTGAAAATAGTCGGTATCGAATTTAGCCTATTTTTTCGACAGTTTTTAGTTAAAAAAAACAAATCTTTCCATAGAAATTTATAGAATGGCGTGAAGAATATTGTGTCAACATTTGAGACCGATAGCATGAAAACTCTTTCTTTGAGAGTGTACACCGTTTTGGCAAACGATATTTCGAGAAAAAAACGCGTTTAAAGTTTCGAGTGCGGAATTTTCATATAAATTATCTACTCACGATCAATCAGCGATGCCCGGTCCATGTTTATAACCGTCTACACCATGGGTGGCCAACCTGTCCAGCATGCGAATCAAATTTCATAAATAATACTTCCCATACTCCCATAGTAACGTTATATGATAAGAACGCCTCATGATGTAATGTTCTTTCGGTGATATGTATAATAAAAGTTAACATTTATGTTCATTTGACCCAGCTCCGCGGGTCTCATGCGGCCCTCGGGCCGCAGGTTGGCCACCCATGGTCTATACTATCGGATAATGCGAAAAAAATAATCGATTTTTTAAATATTTCACACTGTGATGAGCCCTTAATATACGGGACTGGTGGAATGAAAAAAGTATTCTCATTTATTTGGAGATACGACATTCATTTTCTTACTATTGTTTATTGTCATAATCAGTGTGGTTATTATTCTTCGTGTTGTTATGATTTCTTTATTATCGTAATAATAGTGTCATTATTATCATTTTGTTCAGTATTATTATTATTATTATCATTGAAAATAGTGTCATTATTATTTTAAAAAGTTATTATTGTTGAAAAATATTAACATTATTAATTTTTGCTAATAACAAAATTGTTATTAGCAAAAAACTATTATCGTTATTAAAAAGTATTATTGTTAGTGGAAAATTATGATTACTATTGTTATTATTATTATTATAAAAACTAAAAATCTGTCGATCAGTTTTTTCCATACTCGAAACTTTTTTCAGAAAGTCAATACGTAAATATTTCCACAGCGAAAAAATGCCTTCAATCCTCTGTATTTTTTGTAACCAGGATTTTCCCCTAGAGCCCCCTAGAATTTTGCCATCTCTGGGCGGAACATTTTTGTAGGATAGCTTTGAAAAAAAAAATCGAGAAGATAAAATCGGTGCTGAAAATATACGAAAAAGGGACGTACTCGTATAGAAGAAAAGTGTTAAAGAGAAAACGTTGTTGTTGTTGTTGGAGCAATTATTATACTGTTGGAGTTCAACGATTACGAGTATAGACAGTCTCAACGGATTTTTTAAAAACGGTACTCGACCAGCCACCTGATGCGAAAGCACGGTACAATGAACAAAAAAAGCAAAATTTTGACCAACCCCCTTAAATATCTAGCCTCCCGTGTACTTTTCCCTCTGGCGAATTCTCGTCGATCAGTTTTTTCCTCGCAATTTCGCACGAATATATATTTCAATTATTGTGCGAAGATTTTTTTTTCGAGTTGCACACGTGCAGAAAACAGCGTGATTGTAATATTCAGGGCACGTGTAGGAAAAATAATTAAAATTGAGACTCGCGCTTATTTTTTTATAATTCTCACCTCGCACAATTTGCGTACTTGGTCGATTTGACAATGACATTCAACGATTGCACGTCGAAATTCTTATAAGTTCAATATATATCTGTGTGGGTGCGTGTGTGTTTGTGTGGGCATAATCCGCACCACACACACGGTCATTCGTGCGATTCTTTAGCGCCCAATCTCTATGCATGTAAACATTTTTTAACTTATGTTATAATTTAAACTCAAGTAAAAAAAAACCAGTAAAAAAAATTATACGAAACGTAATGGTCAGCGGGCAGTGTACGAATACTCTGAAATTGAATAAAACTTATAAAACTATGCATTTGATTCTTTGAGGGCGAGGCAACTGTGAAAATTTGAAAAAAATCGTTCGTCGCGTGAGACAACTCAAATTGAAGAGGAAGATCCAACATACGGTGCGGGAATCGCAGATTAAAGGTAAACTTCTGATTACAACGATAGAAGTTCTGGTAAAGCTTTAACCCTTAATAGTCACACTGGGTCCACCTGACCCAAACAAATTATTTTGATGCCGTACAACTTTTTTTTTTCCAATAAGCCATACATTTTTTTATACGCGTAAGCGTTTCATTCTTTCCTTTTAAATCGCACCTGCGTTGGATGAAATAAATATACTTTTTGAAAAGTCCACAGAAACCGATATGTCTATTTCAAAGTACATTGTTTCCAGATTATAAAACCATTTTTTGTCAATAATTACAAGAGTTACAGCAATTTGTTGTAAAAAAGTCATTTTTCGCGTTTTTTTTGCATATTTAAAATTTAATTTGTGATTTTTAACCAATATACTTGTATTGAACAAGGTTCAAATTGTACCTCACTATTTTTTTCATATCGCTCAATGCATTATTTTATTATTTATAACAATTTAAAAACGCCTGGGTCCCATGGACCCAGTATGACTATAACGTGATTCTAGCTAACAAGGAACATCCCTCAGGTGACACTCTTCGATTTTGTTGAAATTTGGATATGTTATAAAGCACCGAAAAGTAAGCGATACGTACTTTTTTTTTGTCGGCGGAAAAAGGGTTTTAAGGGGTGAAACCACCCCTCGAAAAAAGGCATCTCTAGGGGTAATATAGCAGTTTCACACACAAGGGGTCCACCGATTTTAATGAAACAAAAACGAAAATTCTTCTAATCCAAAGCAATGAAAAATCCACTATAGTGACATTGTAAAAAAAATTAAGGGGTGAACCACCCCTATATTAAGGGGTGGTTTCACCCCTTACAGCCGTTTTTCCACCGATAAAAAAAATACGCATCGCTTACTTTTCGGTGCTTTATAACATATCCATATTTCAACAAAATCGAAGGGTGTCACCTGAGGGATGTTCCTTGTAAGTGTGACTACTAAGGGTTAACGCGTTTTTCTCGAAACGATGTTCTTCAGAAAGGTGTACACGATTTCTTGACATCTGATGAACGGATTGACTTGAAATTTTGTACACTTGTACCCGTATTCAGAGTCACTCCTTAAGGCCGTCGTCTAGTCCGATGGGTCGGAAAAATCAATTTTTTTATTGCATGTTTTGAAAGTATAATTTCTTCCGAATATTTTCGTTTTTAAGCCATTAAAAAGGTCGAAAAATTACAGAGTAATCGCCCTTTATAGGGGTCGCGGCAATCGGAAAAACGACTACCTGACCTGCACGACGCGCACGACCTTTTATATTAATTATTATGTATAATTTATTATTATATATAATTATTATTAATTATTATTATTTTTAATATTGATGAGCTCTTTGAGCAAGGTGCGATGTATGGTCCTGGAATCGCAGACTGAGTGTAAGTTTGGAGCGTTCATCATATTTGTGCCTGTACCGTTCTTAAAACTTACATGCGTTTTTCTCAATACGATATTTTTCGATAACTAATCGACCGATTTATTTCAAATTTAAGCCACATGTAGTGTACACTCGAATCGACTCAATGAAAATATATTAACTATTTTCAACATGCATCATAATTCATAATTATTGCATGAAAAATCGTTATGTTCGGTTTCACCGTGGCCATTCTATAAAAAAATGTCTCTTTTATTAAAGTAAGCGTAATAGCGATGTGCTTAGATTATAAAAATTTTCAAACTTTTTGTTTCAGTTCACTGGAAGCTTAGATATGATGCCCAAAAAACGGCGCCATCCATTTTTCTAATCATATTAATGTTCGTGTAACTTTGTTAATAATTAACATTTCTCAATTTGTAAAAACGTATAGGTTCTTGATTCCTTGGTTAATAAACCACAAAAACCGGAAATGTCGTATGTTTGATGGTTTTCGAGCATTTTTTTTTTCAAAGAATGACTGCGTTTCTCTATGTTCACACTAGGCGATGGCCTTAAGAAATTAGGATTCCTTATTCCTCATTCCGCGTTTCATAAACCCCCCTCGGCTAAACGAGGAATCCCATTGGCCACTTTCAGGCCACTGGAAGCTGAGATATGACCAAAAGACGGCGGCATCCATTTTTTCTAGCCATATTAATATACGTGTAATTTTGTTAATAATTTACATTTTTCAACCTGTAAAAACGTATGTGTTCCTCATTTCTTGTTTAACAAACCACAAAAACCCGGAATGTCCTGTCTGATAGTTTTTGAGAAAAAAATCAAAGAATGACTGCGTTTCTCTATCTGCATACTAGACGACGACCTTAAGAAATTAGAATTCCTTATTCCTCGTTCCACGTTTTATAGACCTTCCTCGGCTAAACGAGGAGTTTCATTGGCTTCCGCATCTCAAGGGAGGTATCGAGCTTCCAATTGTAAAAGTTGCCAATTATATCTCCTAGAGGCACTAGTGTGCGCAACTTTTTTGCTCGCATTCTAACCTAAATTTGACGTCAAACGACGCGCTGTTCTAATTCGAACTTATCCCGTCCATGAAATTCATCACAGCCCAGGTAGCAGTTTCAAAATAGTTGTCTATTAGTTGTCCAAATGGGTACCAAATGTCCGCTTGGAAGTTACGTATGAGTTATCATGTGTCCAACAGTTATCTTTTTGGATGGTTGTTGACTTTAAGATAACTTCCGGGCGGACATTTGGCACCCTTTTAGCCGATTTTTGGACAACTTTTTGGAAATTGCTATCTGGGAGCTTAAATCATAAAATTGATATGAAATTAAAAATAAAATTAATACAAAAAACACTAACAAGAGTTAAAAAATAAACGCTTCATTCTATGAACGGTCCAAAATCGAGAAGAGTATTTCAAAGAATAATAGGAATATGGACCAGTGGAATTCGTTCCCCTCTGTCTAGTTAAATTTTCCAAAATTGTGTATCGAATATTATTACGTTATCTAAGGGGGGTCTCTAAATGACCTGACATTTTAAATTGTGCGCCATTTTTTGTAGCGAACATAGAGTAATAATTTTTGACAAGTGGCATCAGGAAGTATTGAGGTTTAGTCATGGAGAATTACACGATTGAGCAACGCATAGAAGTTGTGAAAATTCACTACAAAAATGGTAAAGATTTTGCAGAGATGTTTCGAAAAGACGAAATGCAGTTAATGCAGACAAAGTTTCATGCTCGCGCCGCGGCGATGTGAATTGGTCACCAAGATCGTGCGATTTGACGCCATTGAATTCCTTTCTTTGGAATTTTCTGATAGGAAAAGTGTAGTCCGCCATTATGCCAAGATGTTATTGAAAATTTCGTCAATAGGGTGAACGTTTACAAACATGGAGTTGGCGGCCATTTATCCTATATTGTCTTGCACACATAACCTCCATGTTGGTACCTTATTTGAAATCAAAATATTCGTACTTTTCAAATAAATGATACGTATTATTAATCAATTAAAATGCCAGGTCATTTTGACACACCCATTATAAAAGCATCTTCAATAGACGGATCTATCAGAGAGTATCATTAATTACCGTGGCTTTATATTGTCCCAGCATTTTTTCAATTGTTCCGTAGATCGGGGTGCACGACCTTCGATCCCGTATTCTTTGGTTACGCGTTCGCACGCGTTCATTTTATCCTCCAAATCGACCACACTCTTTTTTTATTTTCCATAGCTTATACTTAGGGACCTAATTGAGCCAAGCGGAATCTTCGTCTTTATCGTTGAAGTGAGTACTTCTTTCTCGATTCATTATTGCAGATATCACGTTTGGTTGCGTCGCGTCACCAAACAGTTTTCAAATGTGTCACATAAAATAAGTAGCGGATACCACAAAATGGTTCCCCTACCAGCAGGTCACACAAATCCCTATATCGCAGCTTCCTTCTAGAACGAAGCCTGGAGGTTTCTTTATGAAACAAAGCGGCCTTAAAAATTTAAGGAAGCCTTCACGGAGGCCTCCTCAATTCTTAAGTTAAGGCTGGACTATGAATACGGGTCTTATTCAGTGTAATAATATTTTAGTCTTGACCGACTTTTTTATTCGTAACAATTTTTTTATTGGTTATTGACAATAATGGTGTCATTTTTCGACGAAAAATTGAAAAAAATACTTTTTTTTATGATTGAAACACGATAACAACGAAAGCTCGGTCAAGACTCAGCCAATATTATCTATTTTAAGAAAAAAAATCGTTTTTTCATTTCCGATCAACCGGATGGCCAAAATCAAGTACACCGTTGAGCCCCTCACGTCCTCCATGAAATTGTTTACAACTTCCGTAATTATTAATATTCGAAAATGAAATTTGGTACACGACTTTGTTAATATACATACAAATAAACGTCCAAACGATTTTTCAATCATTTTATTCCTGCAAAAGTATTTTTTCAAATAACCCTGATTTTTGTGTCGTCACAGTAGCCTAACCCCTTAATGCCTTCTCTTTGAAGTGTCACTGACGAATATTTTTATATCATTGTGCTCGTAATTATTAATTTCATTGATTTCATTGTTGTTTCCGTTATTTTAATTATTGTTGTTATTGTAATTATTATTATATTGCAATGTTAATTTGTTTATTGTTATTCTAATTATAATTTTTCTTTATTTTTGTCGTTCCTATTATTATTATTATTATTGTTGTTGTTGTCATTTTTATATAATTTTTAACCGAATGCATTCATTACATGGCAGTTTTCCGGTAAGAATACCTCGCTTCCGGTGAGAATATAATAAAATTTCTTGCATTCGTAAACCATCTGAACGTAGTCTCGAATCATGAAAAATCCTCGATTTTTTAAAAGTAGAAGTAACAACGAACGACGAAGTAACATACGAACGACGCAGATCCAACACTGCCGAACAAATTTTTGGACAATACAAGAGGAATCTGTCATTTTGTGTGATAAAAAATATGGATAAGAAGAAAGAAAAAAGAATATCGGTAACTTGACTTCGATCCTGGTAACAAATAACGGTAATGTTCGCAGCTCGGGCGTCACCGGCAAACTAGGTGGACCGCGGCCAGCGCCGCGGTGGCCGTAGCGGCGAGAATTCGAACTCGCGAGCTTACGGATATAGCCGTTAATTTTTTTATACACGCGTGTCATGTGTATATATATATTCATAAATAAACAAAAAAAAATATAATTCGCGCTTCATCGAACATCGCGCATCAGTGTGCACACCCACACGCGGCCGCACTAGTGTGTAAAATCGCAGCAAGCCTTCTACAGTGTGTGCGTGTGTGTCGAGTATAGCGAGAGAACGTGCGCGCATTTCCGACACAGCCACGTACAATGGTGAGTAGCCGAAAAACGAAGACAAAAAAGCAAAAGAATTTGACAGTTTTGCATCGCCGGATCCCCTCCGCGTCCTCCTCCCGTCCTTCCCTCTCTCTCTTGCTCCGTTGCTCACTCGTGGTTCGATTCCTCGATAGTTCCGAAACTCCCGTCGTGAATCGAGCGCGCAAAAGAGAGCAAGAGCAAAAAAAAACACTAACAAAGAATATAAAAAAGTAGGTTCGTACAATCGAGAAAAACGTAAAATGGTTTTTTCGCAGGCATCGTACTCGGAGGATCAGCTGGCGGGTGAGTAGCGCGATCGAATAAGTGAAGAAACATAAATTGCCGCACGATATGAGGGACGAGGATTTTTTCGTCGATGCCCCCCCGAGACCGCAATGGGGGGTTACTTTTTTTTTACGTTACCTTTTTCTCTCTTTTCTCTCTTTCTCTCTCGTCCCGCGATCTTTAATTCAGGTCAAGAATATCCTTGCCTTTTTCGACACACCCCATCGATCTATATACGTATAGGTATTCGCACACACACATGCACTTTCGTATACGTACACAGAGTACTCTTTATCTCCGCTTCTTCTTGCATTCACGTGGAATTATCGGGAGATCGCCTTTTATGGTGTCACATTTGAAAGTCGTTCTCCGATACGCGAGAGACTTGCAGAGTCCTTTCAGTACGCGAGTTACGTCCTCGGCGAGCGCAGCTCAAATTCTTCACACCCAAACGATAACCGAACGTTCGACGTGTGGCTCGGTGCAAGACGCCGTAAGAGTCTTCGGTGTGATTTTGTCGCAGCGCCGGCTTTCGGCGAGTTACTCGCTCGGCGTCGCAGCTCCGAAGGGCCAAGATGAGGGTTCTCGGGTATCAGGAGTTGACCAACAGAATGATGTCGTCCATAGACGGTAAATTCTAATAAAGTGGGCCTGCAGATTAGTTTTTTTTTAAGTTCCGGCCTTTCCGGAGGTTTTAGGAACTTTGTGGTGGGTTTGCAAACTTTTTTTTGGGATTGTGGCAATGTTTTTGGCAAATTGTGGGACTTGTTTAGCTTCGGCGTCTTGTTTTTTATTGTGGGGCCTTTTGAGGTAATTTCGGGACCCTGTTGACCGGTTCCGGCCCTGTTTTTGGATCATAGGGTCCTTTGGTGTCATTTGGGCCCTTTTTGGCATTTCTGGGTCCGTTTTTGGAACATGGGGATCTTTGAGGTCATTTCAGGACCTTTTTGGCAGTTTCGGGCCTTTTTAAAAATCACGGGACCCTTTGCAGTAGTTTTTGTAGTTTTGGGCCTGTTTTTGAATCCAGGGGCCTTTAGGGAATTCCAGGGCCTTCTTTTGTGCCCTGGGCCTGTTTTAGGATTGAGGGGCCTCGAGGGAATACCAGGACCTTTTTTTTGAGCTCCAGGCGTGTTTTAGGATTGAGGGCTCTTTTAAGGGAATTATGCACTTTTTTTACGTTTTGGGCCTTTTTTTTGGACCGAGGGGCCTTCTTCGAGAACTGGGGACCTCTTTTGATGATTCTGGGCCTGCTTTGGGGAATTTAGTGTACTCATTTTTAGTATGTTATTCGCTTATTATATAATACTCGATAGTAGATTGACACAGTCATTTGTTTATTGTTCACATTCGGTAGGCGATTCTATATCTATTTTACAGTTTAGATTATAGAGCGATTTACACGACCTGGCAGTCGATTGGTTAATTTACATCAGAGATACATTCAAAAGAATTTTCCTCACTAATCAATTGATTAATCGACCGAATATTTCTGATCATTATTATTTAAATAAAATTCGGAAAACAAAATACATCGACCACGAATTTGAAAAAACCAATCAATACGTAAAAATACAAGTTTTATCCAATTTATTATTATATTCGCATTTATTCACCTATTTCTATTGATCTACTAATATTTTTTTATCATAGTATTTTGCGTGAAAAATTATATCAATATTTAGCGTTTTTTTTTTCTCGAATGGGCGAAAAAAGGTAAATTTTCGAGTTGACGAAAAATCGCCATTTTTTGGATCGCGGGACGTCTCGCGATCGTTAGGAATTTGCCTCAGTAAGCGGAAACCCGGTATGACTAGGTGTCCGCCTCGTCACCGCTGGGTTTGTCGTGTGAGTCATCGAGAGAAAACGAGCGTCGACGTAACCGCGAAACTGAAACAAATTTCGGTCCAAAGGCTAACGAAAAATCCTCGTCGCGCCAATCATGCAGAAGAAACATTCATTTTCATTTACGATCTTCGTAAATTTACGGCTGCACTTCCGGTGCACGAGAGTTGAACCGGAAGTCACGCCGATCGCTTCATATTTATTCTCGAAGTCTCGCCCTCTCATAATGACTGGACAGAATTTCAGGAGGCTTTCCAGCTGTTCGACAGCCGCGGCGACGGCAAAATTCAGATCGGCCAGATCGGCGACGCCCTGCGCGCCTTGGGACAAAATCCGACCGAGTCCGATGTCAAGAAATTCACCCACCAGCACAAACCGGACGAGAGAATAAGCTTCGAGGTTTTTCTACCGATTTATCAAGCGATCAGTAAAGCCCGCACTTCCGACACCGCCGACGACTTTATCGAGGGCCTGCGTCATTTCGACAAAGACGGAAATGGCTTCATTTCCTCCGCCGAGCTCAGACACCTCCTAACCACTCTCGGTAATTCTTTTTCTTCTCTTCGTTTTTTTTCGCAACGCGTTTTCTTGCACGTCGACGAAAAAACGTTACAGTTCAGAATTATTTTGCAAAAAAAATCACCAAATTAAAAACCGAAAAAAATCCGCGAATCAAAAATTCCAATAAAAAGAGATAAAAATGATATTGAAAAAAAAACAAACTGTTACGAAAATCGAATGAAAATAATTCTGTGGTATGAATTAAAAAAATAACGGTTTTAAAATACCATTTAACAAATCGTCAACAAAAACAGGTAAAGATTGTATTGAATTAAACAAACCTTAATTATGAACGAATAAAAATAATCCGTCAATTGAACTTGAAAAAAAAAATAGCACTTCAAATCTATTTTCCACCAAAAATTCCTTATAAAACGAAGAAAAAAGCCTTAAAATCAAATTTGCATTTAAAAAAAGCGAATAAAAATTATATTCAAGTTTAAAAATCCTCATCGGAATCAAATAATAATTATCTCACGTGTGTTTTTGAAAAATAACACCTTTCAAACTATTTTCCAACAAAAATTTCTCTAAAAAATTCTCAAATTTAAATTTGCAATTGAAAAAATTTACTTAATTATTTTAGTTAAATGTAAAAGTTATATTTAAGTAAAAAAACCTCATTAAAAACGTATAAAAATAACTCCATCCCGCGAATTGAAAAAAAAAAATAACAGTTAAAAGCTATTTTCTAACAAAAACGCCCATCAAAAAGTCCTCAAATCAAAATATATAACAAAAAAAAAACAAAAATGATATTTAATTAAAGAAAAGCCTGATTAAAAAATGAATAAGAATAATCCCATGCCATAAATTTTCAAAAAACAATAAAAAATTACTTTTAAACCAAAATTCGTCAAGTAAAAAACCCGAAAAAAAACAGAATTGCGATGAAAAAACGAATACAAATATATCCAAGTAAAAAAATCCTCATTTAAATTTCC
The DNA here is from genome assembly GCA_944452715.1 of Ophion slaviceki. Classification (NCBI taxonomy): domain Eukaryota; kingdom Metazoa; phylum Arthropoda; class Insecta; order Hymenoptera; family Ichneumonidae; genus Ophion; species Ophion slaviceki. The sequence goes on from OX101795.1 coordinate 15,284,111, forward strand.
TAAAAATAATGTTTTCGAATAAATATAACAAAATGACCAAAAAAAGCATTTCGTTACAAATATTCCCGAAAAACGAGTACGAACGACAACCAACGAACGGCATTCGCCATGCGCAGGTGAAAAGTTGAGCGACGAGGAGGTCGAGACATTGCTCGCGGGTCACGAGGACTCCCAAGGTAACATAAACTACGAGGACTTCGTTCGCCAAGTGATGTGCGGCTGAGCGTTGCAGGAGGGAAACGACACCTAGAAAACGCGCAATACAGCACACTCGATCATACAACAATAACAATAAGTTGAGAAGCTAAATATATAGTACGTATTACGAGACTCGTCCTACCCTCGAACGTCCTAGCCCTGCCCTCATCCCGTTATCGTAAAAATCCAGCCTCGACAAAGCGGAGTACTATAAAAAATTAAAAAAAAAAAACACCAAAAATCTGCAACCCTCTTAAATTAGCCACAAGTTTTCTTAAATTGCGTTCGCATATCGTGTGCCGCGCGTAGAAAGAGAAAGAACGAACGAAACACTAACGAAGCCAGATCGAGAGAAAAAGAAAGAGAAGAAATACAAGAAAATAATAAAAATAAACTAACAAATATTTACTATCTTTTTTACAATGATCGCGCTAGATGAGAATTTTTAGCGTCGTAATTACGTAGTTGTTATTAGTACGTTTCTATAGAGCGTCGTGTGTGCCTTGACCCACTCGAGCCGAGACAAAACAGAGAGAAACAAAGATGGATGAAAAAGAGTGAAAAAATTTAATCCTGTACCAATATGGGACTCTAGTGATAGTTGAGCCATCGATATATCAATCTTGGTCACCTTCATCACTATATATATATATAGGGTCCACGTGCATAAACAAAAAAGAAGTTCTTCCATCCACATCAAACCGCCTTCCCCTTATGTACTCATCGACGATTCAGCGATTCGAATTTACCATACAAATTTGTCCTGCTCCAGAAGGCCCCTTCCCTTCTTTCGCCCATAGCGTCGTAATTCGGACATTGTACTTTTAGTTATCTACTCGGCGAATAAACAAGGAATTTTCGACCGTAATTTTGTCTAGTATTCTGTTTTATATATATATATATATATATTGATTTATATATTTGCATTTGATATCCTTGCTTCAATATTTCCTGAGTTCCAACGTATGCGAGTTTTTCCACGAGTTAACAACTATTTATTCATATTTAGGTTATAATTACATATTTTGAAAATCATTGCCCCTAGGGTCTCTATCCATTCATGGGATAGGAGTGAGTTTTGTAAATGTTTATATCAGTTTTCATTTTTGCCTTCTGACTACATTATTTTTGTAGTAAAAAATTCCAACGTATGCCCTTGCGGGTTTTTATGCATAACCCTTCGCAATTGAACCTTTCGCCTATCACTCGCTACCCGAAAAAAGCGAAATTTTCGTGATTTTTTCGTGGGACAGCTTGTGCAGGTTTTCAGATTCTTTTTACGTTAGAGAGTATGGTTTTAAGGGGTTGGGCTACTGGGACGACACGGAAATTAGGCTTCTTAAAAAAAGATTTTGAAGGAATAAGATGGTTGAAAAATCGCTTGGACATTTATTTGTGTGTACATTAAGGCGTTACCCCCACTTGTAGCGCAAAAAAGGCCTTTTTCATGATTTTTTTTAAAGAAAACTACAAAGATTTTTTAATCGATCAATATACCATCTTAAAAAACACATCTTGAAGAACTTTCAGTATTCTTTTTTATTGAAAAATATTACATTGTTTAGTGGCAAATGGCCGTCAATGAAATAATGTTTTTATATACACGGTTTGCGGTGACCAACATTGCGGCGAAGTGGATCATCTGAAAAAAAAAATGCGGATGGATTCAGTCAAATATAAGTATAAACTAGACTTTAATCGAAGGATTTTAAAAAATATTCATTTTTCACAAAGTGGCGGACAGTCAAAGTTAATGGTTCGATGTTAACGAAAAAAAACGGCCGTTTTTTGGCTATAGAACGGGCATTTTTTTTTCGAAAAAAAAATCGAACGATTAAAGACTACATTTTTATGTATTAAATAAGCCTGCAAAATTTCAAGAAGATCGGTTCATTAGTGTTCGAGTAATCTTGGTCACCGACTTCAGAAATGCCATTTTGAGAAAAACGCGTTTAAAGTTTCAATTTCAGTTTACACGAAGAAAATATTTTTTTTTGTAAACTTACATAGAGTCATCTATTCCGGGCCCATACAGAAGTATGGGCCCGGATACTTAGACTTCAAAAAAATGCAATAAAAAAATCGATTTTTTCAAAATCGCAAGTGGGGGCAAAATCGCAACCCTTAACAAAGTTGCGTGCGAAATTTGATTGAAAAATATTAGTATTTACAGAAGTTACAAACAATTTCGCGAAGGACCTGTGGACGTGAGGGGCTCAACGGTGTACTTGATTTTGGCCACCCGGTTGATCTGAAACAAAAAAAAAACTTTTTTCTTAAAATATATAATATTGGCTAAGAGTTGACCGAAAGTTTTGTTGTAATAATTTTTTTTTAATTGAATTTTTTTCTATTTTTCAACGCAAAATGGCATTAATACTAATAACTAATGGGAGAAAAACGTCGTTCAAGACGTTTTTTACCTACTATTACACTTAATGAGTGTACCAAATTTCGAGTAAATTCGTTTATTAGATGTCGAGAAATCGTGTACACCGTGTTGAAAAAAAATAGTTTTCAGAAAAACGCGTTTTGTTGGACTAGCAGTTTTATGGTTGTAATAATGAGTTTACCTTCGATCTGCGATTCAAGCGACGAACGTGCGTTCGTTATTTTCACAGTAGCCTAACCCCTTAAGTATCTTCCACAATTTTCGTATTGAAAAATATTGATCAATGTGGTAGATATAAGGGCTTGTGCAAACCGCCGTTTGAAGAACGTCTTCCGCGGTGACCACTGCTGCTCGGTAACAAATCGTCCGAAATATAAAAAAAATCAAAAGCAATTCGTTTTTGCATGATATTATCTACTGCTTGGACGAAGGATTTAACAAATCGTTGATTTTCGAAAAAATAGCCGCAGTCAAGGTGGAAGTATCGATTTTCGGTGAAAAAACGCTATATTTTCGTTGATTAATAACAAGTAATCATCGAAACAAAAATTACTTCGTTCGAGCACTGTTTTTCAATATGTATTGGGTCCCTGTATAATTCCGTAGCGAAAATCGAATAAATTTCAAACGCAAGGTATTTACCAAGGAAAGCGGTTGTAAGAGGAGAATATACACCTAGGAGCCGGAAAAAAGGTTATTTTTGTGAATTTTTTCAAGGACAACTATTTGAAATTTCGGATTGGGGTTTTAATTATCTAAAAGTATATACATTTAAAAATATGTTTAATTTTCTTTATTTAAAAATATCAAATATATACAAGGATATTGTATGATCCTTGGAGCGTCGTAAAAAAATCTGCGTATGCGGTACCCACTGGCGTTTTTTCAAAAATCATATGAAAAAAAACCAAAAAGATCATTAAATTAGATACTATAATCTAGTACTTGTCGTAGCCGATTTTGAAAATATCGATTTATGACAAAATGGCGGACGTTTGAACATAAATAGTGATTTTTGGGCCAAAAATTAGTTATTATTTTGCCTATAGAACACAAACTAAGTAACGGGAAAAAATCCTATGACAAGTACTAGATAATGGTGTATAGAATAACCACAAAAAACCTCAAGGCAATCGGTTCATTGGTTTTCGAAAAATGTTGGGTACCGATTTGAAAAACGTGGTTTTGAGAAAAACGCGTTTGAAAATTTGGGAATGAATAAATCATGAAATTTGTCAACTTACATGGAATCATCGATACCAGGCCCATAGTGTAGGTCTTCTACGGTCGACGAAATGTTCATAGCTTCTAAATCCTCGACCTCGACCATCTAGGTGTATATCTGCCCTTAATCAACTATATATAGCGTGTCTCAAACTGACCTGACATTTTAATTTATTAATAAAACGTATTATTCATTTCTAAAGTACAAATATTATTTTTTTAATATAAGGTACAAACATGGAGGTTATGTGTGGAACACAATATCCGATAAATGGCCGTCTCGTCCCTGTTTGCAAACGTTCACTCTTTTGACGAAATTTTCAATAACATTTTGGCATAATTGCGGACTAATTTCATTAATGGTGCGGCCAATTCCTTCCTTGTTCCGGAATGGTCTGTGGATCATTGCCATACACTTTTCCTTTCAGAAAAGCCAAAAAAGAGAAGTCCAATGCCGTCAAATCGCACGATCTTGGTGGCCAATTCACATCGCCGCGACGCGAGATCACACGACCATGAAACTTTGTCTGCAATAACTATGCAGTAACAATGCAGCAAATGACAATTTCTGTACGTTGCTCGATCGTGTAATTCTCAATGACTAAACCTCAATACTTATTGATGCCAGTTGTTAAAGATTAGTGCTCTATGTTCACCACAAAAAAATGGTGCGCAATTTAAAATGTCAGGTGATTTGGAGACATCCTGATGTTCCATTCTGGGCAATGACTCTGCCATCTCTCCAGAAGCTTCATTATGCCACTTCCATAGAAGTCCTGAGATTTTTGGGCAAAGAAGTCATACAAGCAGTTCTTGCGGACGTCGAGGGAATTAAAGGTTTCATTATTTAAATTGTTCAGTAGCAACCGAAACAAGTGATAGTCTGAAGGTGCAAGATCCGGACTATACGGTCGATGCACCAAAACATTCCACCCAAGTTGCAATAACTTTTTCCAGGTCACCAGAGAAACGTATGGTGGAGCGTTGTCCTGGTGGAACGCAACGTCCTCTCTGTTCGCCGATGCGGGCAGCTTCTGATCGGTTGCTCGCTTCGATTTGGCCAGTTATGAGCAGTTGTTGTCGAATTAATCGTTTCGTTCGGTGGCAGCAGCTCATAATAGGCGATTCCTTTCCAATTCCACCAGATACAGAGCATGACCTTCGGGTGCAATCCAGTCCCCGTGCAGAAATGTGACCGGGTATTTCCTACTTTGTGTCGAGCCCTGACCAGAATTGCCTTGTCTGATTTACCTGACCGGGCCCTCCCATGGAACAAAACGGGAAAATCGCTAAATTGTTTTTGACGGCTTACCCTCCATGTTTGGAAATGACAATCTCCTGGCCGGGATACATTGCGAGCAACTAAATCTTCACGCAATGTCTACCCGGCCACAACTTTGGCATATCCTGAAAAGTAGAGCCTGTCTTTAAGAACTGTGTAAAGCTACTTTGCTTTTCACCTCATCAAAGATATTTATAATTGATTAGGATGAAACTAATACATGTGTTGTAATTCTATTCACCATTATGAGCATTCATTTCATCAATAATAATCGACGAGGATAAGAATGCTTATCATAAATACCGGGTTTACAATAACGAATGCTTCGAGCGTAACGAGTAGCAAAATTATTTAATTAGGCAAAAAAGTAAAGCAGGTGATTCGTGGTTTCTTAACGCCTTGTCGCCATGTTGGGAAATATCAATGTTCTGGCCGGAAAGACGTGAATGTATTTCGCCAACATTCCACCAGGCTACAAGCGAACCGCTTCGCGTAAGCAAGGTGCCATCGTACGAAGATAAAAGTTCGTCCTGTGCGTTGTACCAGAAGTGCGCTGCTTGCAGCGTGCACTTACGCTTATGATTGTGCGATATTTGTGAAATAACCCTTTGCATTCGAGGCCTTTTTCGCTCGGATAGTGAATGATGAGCGAGAGTCACCTCTCGAGTGTAAAGGGATAATAAGTATCAGTATACTACCTAATACTATCTATTTTACTCGGGTAGATGGCCAAAAGCCTTTGCAGTACTTGATCGTTGTCCTGTCCAATTCCTAATCAGTTCCCGGAGAAGGGAAAGGCGGATCGGGGCCTGGCCTAAGACCCATTACATGTCGAACCTGATCCACGTTGGGCCTGACCATGGCCTGATGTTATTTAGGGAAGGTAGATCAGGGGCAGGACTTTTTCCTGACTGAAATTTTTACACGGGTCTTGGATCATGAGCTTTTTCGACTAAAATTGGTGTAGACAATCGACTTTGTATCGCCAGTAATCATTTACTTTAAAAATGGTTTGTTTTTATAGCGTTTGGGCAGCGCATCGCGAGCTGAATTTCGGCTGGTTAAATTCTTTTCGCTTAGTTCGTGCGGCACCCAAACGTTAAGCTTGTTTATCATCCCAAACTTCCGTAAATGTATCGAAACACAGGGTGTCTACCGACCTGAAAGGTCATGAAAAATCTTAAATGTCATGAAATTACACTCGACCCTGAAAAAGTAATGAAATGTCATGAAAAATTACCAGTCTACCTGAATTACTATACCCTACTAAATTATCGTTGAGTCTTTATTCAATGTGAACTAACTTTGTGGTCGATAGAGCCGCGAATATCGAATCGATAGAAAATAAAATAGAAGAAAGTAAAAGAAAATGATGCGTTATCTCAACATATTAGTTTTTCTTTGTTATTCGTGTAAAGCGACTAGATGATATTACTCAAAGTTCTTAAATGTATGTAATATTTTTCTAGATGTTCCCAAAATATATTTCTTTACAGCAATCTTGAAATTATGATGGTCTCACATTTTTTACTGCATATGGAATTGTACAGTTTGGTGACTTTTCGTTTATTCCGTATACTTTTTATTTGCATACAACACACATCTGTTTGAAATAGCAAAATAAAAATATAAAAATTTAGAAAATCGGTCGCACTGTAGAATCATTAAGTATACTTCTATACCAGAAAGTCATACTAAGAGTCATGAAAAAATCCCCATTCCTTTCCTTAAAAATCCTTAAATGTCATGCAATTTCAGTTCTGGTCAAAATTAGACACCCTGAAACAGTTGATTGGTCAATGTTGCGGTCATGTTCGATCTATGTAGTCGTTAAGGGCTTACATAGGCGAAAAATTTCAAAAATTTTCATTCTTATTTTATTTTTGATTTCATTAGCCTGAACGGTTAGGAATATTTTAAGCTTTACAGAATTGAAAAACAAGGTAAGGAAACTTAAATAAGGTGAGATTGCATTTATAATAGATACCATGCGGCGCGTCCGACCGCCAACTTCAAAGCCGTTTTTCCACGATTCACTTTTTTGAACCTTGTGAAAGTTCTAACTCTTGAACGAAGGTTCAGATCGCTCTGAACTTTTACATCATATTCTTAGTATCATCACCTATTGTGTGAACCACAGAAACAACATTTCAATGACACAAAAAATATAAAAAATAAAATACCGACAGAAAATTGAGTAAACAAATTTCTGTTTGTAAGCAATTATCTGACGATTTTTTAGGTAAATTTTTGGAAAGTGAAAAATTTCGTCAGATAATTGTTAATAACAAATGAACTATGCAATATCTTCAAAAATCCTACGTACTTCCATAGAGAATGTATTTTTTAAGATATATTCAACATTTCAAGTGAATCGATTGAAAATTGTCTGAGTTATGTTTCCGGCCAAATTAAAAAATGCAGTTTTGAGATAAACGCTGCACAGCCATCATTTTGAAAATAATCGTTTCAAAAAAATTATTGTATACAGTCACTGATATGTATGATAAGCACCCTCTTTTGTAAGCACGATTTATTTTGTATTTTTTCTGAAAAAAATCCCCCAAAAGCTTATTTTGTTGGCCTCTAGAGTGGCCTAACCCCTTAAAGGTGACAATGCATGATACAACTAAAAAAAAAAATATCCACACAATTTTCAACTTTTCATGTAAAATTAGCGATATCTAACCATCCATATCAAATCTCATGAACGCATACAAATTAGTAGCCGACTGTATTTCCACGTGAAAAGTTTATATGCAGCAATTAGTCGTAAGTTCAATCCCAATTACAATCTTTGTTATTTTTTACAAGCATTCGATGTTCTTAACGTACAAACTCGTAAACTACTAGTAACAACTAGTAAAAATCAATTAAAGACTAAGAAGTAGAAAAACAAGCTTTTATTTAATGTACTAAAAACTAGAAAATCATTTTTTTTACCAAGTCACCTATATGTGGCTATAAACAAAAGCTTGGGGCGCTCAAAATTAAGACACATAATCTTTAATTTACATAAATTCGTTAACATATCAACTGTATTTAATATACTGTAAAACAACCTTAGATTTCGTAAATGAAAATCCTGAAACTGAGTATAAACGTGTGATAATAATTTCTCTAATTACTATTGTGCCAAATTAAATATGGTTAATGAAACTGCATTGTTCAAAATTATTAAGCCTTAAAAAGTCGAGTGTCCCAAGCTTTTATTTAGTCATCCAGGTAACTTGGTGAAAAAATATTTTCTACTTTTTTCTACACTAAATAAAAGCGTGTTTTAAGAAAATGATTTTTTTTACATATAAATTATTTTAAAAATAGTTTTGCAAAAAACGCGTTTGATATTTTCGAAAATTTCAACTAGACAAGCCTTCAACGGCGATAATCAATCTCGGATGAATAAGGCGAAGGACGAGACACGCGCAGGAGTAAATAATAACACTATACATTTTGCTCGCGTTTTCTTATCACAAAAATAACGAAACAAAAACCCTAATTACGAATCATCATCAGTTGTGGTCGTTTCTTTCGTAGATGAGTAATCTTCTGTCCCATTGGTTAGGCTCGGTGACGGTGAGACGTCGAAAGGCGCAACGTTCGAGGATGATGCGATCGATGTGGCTCGCTACGTCACCGGTCAATTTCAATGAATTTATGAGGGGAAAATCATCGTGACCGGCGCGCCTCAAGCGTCTCGAGGCGTTTCTGTAGCACTTCCAAGATTGCGGCTCGATAACGATAAGATCGGTGAGCGCGGCGATCGCCTCGAGATAATTCACGAGGCCTTGGTCACCGTGATTCACGTGGATCCACATTGTCACGGAGAAACAAAAGATCACGTCGAAGCGTTGACGGGAAAATTGGGCGAGGTAGTCAAGGAGCTTTGAGCGTTCCGCCACGTTCATGAAGTCGAGACACTCGAAGTTCACGTGCTCCGGCGATTCGTTGCTCTCGCGCGCTCTCTCGATCAAACGGGGGTCGATGTCTATGCCGAGGACGCGAACGATCGTGTCCTCGTTGTCGATCTCGTCGCGGAGAAAACGTTGCAGCAATTTAGTCAGATCCTGCAGAATGACGCCCGGTTAGATAACGATTGTACAGATGATAGAAGAGATCAATAACGAGAGAGAATAATGATTATTATTTATTATCGCGTATGGGAGAAAAAAACTCGTCCAGGTGCGCGTCAGACCCAGCCCCCTGACACTGACCTACTATTCCTATACGATAAACGGAAACGCGTTTTGTGCCGGCTTTTTAGTTCTTGAAATCGCCACTGCCTAGCGTTGGCTGTTGTGTGACAGCCCTCGGCTTTAAATACTCCGATCAGCTGAACGATTCGATACTTTCGTGGCTTTCGCCTGTTATCGTTATCGCGACGTAATTTATTGTGTTCAAATGGAAAATCATTAGAACGGAAAATCATTCCAAATATATCAATAGACTTTTATTTTTATTCATCTAAGATATTCGAAACACCGGCGCAACATACATATATATGCATGCCTGTCACACGACTACTAGCGCCACAGTGCGGCAAGGACATTTTGCGAACAGCATTTATCTACCAGTGTCAGGGGGCTGCTCGGGCCTCGCTCTATACGCCTCTTGGATATCGTGGCGACGCGACGGCAACGCCGTCTGCCAGCTAACGGCGGCAACTCGTGATTGTTCTTCTCAGAACAGTACACACATGATTCGCATACAAATCACTGCACGTTTTGAATTATTTATTTATTTGGTGCAATACCACATTGTTAAAGTGCAGTTATGAGCCACACCACTCTTATCAAGTGTGGCTTCCAGAATATTTATGGAGATTTTTTGGCGGAACATCTGTGTCTAAAGGTAAGTAAATACACGAAACATGAGATATTCTGTCAAATTCACTGTGATTTCTACTACGTCTTTATTTTTAGGATTATCGTATAATGATCAATTGACTAAAAATGGATAGGGCATAAACTATATCAGTCACCGCGTTCAGGAGGTCGTCGAAATCGACGATACAGCTAATGGAGATCGAATTATCCGCGGGAAAGTAATACCACAGACTAGAGTGAATAATCCACCGTACAACGTGAAAGTAGATGTATGTATTAATAAAGTTCGGAGCGTAGAGGTACGTCTTAATAAGGTTCGGAATGTAAAATGTGATCAATTAGTGGTTGAATAATAATGGAAAAAAAACATATTTTTTCAGCAACTTTTCAACCGTACATGTAAAACAGAAATGGAAAATGAAGATGTATCTCCTTATCAAAGAAATATCAATAATGAAGCGATAAGTGTATTGGCCATTGAAATTAGATTTAGTAAACCGCATTTTTTGTTTCAGTATATAACAGCATTAACAAATGACGGACGTTCGTTCATTATTAAGGATAAGTATGGAATGTTAAATGAATAATATATTATTGGTGAATACTATTTAATGGTTGAAAATGAGCATGAAATGTTTAATTAATAATATTTTATCATAGATGAAAAAAATGAAATAAAAAATAAGTGGCGCGTGGTTCTCTAAAAATGTTATCTGATGTACTAGAAGAATAAAACATTACAGAAAATCCAACGTTTGTATATTTTCAATACGTTCCTTGTATTAAATCATCAAAATATTTACTTACATTCTCCTAACAGCTTTTATCCACTCATTTTTTTCTCTTGTTGATTTTCCAATTTCGTCTCGGAAACGAATAAAAAGTCAATTCCCGATTTCGAGATTGGGAATTTTTGCACCCCACAACACAACAATACCTCGTACCACCCATTTATTATTTATTTCACACAGCGCTTTTCAATGAAATTAATACGGACAGTGTAAAGCTGACCGCAGTCGAACTGCACGAATTGCCTGAATCTGCCACCAAGCGGCGCCGTTAGAGATATCCAAGAGGCGTATTAGGGTTCAACTCGATATGTAATTAGGTAATGCTTTTTTCTGTCTTAGTTCTTAGGTAGTACTAAACTGAAACCATATGGGGTGATGATAGCTAAAGTAAGCTTTGTATACTCTTGCTGTAAGCTATTGGTAGTATAAATAAGTCTTCGCCGTTTGACAAAAGATGGCCCCACTAGGAGGTTATGGTTGAAATTGTCAGATGTAAAACGTCATATCGTAAAGTTAGACATCTGGCAAGACCATAACCTCGAAATATTAGCGATGTTGTATCAGCATCACAATTTTTTTCGTGCGAAAATGTCGCGTTTTGAGCTGAATAGGCGTCATTTGTGGGAACTTTATAACTCTTCTTTACTTCTTCAACTCGAAGAAATCTGCAGCTGAGGCGCATCGATTGCTTATAAAAGCATGTGGTGAGGCTGCTTTAAGTGACAGAAGTTGTCGTGAGTGGTTTCAAAAGTTTAAGAACGGCGAGTTTTACGTCGACGACAAAGAACGTAGCGGAAGGCCGAAACGAAGACGCGGAATGGGAAGCAGTATTGGAGGGAAATTCGTGCCAAATACAAGAGTTGCCGCAAATGACGCTGATTCGGCTCAAAACTCGACATTTTTGCACGAAAAAGTCATGTAATGCTAATACAAAATCGGTAATATTTCAAGGTTATGGCCTTGCCAGATGTTCCACCTTAGGATATGACGTTTTAAATCTGACAATTTCAACTATAACCTCCTGCGGGGACATCTTTTGTCAAACGGCGGAGACTTATTTGTTCTCTAAATAATAATGAAAATATATAAAATTATTGTTATTTAAATATTTACAATACCAAATGACCTATTTTTGGAGTCGGTACCAACCAATAGGGAATCTTACGCAAATCTCAGCGCAGATGGCGCCACGTAAACAAAAGAAGCTGTCAACGCATGCGGTACATTTTCGCGGTGTCTGCCTTGTACTAAAATTATATGAATGGACATAATGGACAATAATTGCGGATATTTGACTACACCAGAATTGAACAATTGGGTTATATTCCTTTCCTTCACTGTTCATCCATTAAAGTTTCTTTTTTGCTCCAAACAAACAGGGAAGATATAACCCCTTTTTCGATATTTTCCGGCACAGTTTCATCCCGATAAAGAATGAAAATGATACAGGTAAGTATTATGTAATAAAATAATACCAGGAGGTTAAAAAAAATGCAAATATTTCAAATAGAAATTTTTAGGTTATGATAATTAACTACGTTACAATATACTTTTAGAAGTAAATTGCGTCAAAAATATTATGTATCATAGCCTTGAAGGTTTTGTGGCTGTAAAGTGCTTGCGACGTATATCTATTTCCCATTGCTTGCGAAATTTTTCGTTTTTAGAAAATAAATGAACGTCTTCGTTTCTGCATTCAGTTGCACAAAACTGATGCATTCTTCACAATTTATCCACGACGAACAGATTATTCAGAGAAAATTCAACAGTAGTCGCAGAAACACGGGCAAAACCAAAGAGAATCTCACCTAACGTCATGTTTTTTTTACGTTATAATACAATGCCCCCTCTAGCGGGAGAAATTATTAGTGAGGTTCCCTATCGCCAATATTGTCACATTTTTCGCAGGAAAAGCGGAGACGAAGAAAAATAAATGAAATATACGATCTAGTCTTTTTTAAATTTGCAATCTCGTTTCTTTCGTGACGTCAATCTCTCATTCTTGCCTAGCACCGTCTCCAAAAATAAGTAATTGGATATTGGAAATATTTAAATAACAATAACTTTATATAGTTTCATTATAAATTTATTGTATTATGTATACAATAATTGTATTATGTATACAATTATTATATATACTACATTATGAATCGCCTTTTTCAGTATTTGGTGATTAAATACAATATATGGTACATAATATACAGAAATTCCAAATTCCTAACTAGTTTAGTTTTTGAGATAGATCTCGTAACAAAAATGGTCTAAAACTGACAACTTTGACCGCCCCCCATTTCTTTATTTTTGAAGATAAAAAAGAAAATACATCTTTGTACTCTACTCAATGAGCTTTAAGAAACGAGACCCCACATACCAGGGTAAGACCATTTTGGTTCTGCTCCTTTTTTATGTATGGGATCCCCATGAAAAATAAGTTGATTGAATTTCTAATTCAATGTTCGGTTTTGGGTCAATATTCTACACAAAATATCCAAACTTCTTGTCTGTAATTAATTCCGTGTACGAGATAGAGAACCGTGACATACGGACAGACAGCGGAGTCTCAGCAGTAGGGTTCCGTTCTGCCCTTTGGGTATGGGACTCTAAAAATGATATCTGGAAGTTCTGCGTGTGGATACAAGTTTCTCGCATTTAGCCGGCGTAATTTTGAACTTTCGAGGAAAAGTTGGTGATATTCGTGATCGGTGGAAAATTTCTCAGAGAATTGATCCTGCAAATGGTTTAAAAGTCGATTAAAATTTTTTTCGATTGTTTTGGCCACGTTTTCCAAATCGCCGAAATCCGGAAATTCCGAACAGCCGTAGCATCGGTCCTATTTGAGGTGCGGAGGCTTTGAAATGGTCTGACTTTAAAATACTGCCGAAAATCGAAGAATCGTCGGATATAAATAAATGAAACAGCATTTTGAAGAGAAAATGATAACGACGAGAATGAGCACAGAGTGAATTTTCAAATAAAAATAGAAAATAAATGACAGATGTTTTAGTGAAGAAACTATTTTTGGCCAGATTCGCACAAAATTTGGATTTTAAATATTTTTAGAGGCTTTCATTTAGCTTGGTTCGTTCGTCTGTCTGTCTTTCTGGTTCAAAATTTGTAATCCATTTTTCAAGCACTTGCTGGCATTCGATGTACAATAATATGGTAGCATGGAGCTGGTCTGATGATGGAGGTGAGAGGTAGGCAATCCAACTCCTTAATATCATATACTAGGACAGTCGAGCGTGTGCTAATTTGTTTTGTTATTATGAGCACAATTCATTACATATCATGACGAGAGTCTGATGATGGAGGTGGGAGGTGGACACTGGAACTCCATAATGACATATGGTAGGACAGTCGAGTTTAGTCGAGGACAGTCGATAACGAGAGTCTGATAATGGTGGTGAGAGGTGGGAACTGAAATTCCTATTGGCAAATGGTAGGACAATCGAGTTTGGGCTCATTAACTTTGTTGACTTGAGCACTATTTATAATTACACTAATGTAAAGTTTTCCGCGAAACCTTTATAATTTACGGCAATGTTTTTTTATTACGCCGATGTCTGAATGGCATGGGGGTCTGGCATAGAAAATAAATAAACAAATTGTAATACTAAAAAGTATGAAATAACATAAACGTAAAAAATCTTTTTAAAAACAAACATTTACATAGAAACTATTGAACTAAAAAGTAATGCTTAGTGTATGAAGTTAAGGGGTGTTCTTGCTTTAGACGCTAAAAAAGGCTATTTTTCTGCATTTTTTGATAGGTTTATATTATAGATATATTATAGATTGATATAAAAGTTGTTACACTTAATAAATACACTTTCGAAATAAATTTAAAAAAATTGTTTACGTATTTATGTAACCCAAACAAACTTTAAACGCGTTTTTCTCGAAACAACATTTTTCGACGGCTCGTTGATATAATCTTTGAAATTACTGAACCGATCCTTATGAAATTTTAACCACATATTCTTTACAACTATAGCTAAGCGCATATCAAGGATTTTTTAAAACTTTTATATTTACTAATTTTTTTTTTGCCAAAACGGTGACAAAAACACGTTTTTTTGTATTTTCGAAAAATGTCGGCCATTTTGTTATTTTTGCATACATACAAAATCGTATGATATGCGCTATAGCCATCAATATACTGAATTTCGAACCGTTTGATTTTTTTGTTTCGGATGATCCATCTCCGAGATTTCATCAACAGCCTAGACCTACTATTTTTTTCGGAAATCTTTTCAATTACCGCTTTTGTCTATGCATAGGGATTTAAATAAATACATTGTTTTTTAAATTTATTTCGGGTGTGTGGTTATTAAGTGTAACAACTTTTATATCAATATCTATAATATGAACCTATCAAAAAAATCATGAATATAGCTTTTTTCAGCGTCTAAAGTGATAAGACCCTTTAAATAGTAAATCAACAGAAGAACCCCATCCTCGGTCACTGATCAAAGGCACAAACAGTACATACTTAATGAAACTTGCATAAACATAGAACTTTTAAAAGTTTAAATATTTTCGTAAAAGCTTGAGGAGTGAAACGTCATACACTTGAAATACAGCCTCAACCATTTAAGAATTTTTTTACATCCCGGGAAAAAAGTTCATATCTGAATATATCTGAATCATATCTGTAGAATCAGATATGATCAGACAAGAAAAATGGCCATATCTGTTCATGTAGTGTCATGACATTATGATAATTTTGAGAGCAGACCCGTCCATATCGCAGCAGGTCTGACCAGATCCAATCCCCATGGCAGGCAAGATCTTGTTGGACCAGATCTGATTTTATTGGGCCAGATCTGATCATGTCAGGTAGATCTGATTTTATTGGGCCAGATCTGATCATGTTAGGCAAATCTAATCTTATTGGACCAGATCTCTCTGTCCGTATAAGAATAAAATACCGTGGATCCCAGTAGACCTGGACATCTATGAACAATAGACCTGCCCATATGATAGAATCATAGTTTATCTGAACTATTAGACCAGGTATGACTCCGACTATATCAGAGCAAATCTTACCCTATTGAGGACAGATCAAATCTTGTTGGTGCAGTCATGAAGATACACTAGGCAAAAGAATTAAAGGATATTGAAAAAGTCCGCCAATTTTAGGGTCATTTTCAAATAGCTGTAACTCCTCAAAAAATGGTCGTACAGCAAAATAAAAAAAAGCAAATTGAAGGTGTGAATCTCTAGTTTTGAGATATTGAGCTCAACAATTTTTCGCATCAGCCAATTTTTAGTAGCTATCAAAAAACCAAAATAAAAAAAATTTCAACATTTTGGCTCATCTTTTACCGTCTGCACGGACTTAAATAATTTTTTTTGAACGATCGGATTAAAATGATCGTCTAGCTGGATTCTTCCCCTTCAATTTGAGCGGTGGGAGAGCTCTGTCCGATTTTTTCTCGCTGAGTTATCGATGTTCAAAGCAAAAATT
This sequence comes from Ophion slaviceki, assembly GCA_944452715.1. Lineage (NCBI taxonomy): Eukaryota > Metazoa > Arthropoda > Insecta > Hymenoptera > Ichneumonidae > Ophion > Ophion slaviceki. The sequence goes on from OX101795.1 coordinate 15,300,294, forward strand.
ACACTTTTAACTTTGATGACTGATTACTCTGAGATTAATGGTCGCACAGAAAAAAACCAGAGGGTTTTAGAAACTTTGAAGTATTCTCTATAAGATGCTTTTATCATTTTTTTATCAAGATTTTTTTTATGCGGGAAAATGGATTTCAAAAAACATGAAAAATGGCATATTTACGAATATTCTTTCAACTAAGGATTATTTTACCAATATCGAAAAGATAAAAAGAAAATTCGCGTTTTTTATGACCTCAATGTATCCTAAAAAGCCCTCAAAAGTTTAAACCTCTGCGATTTTTTTTTTGTGTTCCGAATGATCGAAATTGTGGTTTTTGCCAAAAATCGATTAAAGACTAAATCCACCTTTTATTCATCTTTTGAGAACTGATCCGAATTTCCGGTGCTAAAAAATGTTGATTGTTGAACAACGAGAACAAATTTTTGTTTAATCAAAAGAAAAAAACTTAATTAAAAAAAGTTTTTTTTTTACAAAAAAAATCAATTAAAAAAAATCGAACAAAAATTGTTAGATTTTTTTGTTACAGCGCTGAACGTTTTTCATGATACGACGAGCGATTGGAGTTGTTGGAATTCACAGTTCTTTGAATATGTGCGTGTGGAACACACAATGCCGGTGGTGAATAAAATGTTTACAAAAAAAATCTTGATCTAATGATCGTGGGACGTGTGCGTAGGGTGTCGTATCGCGTCGTAGGGATGCAAATTGTACACACGCACACATTCAAAGAACTGTGAATTCCAACAACTCAAATCGCTCGTCGTATCATGAAAAACGTTCACGGCTATAAAAAAATCTAACAATTTTTTTTCGTTTTTTTTAATTAATTTTTTTTGTCGAAATTTTTTTTTTTATTAATTTTTTTTCATTAAACAAAAATTTGTTCCCGTTTTCAACAATCAACATTTTTTAGCATCGGAAATTCGGATCAGTACCAAAAAAAATTGTGATTCTCAAAAGACGAATAAAAAGTGGTAGATTTAGCCTTTAATCGATTTTTGGGAAAAACCACAATTTCGATCATTCGGAACACAATGAAAAAAAAATCGCAGGTGTTTAAACTTTTGAGGGCTTTTTTAGGATACTTTGAGGTCATAAAAAAACCGAATGTTTTTTTTTATCTACTCGATATTGGCAAAATAATCCTTAGTTAAGAGAATATTCGTAAATATGCCATTTTCACGTGTTTTTACATCCATTTTCCCGCATAAAAAAATGATAAAAGCATCTTGTAGAGAATACTTCAAAGTTTCCAAAACCCTCTGGTTTTTTTGCGACCATTAGTCTCCGAGTAATCAGTCATCAAAGTCAAAAGTGTCATTTTTGCTTTGAACGTCGATAACTCAGCGAGAAAAAATCGTACAGAACTCTCCCGCCGCTCAAATTAAAGGGGAAGAATCCAGCTAGACGATCCTTTTAATCTGATCATTCAAAACAATTTATTAAAGTCCGTGCAGACTGTGAAACATAAGCAAAAGTTTTGAATTTTTCTTTTACTTTGGTTTTTTGATGGCTACTAAAAATTGGCTGATGCGAAAAAATTTTGAGCTCAAGATCTCAACATTAAAGATTCACACCTTCAATTTGCTTTTTTTTTTGCTGTACGACCATTTTTCGAGGAGCTACAGCTATTTGAAAATTACCCTAAAATAGGCGGACTTTTTCAATATCCTTTAATTCTTTTGCCTAGTGTATTAAAATGTTTACATATATAGAGCGGGGTTATTAACACGTCATCACTAGACGTGTTAATAATTAATAATATTATAGTAACTCACATGATCACATATAATAGCCAGGTGAAGTGCCATATCTGATCGGATATCGTCTCATATCCTCACATATCGTTTCATATATTCAGACGTTTTCATGTGTGAACAACTGAACCGCATATACGATAAGGTATGAGTGTATAAGACTTCGTATATTTTCCACGTTTGGTATCGTATCTGATGGGATAAAATTTTATATGAACGTGCCTGCTCATATATCACATCATATATGTTCAGATATGGTTTCACGCTGCCAACTCGCCTTGGTACCTGACCAGATAAAAACATATATGAGATCTACATAGCGGAGTCTGGTACCGTATTTGATCGGATATGATCTTATACGAACAGATACGTTCACATGTCACATCATGTATGTTCAGATACGAATTTACTGTACCAACTGGCCTTGGTACTTAGCCAGATATAAACAGATATGAGTTCATATATGGTCAGGCCAGATACTGTATTTGATCAGATATGATCTTCTATATGCATATGTGATATGGAATATGATCAGACCTAATCATATATGATACTGTAAAATGTCAGATATAAATATATCTGATACATATATGACAATATCTGAAACATGTATGAACATATCCACTCAAACATGAACTTTTTTCCCGGGATGTGTTAAAGTTGTATGTCTATGTAAGTTTCATTAAGTAAGTACTGCCTGCGCCTTTTATCAGTGACCAACGATGGGGTTCTTCTGTAACTTTACTATTTAACTTCATACACAAAATATTATTTTTTACTTTTTAGTTCAATAGCTAATAAATAAAAGCTTGTTTTTTTAAAATATTTTTTACGTTTATTTTATGACTATAACTCTATTACTATGTATATTTATCCCCTGCATGCGAATTCATCATTAATTTTACCCAAAAGTCACAATTTTCATTAATGATCGTCAAAAGTGTACAGAACCGAGTTATCGCATTTTTTGCGGGCTAATTTTGAACTTTGGACAAAAACTCCGTGAAATTCGTAATTAGCGGAAAATTTCCTGTCGGATAGAACCTTGAAATAGTCTAAAAGTCGATCAAAAAATTCGACTCTTGGTCACGGGTAGAATTGCCATCATTCAATTCGAGAAAACAGCGTGTCTAACGCCATCTGTTTCCAGCTGGCGCTGTAATTGCAGCCACCTAATATATATATATATATATATATCAATGTCCGAGCAAAAAGAAAGTACGCGAGAAGGAAGTCGATAACTCTTCCGTCTAAATTTAGCTAAATCTCACTTCCGGTGTCTCAATCGCCAACGCGCGCGCGGATCAAAAGTCATCCGCCCTCTTTCGCCCAACCTTTTCCGTCCGTTATATACAGACGCGTGCATATATATATATACATATATAAATATATCCACCCAAGAAAAAGAGAAAACACCCCGCGCAGCTGTATCCGTTCCCGGTGCAATCTACTATACCCCAACCGTATCCGAGAGGTCAACACAACACACGCACACACGCGCGCACCCAACACACGTGTAAACCCATGGATACTCACACCGGCGTTGCATCCAACGTCTAGCCCGATGTACTTCCGGTCGTGATGCTGCGTCGCGGTGGGTCGTTGCCACACAGCGCCACGCGGAAGTTGTCTCGTTCTCTCCTCGGCCGAATGAAATTGGTAATAATTCATGAAATTTCCATGTCTGCTCGCGCCCGGATCTGTCCTCGGCATTACAGCCACGACGGAGCCGGAATTCGACTCGGCCGTCTCGTTTTCCGACATTTTGCGCCCAGCTACTCCCGTTCCATTACCTTTGCGGACTTGCACGAATTTATTGGCACGTGGCGATCTCTGTCGATGGAAGATCGAAAGAGTGGCTTCGTTTATACGCAGCTGCGAGCGGCAACGGCGCGTGCTGACGCCTGATGGAGTACGCGAGAACTTTGGACCGAGTAAACGGCGCTATTATACACACACACATATATATATATATGTGTGTATAGAGTATTCCAGCTTAATAAGGCCTTAGGCCACAGTAACGGGTATAAAATCATGTGCGAATTTAACGTTTTTTTTCGTATGTAAAAGTGATTCACTTATAAAATTAATTACACATCTATTTAATATGAATATCAAGCTGTGAGAAAATAAATATACTTTTCTTCGATGTACAAAATGGCCGACTACTCGAAACTTCTCGAAACAACTTTTTTCCAATTGGCGTGACAAATAACTTCAACGATTTTCACCCGATTTACTTCAAATTTCAAAGTTATGTTCCTAATTGCATTTCGCAGACAAGTACGTACGGAATTTCTGATTAATCGAAAACTTCATTTTATGAGCAGTTTATGAGCAGTTAAAACGAAATTTTTCACTGAAAATTCCTTTCTTAAGATCAAATACCTACAACTTTTGAATGAAACAATATTTTTTTAATTCCGTACGTACTTCTCTAGGTATTCTAATAGAGATTGACGAGAATTTTTGTTTTTTGTTCTAAGTATTAAATTGTGGATGCTAAATGTCACGTCGCGGAGCGCCTAAAAAAAGATAACAAAAGAAAATATTAGTAGTGGGCCATTTTAGACATCGAAAAAAAATATATATACAGGGTGGCCGGAACATTGACGTTCAAAAATAAAATTTAGATCCCTTGTATCGTAAAGTAACCGAATAACCCCCATGTATGTCGCGCGACTTTTCATAGTTTTCGAGTTATGAATTTTTTTCTAAATTTTTGAGAATTTTCGACCTGATCAATTTAAAAAAAAATCTAAAAAAAAAGTAGAAGACTGTCGAGATTTTTTTTTGCAACTGAATCTTGATGAGTAGTACTTTCATGCATAAAATAATCAGCTTCGTAACTGTGATGAAAGTTATGAAAATGGTGGTCTAAAGTGAAAAATGTACGTTCGGTAAATTGTGACTTAAATTTTCAACTTTAAGGCACAACAACACTATGACCCCCTGTTTGTTTGCCATTTTTAAAAAAATTTTTTTTGTGGGAAAAAAAGAGATATTCGAAATTTTTTTTTGTTTTTTGCGTTGTTTATTGATGATACATAAAAAAATTTTTTCAAATTTTTCACGCCCCATGGTGACGCTGGGGAAGCTCCCGCGTCAGATACTGTTGCCTCTGCAGTGGTTCGCGACACGCAGCAGAACTCTCTTCAAAGTCGATCTGAAAAAAAACACCGAGTGTTTTCGTTAATAATATGATATTTTGAAGAGAAGTACGTAGGGATTTAAAAAAATATTGATTTTTTAAAAATAGGCACGCTTTTGAAATTAAAGGGCGATTTTCGAGCAAAATTTCTCGTCGAAAATAGGCTATAACTTTTTTTATTATTGAGATATCGAAAAAATCCTATGTACTTCTTTAGATAATCTAGTTTTATTGATGCAGTCCAAATTTGAAGTCGATCGGATAAAAATTGCTCGAGTTCTGCTGCGTGCCGCACTCAAAAAAGTGGTTTTGAGAAAAACGCGTTCAAAGTTTTAGGTTTGTTAATTTATGCGATAAATTGGAAAAAAAATTGTTTACCTTTAATCAGCGATGCCGGCACCATATAGCTGGCCTTCAAGAAGCAAATCATTGTCCCTAGCATCTTTTCTCGAACTTGTAGAGGCTCTTCTTGCCTCTTTTGCAGCGTCTGTGAGCGAGCGCTCCGCCAGCTCGATCCGCGCTACGTCGGTTTCAACGCAAAAATTGAAACAATTTGGGCCGATAGTTATCCCCAACGTCTCCAAAACTTTCATGAGGCTTCTCAGGCCATCATTGAATAATAATACCGCGATATCAGCTGCAATATCGACGATTTTTTTGCTCCCGGACTGACACTTGGGGGCTATTGCCCAAACTGATTTGTTGTAGCTTTCGTTGTTGTTTTGCGTGAAGCTGCCCAAACAACGCTGCAGCAAATCGTCTCTGCTCAAATTTATATATCCCGGTATACCTGCCGACCCTGAGGCGCGCAGCTGCGCGGGACCCCGAGCGTCACGGAGCCCTGCACTGCTCCACAAAATATTCAATATCTCCGAAAATAATTATTTTTTCGACCTGGGTCCAACGGCATTTTAATCTTAAATGTATTTTAGATTTTTCTAGATGGTTTTCAAAAAATCGATTTTTTGAAGCCGTCACAGTGGTGTTGTCCCTTAAATTAAAAATCTGAACAGGTGACTTCGTGGTTCCTAATTAGGCCTCAAGAGTGTGCCAGACTCTCAGCTTTCATAATCATTTTTAAAAAAGTAGTACTTAATAGGGCTACTTTGGCTAAAATTGGCCTTTAAAGTCAGCGAGGTGGAAAATTCTTAAAATTGGCCATCGGATTGAAAAAAAAAATGTTGCCCATTTTATCATTCCTAAGGTTATTTAGTTTGTTAACTAACCAAAAATGACTTCGGGAAAGCTAAGATTTAAACATTCGGAGGTTTATGTTTTTTAGTTTAATTTAAGTTTAATGAATTTTGCGCGATCCGTTCTCGTGGATCAGGTAAAAGAGTTGCGCCCTCGCTTACAACCCGTATTTTCCACCTCACTGTCTTTGAAGGCCAATTCTAGCCAAAGTAGCCCTATTAAGTACTACTTTTTTTTAAATGATTACGAAAGCTGAGAGTCTGGCGCATTCTTGAGGCCCCATTAGGAACCATGAAGTCACCACAAGGGACCTAAATTTTATTTTTGGACATCAATGTTCCGACCACCCTGTATATTGTGTAACAGCTTGATATTCATACTAAATAGATGTGTAATTAATTTTATGAGTCAATCACTTTTTCATACGAAAAAAATGTTAAATTCGCACATGATTTCATACCCGTTACTGTGGCCTAAGGCTTTATTTCAACGGTTGCCCTCACCATCGTTGATCATAGATTTCCATAGTGGAGGACCTTACTCCTGGTGGCAAACGATAAGGAGTTTTTTTTCAAATTTCTTTCCCTACCCCTGGCCCTTCTGCGGCTGCAAAAAGGCGAAAAGTCCACTCGGGCCGTTTTGAAGAATTCTGAAAAAGGTTAGATATGTTTCAGAACCGTTCTGTGCTTTTTTTCACCAAAGCTCAACTTGTCCTTTCGATGTTTACTATTTTTTTTGTGAAAATACGATTTTGGTGATGATTGTTCGACAATTTGGAAATCGACAGAGAACTTTTTCGATATTGCTAGTAACAAAAAAAACTTAAAAAATATTTGGGTGTCTCTCTCTCATTCCAGTCAAAACATTTCTATCCGGATTGCGCAGTTCAATGCAAATTCCTTGCTGGGACATTCTGACATATTATTATTGCGTGTTTAGTTTCTGTTTTCCGTTTTTTAGTTTTTGTTCTAGTTTTTAGGTTTAGTTTTTTGCTTTTTATAGCTTCCCTCGTTGCGTTTTTGGTCTTTGCCTTATGTAGCTTCTCTGCGCTGTTTGGTCTTGTATTTAGGTTTGGGTTTTTAATTATGTACACACACATCCCATCCGAATTGTTTTTCATCCAAAGCCATATTTTTGGTTTTTTTTAATATATTTTTTCGTATATATATATTAGGGTGATAAAAAAAATCGACAACTTTTTCCTTCCGATTTCCCTATCCAGTAGTTGCAGTAAGGTGAAAAAAGCTGCCTGTACAAATATGAGCCCTTAATATTAAAATTAAGGGGTCTTTTCACTTTAGATGCTAAAATAAAGGCTATTTTGATGATTTTTTTTGATAGGTTTATATTATAGATATTGATATAACAGTTGTTACACTTAACCCTTTGCGGCATAGTTTAACACTGGTGTTACACCTAATTCAATTCAGATTTTGACGATTCAAAAGTGTTTTTGAATTAAATATGGCGGTTGTGAATGCGTTTCCAGGTTCCCAGGACTTCAATAACTACTAAAATATACCTATTAAATTTTTATTTTTCACGTAGAGGGTATCATCAATAATGAAAGTGCAAAAAAAAAACGTGCACGCAAAGAAGATGTATGCTTCAAAGGGTTAATAAATACACTTTCGAAATACATTAAAAAAAATATTTTTATGTTTTTATGTAACCCAAACAAACTTTAAACGCGTTTTTCTTGGAACAACGTTTTTCGACGGCTTGTTGCTAAAATCTTCGAAACTACTGAACCGATCCTTATGGATTTTTAACCACATGTTCTTTACAACTATCGCCATTTTGTTATTTTTGCATATATAAAAAATCGTATGATATGCGCTATACCCATATCTGAATCTACACGGCGAAAACAGGGGCCTCGAAGTTTAGAATTAATGCTATGCATCTAAAAAAAATATCATTAAATATCAAAAAGTATTGAATGGACGACAAAAATTGTAATTATGGTGTAGTAATAATGAAGAAATTTAATTTTTAACCTACGATATGGCACGTAAACTGATACAAATAATACATTTTATTCGGCATATTGTGATTTTTTGTAGTATTCAAAAAATATTTTGCCCACGTGATTGGAACAATAAGTTTTCCAGTATTCTACAAAAAGTACGGTATAAAGAGTCACATTTTACTAATAACTTCGTAATATTTTCGCTATACGCCGAAGATTTATGCTATGCGTATAGTGAAATCTATGCATACACGAAGATTCATCCTATACGTATAGTGAAATCCATATGAAAATATAGCGTGCAATAAAGGTTGGTATTTTACAAAAAGTCCTATACAGCATATAGGACTCGCGCCTATGCGAGAATAGTTTCGAATGTAATATGCACGCATCATTTTTACTATACCTACGGTGTGGGAATCATTTTTACACGTCTATAACAACAAGTCTTAGAATTCCGAACTGGCAGTAAACTGCTATACTTTTCTAGCACTGAATATTAGAATTCTGGCAACCAGTGTTAGAATTTGAGGTCGTATTTTTCTCCGTGTGAAACCTTTTGATTTTTTGGTTTCGGATGATCCATCTCCGAGATTTCATCAACAGCGCAGACCTACAATTTTTCGGGACGTTTTTTTAACTACCATTTTCGTCTATTAATGGTGACTTAAATAAATGAAATTTAAAAAATGTATTCTGAAAGTGTATTTATTAAGTGTAACAACTTTTATATCAATATCTATAATATAAACCTATTAAAAATTCATAAAAATAGCCTTTTTTAGCGTCTAAAGTGAGAAGACCCCTTAATATTTAAAGGTTCTTCATCGCGATTTTTTATCTCCCACGCTAATAACATGGAGAAAACTTTACTTGCTACTTTGGAATTTCATAACTAGCCAACGGGTAAACGTACAGCAATGCCCATGACAACTTTTCGTAGGCAATTGAACGCTCTATAGGTCTTCTATCGATTTATCATAAATCTCCTCCATCAAAAGTTATTCAAGGTTAAAGTTGAATTAATAGTGAATTTTAGGATTTTTTCAGTTTTCCGGCAAAATTCTCAAACTTATCATAAAATATCATAGGACCTTTTTTGTAGATCATTTCATTTTCTATGGAAACATGTCATTACGTAATTAAAAAATTTAACAATTCAATAGTTAACGCCTTTACAAAAACATTTTTTGGAGAAAAGTTGCTATTTCCGTGAATCTAGTTGTTATTTTAACCAAAAATATTAATAAAAAGTCGTTGATTTTTATGGAGGCACTCTTTATTGGCGGGATCTGACCGTATCTGATGATTTAGGTTCGGTAGCGTATCGTTCTCTCGTTGAACGTAGTGTGTGTGTGTGTGTGTGTGTGTGTGTGTGTGTGTGTGTGTGTGTGTGTGTGTGTGTGTGTGTGTGTGTGTGTGTGTGTGCGTGTACAGGGTGTTTGGCACATGGACCGACACGTTTTTTGTGGGATTATGGGGGTCATTTGCTGTTTTTCACCCTTAGACCCTATGTCCTAAGTGTCACGGTAATGGAGATATTTTTTTTCTCGTTTTTTTTAATTACCCGAAATTTCGCCTTTATATCGTCATAACTTTTTTATTTGTGGTTGTAATAGCACGAAATAAGTTTTGTTGTATTCTGCGATGTATGTGTATTATAAATAAATCATTATTTGATACAATTGGTTTCAAGCAAATGACTCGTGGGCGTCCAGTCTTAAAAAAGTGCAAATGTATGAAAAATGTCGACTCTAAAATTCATTATCAAAACTTATTCTCTTTATTTTGACCACATAACGAACGATTTCTATGACATGTAGCATACCGTTGGAAAGGGTATAAATTAGAGAACTTTTTAAAACAAAACTAAGTTCAAAATGGCTTTTAGTTTTTTTTATAATGAATTTAGAAGTTGACATTTTGCATACATTTACGCATTTTTAAGACTTTGGATGCTCATGAGTAATTTTCACGAAGCCAAATGTATCAAAAATGATTTATTTTTAATAAACATACATTGCAGAATACAACAAAAGTTATTTCGTGCCATTACAAAACACAAACAAAAAAGTTATGACGATTTAAAAGCTAAATTTCGAATAATGAAAAAAAAAACTAGAAAAAAACATATCTTAATTACCGTGACACTTGCGACATGAGTCTAAGGGTGAGAAAGGTAGCAAATGACCCCCAAAAACGGCGAAAAAATTGTGTCGGTCCATGCGCCAAACACCCTGTATATATATAGGGCTTAAGGCCTTAGGCCACTCTAGAGGCCAAAAAAGTTGGCTTTTTGGGGATTTTCTTCCCAGAAAAACTACAAAATAAATCGAGATTACAAAAAGAGCGTTTATCATACATATCTGTGACTGTATACAATAATTTTTTTGAAGAGATTAATTTCAAAATGGCAGCCGTGCAGCATTTATGTCAAAACTGCATTTTTTAAGTGGCACGGAAACACAACTCAGACAATTTTCAACCGACTCACTTGAAATGTTGAATATATCTTGACAAATACATTGTCTATGGAAGTACGTAGGATTTTTTTTATATTGCATAGTTCATTTGTTATTAAAGATTTTATTTAGGCAAATTACTGGAAAGTGAACAATTTGCCTAAAAAATCGTCAGATAATTGTAATAACAAATGAACTATGCAATATAAAAAAAAATCCTACGTACTCCCATAGACAATGTATTTTTCAAGATAAATTCAACATTTCAAGTAAATCGGTTAAAAATTGTCTGAGTTATGTTTCCGGCCAACTTGAAAAATGCAGTTTTGAGATAAACGCTGTACAGCCGCCATTGTGAAATTAATCGTTTCAAAAAAATTATTGTATACCGTCACTGATATGTATGATAAACACCCTTTTTTGTGATCTCGATTTATTTTGTAGTTTTTCTGAAAAAAGTCCCCAAAAAGCTTATTTTTTCGGCCCCTAGAGTGGCCTAGCCCCTTAAGGCGGGATATAGATTTAGACAGGAACAAAATAAGCAGTATTGAGAGATTTTGTAAACTGAGAACTCATTATTCTACAATTATCAAACTTTAGGTACACTGTAACAGTATATTTAAGAATACGAAACAATTTTTGAAGATAAATTCATCATCAAAATGGTTTTTCTGTGGCAGAGTGTTACAGCAAAGGGTCGCTGCGGGAGTTGCGAATCGGCGTGCAGTCTAGGTTCCCGTAGACTTTGATTTGCAAAAAAGTTCAAACATTTTTTCAGTTAGAACATGTATAGTTTCTATGTGACGGTAATTAACACAAAGAAAATGCAAATTTGAGAAAATGGCACGCATTTACAAAAAAAAATCAAAATTTCACGCAACATGTCTGTAAAATGTGTATTAAAAAAGTTGCTTTTTATCCAATTTTTCAAAAACAATTTTCGTCAAGTAGAAGGTAGCAATATTATCAAACCTACCAAGTTTCAACTCAATCGGCTTAAGGGGCCAGTCCACTTTGAAAATTTCATAAAATCGCAAGCAAGCAAGACTTGACGAAATCGACGATGATGAGCAATCAGAAGGGATTTTGTACGGTCCAGAAATTGCCGATTGAGTTTAGGTAAGAGTTTTTCATAGTACAAACTTCAAACGCGTTTTTCTCGAAACAACGTTTTCAAAATCTAGCTCCATGGTATCTCTAAAACTAATCAACCGATTCTCTTGAAATTTGAACCACATATTGTAAACATGATTCGCAACAAGATGACCCTCGATGGTTTTAAAATTTTGATTTTTACTCTTTTATTTTGCGAAAAACTGCGAAAAGACCCGTTTTTTTTACTGTTTTCGTTTTTCATCTGCCATTTTTTTATTTTTTGATAAAACTTTATATCCGAAGGAGAAAAAAAAAGAAATCGATTTTTCGATCGTTGTAAATGTATATCCCGCCTTAAAACGATAAGCACAGCATTTTAAAAAGCCACATTGAAATTTACTCCTCGCTTCTACTTGATCACAAACGGGACTGAAAACTACGCAACATTGAAATCAGCTCTCGAGTGGTTGCGGAACTCCATCCACACGACTATTTCGTGGCCATATGGATTTCAATCTTTTTACGTAAATATATGTACACAATGTGCATATATATGTATATATAGACACGGCACGTATATCATTCCCCGTGTTTTGAAATTGCCACATCCACTTCCGTCCTCGTCACATCGAACGACGGGTGTTGCGTGAAAATAGAAAAGTTGCGAAAAAGAATATACGGACGTTGTTCGGCTGCCTCCGTTGTGTCATTATTGTTTTTTTTTTTTTCAAATTTATATACAATACATTCTTTTTTTCGATGTTCGGATGTTGCGTCACGGTACAATATAGTGAGAAAAAATTATTGAAGGATTGAAGAATGATGATGGAGAAAGAAGAGATTTCAATTAATAATGGATTTGATAAAGATTTATTATTGGATTTTCGCATGTAACAATGAAAACGTAAAATTGATAATTGAGTGTGTGTATTTCTCGATACTTTGATTTCTCAAGCGCACGTTGGCGGTGGCGGGAGTGTTCATCGCGTTCTCGACCCCAAGGACCGCGAGAGCCACAACGAAGGCTAAACTCGGGCTATCTGGGTCGCGGACACTTGCGAATTATCTCGATTCTTCCGCTCTTGGCAAATCTCCTCTCTCTCTCTCTCGCTCCTTGTTCTCCCATCCTTTTTTCCTTTGGCTCGCGCGGTCTGCTGCGGCACCGCGCGCGTACACGAATTTCGTCACGTTTATCGCAATATATACATATATATATATATATATATATATATATATATATATGTATTTTTTTCGTACATGGTGAATGGTAAATGCTGCTGTAATCTCTCGACGCGCGAGATTTGGATAGAACGAGAATCTTAAATATAATTCATGCTCCTACGCGATGAATACGAGAAAAAGAAGAAATAGAACACTTTTCTAACCTCAACTCGCGCGCATATGGTTGGCAGATTGGTGAGCAAAGAAACCCAAATGATTCGACGCACATGTTACATGCTCTATCGTGTCATCCGATTTTTCTGGTATCGAAAGTTCGGTATTGAAAGATTGTTATCGGAAAATCGGTATTGACAAATCGGTATTTGAAAAATCGGTATTTGAAATATTGCTATTGCATAATCAGTATCTGAAAAATCGGTATCAGAAGATCGGTATAGCATTATCGGTATTTGAAAAATCCGCATTGAAAGTATTGGTATCGAAAGATCGGCATTGAAATATTGGCATTACACAATCGGTGTTTGAAAAATCGGCATTAAAATATTGGTTTTGGAAGACCGGTACTGAAAAATCGGTCTCAGAAGATCGGTATTGCATAATCGGTATCAGAAGATCAGTATTGCATAATCGGTATTTGAAACATCGGGGTCGAAAAAGTGGTATAAAAAAATCGGTATTGACGTACCGCTTGACCGAAGGAGCCGTACCGAATAATACGTGAATTATCATTGAAAAGTTGCCTCGTGATGTAAAACTTGTCTTTTCATTCAAGGACGTGCACCTCGACACGATACATATATGTGTGTGTGTGTGTATATATGGGCTCGCGAACAATACACGGGAATAATTTGAAACGTAAATTTCGTAATTCATCGCCACGATAAAAAGAGGTTGTAGGCAATTTTTCTGGCACAATTCTCCTTGCTTCTCCCGCTCTCCGCCATATTCTTCGCGATCTCTCCGTATTCGCGCTTCGGGTACATATACACGCGCACACACACCATATACATATACAGGGTGGCCGGAACATTGACGTCCAAAAATAAAATTTAGGTCCCTTGTATCGTGGAGTATCCGAATCACCCCCATGTTATGTTCCGCAACTTTTCATAGCTTGCGAGTTATGAATTTTTTTCTGAACTTTTGAGAATTTTCGACCTAACCAATTTAAAAAATATATAAAAAACAGTAGAAGACTTTGTCGAGATTTTTTTTGCAACTGAATCTTCATGAGTACTACTTTTATGCGTAAAATAATCAGCTTCGTAATTGTGATGAAAGTTATGAAAATGTTGGTCTAAAGTGAAAAATTTACGTTCGGTAAATTATGACTTAAATTTTCAACCTTTAATTAAAAATCTAAACAGGTGACTTCATGGTTCCTAATTAGGCCTCAAGAATGCGCCAGACACTCAGCTTTCATAATCATTTTAAAAAAGTAATACTTAATAGGGCTACTTTGGCTAAAATTGGCCTTCAAAGACAGCGAGGTGGAAAATTCTTAAAATTAGCCATTTGATTAAAAAAAAAAAATTGCCCATTTTATCATTCCTAAGGTTATTTAGTTTGTTAACGAACCAAAAATGACTGCAGGAAAGCTAAGATTTAAACATTTGGAGGTTTATTATTTTTAGTTTAATTTAAGTTTAATGAATTTTGCGCGATCCGTTCTCGTGGATCAGGTAAAAGAGTTGCGCCCTCGTTTACAACCCGTAAACGAGAGCAATTTTAGCCAAAGTAGCCCTATTAAGTACTACTTCTTTTTAATGATTATGAAAGCTGAGAGTCTGGCGCATTCTTGAGGCCTGCTTAGGAACCATGAAGTCACCTGTTTAGATTTTTAATTTAAAGTTGAAAATTTCAGTCATAATTTACCGAACGTAAATTTTTCACTTTAGACCAACATGTTCATAACTTTCATCATAGTTACGAAGCTGATTATTTTATGCATAAAAGTACTACTCATGAAGATTCAGTTGCAAAAAAAAATCTCGTCAAAGTCTTATACTTTTTTTTAATTTTTTTAAAATTGGTTAGGCCGAAAATTCTCAAAAATTCAGAAAAAATCCTGTATATACACAGGGTGTCCTTCTTATCTCTGCTACCCGAAATAACTCGGTAATTATCGACGTCACAAAAAAATATTCCAGACAAAAGTTGTACGGTGTGAAGGGGGCAATCAAATACGACCGATTTCTTTTATTTCGGTGGAGGCGCAGACGCACAGTGAAGCTCACCTCCACATTTTTAAATGGAATGGTACATTTTTTCAATCATCTTGTGGAGCACCTCAAGCCGCATAAAAAATACGGCTAGAGGTGCTCCACAAGGGGGTCAAAGTCGTTCAAGGTCATTCAAGGTCAGTATAGATAATACAAATCTAAATACCTCGGATCATTACCAAATAGTAGGTAATGATCCAAGATATTTAGACTTGTGTTTCATTTTAATACGTGACCTTGAATGACCTTGAACGACTTTGACCTCCTGTTTTTTATGCGGCTTGAGGTGCTCCACAAGATGCATGAAACAAATGTACCATTCCATTTAAAAAGTGGAGGTGACCTTCACTGTGCGTCAGCGCTTCCACCGAAAAAAAAAAAAATGGTCGCATTTGATGGCCCCCATCACACTGTACAACTTTTGTCTGGAACATTTTTTTGTGACATCGATAATTACCGAGTTTGTTTGGGTGGCAGAGATAAGAGGGACACCCAGTATATGGTGATCGACCGGGGTCTCCCGGCAAGGTCAGCGAACGCGAGCAATTCCCTCATCGCAACATTACAATTTACATGTACATATATAGAGAACAGAAAAGAATCGTACCGCAAATTGACCTTTCCAATTGCGAAGAACGTAAAAAAAGGAAGAAAAAAGCCTCAACCGAACGCGAGAAAAATTAACGCGCAGCTCGACGTTTTCTATTTCTTGCGGATTATCGCAAAAATATCGGCGCGACCTGGAAAATCGCGGCGATGTGAGTTTTCCGAAAATTATATGCATATATATATATATATGTATGTATGTATGTATGTATGTATGTATGTATGTATATGTATATGTATATGTATATATATATGTATGTATGTATGTATTTATAAGAGCGTGAAAAGGAATAAGAAACGGGATACGTTTCCAGGTAAGCCAGGTGAAAAGCGCACGCACACATACCGCGTGACGTGCGCTATGAATGAATTTTATTACGCCGACGAAGCGCACACGCGAGTTTGACCATTGAAAAATTGTGAGCACGTGCGCCCCGAGACTTTCCCGATTCGACGAGTCCTGCCAAAGGCGCAGGGGAGAGGGGCGGTCGAGCGCCAGCTGGCGCTGCAGTCGACTGGGCACACAAAAGAAGAAAAAAAACCACATCACCTGCCTGTTGCGGCCGCCAGAGTGCGCGAGGCCCTGCTGCTGAAACACGTCACCTTTCCTCGTCGTTTCACGAAGCTCCACGATCGTTATTGTGCGTTTTCTCGTAAAGATGCGAAACGGGGAACTCAATAATGCGGGGACAAATAATTCTTCGTTTTGGGGACATTGTCGCAATTGAGAAAGATTGGGCGAGAATGTCGGAAAATTTTGTAAGTTCTTGACGCGGCACGTGATCAATTGGACATGAGGTGTCTTCGGATGTGTAATGGGAGTACAAATAAGTCTCCGCCGTTTGACAAAAGATGGCCCGCACTAGGAGGTTATGGTTTAAATTGTCAGATGTAAAACGTTACATCGTGAAGTTGGACATCTGGCTAGATCGTTACCTTGAAATATTAGCGATTTTGTATCAGCGTCACATAATTTGTTTCGTGTGAAAATGTCGAGTTTTGAGCCGAATAAGCGTCATTTGCCGGAACTTTATAACTCTTCTTGACTTCTTTCGGGCACCGCACCACGCAAAAAAAATGTTGTCATTTTTTTTCATTTTCTGAAAGATACATTTGTTAAGAATGCTCTCGCCAAATTTTTGAAAGAAATTTGTAAAATTTGCCGAGGTACAGCATTTTATGTGAAACCGTTCGAAGCGCACGACCGCGCCGAGCGGCAGATGTGCGGCTTTGAACGCGTTTTTCTCTAAACTACGTTTTTCAACCTGGTTGACAACATATTAAGAAAACCATTCATCCGATTTGCATGCGCCAAGCCTTAAACTATTCGAAAATCCAGTCTCTATGGCACCACGAAGGGATTTTTTAAATAAAGGGCCCCTTCTATTTTTTTTATGAACGATGAAAATTTTCCATGAAAATCGAAAATAAAATTCGCTGGTCCGCCATTTTTTTTTCAGATATCGAAATTCCCCTACGTGATGCTGCAAAGCTATATGTCTAGTATCTAAATATATTTATATTTTATTTTTCAAATGAACCGTGTGGCTTAATCGCTGTCAACCGCTGAGCAGCAATTTCGTCGGAGTGTCCTCTTGGAAGCGGCGTGCACTGCAAACTATACTTTAGATTCGAGTACAAAAATTTGTATACAGTCTTCTATATGTATATATTGACTATGAGTATTAATTTAAAAAATTCCATTCCCCAGGTAGGAATTGACGATGAAAAAAGGGCTCGCCAAGCTCTGAAACAAGGCTCACATTTTTTAATTCAGGCTGAGCACCAGCCTGATTTCAGGCCTAGCTGAACCTCTGAATGATAACGCGGTTTCAGGCTCTTGCACACAGGCTTGACCAAAGGCTGGTAGAAAAGCCTGTACTAAGCCTGAAACGACGAAGCAACAAGGCTCAAAACGAGCCTTAATGAAGCCTTCACGAGCATTTATGACCAGGCTTTTCCCAAACTCTTCCCGAGGCTATATGAGGCCTGTTTTTAGTTTCCTATATTCTACATTGGGGTAAATTTAATAAATTTGTAAAGAATTCATTTGATTTGTTATATATATTTATTATTTGTTATATTATTTGTTACAAAATATATATAAAAAATATTTAAAAAAACAAAACTTAATTTTATTGCGTACTTTTATTTTCGTATATACTTTTTTGTGTACCTCATAAATATCGATAAGAGCATATGTTTAAATGTTCTGAGCTGCCTCCTTCGCTTTCGTTTTTCGTGCCTTCGCACCCGACAAATTTATTGCTAAATTTTTTAAATAAAAGTACAGTAAAAATATTATTTTAAACTTATTTTATTTTATCACAACCTGAAACAAACCTGCATCCAGCCTTGATTTTTCAGCCCCAAAATTCACCGGCTGAATAAAGCTTGAAATAACCCTGAGTTTAGGCTAAGCAGCCAGTCTTGGTTCCAGGCTGCTCCAAACGATGCAATGAAACCTGGGCCAGGTCTGTCTCACTCAGGCTCAGTGAAACAAGGCTCGCACAAGCTTGTTTCCATCGTCAGCCTTTTAATTTCCTACCTGGGTCATCGTTTGCTTGAAAATAATTACGAGAAATACCCCCTCGTACCGCGGTCGAACCGTGGTGTCGTGCCTTAATTTGAAGAAATTTGCAGCTGAGGCGCATCGATTGCTTGTAGAAGCATATGGTGAGACTGCTTTAAGGCGTTAGGCCACAGTAACGGGTATAAAATCATGTGCGAATTTAACAATTTATTTTCCTATGAAAAAGTGATTCACTCATAAAATTAATTACACATCTATTGAGTATGAATATCAAACTGTTAGATTTTTTTTCTCGATGTACAAAATGGCCGACTACTCGAAACTTCTCGAAACAGCTTTTTTCCAATTGGCGTGACAAATAACTTCAACAATTTTCACTCGATTCACTTCAAATTTAAAAGTTATGTTCCTAATTGCATTTCGCAGAGAAGTACGTACGGAATTTTTGATTTATCGAAAACTTTTCATTGTATGAGCAGTTTATGAGCAGTTATAAAACTGAAGAAAAAATGAGTAAAAAATAGAATGTAATTTTCAAAAGTGTATAAAAAAGTCAATTTTTGTAATTTAGAATTCACTCTAGTTCAATCGCTAGTCTTAAATATGAAGATTAAAATGCCGTTTGGTTTTTTGATTTCAGATACGCAGAACAATCATGAACATAAACGCTCATATTTATACCTTTATAGAATAAAGGTATAAATTTATAAGGTATAAACGCTCATATTTATACCTTTATAAGAATCATGAACATAAACGCTCATATGTATACCTTTTTCAAACATTATTGTATAAAAAAATGTGTATCATATTAGATACAGAAAAATAAAATTTCTGAAGAGGACTCGAACCAGAGGGCCGAAACGTAAACATCCTGTATTTCCATTGCCGACTTTGGAATAACCTTGACTGGCCGGATCGAAGCCGAATCCTCAAAGACTATCTTAATAAGCAGAACAGCCGCAATCTTGGTCACCGTCAAGCACTTCTTTTACTTGATGTCTTCCTGTCGGCCACTATAACTTTTATTCTATTATATATTTTGACTTCAAAAAATTTGTAAAGCTTATTTAAATGTTAATAAAGATTATGTAAAAACAATGAGATTGATTATTTCGATGCTTTGCCCGTAAAAAATTATTGAAAAAGCCGTAAAAAACAGCCGAGAAACTAGAGGACCGCGTTAAGGTCCATCAGTCCACCTCCACAGAAGAGTTGAATTAAGAAATGGTTGAAATTTGACATATATGTTATTCAATACATTATCCAAACATCTATGCAATTTGAATAAGTTTGACCACCCCAAACCTGAGATATTTACACTTAAAGTTGGCTTGGTTTACACGCAACAGATGCGTTATGATTGGCAAACAGAGCATCATTAATTTTACCGTCAAAACTAAAATTAAGAAATTGATAAAAAACGAGGATAAGCTAGAGTAAGATATCACGAATAATGTGAAAAAAAATGAGAATGATTCACCATCTAGTTTCCAAGATATAACCATGAAAAGCCCTCACAATTTTGGTGCAAAGCCTGGCAAAGCCTGGCAAAGCCTGGAAAAAAAACAATTGGGGCAAAGTCTGGACAGTCCCAGCAAAAAGTTTACTGGCAATGGTAGATCAAAAACACAATATAAAATATATTTTACGGCAATAAATGATATCCATCGTATTATCTACTAGTACCGAGTCAATATTGCGTAGTTTTTAATTTTATTTATTGCTATTTAAACCAATTATCAATCTTTTAAACATGAACATGGTATGTAAACTTTTGGTTGCGATTTTCGCAGAGGAACTACCTTAAGCGAGAGAAGTTGTCGTGAGTGGTTTCAAAAGTTTAAGAATTTCGACTTGACGTCGAAGACAAAGAACGTAGCGGAAGGCCGAAACGAAGACGCGGATTTGGAAGCATTATTGGAGGGAGATTCGTGTCAAACGCAGGAGTTCTCGCAAATGACGCTTATTCGGCTCATAACTCGACATTTTCGCACAAAAAAAAGTTGTGATGCTGATACAAAATCGCTGATATTTAAAGATTATGGTCTTGCCAGATGACCAACCTTACGATATGGCGTTTTACATCTGACAACGTCCTGGTTGGGCCATCTTTTGTCAAACGGCGGAGACTTATTTGTACTCCCAATATATGGATATGTACATATGCAGATTTGGTCAAAAGTTTAGGCACCCTGTAAGTTTTCTATCCGGACATAAAATATAAAATTTCGAGGAAAAAAATCGTAAACTAATTTACCAAACGGGGTTTCGAAACGGACAACGCCAGCTTCATTTTGCTTTTTTATTTTTGCGATTTTTTTGTACCGAGTACGTCATTTTAAACATGCCGGTTTTTCACGATTTTCGCACTTTGCAAAATCGCGTGTCGGACTTTGAAAATAGCAATCTCACTATTTAGTGATAACATCTTTAAACAGAACACCGTTAACTTTAGTTTGGTTTTTTCAATTGTTGCAATTTTTTTGCAGAGACATCTAGTTTTTTCTTTAAAGAACGCTAGGATTCCGAAAAACCGGCATAGTGCGGCGTAACTTGAAAACTCTGAGGTTTGGAATATTTAGTCTAAGGAGTCTGAAGTTGTATTTTGTTATTTTGGAGGCCCTACATTTTTAAAAGATTTTTTCCAAAATTTATTAGTATCGGTATTTTTAGTTGGTAGTCGACGATTTGTCTCATCAATTTATTGTCTTTACTTTGACACAAAGATGTTTTAATTAAAATATCAAGAGGAGAAAAGGTACATAATTGATGTTGTACGTCGTACGAATTCAATTATGTACGTTTTTCATTGAATTTCAAGAGCACTTCTCACTAATATTCGATTCTGCCGATGTTTGGTTACTTTGTTCTGCCCGTTCTCCTTCGATTTGACTGACTATCAGTTTTCATTCGTTTAACTCTATATAAGCTCACGTTTTTTGGCATTTTTATTGAGACTCACGAATATGATTTCCCCGGTTCGACGAAGAATTGATATTTTACGCGTTTTCGTTATTCGTACTAACAATTTACGCTGATTGACGATTGTGTTTACAAGAGTTACACGTTACATTGTTGCTTGTCAAGTAATGCTCGGGAAGGGAGCGTACACATATAGCGTAACGCCAAATTCCCCAATTTTTGCCCCCCCCCCCCCCACCCCTCTATTCCGTTACGTAACGGGTGCCTTGTCGTCAATAATTGCGATTTTTTCATCGACATAACTAATTATGAAAGGGTCGGGTTTATACTCATTTTCTTAAGTATATATTCATCTAGTTTTGTACCAATTTTTATGGAAAAATCTTTAAAACTAACCGAGATAAATGACTTGATTTGACGACGAAAAAAAAAATTTCTTCATTGTCCCATCGATATCTTCATGAAAGATTAACTGTAAATAAAAAGTCAACAATTTATCGATATCTATACAAATGTAGTTACCGTTAGGCGTAGCCGTTTTTTATTTTGTTTTTTTTTTTACCAAATTCCAACAGTTTGGACATTTTTTTCTATTTTCAAGGCCCTTATTTTGTATTCAAAGTCTTTAGAAATAGTAATGATCAAAATTTTAAAAATCTGATACGTGCAACCTTACTCACTGCGATTACAAAAATGTCGAAAACAAAATTGAAAATCTGTTTTAAAGTTTTTGAGTATTCGCTGGGACAAGGTCGAAAAAAGTAGTTTCAAGAAAATCGCGTTTAAAATTTTCGTTCCGTTTTTCTTGATACAAAATTGTGTTTTTTTTTTCTAGAAAATTAATATTTACATTAAGGGGTTAGGCCACAGTAACGGGTATAAAATTATGTGCGAATTTAACAATGTGTTTCGTATGAAAAAGTGATTCACTAATGAAATTAATTACACATCTATGTAGTATGAAGATCAAGCTGTTGGTAAATATATATTTTTTTTATTCGGTATACAAAATGACCGACTACTAATATTTTCTTTTGCTATCTTTTTTTTGGCGCTCCGCGGTGTGACATTTAGCATCGACAATTTTTGACCTAGAACAAAAAACAAAAAATTCCGTCAATCTACATTAGAATACCTAGAGAAGTACGTACGGAATTTAAAAAATATTGTTTTATTCAAAAGTTGTAGGTATTTGAATTGAGTTGTAGGTATTAGAATGAATTTTCAGTGAAACATTTCGTATAAAACTGCTTATAAAATGAAAAGTTTTCGATTAATCAGCAATTCCGTACGTACCTCTCTGCGAAATACGATTAGGAACATAACTTTTATATTTGAAGTAAATCGAGTGAAAATTGTTGATGTTATTTGTCACGACAATTGGAAAAAAGCTGTTTCGAGAAAAACGCGTTTAAAGTTTTAGGTACTCTTCGACGGTGCCAAAGGTGGGCACTACGTTATATGCTCAAAATTGGTGGAAAAAAATGTCCTGCTATAAATCGAATAGTAACTTATTCTTATGATGATAAAGCACCGTTTTAGCGGGGGAAAAAAATCGATTTTTTGAAAATTCTACTGTGGCCTTACCCCTTAAAGTGTCTAGTCGCGGGCGATATGACGGTTCTGCATCTTCATTATATTTCACAAAATAATAAGAGCCTGCACTTCATCTATTGTGAGCGATGCCACACCTGTAGGGACTGAGGGCACTAACCGGTCGCGCTGCCTGTTCTCACTAAAGTGACTGTAACTCCGTCAATTTTCGGACTTGTGAATAAAAATGTTGCCAACATAATTTTGAATATATCTATTTTCAAGAATTATGAAAAACAAACAAAAATATTTTTTCAAATTTTGCTTGAGTTACGTGGGAAAGCTACTGTGCAAGTTCTCGCACAGTGACTTCCCCCCTTAACTGACACTTCGTATGGAAACCTGTCAACTTTCTGCGGTGAAATTGCGCGCGAGTTTTAAATTCAAAACTTGAACATGCAGAAATTTTGCTATTGCGGACATTCTAAAATCGTGACGTAACGCCCCCCCCCCCCCTCCTCCCCCCAATTGCATTACGTAATTCGCGTACGCCCCCTTCATACGACTTTGCTTCGGGACACTAGAGGTTAACGACACTTTAGTGCATGACAAGCATTCCTTGAAGCAATGAAACACGTAACTATTGTAAACACGATTTTGACAGTTCTTTTTTGCGAAACCGACAGTCAGCGATAATTACTCGTACGGATAACGTCAACGCGTAAAATATTATTTTTACGTCAAACTGCGAAAATCGTATTTGCGAGTCTCAACAAATGGCAAAAAACGTGGGCTCAGTCTGGTTAAACGTATGAAAGCTTAAATGGTGTTTGAAGAAGGAACATCCCAGAAACAAATAGCAAAAGAAGTGACGTGTTCGCTTTGCGCTGTCCAATATGAAATTAAACGAATGAGAATGACTGGCGGTCATTTAAATCGAAGGAGATCGGGAAGAAAAAAGGTCATCACATGTCGGCAGGATCGAATATAGGTGAGAACTGCGTTAAGGTAGTACCTCCACAGAAGAGTTGAATTAAGAAATGGTTGAAATTTGACATATATGTTATTCAATACATTATCCAAACATCTGTGCAATTTGAATAAGTTTGACCACCCCAAACCTGAGATATTTACACTCAAAGTTGGCTTGGTTTACACGCAACAAATGCGTTATGATTGGCAAACAGAGCATCATTAATTTTATCGTCAAACCTAAAATTAAGAAATTGATAAAAAACGAGGATAATCTAAAGTAAGATTTCACGAATAATGTGAAAAAAAATGAGAGTGATTCACCACCTAGTTTCCAAGATATAACCACGAAAAGCCCTCACAATTGTGGTGCAAAGCCTGGCAAAGCCTGGAAAAAAAACAATTGGGGCAAAGTCTGGACAGTCCCGGCAAAAAGTTTACTGCCAATGGTAGATCAAAAACACAATATAAAATATATTTTACGGCAATAAATGATATCCATCGTATTATCTACTAGTACCGAGTCAATATTGCGTAGTTTTTAACTTTATGTATTACTAATTAAACCAATTATCAATCTTTTAAACATGAACATGGTATGTAAACTTTTGGTTGAGATTTTCGCAGAGGAACTACCTTAAGGTTGTTATGGGGCTTACCCGTAGGGGTTGAAGTACGAGGGGAGCGCCCAATGCTTACGCACGAAGCCGATTGACTGTTACTAACTCTTTCAAATAATCGTCATATTAAACGTGCGTTTTCGAACTATTTTTCTACATCTATTTGTAAAAATATGCATTTTTGAACATTCGGTGATCACATGAAGAAGCCGGTCCACTTTGAAAATTTCAAAAAATCGAAAGCAAGCTAGACTTGAATAAATCGACGACGATTAGCAATCAGAAGGGATTTTGTACGGTGCAGGAATTGCCGATTGAGTTAGGTAAGAGTTTTTCATAGCATAAACTTCAAACGCGTTTTTCTCGAAACAACGTTTTCAGAATCTAGCTCCATCGTATCTCTAAAACTAATAAACCGATTCTCTTGAAATTTGAACCACATATTGTAAACATGATTCGCAGCAAGATGACCCTCGTTGGATTTAAAATTTTGATTGTTACTCTTTTATTTAGCGAAAAACTGCGAAAAAACCCCCGTTTTTTTACTTTTTTTCGTTTTTCATCTGCCATTTTTTTATTTTTTGATAAAACTTTATATCCGAGGGTCATTTTGCAGCTGGTGTCATACTGAATCTAATGGACTTTGATTTTTTTGTTTTAGACAAGCCGTTGCCGAGTTTTGATGGAGCTACCTAGCCCACCTATTTTTGAGGCGTTACGTTAAACTATAGTTTTTGTACTTAAAAATGAATGAAAATGAATTATACATATTTTAAAATGTATTTCAAGACTTTATTTATCAAGCCCAACAACTTTTATATTCATATCTTTTATAAAATCCTCAAAAAAATCGCGAAAATAGCCTTTTTTCGTGGCTACAAAGTGGACTGGCCCCTTGAGTGTTTTCATTATTTTCTATAATTATTATCTATAACTTTTTCTCGCTCAATTAACGCGAAACGAATTGGCAACGTCGTAAATCGTGGTATATCATCATGCCCAGGTTGGCAGAAGTGTCGCGACGTTAGAGACATATGCGCCCCGTTCGAAACCTCAAAATCGGCCCAAGGAGCTGTCAAAAATAAATATTGGGCCGAGTAAAAAAAATTTCGCCGGAAAGAAAAAGTGTTTACTAAAGCTGTCTATAATCTCGAAGAAATAAACAATTTAATAGTTTTCCGATATTCTAAAAAAATTATGTATGAAAAAAAATAGTTCTCAAATTAATATTAAATAATTATTACTAATTAAGAGAATAAGTACCAATAATACTCGTTGTTAATTATCCTGACCGACTAGTTTGAGGTTCCCGGGCATAATTACCGAATACCGATAAGATAGGTAGCATTTGTGCCGTCTACGACGTTGCCATGATTGCACATTTTGTGTCCTTGATTTTCACACAAATTCGCTATCAAAAACATTAGTACTTTTATAACGGTACTGTGAGTCCTCATTTTACGGTGCCAATAGCTAGTCCGATAATTAGTCGAACCGTATCTATTTTTTCAGCTCCGTGGTAACATTCACTTAGCAGATATTAATAATGTACTGAAAAATGATCGAGAGTTTTCCATAAGCGTTATGTAATTAGCACACGAAATACCGCGAGTTTCCAATTATTTTTTCTAAAAAACGGTACTGTGTATCGTATATAAGGAGGGATATACACCTAGATGATCGAGGTCGAGGATTTAGAAGCTATGAACATTCAGTCGACCGTAGAAGACCTACACTATGGGCCTGGTATCGATGATTCCATGTAAGTTGACAAATTTCATGATTTATTCATTCCCAAATTTTCAAACGCGTTTTTCTCAAAACCCCTTTTTCCAAATCGGTACCCAAAATTTCTCAAAAACCAATGAACCGATTGCCTTGAGGTTTTTTGTGGTTATTCTATACACCATTATCTAGTACTGATCATAGGATTTTTTTTCCGTTACTTAGTTTTTGTTTTATAGACAAAATAATACCTAGTTTTTGGCCCAAAAATCACTATTTATGTTCAAACGTCCGCCATTTTGTCATAAATCGATATTTTCAAAATCGGCTATGATAAGTACTAGATTACAGTATCTAATTTAATAATCTTTTTGGTTTTTTTTTTCAGATGATTTTTGAAGAAACCAGTGGGTACCGTACACGTAGATTTTTTTACGACGCTCCAAGGATCATACAATATCCTTGTATATTTTTGATATTTTCAAATAAAGAAAATTAAACATATTTTTGAATGTATATACTTTTAGATAATTAAAACCCCACTCCGAAATTTCAAATAATTTTCCTTGAAAAAATTCACAAAAATGACTTTTTTCCGGCTCCTAAGTGTATATGTCCCCTTAAACTGCACAGAATGATCAGCAAAGAGGTTATAAAGGTGCAGAAAAAATTTCAACTCAGTGGTACCATGTTTACTTAACCCCATAACAATCTTAAAAAATCGACGCAGTACGTCGTCTGACTTGGGTGCTGAGCTTAAGGTAGTCGTCTCGCCAAGACGTTTTTCTACAGAATTTTTCATTTATTTTGAGGATGCGTTCAAGACACTGTTAAGTGATTACCTGCAAAATTTCAAAAGGATTCACCGTTCTGTATTCGAGATATTGGCAATCAAAGATTGCACGGCTTTACACGCGTTCTTATGGGGAAAGGTGAAAAATTTAACATTTCATGCAATAACGTCGAAACATTTCCACAGATTTTTACTCAATTACAATGGAACATATGACGAAGTGGGTAAAAAAAATTATGGATTTTGACCGTCTAGTTTCATAGGTAGAGCGATTTTAATTAAGGGGTGAGATGTAGTCAGAGGCGTGAAATAACGAGCAGTTTCAATCATTTTTTTTTATAGTAATTAAGTTTGTTTTACAAAAGTTGTTACGCAGACTTTTTATGTTATATTTCAACTTGACTTGTACAAATTTTCAAAGAAAAATATTTGATTATTTATAACAATATCGCCATCTTTGTCGGACTCCCTTCGGCATGTAGTGCTATGCGGTGACCATCACAAAATTTTACTGGATCATCTGAAATAAAAAACCAAAAAAAATCATTAGTTTAAGGCGTTACCCCCACTTGTAGCGCAAAAAAGGCCTTTTTCATGAATTTTTTTAAAGAAAACTACAAAACTTTTTTAATCGATCAATATACCATCTTAAAGAACACATCTTGAAGAACTTTCAGTAATTTTTTTATTGAAAAATATTACATTGTTTGGTGGCAAATGGCCGTCAATGAAATACTGTTTTTATATACACGGTTTGTGGTGACCAACATTGCGGCGAAGTGGATCATCTGAAAAAAAAAATGCGGATGGATTTAGTCAAATATAAGTATAAACTAGTCTTTAATCGAAGGATTTTAAAAAATATTCATTTTTCACAAAATGGCGGACCGTCAAAGTTAATGGTTCGATTTTATCGAAAAAAACGGCCGTTTTTTGGCTATAAAACGGCCATTTTTTTCGAAAAAAAAAATCGAACGATTAAAGACTACATTTTTATGTATCAAATAAGCCTGCAAAATTTCAAGAAGATCGGTTCATTAGTGTTCGAGTAATCTTGGTCACCGACTTCAGAAATGCCATTTTGAGAAAAACGCGTTTAAAGTCACAATTTCAGTTTACACGAAGAAAATATTTTTTTTTGTAAACTTACATAGAGTCATCTATTCCGGGCATCAAAAAAAACTGCACTTCAAATTGCACTTCAAAAAAATGCAATAAAAAAAATCGATTTTTTCAAAATCGCAAGTGGGGTAACCCCTTAATAATAAATCTAGTCCTTAATCGAAGCTTTTTTTTCCAAAAATTAACAAAATGGCGGTTTCCGACAGATAACTTTCAATTTTCGACCAAAAAATCGCCCGTTTATTGTTAAAAAAATATAAATTTTCAACAAAAATGAAAATCCTTCGATTAAAGACTAGTTTTTAATGCTATCAGCAAGCACGCCGAATTTCATCAAAATCCATTGAGTGGTTTTTGAATTATAGTGGTCACCGACTTGAAAAACATAGTTTCGAGAAACCGCGTTTAAAGTTTTTCGATGTGGATACGGTATTAAAAGTTCGTAAAATTTTGAGCTCGATGGATGAAGCTAAACTTTTTCATGTATTTTGATCCGCTGAATCCGAATATCACAATTTTTCTGCCGAAATGTCGAACATTCAATTGTTTATAGCCAAATATTAAAACAATTTTTTTTTAGTTAAGGTTTTTTGGGTTTAATTATTTTTTAAAAACATTTTGGGCAATTTTAAACCGAAAGTATTCTTTATGAAATTTTGCTGAAGTTTATAGTTTTTGAGTAATAAATTGTTGAACATTTCTGAAAGAGTTTTCCAATTTTACACTTGATTTATGTATAGAACTACTAATGAAAAAATACTTACATCGATTCATCAATTCCTGGCCCATACAATAGGGCTTCTGCCGATGTGGAAGCTTCCAAAATATCAATGTATTGTTGTCTTCGAAGCATTCTGTTTTCCCGGTCGCTTGCAGCTGTCGTCCGCTACCTGCATTGGGGTTGCTACTAATTGTGGGATATCCCGGAAACTGTTCATCGGATTCACTTAAAATTTTCAGGGAGTATTTTCAAAACATCTTCAAGAAAATGTAAAAAAATCGATTTTTTGAAAATTATGACTGCATCTCACCCCTTAAACAATGTCTAGCAACGCTAGCACCACGAAGCGACTGGAGCAGACTAAAGGGGCGGGTAGGGGTTTCAGCGTAAAAAAAACACTCTTTTGCGAATTTTTTTCATCTATATGGATATAGTAAATTTATTGAAACCTTTTGTACATTGTTAAGTGTCATTTCAAGAACATTCCGTGAAATTTGTACGCGAAAATATCCACAAACAAGTCGGTGCCGCGTTTTTATCGAAACCACTTTTTCACAGTCCGTGTTTACTGCCATTTGAAAATTACATGACCGAGTTATTTCAAACTTGGTACACACTTCCGAATATAAAATACCTCCCCTCAACGGTTAGTTTGAGATTTTTTTTACATTGAGGGGATTTTCCACCCCCAAAATGGCGGAATTTTTCGTGAAAAATAGCACTTTTCACTTTTCACATGACCACCAAAAATATAGAGAGGAAAAAAAATTATCAAATCCTACGTCATTCGATAGGAAATACCTTCCAGTTTAACGACATTTTTTTCATTTTTCGGTTTCAGCTACTCAATCGGCCGGAATCATGCCAGCAGTGGAGGAACTTTTTTTTGGCGCCTCCGAAGGCAGCGCATAAGTCGCTTGGATCTTAATATTTTACTATGAAAAAATTATGTAATATAGGTCAAATATAGCCGAATATATTCTTAATTTCCCGAAACATTTAATTGAGTAGTTTTCTTCCAAAAAGTTCCCGAAAATCACCCAAATTTTCAACGTTTACACTGGTATAGCCCCTTAAATGTGTACGAGGCGCCTGTAATAAGTCCGAGGCGATGCGTCAAAATCGATAATTCACCTTTAAGCAACCTTTAAAAAAATCGCTACAGGACCAATTGCATATTGTTTTTATGACCCCAAAGTATTTTTTAAGCAAAAAAAAAACGATTTTTCCAACATCCTAGACTGGTGTTACCCCTTAACAACGAAACGGAACAAAATGTTTAAGCCCCAACATTACGAATAACGCTCAAGCAGGCTGGCTTGAGAGGATGCAAGGCTAGAACATAGAACATTTATGGTCTGTTCTGAAGCGAAAGATCCGGGAACACGCAATAACGTCGAAGGAACCCCTCAAAAAAGTAGCGCCAGAAGAATGGAGGAATATAGACCCCGAAGTGTGCCTTCAGTTCGTGTTCTCCATGCCGAAAACGTTACGGCCGTAATTAAGGTTAACGGCCAATGAAATATTAGTTAAATTTAAAAAGTCATTGCAGGGGAGATGTAAATACTGAAATATCACTGTTAATATTATTTTTGAATAAAAAAAATGTCCAATAAGAATTCTGAAAACTTCTAACGGGTTAAAATTCAATTATCTACTCTTCTTTTCTTGATATTTTCAGTAAAACATCGTTGTCTCAAAGTAACAGCAATAAATTAATGAGACAAATCGTCGACTATCAACCAAGAAAGTGATGCAAAGAAATGCTGGGAGAAAATTCTAAAAAAATTAGTTACTCCAAAATAACAAAATACAACTTTTTACTCCTGAGACTAAATATTCCAAACCTCATAGTTTTCAAGTTACACCGCCCGAAGTCAGCTTTTTGGAAACCTGCGTTTTTTTTTTTTAAGAAAAAACTAGATTAATCTGCGAAAAAAAAACGTCAAATTTTTTTATTTAACGAAACTAAAGCTAACGGTTTCCCTTTCAAAGATCTCACCGCTAAATGGTGAGATTACTATATTTCAAAGTCCAGCAGGCGATTTTGAGAAGTGCGAAAATCGTGAAAAACCGGCGTGTTCAAAATGACGTACCGGCGACAAAAAAATTGCAAAAAAAATGAAAAAGGAAAATGAAGATGGCTTTGTCCGCTTCAAAACCCCCTTTGGTAAATTGGTTTACATTTTTTTTTTCGCTGAGACGTTCGATTTTATGTCCGGATAGAAAAATTTTACAGGGTGCCTAATACTTTTGAACAAGGTTGTGTGTGTGTGTGTGTGCACGCGTGCGCGTGTGCGTGTGTGTGTGGGCGTATGCGTGCGGGCGTGTGTGTGTGTGTCATTCATGCCGATGTCCGCGCGTATGGTCTTTGTAGTCCTTGCAAGCGTTGCGGAGAGCGCCAGAAACGAGCGGAGTAGCAGCAGCAGCCTGGGCAGGTGCTCGACGTGTGCTCCGAGCCTAATAGACCGCACACGCTTCGACCACTCTCTTCGTGAGCATTCTTTTACATATATGTGTATATATATATGTGTATATATATATATATATATATATATATATATATATATATATATATATATATATATATATATATATATATAAATGTGCGTGTTCGTGTGCGTGCGCGTGTGTGTGTGTGTGTAAAAGATCGATATTGCAGTATCAGTATTAAAAATCTGTAGTGAAGTACCGATTTTTTGACATCGGTACTTCATTACAAATTTTTTAATACCGATACTTCAATACCGATATTCCAATACCGATACATGATAGAGCATAATTTATATATATATATATATATTTGCGTGAGGATGCGAGAAAGTCTTTTCAATACCGATCTTTCAACATCGATCTCTCAATACCGATTTTTCAATGTCGAGTTCTCAATACCGATTGTTCAATACCGACACACGATAGAGCTAAATGTACACACACACACACACACACACGCGCGCGCGCGCGCGCGCGCGCGCACGCACGCACACACGCACGCACGCACACCGCAAAATGTCCGGCCAAAGATTATTTTATGATGGAGTAACGTTTAAGGCGTTACCCCCACTTGTAGCGCAAAAAAGGCCTTTTTCATGAATTTTTTTAAAGAAAACTACAAAACTTTTTTAATCGATCAATATACCATCTTAAAGAACACATCTTCAAGAACGTTCAGTAATTTTTTTATTGAAAAATATTACATTGTTTAGTGGCAAATGGCCGTCAATGAATAAATGTTTTTATATACACGGTTTGCGGTGACCAACATTGCGGCGAAGTGGATCATCTGAAAAAAAAATGCGGATGGATTTAGTCAAATATAAGTATAAACTAGTCTTTAATCGAAGGATTTTAAAAAATATTCATTTTTCACAAAATGGCGGACAGTCAAAGTTAATGGTTCGATTTTAACGAAAAAAAAACGGCCGTTTTTTGGCTATAAAACGGCCTTTTTTCGAAAAAAAAATCGAACGATTAAAGACTACATTTTTATGTATTAAATAAGCCTGCAACATGTCAAGAAGATCGGTTCATTAGTGTTCGAGTAATCTTGGTCACCGACTTCAGAAATGCCATTTTGAGAAAAACGCGTTTAAAGTTTCAATTTCGGTTTACACGAAGAAAATATTTTTTTTGTAAACTTACATAGAGCCATTTATTCCGGGCCCATACTTCTGTATGAGCCCGGATACTTATACTTCAAAAAAATGCTATAAAAAAACGATTTTTTCAAAATCGCAAGTGGGGGTAACCCCTTAAAGGATGCAAAATGGAAATACGAACATATCATCAAAAATTATATATAACTATTCATAATTATTTATAACCAAAATAACAATTTTCGCTTTTTCATCACCATTCGGCCAAGTACGAATCACGCACTATGTACGAAGAAAAAATATAATAAGTCAAGAAGAAAAAAATTGAAAACGGTAATGAATGTAAGATTTGCATCCATACTTAGTAGCCATGCCCTTCGAAGCTATCACGGCAGCACATCGGTGAGGCATCGATTCAATAAGTTTGATGATTCTATCTTGAGGGATATTTTTCCACTCTTCTTGAACTTTTTTCTAGCCATAAACGTTCTATGGGATTCAAGTCCGGACTCGGCCACTCTGAAACCCGAATATTTTTCTTGCTGAAAACCAGCTGAAGGAGCTGTGATCGATGTTTTGGATCATTATCTTGCTGAAAAATCCATCCTCGTGGCATATTCTGACGAGCATAAGGTAGCATTTTTTTAAATATAATTTCTCTATACATAGCAGAGTTCATAGTCCCTTCAATTTTAAAGATTGGACCGACGCCTTTCCAAGAGAATGCACCCCATAGCATAATGCTACGTCCACCGTGTTTCACAGTTGGTGTTTGATATCGCGAATCATTTCTAGTTCCTTTTGGTCGTCGAACGTACCTTCTCCCATCATTTCCAAACAAATTAATTTTAGTTTCGTCTGAGAACAGCACTCTTTTCCAATCTTCAACAGTCCAGCTCTGGTATTTTTTCGCGAATTCTTATCTGGCCTCCTTATTTTTTTTACTGATGAGCGGTTTTTTAACTCCAACGAGTCCAAAAAGTCCCACTTCTGTCAGTCTACGTGAAACAGTACTTTGGCTAATATCAGCCAAATTTTCTTCGCGTAATTCACGTGCGATGATTGCAGCATTCTTTTTTACGTCTGCGACAGCCTTTCTTTTGATCACTTTATCGACACGATTAGTTGTTTTCCTAGGTCTCCCAGGACAGTATTTATCTTCTAGAGTACCTGTAGTCTTGAATTTATGTATTATATCGTTAACAGTCGATTTTCCAATCGCCAAAATTTTAGCTATTTCACGCGAAACGTTTCCTTCGTTGTGCAACTTGATAACCACTTTACGTATATCTAAAGACGTACGTTTCGACATCTTGACTGGGTGTTACTGATCGCACAATGCAAAAGGAATAGAGCTCTCAATGTTTAAATGATTTCGCGACTGATAACGTAAACAAAGCAAAACGAATTATATCTTCTTGGAATTTGGCCGGACATTTATGAAGCAGCAAAACGTGTTATTTTTCTTACAAATAATTGTTAATCGTTATGAACAATTTTTGAATTACATATTTTGATTGCATAATGAAAGAACTTTACGATGATATAGTTGTGGTTCCACTTTGCATCCTTTAAACGTTATTTAATCATAAAATTATCTTTGGCCGGGAACTTTGCATGCAACTGTGTATATATATATATAGGGTGTCCCAGAACTCAACGTCAAGCCGAAACGGGGTGACAGGATTGATTGTAACCATCATAAGAAAAATCAGCAAAAAATCTATTTCGAAAATTTTAAATTCATAGTTTAACAAAAAACAGTCTTAATTCTAGGAAACTTGGGGCAATTGTGTCATTATTTTTGACTGTGATTCTAGAAATGTTATTTAGGGTTACGGTTCCAAAGTTTAAATGAACAAAAATAATAAAAATTAACCACAATAACCGAAAAATGGTTACAGTTTGACCAAATTTCTAGGTTTTTCTTAAATGCCCAGATTTTTTTCTGATTTTTCTCATAATGGTTACAATCAATCCTGTCACCCCGTTTCGGCTTGACGTTGAGTTCTGGGACACCCTGTATATATATATATATATATATATATATATATATATATATATATACCGCAACGATGCGAGAAAGCCTCCTTTCTTTTTTCTCCTGATCATCCTCGTCTCATTCTTTTGTCCGCAGCACACTACACGGTCCGCGCGTATATCTCGTACCACGACAGATGGTACGGGAACAGATGAGAAGATCATCTCTCGCGATAACGAGATCACGTATACACTAAGAGAGGTTATAGTTTTCGTTTTAACCTCTTCTGCGTGTGTGTGTGTGTGTGTGTGTGTGTGTGTGTGTGTGTGTGTGTGTGTGTGTGTGTGTGTGTGTGTGTGTGTGTGTGTGTGTGTGTGTGTGTGTGTGTGTGTGTGTGTGTGTGTGTGTGTGTGTGTGTGTGTGTGTGTGTGTGTGTGTGTGTGTGTGTGTGTGTGTGTGTACTGGAGTTATATCTTGTCGGCATTTTTTTTATTTCGACCGTAAAAATTGTAAAATAGCTCGAAAGCACTGAGGCAGCATTACGAAAAGGGGTGTATTTCGAGGCGGTCCTTTTATCCCGAAGGCGGGAATTCAACTTAGTGCCGGAAGTCGACCCTAAATCGTTTCGTTCAGCTATATACGTGTATGTACGTGGGGTAATCAACATCCGGCTCATTGAAACGTCTCGTTTCACGTCGGAAAATCCCTCTTTTCCGGATTCCGTGGATCCGGCTCTTTGCAGACACGAAGCTTGTCTTGTCACGTATACTCGTAGGCTTAAAATATACATATGGGGCGTTCGGGCAGCGTGTCGTTCGGCCCTTGTATTTTTGTGTCTTGCATTTGATACGAAGTAACAGCTTGGGCGATGAGAGTCGACAAATTTGGGGAAAAGAGGAGAACACTCGTCGCAGACTAGAACAAACCCAAACAAAATAGAAGTTGGCTGAAAATTGATATAAAACATTCAACGATATATCGATTCACGTGTAGAAAGTCAGGGAAGGGAAAAAATCGGTTTTATATGAAATTTCATGCGAAGGCTCAATTTTTATATGGATAATTTTATTTTACTTTAAAAAACTTTAACGGACTTTTTTGTTTTTTTTTAGATTTTTGCTTTTTTAAAAATATTTTCGCTGTTTTTTATTTATTTTTCAAACCTTTTCGTTTTTTTTTCTTCACTTTTTAGAACTTGTTATTACATTTTTAACTCTTATTACGTTTTTCAAACTCTTTTCTAGTTTTTTGCGTTTTTAAATATTTTTCCCTCAAAAAGACAGAGGAGGTCGTTTAGACTGGAATACCCCATGGCTATGACAATATACACCGTGTGTAAACTGTACGACTCTTCACGTGAATATACGTGAATGTATAAATGTTGAGGTATTGTTGTGCATTGTGTGGGCACAAAACGCACGTAGTGTGGACAAATCCATTGATCCTCTTGTCCTCGCAGTGTAGCTGCAAAGATTATAAAGACATAGCGAGAGAGAGAGAGAGAGAGAGAGCAGGTAAAGGACCCGAATTACAGGAAGGAATAAACGACGACGAATTTCGACCCAGGGATTTCCGCCCTTCATAAGCTCCTAAGAGTACTGTTGTACACGTGGTCATGGTGGGATGTACACTCGCGTCTATACGTACATATATAAATATATACATAATACATACACAGTAAGTATATACATAAAGGGTGTCTCAAAATGACCTAACATTTTTATTTATTAACAAAACGTATTATTTATTTTTAAAATACGAATATTTTTATTTTAATATAAGGTACAAACATGTAGGTTATGTGTGGAATACAATAACCGATAAATGGCATAAACGGCATGGACATATTCTTTCAACGAAATGGCGGAACCTGCTATACTGCGGGAGAAACAATGCAGTTATTGCAGACAAAGTTTGATGGTCGTTTTATGTCGCGCTGCGGCGATGTGAATTGGCCACCAAGATCGTGCTATTTGACGCCATTGGACTTGTTTCTTTGGGGTTTTCTGAAAGGAAAAGTGTATGTCAATGATCCACAGACCATTCCGGAGCTCAAGGGAGAAATTGGACGCACCATTAATGAAATTAGTCCGCAATTATGCCAAAATGTTATTGAAAATTTCGTCATAAGAGTGGACGTTTGCAAACAGGAACGAGGCGGCCCTTTATCGGATATTGTGTTCCACACATAACCTCCCCGGGAAAAAAAGTTCCTCTCTGAATATATCTGAATCATATATGTAGAATCAGATATGATCAGACAAGAAAAATGGCCATATCTGTTCATGTAGTGTCACGACAGATCATGTATGCTTATATATGAGCATGTATGATCATATCAGAGCCATTTTGATAATTTTGAGAGCAGACCCGTCCATATCGCAGCAGGTCTGATCAGATCCAATCCCTAGACAAGATCTGATCTTGTTGAATCAGATCTGATCATGTCAGGTAGATCTGATTTTATTGGACCAGATCTGATCATGTCAGGCAAATCTAATCTTATTGGACCAGATCTGTCTGTCCGTATAAGAATAAAATACCGTGGATCCCAGTAGACCTGGACATCTATGAACAATAGACCTGCCCATATGATTGAATCATAGTTTATCTGAACTATCAGACCAGGTATGACTCCGACTATATCAACGCAAATCTTATCCTGTTGAGACAGATCAAATCTTGTTAGTGCAGTCATGAAGATATTAAAATGTTTACATATATAGAGCGGGGTTATTAACACGTCATCACTTGTTGTGTTAATAATTAATAATATTATAGTAACTCACATGATCACATATAATACAGTCAGGTGAGGTGCCATATCTGATCGGACATCGTCTCATATCCTCATATATCATTTCATATATTCAGATGTCTTCATGTGTGAACAACTGAACTGCATATACGATAAGGTATGAGTCTATAAGACTTCGTATATTTTCCAGGTTTGCTATCGTATCTGATGGGATAAAATTTTATATGAACGTACCTGCTCATATATCACATCATACATGTTCAGATATGGTTTCACGCTGCCAACTCGCCTTGGCACCTGACCAGATAAAAACATGTGTGAGATCTATATAGCGGAGTCTGGTACCGTATTTGATCGGATATGATCTTATACGAACAGATACGTTCACATATCACATCATGTATGTGCAGATACAAATTTACGGTATCAACTCGTCTTGGTACTTAGCCAGATATAAACAGATATGAGTTCATATATGCTCAGGCCAGATACTGTATTTGATCAGATATGATCTTCTATATGCATATGTGATGTGGAATATGATCAGACCTAATCATATATGATACTGTAAAATGTCAGATATAAATATATCTGATACATATATGACAATATCTGAAACATATATGAACATATCCACTCAGACATGAACTTTTTTCCGGGGCCCATGTTTGTACCTTATATTGAAACAATAAATTAAACGTGAAAAATCTTTTTAAAAACAAGCTTTTATGTCTAAGCTATTGAATTAAAAAGTAAAAAGTAATACAAGGAACATCCCTCAGGTGACACCCTTCGATTTTGTTGAAATTTGGATATGTTATAAAGCACCGAAAAGTAAGCGATACGTATTTTTTTGTATCGGCGAAAAAACGGGTTTCAGGGGTGAAACCACCCCTTAATATAGGGGTGGTTCAATCCTTAATTTTTTTTTGCAATGTGGATTTTTCAGTGCTTCGGATTAGAAGACTTTTCGTTTTTGTTTCATTAAAATCGGTGGACTCCTTGTGTGTGAAACTGCTATATTACCCCTAGAGATGCCCTTTTTCAAGGGATGGTTTCACCCCTTAAAACCGT
The DNA here is from genome assembly GCA_944452715.1 of Ophion slaviceki. NCBI lineage: Eukaryota > Metazoa > Arthropoda > Insecta > Hymenoptera > Ichneumonidae > Ophion > Ophion slaviceki. The sequence continues at coordinate 15,338,303 of OX101795.1, forward strand.
TTTTCCGTCGATAAAAAAAGGATGGCTTACTTTTCGGTGCTTTATAACATATCTAAATTTCAACAAAATCGAAGGGTGTCACCTGAAGGATGTTGCTGTTGGTGTATGAAGTTAAAGAGTAAAGCTACAGAAGCACCCCATCTTTAGTCACTGATCAAAGGCGTAGGCAGTACATACTTAACAAAACTTACATAAACATAGAAGTGATTTAAAAAAAAAAATTGTCTCCAATGCTTGACGTTTTATTTTAAGTGTAATGACGTTTCACGCCCGAAGCCTTTGAGAAAATATTTTAATTTTCAAAAGTTCTATGTTTATTAAGGGGTTAGGCCACAGTAACGGGTATAAAATCATGTGCGAATTTAACATTTTTTTTCGTATGAAAAAGTGATTCACTCATAAAATGAATTACACGTCTATTTAGTATAAATATCAAGCTTTTAGAAAATATATATATATATATTTTTTTCGATGTACAAAATGGCCGACTACTCGAAACTTCTCGAAACAGCTTTTTTCCAATTGGCGTGACAAATAACTTCAACAATTTTCACTCGATTTACTTCAAATTTAAAAGTTATGTTCCTAATTGCATTTCGCAGAGAAGTACGTATGGAATTTCTGATTAATCGAAAACTTTTCATTTTATGAGCAGTTTATGAGCAGTTATAACGAAATTTTTCACTGAAAATTCATTTTTTAAGTATAAATACCTACAGCTTTTGAATGAAACAATATTTTTTAAATTCCGTACGTACTTCTCTAGGTATTCTAATGTAGATTGACGAGGATTTTTGTTTTTTGTTCTAGGTAAAAAATTGTGGATGCCAAATGTCACGCCGCGGAGCACCTAAAAAAAAGATAGCAAAAGAAAATATTAGCAGGCGGCCATTGTGTACATCGAAAAAAAAAATATATATTTTCTAACAGTTTGATATTCATACTAAATAGATGTGTAATTAATTTTACGAGTGCAACTCTTTTTCATACGAAACAAAATTGTTAAATTCGCACATGATTTTATACCCGTTACCTAAACCCTTAAGTATGTACTGCCTACGCCTTTGATCAATGACCAAGGCTGAGGTTCTTCTGTAGCTTAACTAGTTAACTTCATACACTAAATATTATTTTTTACTTTTTAGTTCACTAGTTTATAAATAAAAGCTTGTTTTTAAAAATATTTTTTACGTTTAGTTTATTTTATACTTTTTTGTATTAGAATTCGTTTATTTATTTGCCATGCCAGACCCCCATGCCACTCAGACATCGGCGTAATCAAAAACCTTGCCTTAGGTTATAAAGGTTTCGCGAGAAACTTTATAATAGTGTAATTATAAATAGTGCTCAAGTCAACAAAGTTGTCGAGCCCAAACTCGGTTGTCTTACCATTTGCCATTAGGAAATTTCTGTTCCCACCTCCCACCACCATTACCAGACTCTCGTTATCATGTGTAATGAAAAGTGCTCATGATAACAAAACAAATGAGCACAAACTCGACTGTCCTAACATATGCCATTATGGAGTTCCAGTGTCCACCTCCCACCTCCATCATCAGACTCTCGTTGACATGTTCAATGAATTGTGCTAATTATAACAAAACAAAACATCAGACCAGCTTCATGGTACCATATTATTGCATTGTCACCGAAGTTACATTGGTATGCTAAATTTCAGCTCCCTCGGATGCCAGCAAGTGCCTAAAAAATGAATTACAAATTTTGAACCGGAAAAATATACGAATGAAGCAAGTTAAATAAAAGCTTGTAAAAATATTCGTACTTTTGAAATAGATAATACGTTTTATTAAGGGGTTAGGCCACAGTAATGGGTATAAAATCATGTGCGAATTTAACAATTTTTTTTTTTCGTATGAAAAAGTGATTCACTCATAAAATTAATTACACATCTATTTAGTATGAATATGAAGCTGTTAGAAAAATATATATTTTTTTCGATGTAAAAAATGGCCGACTGCTAATATTTTCTTTTGTTTTCCTTTTTTAGGCGCACCGCGGTGTGACATTTGGCGTCCACAATTTTTACCTAGAACAAAAAACAAAAGTTCTCGTCAATCTACATTCGAATACCTAGAGAAGTACGTACGGAATTTGATAAATATTGTTTTATTCAAAATTTCGTTATAACTGCTCATAAAATGAAAAGTTTTCGATCAATCAGAAATTCCGTACGTACTTCTCTGCGAAATGCAATTAGGAACATAACTTTTAAATTTGAAGTAAATCGAGTGAAATTTGTTGAAGTTAATTGTCACGCCAATTGGAAAAAAGCTGTTTCGAGAAGTTTCGAGTAGATTTTGTACATCGAACCATTTTGTACATCGAAAAAAATATATATTTTCTAACAGCTTGACATTCATACTAAATAGATGTGTAATTAATTTTCTAAGTCAATAGCTTTTTCATACTAATAAAAATTGTTAAATTCGCACATGATTTTATACCCGTTACTGTGGCCTAAGGCCTTAATAAGTTAAAATGTCAGCTCATTTTGAGACACCCTGTACATATGTCCCAATCCAGAGTATCAGATCTTCAAAAGAACTGGGAGAAAAAAATCCCTAGCGTTTTGAAAAGCCTCCGAGTCGAGGAACAGAACTGCGGGATGAAAAGCATGGCTTCCCTATTAAAATTTCGAATTTGACCTTCGAGTGACCTTGAAATTTATCGTCAAGGTCAAACCGCGATTTCCACTCTCTACACCAGTTCGTAAGGGACAACTTTTGTTCGAAACATTTTTCCCGGCGATGCGTACTTCGCGAGATAGCGGCTTGGGACCCTTGAAACGGGACACCCGGTATACAAGTGCCCGATTTACTCGGGCTCGGCGATTTTTTGCCTCGGTAAATCCTCCACTAAACCAAACACCTGAGATCTTGTTTGCGAAACGTGACCGTCGTCGTTTGTGCTACCGCTGCTCTCCTGCGGGGGCCACGCACGTCGCGCATTTCCGGCGACTTCACTTCGAACGTGATCTTTCTTTTCTGTCCCACCGAAAACACAAATGCTGGCTCGAATTCTCGGTTTTTCCTTTCCGCGATGTATAACGACAATAATAATAACCGTGTCCGGAGTCTCGTTCTCCGCACACGCCTGCGCTGCTGCGTTGGCGCATCGCGGCAACGACCGGAAGCGAGAAGTGTCCTCGAAGGCAAATAAAAGATTACCGTCGCGGAAAAATTTCTTCGAGCTTATTCTACACGTTGTGAGTGCGTGTCTTTTTTTGCGCTCGTACGATAGTAATCGCGCAGGTGGCCGCAGTTGGCGGTCTGAAAAGTCGCCGGCCAGCAGCAGCGAGGAGGGGAGTATCGCAGCCCAATTGAAATTCGGCTGCGCCGCGAGCGGGGAATCCCCCGAGTAGAGTAATGTAAGCCGACCAGCGAATGGACGAATAACGACACTTGCATTCAAATGGACTGTGAAATGAAAATATCACCAAAACCAATTTTTCAATCCCTATAGCTACCAAAAGATATTAATGTGATAGTATACTGAGAAAAAAAATCATTGATCCAAATCATTGGTGTTATTGATCGAAATTTCGTTGATTTATTTGTAAAATTGTTGTTGACTTTAGTAACATGATAAAATTAAAAGTTTTTTTTTCTTTCAAAAGATATATTGTTAGCCGAGAACAATATATTAAGGCGTTACCCCCACTTGTAGCGCAAAAAAAAGGCCTTTTTCATGAATTTTTTTAAAGAAAACTACAAAACTTTTTTAATCGATCAATATACCATATTAAAGAACACATCTTGAAGAACTTTCAGTAATTTTTTTATTGAAAAATATTACATTGTTTAGTGGCAAATGGCCGTCAATGAAATAATGTTTTTATATACACGGTTTGCGGTGACCAACATTGCGGCGAAATGGATTATCTGAAAAAAAATGCGGATGGATTTAGTCAAATATAAGTATAAACTAGTCTTTAATCGAAGGATTTTAAAAAATATTCATTTTTCACAAAATGGCGGACAGTCAAAGTTAATGGTTCGATTTTAACGAAAAAAACGGCCGTTTTTTGGCTATAAAACGGCCATTTTTTTTCGAAAAAAAAAATCGAACGATTAAAGACTACATTTTTATGTATTAAATAAGCCTGCAAAATTTCAAGAAGATCGGTTCATTAGTGTTCGCGTAATCTTGGTCACCGACTTCAGAAATGCCATTTTGAGAAAAACGCGTTTAAAGTTTCAATTTCAGTTTACATGAAGAAAATATTTTTTTTGTAAACTTACATAGAGTCATCTATTCCGGGCATCAAAAAAACTGCACTTCAAATTGCACTTCAAAAAAATGCAATAAAGAACAATCCATTTTTCAAAATCGCAAGTGGGGTAACCCCTTAATGAAACTATCTAAAAAATTGTTGCGAACAAATTATATAGTTTTGAATGCATTTTCTGCAACGACCAAAAAAGCGTTTCAATTCATAACACGAATATTGTTGATTCGAGTACACAAGAAAAATTGAATTTCGCTCGTTTGATTCAGATAAAATTTCTATTGAGTAAATATGTTATTTTATTTTTTTACCATATCCGATATTGATTTTCAAATACATTATTCGTTATAATATTAATATTTTATTTTGATTGAAAAATATTAAGCAAATGTCTGAATTGGTTAGGAAATTATGCGAAAATAAAATTTGTTTCTTGCGCATTTGGTTGAAAAAATTCAACCGAATCATGGCCGAGAGCCACCGAAATTATAGGTATAAGGAAACCTGTAGTTCTCGGAGTAACCGCTAGAAGCCGCACGCGCGCTCGTTTCTCGTAAGCGTAGCGCGAACCCAAAATCTACTTAAACGCAGGAGAAACTCTAAAGTGTATCGCTTCTTAGCCTGTGGCTAAGATCAAAGTGTAGTATCTGTTCTAATCAGTTGAATATCTGATATTCTCTCCATGGGTATTCCATTGGATATCTGATATTCTCTCCACTATTATCGTGGATGATCATTCTCATGCTCACTTTTTATTTAAGATTTAAAACATATTGAAAAACTTACGTCTCATGGCATATTCGTTTCGATGTAGTAAAGAAATAATTCATTCTATTGATTATATTTTTGTACGAAATAACAAATGTTGTAGCAACCGCTTAATTATTTCATCCATATATCTACGGATTGTATATAGAATGATTTCAATAGAATATAATTTTATTTGAAGAATAATGTAGATAATCAGAGATATTCAGAAAAAAGATAAAATAAAAAAATTTAAATAAAAATAATATGTTATTTGAATCAATCACATTTTCCAATTTTTTATAGTATTGTAACAATCTCATATATCGGTGGCGCCTCCGGTGGCGCCTCCGCCACCGAAAAAAGTATTCGAAGTGATTAAGTAGCGAAATTACTAAATCGCCAATGAATGCAATAAATTACCAGTAAATGGACACTCGACCGCCAGTAAATGAACGTGTAGTGTAAATGAACGCTGTAAAACATAACGGTTTATTTCTATTAGATGCTAAATGTGCAGATCACCATGTTGCACAAAAATTATAATATTCTCATGCACACGTGCATAAACATTATTACGATTTCGCAGAAAATGCACAAAGCGTGTTGGCGTCTTAACGTGGCATTGTCGAAAGGACTACCAAAGTTTGTTTCGATAGAGAAATGGAAAATTAAAATATATCGGAATTTTAAAAACGAATGAAATTATTTTTCGACAATATTTAATATAATGTACATTGTCATCTCTTAGCAGTAATTGATTTTGAAATTTTCAGCGGATGATCTAAATTTTTTACCCTGCTTTGAGAGCTATCAGAACAGAGCCCATCTGTTCATTCACTGGGACGAGGTTAGGATACAGCACCAGTAAATGAACATGTCTAATTCTGACCTATTATTGCGAGTAATTTTAAAATTTTGCAAAAAATCAAAGTTTGATTCTATCTTAAGTAATGAAAGTAATCTCAACCCTCAAAACTTATAGAAACTATTGTTTTCGTGTTTAGAACACCTACCGTGTACAATCGTATCGTAAGTAACTTGCCCGGTGTGCAAGTACCACAAACTAGAAAAATTCCGTGTGGTGTCAACATTCGATATTACACTGAAAAATCGGATTTGACGACACGTCTCTTTTTTTCTAAATTATGGTGATTCAAGTTTTTATTGAAAATTCATATTCTTTACTGATTTAAAACATGAATCAGCTTTCGTCCATTCACTGGTCGGTTTACGCTATGTATCGTGAAACACGACGCAGACGAAGCATTTCCCAGGCTTTTATGATCTCATATGAATATATCAAATCAAATCGAGTTTCATTTGCACAACTTTTGTAACAAGTTTTTTGCAAAATGCTATTTTTTCGCTTACAACTGCCTTAACTTATTTTCCACTCTGCATACTCATTCCCTTGTTACTATCTAACATTCCTCTCTTTTTCCTAGTTTAATCTTCCCCGCCATCTCATACGAATATATTTTTTACCGATTTTTCAATACCCATCTTTTAAACCGGTACTCTAATAGCGATCACACGATACCGAACTTTTTATACAAATCTTTTTGTTCAAAACCGATATTGCAATACCGATATTTCAATACGATTTTTTCAGTGCCGATCTCTTAACACTGATTTTTTTAAATACCGATATTTCAATACCGATTTTGTTTCAATGTTGATATTCCAGCACCGATCTTCCAATACGAATTTTTCAATACCGACATTCCAATACCGATCTTTTGATACGAATTTTTCAATACCGATCTTTGAAATGCCGATTTTTTTTAAACCGATATTCCAAAACCGGTCTTTGGAGACAAATTTTTCAATACCGATCTTTGCAATACCGATTTTTTTTTAACCGATATTCCAACACAGATTTTGTTTCAATATCGATATTCCCGTAGCGATCTTTCAATAACAGTTTTTAAATAGCGATCATTTAATACCGATATTCGAATATCGATCTTTAAACAAAGATTTTTTCAATACCGATCTTTTAATACCGATATTCCAATAACGGCCTTTCGATACGAATTTTTCAATACCGATCTTTACAATACCAATTTTTTTAAACCGATATTCCAATACAGATTTTTATTAAATGTCGACATTTCCGTAGCGATCTTTCAATACCGATTGGGCAGGGACCGGGAAATCCCCCGAGTATATATCGCGAAGCACGGCGCAGATGAAGCGTTTCCGGGTTTTTTGTAAAGAAGGGAGGAATTTCCGCGGTCGGTCCTATCGGTTATATATATATATATATACATTCCTGCCTATATCGTGCGCATGCGTATACGATAGTGTTGTGGTGACGAACGCCGCCGCGGTACGAGATAGCCAGAGCGAGAGAGCGCGAGAGAGGGAGAGAGAGAGAAGCAGAGGAAGAGGGAAAAAAGAACCCACGCACCGGAAGTTGTCGCGTTGTTAGCAAACGACGGGACTTCCGGGGGATATGTAATCTCCAGAAATGATGGATCATCCAATCCACATAGATCCTGTATTCCCATATATACAAATACACATGTACACATCCTCGCATGTGTAAACGTCTATCAGTCCGTACCGGAAGTGCCGCCATCACCGGCCACCCAAAGGGCACAAGGTCGCGCGCTAAACGTCGTTTCACAATTGAGCGCCGATTAAAAAAAAATAAAAGAAGGAAAAAGAAGGAAAAAACCAGCAGGTGATGAAACGCAAAATCGAAACGGCGTACGTGAGACGCAGTAATGATTATTTATTGCTGTGGCTCGCTCAGCGTTATCGCAATTGCGCGATAAGAATATAAGACGACACACGGCAGAACAGCTGTATACGTATGTATACGCGTTTGTGTCTGTCGCGTGACCGCTGCTGCAATGAGAAAACGTCATGTAATCTCATTCCACGAGACCGGGACAGAGACGGAGAGAAAAAGAGCGAGAGATTGGTCACGTGATCGAGATTAGGCGTTCGCACGGAAGGTATGGGCTTCGCCTTTTTTATCATCATCTAAAAAATGAATATTGTCTCTACGATATTTAATGAAAATTAATATTCACTACAAACGCTGTAGTTTTTTTCTGACGCAATCTACGAAAGGTGTTGACTGCCGCAATGTTAGCCACGGACAGCAGCGCTTCGTAGGGACTATGGTGCTGGGGGGGGGGGGGGGGTCGGAACGATTCTTCCGGCGTTACAGCTGTTCGTTGAAACGCCGTCACGTCCCGTCAGTGTCGTATATAACCTCAATCCCCGCACGTGCCAGATCGTGTATGTGTGTGTGTTTGTGTGTGTGTTTGGGTTCATTCATAACAGAACACCCTCTGTGTGTGTGTGTGTGTCAGGGTGTTCTGTTATGAATGAACCCAAACACACACACACACACACACACACACACACACACACACACACACACACACACACACACACACACACACACACACACACACACACACACACACGCGCACGCACGCACACACACGCACGCACGCACGCACGCACACACACACACGCACGCACGCACGCACGCACACGCACACACACACACACACACACACACACACACACACACACACACTTTAGTTTTTATTTCGTGCTATGAGCATAAGTTTATTTCCACTCTGGTACAAAATTATTATCATCTTCATCCAACATAGTTACCTAACCTAAGCTGTGACTATTATTATAATCACCTAACCTACAAACTCATTGCCTAACCTGACTTATCGTTCGACAACCTAACCCAGCCTTTTTATTATTGTTATTATTTTCATCCAACGTAATTACCTAACCTAACCTATGGGTATTATCATATATCTAACCGACCAACTCATTACCCAACCTGACCTCTCGCCCAACATTCTGACCTGGCCTGTTTTTATTATCATCATTATTATTAATGATATTATTATTGTGTTAAGCTATCGTATAACCTAACCTAACCTATGACTATCATATTTACCTAAACTGAAAATTCACTGCCTAACGTGACCTGCCGCCTGACAACCTAAACTAGCCTTTTCTTCTTCTTATTGTTATTATTATTATCATACTACGACTATTATACTTACCTAACCTGACCTGTCTCTCAACATCCTAACCGAGCTCCTTTTTAGTATCATCATAATCATTACATCATAATAGCCATTATTATTATTATTATTATTATGTTCACCCAACTAACCAAAAGTATGACTATTATCGTACAATACTAACCTACAAACCCATTACCTAACCTGACCTGTCGCCCGAGATTCTAACCTCGCTTGTTTTTATTATCATCGTAATCATTATTACTATTATTATTATGTTCAACTATTGTAATAACCTATGACTATTATATTTACCTAACCTAACAACTCATTACCTAACCTGACCTGGCGCTCGACAACCTAACCTAGCCTCTTTTTATTATTATTCGTCATGCCTAAAGGTCTTGGCGCCTCCCACGGCCTAAGGTGTAAGCTCTACTAGTATAGTAAACGTCGATAAAATACATTGATAGCAATGGGCAAAATAAAAAAAAAGAAAGATTACTCGAGATTCCGCTGTGTATCAGGGTGCAAGGCGGATAATAAAAGTGAACTGTCGTTCCATAAGCCACCTGAAAATGAAGTCTTTTAAAAAAGTGGTTGTTTCCTCTGGAAATGACTCTTTTTAGCCTCTTTCGGCCATCAAGGCAAGTTTGTAGTCACTCCACAAGATTTTTTCTTTCCAAGTTTGTATCATGATAAATAATAAATCGGGCCATGTTGAAAGTTATTTCTGTTATATACAATGTTTAATTATAATTCCAGACATCCCTTGTAAAAAGTATACTCTCCTAAGTAGAAGACTCTCATAACCTAAAAAAATATAAATCCAGTGCTGGGACAGCTAAAGAAAAGGGCGGAAAACAGATTATTTACTGCAGTAGTATCTTTACAATCTATCATGGAAGTAAATCCAATGGACAACACCCAGGAAATCAAGAACGAAGTAATTGTTTTCGTTTGGGGTTATACTTTGATTGGCCACATTGAAATATTGCTGCGCCACCTGTAGGCTGTGAAAATAGCGAATTATCTTCACCCAGCGTGATTACCGTAAAATGGGGTTACTTTGAACAGCTTTTGGAAATTTTTTGTAGGTAACTTTTTTTAACATCCTGAATGCCAACTTTTTTGCTCCAATAGAATATCGTCCTTTGGCTATCAAATGTATAAGAAAGTCAAACCCCACCACCACCCACAATTTCGTTTTTTAAGTGTCAAAGTAACCTCGAGTGTGGGGTTTCTTTGACATCATTTGGATTGAAAGATTTAATATTTTATGCAGTGTACTTGAAGTTAAATGAAAAACAACGATTTTCACAATCAAATTGTCATCTTTATTAAGGCCTTAGGCCACAGTAACGGGAATGAAACCATGTGCGAATTTAACCATTTTTTTGGCGTGACATTTAGCATCCACAATTTTTTACCTAGAACAAAAACAAACCAAAATTCTCGTCAATCTACATTAGAATACCTAGAGAAGTACGTACGGAATTTAAAAAATACTGTTTTATTCAAAAGTTGTAGGTATTTGAACTTAAGAAATGAATTTTCAGTTAAAAATTTCGTTATAACTGCTCATAAAATGAAAAGTTTTCGATTAATCAAAAATTCCGTATGTAATTCTCTGCGAAATGCAATTAGGAACATAACTTTTAAATTTGAAGTAAATTGAGTGAAAATTGTTGAAGTTATTTGTCACGCCAATTGGAAAAAAGCTGTTTCGAGAAGTTTCGAGAAGTTTCGAGTAGTCGGCCATTTTGGACAACGAAAAAAACAATATTTTCTAACAGCTTGACATTCATATTAAATAGATGTGTAATTAATTTTATGAGTAAATCACTTTTTCATGCGAAACAAATTTCTTAAATTCGCACATGATTTTACACCCGTCACTGTGGCCTAAGGCCTTAAAGAAACATTTTACATAAAAATATCAAATACCTAGGGAACTATTATAGGAACTCAATCAGTCTCATAATTATGATTGAGATCAAAATCAACTTAAGCAACATTACAATCAACTTTAGCAACATTATAATGAACTTGAACAACAAATTTGAGCAATAATAGAACAAAGAGTGTGCTGCGCCCACGTTCAAATCTTCTTTTGGCGCTCTGTTAAAGTAGTCCCAAAAACTGTCAAAGTTACCCTCAACGTCATTTTAAACCCGTTTTACGATACCTTACCTAACCTAGAAACTGATTAATTAACCTGATCTATCGCCCGGCAACCTAACCTACCTTCTTATAAATTCATTCAATATATTTATTATTATCTTTATTATTATTATTATTATTATTATTATTATACTATAATGACAAGATGAAACGCGCATGCGCGCGAGAAAATGTCGATCGCTAGATGGGGCTGAAATAGCGCGGTTGCGCACCGCAATATCGATAAAATCGGAGGCGCTATATGGCCCCGAAATCATCATCATCATTATCGAGCATTCTACGGAATCAAGGTTAACCGGGCGGCAAAATTATACACGTATACGGGTGTACTACAAGTGGCGCGACGAGCGGTGGAGGGGCGATCCGAGCGCTCGGCTGGACGGCCCGGTGCGCAGCGGGGCGGGACAGGGGGAAGGAATTCGTTATTTACGAGAGCCTTCGTTTTTCGCGGATGATCGAATCGATTCTAGGCCTTACCTTGGCTCGACCGACTGAGGCGACCACGCTTGCGGTCTCGTGTATCTGCGTTCTTTTATTCTTGTATTTTTTTTCTTTTTCTGTTTTCGTATGACATGACGCAATCGCCCGAGTCTCGGGCTCGGGAGCTCCGCGCTTCGAACTGGCAATTTACGCGCGATGTGTACATGTGCGCATGTATGTTCTTGTGCGATCTGGATAGTGCCTTATCCAGACGCTCGACGTACGCTAAGAAAGGTGCATATATATATACGAAAAATATGTATCCCGCGACATACGTGAGCGCGTTCACGTATCGCGCGATATACGAAAACGCGTTCAATTATTGCGCGAGACCGATAAAATATGTGAATTCGATGCGGAGCGGTTTTTCAAGATCTGAGTTCCACGATCTCATAAAACTGAGATGGCATGAATTTCCATTGAGGGAATAATGATCGGTAAGGAAAATGATGGGTAAAAAATAAAATCGGTAGGGAAAACGATTAGTAAAAAAAATCATCGTTGACGAAACAAAATCGGTGAGAAAACCGATCGGTAACAAAAATGACCGGTTGGAAGCAATATCGGTAAGAAAGATGATTGGTAAGAAAAGCGATCGCTAACAAAAGTGATAGCTAAGAAAAGCGATCGGTAGGAAAAGCGATCGTTAAGAAAAAATAATCGGCAATATAATTAATCGGTATAAAACCATCGGCAAGAAAGATGATCAGTAAGAAAAGCGATCGGTACCAAAAATGATCGGTAGAAAAACGATCGGTAGGAAAACCGATTGGTAAGAAAAAACGGTAAGCAAAATGATCGGTAAAAAAACCGATCAATAACAGAAATGATCGCTAAGAAAAACGATTGGTAAGAAAAATGATCGGTAATATAAATAATTGGTAAGAAAAAAAAGGTAAGCAAATGATCGGTAATATAAATAATCGGTAAAAAAACAATTGATAAGAAAACAGATCGGTAACAAAAATGATCGGTAAGAAAGATCATCGGTAAAAAAACCGATCGGTAACAGAAATGATCGCTAAGAAAAACGATCGGTAGGGAAAACGATTGGTAGGAAAAGCGATCGGTACCAAAAATGATCGCGGAGAAAAACGATCGGTAGGAAAAACGATTGGTAAGAAAAATGATCGGTAATATAAATAATCGGTAAGAAAAACGATTGATAACAAAACAGATCGGTAACAAAAACGATCGGTAAGAAAGATGATCGGTAAAAAAACCGTTCGGTAACAGAAGTGATCGCTAAGAAAAACGATCAGTAGGGAAAACGATTGGTAAGAAAAATTATCGTTATGAAAAATAATCGGTACCAAAAATGATCGGTAAGAAAATTTTCCGTTCTTGGATATAAGTTAAATCGTTGCTAGAGACAGACACAAACACACACCTGCTCTCTTTTATTGACCAATTAGAAGGTGCACAGGACCGGAGAAATGCGAAGTTAACCGTTGAAGTAGAAATCGTCGGCTTATGTGCACGGATGCAATCGGCTTAAATCTTTGCTCATTGAGTTGCGCGACAGGACGACAAATAGCAGCACGACGGACCGTGTGCACTTCGGTCGGTCAATAAATCATCGGCATATTTCTTCTGTCCTCCAGCGCATCTATGTATATATATAAATATATATATATATGTGTGTGTGTGTGTGTGTGTATACACACTCGTCGATCCTCGAGGAACTTTTTCTTTCAGCGAAACCGTCATTGGAGTATTTTTCGCGTTATACTCGGACAGGTGATGCGTTTCCGAGCTTTTCTTTTCTCCTGCCGCCCTTTTGCCAGGTATAGACTTGTGCTCTTGAAAAAAACAAGATGGCGATTGCTCACATTATCGGACGTTTTTTTGTTCGATTTCAATGAAATTCGACAGATATATATATATATATATATATATATATATTGAGTTGTTGAATAAGCTCTAGCGGTTTTTTCATGAATATTAACGCTGTATTAAAAAAAAATCATTCCTAATGCTTTCAAACGTTTCGAAACTGTTTTTTGGATTCTGGCGTCTGACATGAGTCTTCATGAAGTAAGGCCTCCAATTCAACACATGAAAATCATTATTTGTGAAGCGTCTAAACCAATCTCCGCATGGTGTTTCTGACAGAGCATGGTCGCCGTAAGTCTCAACGAGAATTCTGTGTGTCTCAGCTGCAGACTTTTTAAAAATAAAGTAGTGCAGTAAAATTCCCAGCAAATACTCTTTTTTGGCACGAAATTTGACATGTTCAACACGAGGAAAAAAAAGTTGTTTACACTTCGGCGAAACGACATACATTGAATTTCAAGCTTGCTTATAGTACTTCTATATAGATGCGTTACCATCTTATTGTTAAGGGGTAAGGCCACAGTAGAATTTTCAAAAAAATCGATTTTTTCCGCTAAAACGGTACTTTATCATCATAACAATAAGTTACTATTCGATTTATAACAAGGATTTTTTTTCATCGACTTTGAGCACGGCACGGCCATAGAGTACCTAAAACTTTAAACGAATTTTTCTCGAAACAGCTTTTTTCCAATTGGCGTGACAAATAACTTCAATAATTTTCACTCGATTTATTTCAAATTTAAAAGTTACGTTCCTAATTGCATTTCGCAGAGAAGTACGTACGGAATTTCTGATTAATCGAAAACTTTTCATTTTATGAGCAGTTTTATACGAAATTTTTCACTGAAAATTCATTCCACTACCTACAACTCAATTCAAATACCTACAACATTTGAATAAAACAATGTTTTTTTTTTTATATTTTTGCTTTTTGTTCTAGGTAAAAAATTGTGGATGCTAAATGTCACGCCGCGGAGCGCCTAAAAGAAAAGATAACAAAAGAAAATATTTTAGTAGTCGGCCATTTTGTACATCGAAAAAAAAATATATATATTTTCTAACTGCTTGATATTCATACTAAATAGATGTGTAATTAATATTATGAGTGAATCGCTTTTTCATACGAAAAAAATGATTAAATTCGCACATGCTTTTATACCCGTTACTGTAGCTTAACCCCTTAAACTACACGCACACAATTCGGGTAAAGCTATCTGTTGGAAAATAGCGAGAACTTATTCAACGTCTTAACACACACACGCGCGCGTGCACACACACACAGCCACTTATATATATATATATAATTTCATTAGTCGCGCGCACATCCGGTTGTTATTTCGTGGCGGAAACGCGCGGATAATTTCTCGGTAATAGGATTCTCAGTTGCTCGCGGCGGAAGAATCGAGAGATAATGGAGGACGAAGGATAGAAGAGCGCGCGACGAGAAAAGAATATATGTACGTTGCGGCGCGCGAGACAAGGAAAGAGAGTTGTAGGAGTCCGCGCCTATATACCGGGTGTCCCAATCGAACCGTCATAACCTCCGAGCCTCTATCTCGGAAAATGCGCGTTAGATCGAAAAATGTTTCGAGCAAATATTGTTCGGTCTAGAAGGGCGGAAAAGATAGTTATCGCAGTTCGGCCTTGAGAATGACCGGCACTCAGAAAAAAGATTTATTATGTTTCAATAAATTGGCACATTAGAACATAATTTCTTAGAAATTAATAAACGTTTACTCGTATGGAGACAGTTTTTATGTGATTGTAACTACAGAATTTATTCGGCGTCACTAAATATGTCTCTTTACGTGCCGATTTTTCGCATCAATTAAAAGCCATATTTAAAATAGAAAATTTGAATAAATATTTCCTCAAATCAAATAAATACTACTTTCCAATCACGAAAACCTCTTATTTCGCGACTATGATACTAATGCGCGCATGCGCACTTTGCCCTTCAACACGACGAGCCCGACAGCAGGCCGCTCGTCAGATGTAGCTCACGCATACGCTTACCATGTAGCTTCTTCCTATGCCAATGCTTTTGGCACAAGTGTCAGTGTTGCGTTTCGGAAGTGAGAAACTCGACAGTGAGGAATGATTTGAGTGTAAGTAAGAATATTAAGTGAGAAAAAAACGATCAAGTGAAAAAATAATGACGGACGAAATGACACAATTCCTCGAAGAAAACCAGCTGGGGGATTATGAAGAATCCTATTAGATGTTAAGAAAAACTCTATTTGTCGGACATAAAAGACCTACTTCTTCTAACTTATATATCGTATTAGATGTTAAGAAAAATTCTTAGTAAATCTTAAACATAAAGTTAAATAAAAAATGTTCTTAGCTGTTAATACAATCGTAGTAGGCCGACATACGAATAAGAAAACTTATTCGCCGGGAGACAAAATTCTTTGTCCTTAATAAATCTTTTTTCTGAGTGGGGGAGCTCGTGGGAGGCTTGGACACAAGTTTTTGCATGGAAAGCCACATTTTTTATTGCGCATTCTTGTAACTCGGGTCGTGAGTTTTTCAAAATACTGGGGGTTAGTGCTTTTTCGTTTAGTCCTCGAGCTGTGAGCCTCGAAAGTTGCAATACGGATATGGCGCTGCTAGACCCAAAGCTTGCGTGGGCTCAGCTTCACAAGTCTACCTACTCATGTCTTCTTTTCTTGCGGTTCTCCGCCCCTGTACTCATTTCTTCACAACTCAAGGTGGGATATACGTTTAGACGGAAAAAAATTAAGCAAGTTTGAGGGATTTTTCAAACTAAGAAATAATTATTCTGCATTAAGGTGTTAGGCCACAGTAACGGGTATAAAATCATGTGCTAATTTAACAAGTTTTTTTCGTATGAAAAAATTATTCACTTATAAAATTAATTACACATCTATTTAGTATGAATATGAAGCTGTTGGAAAATACCCCGGGAAAAAAAGTTTATGCTGAGTGGATATGTTCATATATGTTTCAGATATTGTCATGTATGCATCAGATATATTTATATCTGACATTTTACAGTATCATATATGATTAGGTCTGATCATATTCCACATCACATATGCATATATAAGATCATATCTGATCAAATACAGTATCTGGCCTGACCATATATGAACTCATATCCGTTTATATCTGGCTAAGTACCAAGGCGAGAAGGTACCGTAAATTCGTATCTCAACATACATGATGTGACATGTGAACGTATCTGTTCGTATAAGATCATATCCGATCAAATACGGTACCAGACTCTGCTATATAGATCTCATATATGTTTTTATCTGGTCAGGTACCAAGGCGAGTTGGCAGCGTGAAACCATATCTGAACATATATGATGTGATATATGAGCAGGCACGTTCATACAAAATTTTATCCCATCAGATACGATACCAAACCTGGAAAATATACGAAGTCTTATACACTCATACCTTATCGTATATGCAGTTCAGTTGTTCACACATGAAAACATCTGAATATATGAAACGATATATGAGGATATGAGACGATATCCGATCAGATATGGCACCTCACCTGACTGTATTATATGTGATCATGTGAGTTACTATAATATTGTTAATTATTAACACGTCAAGTGATGACGTGTTAATAACCCCGCATCAATATATGTAAACATTTTAATATCTTCGTGACTGCACTAACAAGAATTGATCTGTCTCAACAGGGTAAGATTTGCTCTGATATAGTCGGAGTCATACCTGGTCTGATAGTTCAGATAAACTATGTTTCTATCATATGGGCAGGCCTATTGTTCGTAGATGTCCAGGTCTACTGGGATCCACGGTATTTTATTCTTATACAGACAGACAGATCTGGTCCAATAAGATTAGATTTGCCTGACATGATCAGATCTGGCCCAATAAAATCAGATCTGGTCCAACAAGATCAGATCTTGCCTGGGGATTGGATCTGGTCAGACCTGCTGCGGTATGGACGGGTCTGCTCTCAAAATGAACAAATTGGCTCTGATATGATCATACATGCTCAGATATAAGCATACATGATCTGTAATGACACTGCATGAACAGATATGGCCATTTTTCTTGCCTGATCATATGTGATTCTACAGATATGATTCAGATATATTCAGATATGAACTTTTTTCCCGGGACATTTTTTTTCGGTGTACAAAATGGCCGACTAGTCGAAACTTCTCGAAACAGCTTTTTTTCCAATTGGCGTGACAAATAACTTCAGCAATTTTCACCCTATTTACTTCAAATTCAAAAGTTATGTTCCTAATTGCATTTCGCAGAGAAGTACTTACGGAATTTCTGATTAATCGAAATCTTTTCATTTTATGAGTAGTCTATGAGCAGTTATAACGTAATTGTTCACTGAAAATTCATTTCTCAAGTTCAACTACCTACAACTTTTGAATAAAACAAAATTTTTTAAATTCCGTACGCACTTCTCTAGGTATTCTAATGTAGATTGACGAGAATTTTTAGTTTTTGTTCTAGGTCAATAATTGTGGATGCGAAATGTCACGCCGCGGAGCGCTTAAAAAAAGATAACAAAAGGAATAATTAGTAGTCGGCCATTTTGTACATCGAAGAAAAAATATATACATATTTTCTAACCGCTTGATATTTATACTAAATAGATGCGTAATTAATTTTATGAGTAGATCACTTTTTCATACGAAAAAAATGGTTAAATTCGCACATGATTTTATATCCGTACTGTGACCTAACCCCTTAACGTGGCCACCCCAAATATCTCCGCTGCCTTTAGAGTAACGAAAAAAATGTCAGGAGGTTATTTGATTGATTCCGAAGGTGGTACAGGCTGATACAGTGGTGACAAACTCATTTTTGTCAAGGCCATAGTTTTTGCGTTCTCAAGGTCATCAATGGTTTTTCAAATGGAAACATGTTTTTTGTTATCCAGACGTTGTAGCTGATATTCAGACGAATCCAACGACCTATGACATCATGACCTTGAAATGATATCATAGGTCATTGGATTCGTCTGAATATCAGCTACATCTTATTAAAAAAAATGTTCTCATCTGAAAAACGATTGATGGCCTTGAGAACATTAAAACTGTGACCTTGACAAAAATGAAATTTTCACCATTGTATCAGCGCTCGGAAATCAATCAAATTACCTCCTGACATTTTTTTCGTCACTCTTTTTCGTCACAACGGAGATATTTGGGATGATCACGTTAAATGGTCCACCCTGTATAGTTCCATCGCCTAAAGAAAAAAAAGGAACGTTTTTTATGATTGTAAATGTGTTTTCCGCCTTAAGGATGTATTGCCCGTACATTCCCTACCAATAGTGAGTTTCGGTGAGAATGTTGAGCACTTTGCGATAACATTAAAATCTGGAAAAAATCAACCGTATCGAAGATGCTAAGAACATTGGTTTTGAACAATAAGAATGCCAAAAAAGTATAAATAAATTGTTTAAACGAAAATTTGTTCAAAAAATGTCCGTGAAACTTGATTTTTCATGAGATTAAATGAATTATCATATTTTTCTGAATACATATGATTTTTTAAAAAATTTTCTCTTTATTTCGCAAATCCCGTTTTTTGCATTTTTCAGAGGCTGTACCTATGGCACTGTTCGTTCAATACCCCGAACACTTCTTGGATTTAATATTGAACATTGCTCCGAAAACATATTGAAAATTAGTGACTTTTCATCTATTTTTTTTATTAAAAAAATTAAAATGAAAATTGAAAGAAAATTAAAAAAAAATCATACCTATACAGAAAAATCTACGAATTCATTTTATGATATAAGAAAAGTAGTTCACCGATTATTTGTTGAACAATTTTTTCTTTCAACAATCTACTTATGACTTTTTTGCATTATTATTACCGGAAATTAATGTTCTTAGCATCTTCAATGTGGTTGTTTTTTAAATAATTTTGATCTCATCACAAAGTACTCAAAATTTTCGCCGACTCTCACTTTTGGTAGGGAATGTACGGGCAATAGTTGTATAAGTCGAAAAATAACTTTTTTCAAGGCCAATATATTTTGACAGTATATTGTCTTATAAATGTTCTCTAAAGATTTCAAGGTAATCGGATCAAAATTGACAGATCTATAGGCTGTTATGTTCACACTCGTCGGAACGCTTGGAGCGTCCTTCGAAACTTTAAACGTTTTTTTTTCTCGAAAGTACGTTTTCAGAGTCCGTGAGCGAAATATCTCGAAAACTACTGTATCGATCTTTCTGAAATGTTTAGGGCTTTTTCTAGACGTAAAAATACTGTTTGGTCGAAGAAATTTTTTTCCGATGTATACTTTCGATTCAATGAACGAAAAAATGCACTTTTTCACAAAAATCAAGAGTCCCACTTTGAAAAAGTGGCGTTTTTTGTTAATTTTGTATTTCGAAAATTCCTCAGAATAATCATAGTACAAACTAATATTCTAGCGAAAACTGTTTGATTTTTTAATATATAATGTAACCTGGTTCAGAAGGGCATTGCTCGCCGCCAAAGACATTTTCGAGAGGTGCTTTCCGTAAATTGGCTGTAACTCAATTATAATTGATTATTTTTGCACAAAATAATTACAGAGTGGTCCTCAGATGCTATTTTTCATATACTCATTTTTGTAGAAATTTATCATCACGATTTTCTGAAGAAAAAAAATCCCAAAAATGAGCAGTTCTCGACTGTTACAACTAGGCATATCCGTTAAGGTGGTGATACCTTTAAGCGAGGATTTCTTTTTCTGATTTTCATGATTTTTTTTAACTGCAAGATTTCTTCACCATTTTTGAGACTTAGGTTATGTTTTATTATTACTTTTGCCTCTTACATGGTTTTTTGAAACTACTAATCTGCATTTTCAAAACTGCATGACGTATAGCTGAAAAACTAATCGACCGATTCTGATGAAATTTGGTATAAATCTTTCTAACCTTATTGTCTGGAACATGACAATGTTTTTGAAAATTAAAGAAAAAAAGTATTTTTTGTTGCAAAAAGTAGCCATTTTTTTTCGGAAAATTCAAACTTTTCGTTTCAAAGTGTACTATTTCATCGATTTTCAACATTTCTCACTTTTTCTTGGTTCATATTCTGCGTATGAGTATTAACGGGGGAAAAATCTTCGTTGATTTTTTTCAGATTAATCCCGCCGACGCTACGTGTCACGCCGTCTGACAACATCCGCAGCAACCCGTTTAGAAGATCGTGCCATGCCTCCGCCATTCCTAAAGATTAATAAAAAAAATCCATGTAATAGCCAAAAGAAGTAATGAAACATACCCTCAGTCTGAAAAGTCGTGAAAAAATCTTTTCTTTGAAAAAAAAAAAAAGAAAATAAGCAAATTTGTTCGTTGCCTAAAGGTATATGTGCGGTGTGAGACACCCTGTATATGTGTATTTGTTACGGTGGGGCTGGGGGGCAGGCCGCAGTTGGTCGGGCTGCTCGCCCACCGTCGGATCACCGTGCGAGAGGTTAGGTAGCCGTATATCTATATGGGTGTACGTGCATCGACAATGGGTGCGTGCCTGGCCGCGCCGCTCGTGGCGACTCACGTAATTACGAGCGGCTGTTACATACCACCACAGCGGGCGGGGACCTTCGATT
This sequence comes from Ophion slaviceki, assembly GCA_944452715.1. Classification (NCBI taxonomy): domain Eukaryota; kingdom Metazoa; phylum Arthropoda; class Insecta; order Hymenoptera; family Ichneumonidae; genus Ophion; species Ophion slaviceki. The sequence continues at coordinate 15,359,409 of OX101795.1, forward strand.
TATGGCCTCGGACGTGTTCATTCTCTTTGGGAAATGCTTCTCGCATCGACTCTCAAATTAACCAAGCATGGAAATGCTCGTCGACTCGGAAGATGCGCGTTTATACACTTAACCTAAAAATAAAAAAAAAATAAACGCGTCTACACGCTGCCCACGGAGGGGAGGAGAAGTGTGTGCATTTGAGGTTATGTTATTGCAAACTTTGGACCGACTTCAAAACAGCACGACGCACATAGAGCCTAAGACAAAATCCAAAAAACTAAGTTTCTATTTCCGTCGCGTTGTGGTTATTTTTGTAAACCATATTTGTCAATACACGACTCCACGCATTTAGTAAACTACGCTTTATCGTCCTTAGCAAGTTATTAACTACCGTCATTAAGGGGAGATATACACCTGGGAGCCGGAAAAAAGGTCATTTTTGTGAATTTTTTCAAGGAAAACTATTTGAAATTTCGGATTGGGTTTTTAATTATCTAAAAGTATATGGGGCATTCCATACCAATTCGACCTGGGTCTGACCCTCGACCCCTCAAATCTGGTTCCCGATTTTTCCTATCATTACTCTCACTCTATCAAGCAATTACAATTTTTTTCAGATTTTTCAAAATAAATTTGAGCGCGTCATGAATTTTTGATTTTTTTTAACACCTCGATGGCCGTAATCGAAAATTCTGAAAAAATTCTCAAAAATACAGTGTCAGATATAAAAAATGGTGGGGTAAAATTCATAATGTTTGGGTTTTTGCTTTAACCCCTAATTAGGGTTTTTATCAACCATGATAAAAAAAATCGAAAATTACAAAATACACTTTAGAAAAATCGGAGAAATTTATTTAAAAATCTGGCATTATGCATACAAAATTTCGAGAAACAGTCTACAGTAAATTGACCTCTGCTTCTAATTTTTTCATTTTTTTTGCTCTAAAAGCTAAAAAACGGTTTGAAGCAAAAGCCCAGACAGTATGAATTTTACACCAACATTTTTTATATCTGATACTGTATTTTTGGGATTTTTTCAGATTTTTCGATTACGGCCATCGAGGTGCTAAAAAAAAATCAAATTCATGACGCGCTCAAATTTATTTTGGAAAATCTGAAAAAAATTGTAATTGCTTGATAGAGTGAGAGTAATGATAGTAAAAATCGGGAATCAGATTTGAGGGGTCGAGGGTCAGACCCAGGTCGATTGGTATGGAATGCCCCATATACATTAAAAAATATGTTTATTTTTGTTTATTTAAAAATATAAAAAAATATACAAGGATATTGTATGATCCTTGGAGCGTCGTAAAAAAATCTGCGTATACGGTACCCACTGGCGTTTCTTCAAAAATCATCTGAAAAAAAAACAAAAATATTATTAAATTAGATACTATAATCTAGTACTTGTCATAGCCGATTTTGAAAATATCGATTTATGACAAAATGGCGGACGTTTGAACATAAATAGTGATTTTTGGGCCAAAAATTAGTTATTATTTTGCCTATAAAACAAAAATCAAGTAACGGAAAAAAAATCCTATGACAAGTACTAGGAAATGGTGTATAGAATAACCACAAAAAACCTCAAGGCAATCAGTTCATTGGTTTTCGAGAAATTTTGGGTACCGCTTTGAAAAACGTGGTTTTGAGAAAAATCGTTTTGTCAACGAAATTTGTCAACAAATATCGAAATATTCACTTGCCGTTTTCACCAGATATTCTGGAGACCTCAAACTTCAAGAAAATGCCAAAAAATCGATTTTTTCGACCATCTAGGTGTATATTTTCCTTTAAGGTCTTCGGAATGTAAATAAAAATTGATTCATTATGTCATTCAACATTTGTTGTTCGTGCAAATCGTATTGCCGAAAGTTTTACATATTTTTGAAAACCAATTATGGAGTTCACAGGTCGAGGTATGTTCTTTAAAATTGGTTGTAAATAAGTCTTTGAATTGTTTCTATAGTTGTTTACAATTCCTGGAACTTAGTATGCAACATATAGTGCACTTGCTTGTATTGTTAAACTTTGATGATGGTTTTGAAAAAGGTGTCGAAAAATGGTTTGAGATTTTTACTTATAATTATTTCTACATTAATGTAGATTCATATTTATATTCATTTTTTGCGTCTGCTTGCGAATCATTTTTTTCAATGTTTTTTTCAGAAAGGCAGTTTTATCAAAAACTCCCAACTAGCAGATGTGTGGATAGAAAATTTAAAAAAATAAAAAACCCGCAGTTTTCAATAAAATTTGTTCTGTATTGCAACTTCAACAAGATTCTGACCAATTTCACGAAGAAATAACAAAAGAAAGTCACACCCGTAAATGCTCGAGAATAGACTCAAACAAAGACCTCATAAGAATCTGTCTGATAACTTCTGAATCTCTAATATTCAGCAAAAGAAAAATAATAACTAAGAAATAGGTTAAAGCCGATAAAGAGGTTCAAAAGTGTACAATTTTAGCAGACGACGCCTCCACTTCCTACAGCTTAGACGTCGAATTGTCTAGTGATGAAGAAACTTCAAATTCTGACTACATTAGGGATCAATGGGACAGTTTTTTTATAAGATTAGAGATAGCTGATACATTTTTAATAAGAAATAAAAATGTTTTCCGCATTTAAAAAGAGTTATGATTTTTAACCCATTTCCCCCATACATTCCATGCACTGTGCGACGCCTGTACGTAATTCTAACCTAAAAAGGGGAATTTCAGCGCCGAGCCAGGGGCGTCGAAGAAAACGACCGGACTAATGACGCAATTAAGAAACGGGCGCGCTTCCGGAGGATGCGTTTGCCGCGCTATTTCGGACACGCGCCAACCGGAAGAGTTTCCGTTCGTCGGCAGGCCGATGATTTATGAAACGCCTACGCGACCCCGATGATTTCTTGCACGAAAGGACCAACGAGCAATTGGAAAAAACGTGTCGATGCGTTAATCTTTTACGAGTCGTTGGATTTATCGTTATTATTATTATTTTGGCGAAGGAAAGCCCGCGGATTATTGGGAGATGCTGTGCGTACGCAAGAGCAATACAAAGACCGGTATTTTGCAATTTTATTCGGCTTGAAACCGGCTCGAGTGTTTTCATCATCGCTTCGTTTTGTCTCGTTCTCTATCTTTCTCTCTCTCTCCTTCTCCCGAGGTATACGCGATCGCACGTACAACGCTAATACGATATAAATACCGATCTCGGCACGCCGAGTGTTTGCTCATACGTGTGTGTGTGCGTGTGTAAATAACGTTGCGTATGTACCGAGCAATGAAACAAAAAGCCATTGAGTAAAAGCATGTTCGCGTTAATATGCCTGAAGCAACGAGAGTCAATACTGCATTTTTAGCCCTTCGCTCGCGGCTGAGCTACTCGCCAGTCGGCGGTGGAAGGGGGTGGGGTGGGGGGCTTGAAACGGATCGGTAATATTGCGATATGTGACATTTCAGCACAGATGCCCATTGTGCCATCCGAGGAGAGGCCGTATTGCAATCTCGCCTCGTTACTCTATAGCTCGGTACTGCAATAGTGCGACCTGCCGATTTTTCATGAAAATCGGCATCGCGATTACACTGAAACTTGCCATTTTGCGTAGATTGAAAATTGAAAATGGTGGATACCGAAATGTAGGAAAAGCGCTGGACGATCGCAATTTCGATGAAAATCGGTATCGCGACTACACTCAGGTCCGCCATTTCGCGTAGAGTATCAAGATAGAATCGCGTAGAATTCAAGATGGCGAAACGTGGGAAAATCGTTGGATCGTCGCGATAATCGGTATCTGCGGGTTTTTCGGGTAGCCGATTTCGAATCCACCGAGATCCAAGATGGCGGATCGGACATGCGACCTCGCCGCGATATTTGGACGATTTTTAGTGAAAATCGGCATCACGATTACGGTCCGCCATTTCGCGTAGAGCATCATAATTGAAGATGGCGGATACCGAAACGTGGGGAAAATCGTTGCGTCGTTGCGAAAATCGGTAACCGCGGGATTTTCGGGTCGCCGATTTCGAATCCACCGAGATCCAAGATGGCGGATCAGAGATGCGACCTCGCCGTGATATTTGGACAATTTTTTGTGAAAATCGGCATCGCGATCACGGTCCGCCATTTCGCGTAGAGTGCCAAAATTCAAGATGGCGAATACCGAAAGGTGGAAAAATCATTGGATCGTCGCAAAAATCAGTGTCTGAGTTTTTCGGGTCGCCGACTTCGAAACTCATCGCAAAACTTGCCAAATCGAAGATGGCGGACAAAATTTGGCAAGTTCATCCATGGAGCCTAGATACCAGGAGGTTCAGCGGCAATGCAAAGGCGCTGAAAAAAGCGTCCCCAAAAATGTCCCGAAGTGATGGCGCTGGGGTGCAGCGGCACCTACATATATAGTAATATATTGGTCAACGAGGTGAAAGTGATCGTGACAGGTGACAGACCGATCGTGACATCAAACGTCGAAATATCCGCCGATTCATAATTTCCTCATGACGGTTCGGAAAAAACGCAAAAGCGAGAAAAGATCTCAAACTCAAACTCAAAATGGCGGCGATACAGCCCATCTAGAAAAACGTGTTTTTTTTTACATATAGCTTCACGGGAGAACGGTTTTCTCTTAAAATATAAGACCTGAAACAAAAACCAAAAAAATGATAATTTATATATTATTAGCTATGAGACTACCTAGAAATTTGCTTTCAAATTTTGCAAAAATAGCGCACTTTGAAGGAAATAAATCGATTTTTTGCCAAAAAAAAGCAGTAAATTGTTTATAAAAAGAAGTTTACATTGAATCAAAAAACGGCTACGTACTTCCATAAAGAATATGATTGTGAAGCTGCTATCAAAATTTCAAATCGATGCATGCAGAGGTGGTCGACTAATCCGTCTTCCGAGATCGAAAAAAGTGGTTTCGAGAAAAACGCGTTTAAAGTTGTACGAGCAACTGAGCGCGCGCTCCGAGGCGCTGCGGCCAAATCGATAATTGAACCTTTAAATTTAAAAAATCGCTACAGGACCAATTGCATATTGTGTTTATGACACCAAAGTATGTTTAGGCAAGAAAACGTCTTTTCAAAATCCTAGAGTGGTGTTATCCCTTAACACGAATGAGGGTTAGGGACATCATCTGTGATCTGTCTTAGATCGCACCCATGTTTAGCGTATATCTATATACATGTAGGTGCCGGAGCACCCCAGCGCCATAATTTCTTGTTCTCGTTTTGGGGACGAGTTGAAAGGCCTCGCTGAAGTTTATCGTTGGTTACGCCGGGGAACAAAATGGCTGCGGCGCGTTGCTCGATTTGTGTTTTGTATTGTGTTCCGAAGGAGGCCGCGCGAGCGGACAACGACGATGATGCATAGCGAAGTGTGAAACGAGCGTAAAACGATGAGGCATATGGGGGCGCGCTCACGCGTTCGTCCATGAAAAAGTCGTCGTGTTGCAAAGTCGCGACGGATGTCACGGTGAACGGAGGGTTGGCGCAACCTCGCTCGAGGTCGCGCTGACCTCAAAAAAATCGTCGCGCGCCTCCTGGCAACACCGTAGCCGAAGGAAAAAGAGAGCGCCGATTTGCGGGCGCGGGCCAACAAACCGTGTCCCTATCGGCGCGAGAGATCCGGTCGTTTTCTTCCTCAATTTGACTCATCGTAAAACTATTGTTCCGCTTCCTCGGCGACGTTCCGGCTCTAACCTCAAAAGTACGATTGGGCACACGCCCACAAGCACCGTAAGGGGCACTGGAGTGGCACGGTGTTCCGTCCAATTTGAAGGTTATTTTCCGGAACTTTCATCCTCGAGCTGCCCAGTAAATGCCACTTACTGCATATTATCGGAAAATGTACAAAATGCAAAATGGAGGACGCGAGAAAAATAGAAACAGAGTCGAAGATCGGTATGAAAAACGCTCGGTGAGAAAAATAACCGGTAAAAAAACAATAGGTGAGGAAAATAGTCGGCAAGAAAACCGACCGATGAGAAAAAAGATCTGTAAAAAAATCAGTAAGAAAAACGATCGTTAAGAAAATCTTCCGTCCTCGAGCTGCCCCGTAAATGCCGCTTACCTAATATCATCGGGAAATATACAATATTCAAAATGGCGGGAGCGAGATAAATGTAAATAAAACCAATTTACTTGAAAATCGGTACTTCGCGATTTTGCATTCTCCAAGCCGGAATTTGATCTCTGCATCATTTTGTTCAAAATGGCGGGTCGGACCATCTGCCACGGGGGAAAAAGAATTAATCCAAAATGGTCACCGGGAAAAAAAACGAAAGCGATTTACTAGAAAATCGGTAGGTACTCTGGGGTTTTTGGCCACGCCGATTACGAATTCGCCCTCTATATTCTCCGATCCAATATGGCGGTCCGGGAAAAACCGCAGATGAGAATAAAAAATACAAAATAACGGGAAAAAAATCAGCGTTGAGTAAAGTCTTGAAAGATTTTCGTAATTTTCCGAGCCGATAGAAATATGTGTGTGTATCCTGTAAATTGCAATTCGTTCGAACAGTTACGCCATTGTGTGGAATGCGGTCGCGAACGTTATCGCGAAACTCTCTCGCTCTCTCTCCCACGTCAACCCACAATGGCCGCGTTGTTATTGCAAATAATTATTTACTCATTCAACTATTTCTTTCTACCCAACACGAGCGCCCTCACGCAGGCACCGAGCGAGTTCGATACGCTAAAGTTTCACGTACGTCCGCGAGTGTGACTTTAGGAACACGAGTACACGCGTGAAAAAAATCGTCAACCGGAAGTGAGCCGCGTTCCAAACTTCATTGTCGTAAAAAATAACGGTTGTAAATTTCTATCGTAGCATCTCTGCGAATATAGTCACGAATTACTTTTTCCAACGTGTTCGTGACCGCCACAAATAGCAGGAGAAGGGAACGCGCGTGTTTTCGCGCATTCTTGCGATACAATTCTTCGGGTGTTTCCTGTTGTTGCGTCTCTGCACGTATATTTCCTCTTCTTGGGCAACTTATTTTTCGTCGCGCGGAGTTTGACATATATGTAATTGAGATATATCGAGTCATCGGTACGAACGAGACATACGATTCGTCATAATTATCCCGAGAAAACGAGGAAAATGACGCGCAAGGTGACGAGCGAATAACAGACCGCTAGGGAGGGGAGACTTTAAGGGTGACTTTGCAATCGTGAATGAATGTGTTTGTCACATTGCCTCGAGATTGAAATCCATAAGTGATCTACGCGGGGTAGTAAATAATCAATTAATCGATCGATATATTAATAAGAATAACAAAAATAATAATATAATAATACGAAGAGTAGGGAGCAAATAAAGGGTGTCTCACAGTTACTTGACGTTTTATTTATTAATAAAACGTATTATTTATTTAAAAAGTACGAATAGTATTATTTTTATATAAAGTACAAACATGGAGGTTATGTGTGGAACACAATAGTTGATAAACGGCATGGACTTGGAAGACATATTGTTTCAACAATATTGTGCAACCTGCCACACTGCGGGTGGGACGATGCAATTATTGCAGACGGACTTTCATGGTTGTGTTATCTCGCGCCGCGGCGATGTGAATTGGCCACCAAGATCGTGCGATTTGACGTCATTTGACTTCTTTCTTTGGGTTTTTCTGAATGGAAAGGTGTATGTCAATGATCCACGGACCATTCCGGAGCTCAAGAAAGTAATTGGACGTACCATTAAGGAGTGAGATGCAGTCGGAGGCGTGAAAAAACGTGCATTTTCAATAACTTTTTTTTTATAGTAATTAAGTTTGTTTTGCACAAGTGGTTATACAGACTTGTTATGTTATATTTCAACTTGACTTGTACAAATTTTCAAATAAAAATATTGATTATTTATAAAAATATCGCCATCTTTGTCGGACCCCCTTCGGCGTGTAGTGCCTTGCGGTGACCATCATAAAATTTTACTGGATCATCTGAAATAAAAAAACCAAAAAAAAATCATTAGTTCAATAATAAATCTAGTCCTTAATCGAAGCGTTTTTTTTTAATTAACAAAATGGCGGCTTCCGACAGATAACTTTTGATTTTCGACCAAAAAATCGCTCGTTTGTTGTTAAAAAAATAGAAATTTTCAACAAAAATGAAAATCCTTCGATCAAGGACTACTTTTTAATAGTATCAATGAGCATACCAAATTTCATCAAAATCCATCGAGTGGTTTTTTATTTATAGTGGTCACCGACTTGAAAAACATAGTTTCGAGAAATGCGCGTTTAAAATTTTTCGATGAGGATACGGTATTATATGTTTGTAAAATGTTGAGCTCGAGGGATGAAGCTAAACTTTTTTTCATGTATTTTGATCCGCTGAATCCGAATATCACAATTTTTGCCGACAAGTCGAGCATTCGATTGTTTACAGACAATTGTTAAAACACTTTTTTCAAAAAATTACAGTTCTTCCAGATGAATTATTATTTTTTAAACACCTTGGGCAATTTCAAAACGAAAGTATTCTTTATAAAATTTTGCTAAAGTTCATAGCTTTAGAGTAATAAATTTTGACATTTTCTGAAAGATTTTTCCAATTTTACACTTGATTAATAGAAATACTAATTAAAAAATTACTTACATCAAATCATCAATTCCTAGCCCACGTAATAGGGCTTCTGCCGATGTGGAAGCTTCCAAAATATCAATTTGTTGTTGTCTTCGAACCGAAAATTTTCAGTTACGAACAAGACTATTTATAGAATATAATAGGGAGGGTCGAAAGCGGTTGCTTGCAGCTGCCGTCCGCTACCTGCCATGGGGACCCGACGCCCCTTCACTAATTGTGGGATATCCCGGAAACTATTCATCGGATTGGCTTGAAATTTTCAGGGAATATTTTCGAAACATCACACTTCATGAAAATGTTTTAAAAAATCGATTTTTTTAAAATTCTGACTGCATCTCACCTCTTAATATCCCAGATGGACAGTCATACTATTTGCAGATTGACGTCATGTGGAAATCATCCAATGACTTTTGTTGGTGAATTCACTGGGTTAGCACTGGTAGTAGACATGCCATGCAAGCAATATGATGGTGATATGCATGTTTCTCAGTGATACATTAGATGGGCGCAACATGACGGCGTTATGCGTGTTTCTCAGTGATACATCCTATGACGGCGATATGCATGTTTCTCAGTGATACATTCCATGGCGGTGATATGCAATGTTCTCAGTGATACGTTCGATGAGCGCAATTTGACGGCGATATGAATATTGATAAAAATCAAAAACGATAAAAGTCGACAAAGAAACAAAGAAAGTTTACACAAGTGTTAGAATGGCTGAGTACACTGCGAAAAAAAAAATTATTGAATCAAAGAAATACATTGGTTGATCCAAATAAATGTGCTGCTGCGGAGAGCCACCGATATATGAGATTGTTACAATACTATAAAATATTGGAAAATGTGATTGATTTAAATAATATATTATTTCATTTAAAAAACTCTTCTGTCCTCTGAATATCTACATTATGTTTCAAATAAAATTATATTCTATTGAAATCATTCTATATATATAATCCGTAGATGTGTGGATGAAATAATTAAGCTACAACATTTTTTATTTCGTGCAAAAAAATAATCAATAGAATTAATTATTTCTTTACTGCATCAAAAGGAACTTGCCATGGGAAGTAAGTTTTTCAATTTGTTTTAAATCTTAAATAAAAAGTAAGCATTAGAATGATCATCCACTATAATAGTGGACAGAATATCAGATATTTAACTGATTAGAACAGATACTACACTTTGATCTTAGCCACAGGCCAAGAAGCGATACGAAGAAGTTTAAGGAGGTACGGTAATGACCATGCTAGTAAACTTAGAGTCTATTTTACGCCGCAATACCGCCACGTTTTAGATATATGTATATGTCCTATTTTTCGAGAAATATTTTTTAAGTATTGAATTTCGAGTTTCCTATTAATTTTATAATATGGAAACAACCTTAATAATCTACTACTCGATTTCAATAGTACGCCATATCGTTGACGTTCAGCATCGTCGCATTTTCGGTGGCTGTCATCGGTAGCACGCGCCCGGCTCATTATTTTTTGTAGCCGGTTAACATGGAGAATGAAAATACTGTGGAAGTTTATCAAAAGAGTAACGGGATTGTACCTGAAGTCCAGTTTAGAGACAAATGTAGATTCTGACGGACAAGAATTATAAAATGAAAAGATAATATTGCGATTGCAAATAAAAAACGTCGCGTTGAAGTTAACCTCAATGTCCAATGTCCAATCTCTCCAAAGTCAAAACATATTTCATCGATTGTTATGTTATTTTTCCCTTTCCCAATTTTCACAATATTTGCAGGTATAAAAAGGAACGTTTATTTTATATGACGGTTCTCCCATGCTGAATTTATATATAGATGCTTTGTATAGGTACATGTCGCCAGAAAAATTGAGTTGCCTTTGCTGTACGTAAAAGAACTTCAAGTAAATATCGACGAAAGGCCCTTTATAATCCATTAAAAAATGTACGGCTTCGCACAATCACATTTTTAATTCGCGTTGAAAATATCCGATAGACGAATAAAATTTGCGCGGGTATCCGGCGTTGCCACACGTCGAGCATGATGGCTGCTGTTATGTCACGAGAAGTCTCGCTCTCCGAAAACTTCGGTTTTTGCGACTTTATTTCTAAATTTATTGCTTATTTCTGCGGTGAGCTTTCCAATTCAAGGTGCCTTATCGATCACAAAGATTCAACGAACGCAACCATCAGTTTTTTTACGTGTTTCTTGGCTCCAAGTAGCACAAAAAAATCGATATATGAGAGGACAGGCACATTTTGTCGTCTACGTGTGACTAATTCACCAACTTTAACAATTAATAACTCGGAAAGTGTACGGTAAATCTCGTGGAAACTCCGCATACGCATGGACGAAGGTCTCGACAATGCTATAAAAAAATCGGGCTTTTATCTTGAACTCGCTCCAATCACCGTACCTCAAGTAGATTATCGGTTCGCGCTAGGCTTACGAGAAACGAGCGCGCGTGCGGCTTCTAGCGGTTACTCCGAGAACTATGGGTTTTCTCACACCTATAATTTCGGTGGCTCTCGGCCATGATTTGGTTGAATTTTTTCATCCAAATGTGCAAGAAACAAATTTTATTTTCGCATAATTTTTCAACCAATCCAGACATTTGCTTAATATTTTTCAATCAAAATAAAATATTAATATTTTAAGAATAATGTACTTGGAAATCAATATCGGATATGGTGAAAAAAATAAAACAACATATTTACTCAATACAAATTTTATCTGAATCAAACGAGCGAAATTCAATTTTTCTTGTGTACTCGAATCAACAATATTCATGTTATGAATTGAAACGCCTTTTTTGTTCGTTGCAGAAAATGCATTCAAAACTATATAATTTGTTCGCGATAATTTTTTAGATAGTTTCAATAATATATCGTTCTCGGCTAACAATATATCCGTTGAATGAAAAAAAAAACTTTTAATTTTATCATGTTATTAAAGTCAATAGCGTTTTGTTTGGCCTACGCTTTTGTTCGGATATTGGATCAATGATTTTTCTTTCTCAGTGTAGGTAGCGCGCTCAGCTCTAGAATTAGAAAACGTAGGTTAAAATTCCGAGGGTAGGTAAAAACTTTAACGAGACAGGATACGTTTTAATCCAATTATCATATAGGCAGGAACATAAATAAAGCATATGGAAACAAAAAATACTACCGGATTTATTTTATTCAACATTTTTGGATTTTTTTAAATTTTCCACGCTGTATCACCCATATGAGCTCCATAGGAGCACTACAATTTCTTCACGCCGTGATACCCATATGATCCCCATATACACTCACTTATTGTTGGATATTCGTGAGCCGATTTTGCTAGTGCTGATGAATTCACCGCATGCATATTCGCGTGAGAACAACTTCGCTTCATTTGGATTTGTTATTGTGAATCATCGTGTGATGCAAATATGACTTGAAGGGGAGCACTCATAAAGGACACGTAGCTGTGTGAATTTCTATGCCTCATAGAAGATCAATATATGATGCCAATATGAGCTACATGTGTCTATCTGGGATGGCAATGGGTATAAATATACCCTAGATAATACGCCTACCCAGGTAGGAATTGACGATGAAAAAAGGGCTCGCCAAGCTCTGAAACAAGGCTCACATTTTTTAATTCAGGCTGAGCACCAGCCTGATTTCAGGCCTAGCTGAACCTCTGAATGATAACGTGGTTTCAGGCTCTTGCACACAGGCTTGACCAAAGGCTGGTAGAAAAGCCTGTACTAAGCCTGAATCGACGAAGCAACAAGGCTCAAAACGAGCCTTAATGAAGCCTTCACGAGCATTTATGACCAGGCTTTTCCCAAACTCTTCCCGAGGCTATATGAGGCCTGTTTTTAGTTTTCTATATTCTACATTGGGGTAAATTTAATAAATTTGTAAAGAATTCATTTGATTTATTATATATATTTATTATTTGTTATATTATTTGTTACAAAATATATATAAAAAATATTTTAAAAAACAATACTTTATTTTATTGCCTACTTTTATTTTCATATACACTTTTTTGTGTACCTCATAAATATCGATAAGAGCATATGTTTAAATGTTCTGAGCTGCCTCCTTCGCTTTCGTTTTTCGTGCCTTCGCACCCGACAAACTTATTGCTAAATTTTTTTTTCATAAAAGTACAGAAAATATATTATTTTAAACTTTTTTTATTTTATCGCAACCTGAAACAAGCCTGCATCCAGCCTTCATTTTTCAGCCTCAAAATTCACCGGCTGAATAAAGCTTGAAATAACCCTGAGTTTAGGCTAAGCAGCCAGTCTTGGTTCCAGGCTGCTCCAAACGATGCAATGAAACCTGGGCCAGGTCTGTCTCACTCAGGCTCGGTGAAACAAGGCTAGCACAAGCTTGTTTCCATCGTCAGCCTTTTGATTTCCTACCTGGGTAGCTCCATATGGAGAATGGAGGCGGGAATAAGGGGCAAACCCATCCAAATGGGCACTGGAAATGAAGGGAGCCATGGAGGAGGTAGATGTGGGAGCAATGTGGCAAACGATGAGAGACGAAGATATGGAGGGTTTTTTTCCATATAGATTATTTTCTACTTTTTATTCTTTAATTGATTTTACTAGTTAGTTGTTACTAGTAGTTTACTAGTTCACGAGTTTGTACGTTAGGAACATGGAATGCCTGTAGAAAATAACAAAGACTGTAATTGGGATTGAACTGATGACTAATTGCTGCATCTAAACTTGTCCCATACAAACATAGTTGGCTACGAATTTCTTTCTATGTGTTAGCGAGATTTTATATCGATGATTAGATATCGCCAATTTTACATGAAAAGTTGAAAATGTTATGATTTTTTATCCAAGTTAAATCATGCATTGTCATTTTTTAAACGCAGTTTTGCAAAATTTCAGAGTTCTACGTAGTAGGGGAGTGGGTGAAATATCGATTTTTCGTTTTGCATCTCGAAGAAAGTCAAGCTAAATGAAAGCTTTTAAAAAAAAGAAACGTGCAAAATGGTATCAATGTACAGAGTAAAACCGTGTAAAAATCCGCAAGAGTATAATTGGAAATAAAAAACTATACTCCATTAATAATAATAATAATAATAATAATAATAATAATAATAATACCAAACCCCTCTCAAATAACAGTGTGGATGGTCATTATTGTTTTTACAATGATGGTATCTATTGTTTCTGCATTTATTAAAATAGCGACAGTAAAGAATTACAAAAATAATAATAATGGTAATTAATAAATGTAGTATATTATTTATTACAATAGTAACAATAGATATTAATGGCAGTCAATAATATTTATTATTACTAATAATTGATAAAAATCACTATTATCAATAATAGTTTATAATCATAAGAAACCAACAATAATAATAGTGACGAAAATATTGTTTCGAATATCTTGTGGGATTTTCCGTTCAAACCATTTTGAATTTTCGTTTCGAACAAAGCGTATTTGCCTTGTCGTACGAAAAGTTTCATCGTCTGACCGGACCACGTCATCGACTAAGCATGTCCGGTTCGCTCTACTAATATAAGTTTTTTCACGTTAGATCCATATATTATTATTCATATAGGTCCGAATATTGTGTTTTTTTAAATTAATAAATAATAATTTCGAATATTTATTTTACAAATAAAAAATAAAAGTAAATCGATTATGATTATTATTATTTGTGTATAGTCATCCGATAATAGCGACACGCATACAGGTGATACATACAAAACGACAAAAGTTAACGCAATCGTCAAGGACAAGGCTAAAAAAACGGCTCCGCGCCTTACAATCGAATGGTAAGAAAAAAAACCGCACGCGAATAAGACAGAAATGTTTAC